>CM060188.1:50513695-51754528 GCA_030549335.1 Pontederia crassipes
GGCTAAATTTGGCGCTCGGCGGCCGGATCGGGTGCTTGACGGTCGGATTTGGCCAAACGGCGGCCGATCCGACCGCTAGACGCCCGAATCGATCGCCAACGACTAGATCCGGCCGTCAGACGCTCGGATCGGGTGCCCGGCCGCTAGCAGTCGGATGTGGGCGCTTGGTGTCCGCATCGACCGTCAGCTGTCAGATCTGGCGCCTGGCGATCGGATCGGTCGTCGGCTACCAAATCCGGTGCCTGGCGGCCAGAGGAGAGAGAGAGGGAGTCAGGAGAGGAAGAGGGCAGCCGGAGGAGAGAGAGAGTCAAGAGTCGCCGTCGTCGTGAGAAAGAGAGAGAGGGTGTCGAGCGAAGCGTGAGAGAAATGGGAGAAAGAAAGTCATGTGCGAAATGAATGAATTAAATGGGAGTAGGATTTATATAGTGAATAATAAATTAGGCCGGGTATCTGCACTTCAGACCCGGTCCTGACCCGAAACCCGATGGATTTTTCACCCATTAGACCCGGGCCCAAACCGAATTTTATCCGGACCGGATTTTTTATCCGATTTTTCGGATCAGTGTGATCCGAGTCGACCTAGACCATGCTCAGCCCTAGGTCTCGATAGGGGTGAAAATAGTTCAGTTGAGCCGAATTTTCAATCTAAAAAAATAATCACTATTTTTTGTATTAGTTTCTAAAACTAAAAAATGTCTTAAAACCATTTTAAATAAAAATCATTCTCTAACGAGTCAATTTTTTTGGAGTTCTACTTTTATATAATTATATTTTAAAAATATATATAATAAATTAAAATTAATATAAAAAATATTTAATTTTATATTAAAAATAAAAAATACTACTAAAATTTTAAAGTTATTAAATTAGAGTTTAATAATGTGATAAAAAGTATGAAATTTTATTAAAAAATATTATATTTATAATAAAAAATTAATAACATATGTATTAATTATATAAATAAAAACTGGCCCCACGAGTCCATACTATTTTTTTGGGTGGAATTTTAATTTTAACGGATGAATTTTAATTTATTAAACATAATTTTAAATTATATTTAAATCCTTAATTTTTTACTTTTTTTTAATTGGTCGGATTTTTCTTATACGCTAGGTCTCGATAAAAAAAAACTATTTCGTTATTATTACAACATGTAAATTAAAGAACCTGTTTTTCTTTCTCAAAACAATATTTTTTAAACAAAATTCTAAATATTTAAGTACTGAAACGAGGTAGGTCAGTTTATGTCATTAATTTTTCAACTTTGATAATTCATTTTTTAATAAAATAGGATGGCTTCCGCTCTTCTTCCAACCATCATAAAAAAATAATGAGAAAATAAATGATGCGAGAAAAGCCAGCCGTCGTTTTATTATTTTATGTATTACGATGACGTTGGTAAAGATAATAAAAAAAAATAATTATGTGGCAGTCAATCATGACCTTAAACTATTTCAATCATGTGGACATTGTACAAAATTTACAGGGTGCTTCCGTGTAAAATGGTTTACACGCCTCACAAAATTTGTATAGTAAAACCAATAAAATAAAATAAAAAATTACAACACCACTAACTATATTATTTCACATTTAATCTTAATTACAAATTCATAAACTTTAATTCATATATTTATCTGAATTTCACATTTAAATAATTGTTTTTATATCTTGCTTTCTCTATACAAAAAATAATCTAAGAGAAAATGATCAATATGGGAGAAGAATATTATTTAATAACTAATTAAAATAATTATAAATAGAGTGTCATGGATGTTATTTCTTCATGATTTTTCTTATATTAAAGAAATAAGGATAAATTAATATATCATAACGACTAAAATATATATGTAGTAAAATGAGTGTAGAACAGTAATTTTATTTATTAAATTAATAAAATAATTATATATTATAAAGTATATGTTAAATAATAAATATAATTAAAATTTAAATCATCGGATTATTATGATGTAATTCAATAGGTTTAATTTGACTACTGTAATTCAATAGGATTATTATGATGTAATAAGGTCTCGATTGTTGCAGCAAAGGAGTGCCTCAGTCCATTTGACTACTGTGATGTTGTTACTTCAACTACACACAAGAGTCTCCGAGGCCCCAGGGGTGGTATAATATTCTTTAGGAAAGGAAAGAAACAGAGAAAGGCAGTTTCTTTTTCATGTCAAACAGAGGAAAGTACGAAGTATGATTTTGAGGAGAGAATAAACTTTGCCGTTTTTCCATCGCTTCAAGGAGGACCTCATAATAACCATATTGCTGCTCTAGCTATAGCATTAAAGCAAGTAGCAACACCTGAATACAAAGCATACATCCAACAAGTTAAGAGAAATGCTCAAGCTTTAGCTTCTGCTTTGATGAGAAGAAATTGCAGATTGGTCACTGGGGGTACTGACAACCACTTGGTACTTTGGGACCTTAGGACCTTTGGGTTGACAGGTACTTGATAAGACAGATGATTTATTTTCCTTTCTTTTGAAGCTTAACCAAACTCCGCCTATATTTTATAGCCGGTAACTCCGCCTATATTTTATAGTCGGTCTCAAGCTCGGATAAAGGAGGAGGGTTGTGTTAGGCCCCGACAGCCAACATAAAATCATGTCGAATCTTATGAACATGGATCAACGAATATATTGATACCGAAAGGTTTGGTTACTAATAGAGCGGAATGACGTCGTATGATCCATGTAGCCGACCCCACCTAGTGGGATAAGGCTTTGTTGTTGTTGTTGTAATTCAATAGGTTTAATTTATTTAGCCTTATAATATTAAATAATAAAAAATAGCCACTGTATATGGAGGTGTTGGGAACTTGGGTGGAGAGCTCTATATACTGATTAACCTCTTTCATAATTATAAAATATATTTTTGAATGAAATTTGAGTGAATAATAAGCTTAAGAATTATAATTTATAATGTATATGACTATTTCTATAAGTCATTACTAAACTATTTCAATTTTTCGCATCTAATCCCAATAACTTATTTTTTTATCTTTAAATTATCGTGATTTTCTAATTTGATCTTTAACTTATGTCAATTTTTTTATTAACTTTGATTTTTTTATTTACGAAAATTTAAAAATACCCTTCCGAACAAAATAGACTAATACTTTAATGTGTAAAGGGATATTTTTTATTTTTTATAAATGAAAAAAATTGAAAATAATAAAAAAATTGATGGAATGATCAAATTAAAATATTACCATAGTTTAAGAACAAAAAAAAATAGGTTTGAAGTTTGAAGTTATATGTCATGATAGTTTAGAGATAGTTTACTAAAATAACTCTAATTTTTATAGTAAATTTTAGATGTGAAAGAATTATAATTAAAAGGTTGTTAGATGAATAATAGAAAATGACGATCTGGCAGACGGCCAAATATTTGTTATTTCTTTATTGATTATTTTATTTTACAGCACAAACGCAATCATAGAGAAATTCACATCACCAATAGGATGCATTGATAAGTTCATTCAGAACCAGGTCATCCTACATTGTTTCCCCATTAGGCTATAAGAATATTATCATCATTATTTTATCAAATAATAATAATAATAATAATAATAATAAATAAGTAAATAAATAAATAAATAAATAATGCAGATATGACCGACGCCATTTGTTTAGTCATATCTTGCTTCGTTGGTAAGTGGAGCAAGTTGCAGGTCCACTTTAATGGCACCACGCCATTTTTAGTGCTGTGAGTTTTGATTTCCTCATTTAACTCCAAGAAGGGTCACCATCCTCCTCCTCCTCTTTTCTCACCTTTTTTTACAGATATATTTGTAATAAATTAAAAATGCTCTTTTTTAATCAGAAAAAGGTTTTGGTTAGCAAAAACAAATATTTTATCAGCCAAAGCTTTTACATAAAATAAAATCAGTTTACTTTCAATAGATAGCCTCATTCCATTAAAGTCTTTCTTTTTCACATATTTAATTTTATTGAAATTAACATGACTTTTTATTGGAAAAATAAGCAAGCACGTGTCCTAAATTATTTTGTCCTCTTGATATAAGAATAAACTTTCTTCCATAGTTTATTTTCATTTTTTATTCATTTTAAAATTGTGTATAGAAAAAGAGTATGAGTACAACATTTCAACCACATTAATTTGTCTCATCGAGTATTATTTTCATTTTGAATTCAGTTTCTTAATAAATTAATGAATTTAGATTTGCAAGTTGATAAATTTTCACATAAAACGTAATTTAAAAAAGAGATGGAAAAAACTATTTTTTTCTTCAATATTTTTGACTCATTAGAATTTTTTATATTCCCTCAAACCATTCAGTATTTAGGATTATTATTATTCTTCTTGACCGATCACATATATGCATCGTAATATATATATACACACACACAAAAGCTTAATTGTCCTTTTATTGAATTATTATTATTTAATAAAAATATAATAACCTATATTTATAGACAATTTATAATTTTAAAATAAAAAATAGATTAAATATGATAATTAAATTAAAGTTCATAATTTCTTTAACTAGATTTGAGAATAAAATCGAAATTCATAATTTTTTATGTAAAAATATAAAATTATTTGAGAATAAAACGAAAGTTCAGAATGCAATTTATCCTATATTTTTTTAGTAGAAAACAAAAAGCGCTTGGTTAAAATAATTTTAAGAAAAGTTTATTATGTCCACTAAAATTAATTGCCAAAGAAATTGAGAAATTTATTAACAACCGTTTCAAACCAGCGCCTTTGCTTATCCACAGCTGGTTGTGGCGTCCCACGTCTCAATTTAATGTTTTCATAAGTCTAAAAGAAACAGCACATAATTTAGAAATTAGACAAAAAGAATTATAAATCAAAGTCTTAAGAGAGAAAGAAAATGATAAGAAAAAGAGAGATAATACAACTATAGAAACTACAAAAGTGTATAGTGGGGGAGCGAGAGAGAGGGGGAGAGGGGGGGAGAGAGAGAGAGAGAGAGAGAGAGGGAAGGTTGGTTTGGGAGAGAGAGCGCTTCGGAGAGAGAGAGAGAGAGGGAAGGTTGGTTTGGGAGAGAGAGCGCTTCGGATTCGAAGGGGTTTGCAGAGAAGAATAATAAGAGGGAGAGAGAGAAGAAGAACAAGAACAAGAACAAGAGACGGAGATGTGGGCGTTCTAGGAAGAAGACAGTGAGAAGTTTCATTTCCCAAAAGGGCATCTTTTGTTCTCGTCTCTCTTGTTTAGAGGCTTCGTGCTTCTACTCCTTGTTCCATTGGTCCATTCATGTAAGTTCCAATTTTTACCCCCCTGTTCTCTGAGATCTCAATCTATTTCGATATTCTTCTATTCTTCGATATAATAAAGATCGAAACTTTAATTCGAATCTCTCGAGATTCTGAGTGTTCTGCCTATCCGGAGCGGAAAAAAATCGCATTTTTATTTTCTTTTTGGGGTCGCAGGGGATCCAATATGAGAGTGGGGAGATGAGTCCGCGGATGATGTCTGAATCTTTGAACTGAGATCATCATCTTTCCATCTTGTTTATCTCGCCTCACTTTTGTTTTTTTGATTTACTCGCCCTTGATGAAATCGATCTGGTTCGATCGAAAAGTTATATTTTTCGCCGCCCAGATTGGTGAATCCTCCACTCTGGTTTGTTGGCTCATCCGAGAAGGTCCAAAGATCTGATTTTTTAGTACTTTGTATTTCCTGCTCCGATTCATTCCCCCTTTCTGTGCACACGGATGATTATGTTGTTTCTCCATGAAGTTGTAAAGCATTCAGTATTTCAAATCTAGATGGGTTTTTGCTTGGTTTGGAGCACTATTTGAGGCCTGTGTTGCATGTTTGAAGGTGACTTTAAGGAATTCTAGAGCTTTTGATCTGATATAGGAGCGGGAGACATGTTGGACGGTGGCTCCTTCATGATCTCGACGGTACTTAAGAGTTCCTGCGAAGGAGACTCCAATTGGAATTACATGTCCTGCCATTTCGAATCTTCTGGCAGTAAGAAGCGCCCATTAGATGCCGAAATAATAGAAGATGAGCACGAGGACCAGGAAAGAAGGAAGAAGTCGCCTAAGCACCCAGATACACCTGATCTCAAAGCTATACCTAGCCACAGTTCTGATCACAATGGTGACGATGGGAGCGACTACAGTGATCAGAATAATTTCATAAACCCAATTGGAAGAGAATTGACAATCAGCTGCCTCCTTTGGCTATCTCGGTCAGATTATGGCACCGTTGCATCTCTCAACAGTGTTTTTCGATCGGTGATTCGGAGTGGGGAACTTTACAGGTTGCGGCGCAAGTTAGATATCAGCGAGCATTGGGTATACTTCTCATGCAGTGTTCTTGGATGGGAGGCATATGATCCCTACAGGAGCCGCTGGATTATGGTTCCCAAGATGCCTCCTACTGAGAGCTTCATGTGCACAGATAAGGAATCCCTTGCTGTGGGTACCGAGCTTCTTGTGTTCGGAAAGGAGATGAACTCTCACATTGTATTGAAATATAGCATTTTGACCAATTCTTGGTCCACTGGTGTTGTCATGAATTCACCTAGGTGCTTGTTCGGATCCGCTAGCTTGCGGGAGAAGGCTATTATAGCTGGCGGCACCAATGATCAGAAGATGATTTTAAGCTCCGCAGAGCTTTACAATTCTGAGACTGAGACGTGGGAGACCTTGCCTAACATGAACAGGGCACGAAAAATGTGCTCAGGTGTATTTATGGATGGGAAGTTCTACATTATTGGTGGTGTGTCTAGTGATAACACAGTGCTCACATGTGGAGAAGAGTATGATCTGGAGAGGGGCTCATGGAGGTTGATCCCTAACATGTCTGCTGGCCTCAATGGGGAACATGGTGCACCTCCGCTTGTAGCTGTTGTCAAGAATGAGCTTTATGCTGCTCATTATGCTGATAAAGAATTGAGGAAGTATAACAAGGAGAATAATACATGGGTCACACTTGGGAGATTGCCTGAGAGATCTGTTTCAATGAATGGTTGGGGTCTTGCATTCCGAGCATGCGGCGAACAACTATTGGTGATTGGTGGACCTAGAGGATCTCATGGAGGAATGATCGAGCTTAATTCTTGGATTCCAAATGATGGACCACTGAACTGGAGGCTGATTGCAAGCAAGCATTCAGGGAGCTTTGTTTATAATTGTGCTGTGATGGGCTGCTAATTCATCTTATATATCACACCTGTATTTTATGTCATTGGAAGGATGGACAAGGTTAGCCATTTTAGAAGGGCAAATGATACTGATTCTGCCTAAAAGGAGTAATCAATACTCAAAAACTAAACTGAAGATTCAATTGAGCTCTCTTTTTCTCTGTAACTTTTTAGCTTCATCATTTTTTGTATGTTCTTTAACAACCTTTGTTATTTATTTGGCACTTGTTGCCCACTGAATATTTCAAAGTTACAGGATCTCGCAGGATCCTGTTAGAATAATAATTTATTACAGCCCTGAGCCGAATTTTTTCAAATCAGTTCAATGTCCTTTGGTATAGATCCCTGATGTGGTTCATAATTGTGTTTTCATCCCTTCAGGGAAGAGGCAAAAGAGATATGAGCTAGAGAATGTATGAATTGAATCATGAGATACTGTCATGGCACCACTGTTGTTTAAGTAATTAGTGACCCTGGAGATAATTTGTAGTATTAATAACTTAATTATGTTACATTGTAATTGTTACTGATGTACTGTGTGAATGTGTCTTTAACTCTTTATCTGGCCCTTGAGTTAGATGTAAATTCTGTCCAATGTGTATGACATATCAATGTATGACCTTTCATGGCTTCTTTCTTGGTTCTGGGAACTGTGTTTTATGGTTGCATTTGTTGTTTCCATGCTTTTTGGTAAAAGAATAAACTGTAAACTGACTTTATTCTATTTAATATTCATAAGAAACAGTTGATATTTAAAAATATATTTCTCATTTGAATGATTGACTTATTTTATCAAACAAGTGAAAATGAAATATTTTATGGAACAAGTGAAATTGCTTATTTTTCCATGGTTAATTAAGTTTGGTTAAATCCAATAAAATATAATGATACATTTTTAGAATTGAATCAAAAGCCATAAAAAAGTTACTAGAATGTTATGGCATCTCTAAAGTATAGAACCATATTGAAAGTTGAGAAAACCACTGTAAATATTTTTTTAAAATTGCACGATCATATTCCTTTTATATTTGGTGGAATATAAAAAATTTCTGTAACTTTATTTTCTTTAATTTTTCTAACATTCCATATTTTGTAAATATCAATTATTATATCACTTTATATCATTGTTATAATGACCAAGGATTAATTAGCTATGGTTAAACATTCTGAAATGTTTCATCAGTGAGGTACGTAAATAATAATATGCTATTTTAAAATATTGTTACGCATCATTATTCGTTGGTTGCTATATTATAGTGATTTTACTATCATAAAAAATATTTATTATAATTTTTAAATTTCAACTTAACATTTATCTCTTTTAATTAACTCATAGCTTATTATTAGAAATATTAACTTCTTAGATCAAGTTACTAAAAATGCTAACATCTGTTGCTGCAAATGGAAAAGATAAAAATATTTATTTAGCAAAAACTGAACACGATGTAAGCTTTTATTCGGATTAAAACTGAGTAATAACAAGACTTAAGGTGTGTTTGGTTATGGATGAAAGGAGGATAATGGAAGGAAAAGATAAAGGTTTAAGTTGAAGGGGAATAAAGAAGAAATGAGATACTTTTCTCTTGATTCCTTTTTAATACTCCATATTCCCCTTTTAAAATGGGGTAGAAAGGAGAAAAAAATAACTAATAATTATACATTTTTTATTTTAATAATACCTAATTTAAGTATAATTTGAATATAATCTCTAATTGTCTATAAAGAAATATTACTAAACTTTTATTTTCTTTCCTTCTTAATTGTTTCATTCAAACAAGATGAATATTTTAGTTACATTGTTTTTCTTTCCCTTCCCCGAGTTTGCCTTCTTTTCTATTTTATTCCCTTACTTTTAATGAAATTTGAATCAAACAGGTCCTTACACTCTATCTTAGATAAAATTTATTAGTTAATAAATTGATTAATTATGTAATGCACATACTTTTATAAATAAGTAAAATTAATTTTTATTTATTATATATGATATATTTATTATAAAAATATTAAACTAATATCATTCACTCATTTATATTTTGTCTATAAAATTTTATTATATTTAAAATATATTTTCTTATCAAGTTCATTTATCATATTTTTTTAGTTCAAACTTATTCTTTGTATTTATTATAAAATTATATTTTATTTTAACAATTTTCATATTTTATTCAAACGTGAACTGAAATTACTTTTATTCTTATATATTATTTCATTTAGAATCACTCCAAATTAATATACCAATTCAATTATTCATAAAGAATTAAAAAATCACAATGGTACTTGTTAAACTATAACACCCGGGAGAGATAACTCAAAAAGGAAAATAATAAATTAATTAATTAGATTTCGATTGGAAATTAAAAGCTTAACACAAGAGGTGTTATTTTTGCGATGCCTGTTCACATTCATTTTCCTCTCATCCGACGATACAAGCATGCACACTGCAGTATGGATGAAGGGCCTTTGAGATAGGGGACCTTCAAGGACCGTCGGCACAGGAAACAAATGAGAATATGAAAAGTAAATGATGGATCAATTTTTAACAATATATTTATAAGATCTTAGGGTTCAAATAGAGTTCTATTATCATATATTATTGTCTAATATTCATTCCATATGATTATTTTGATCTTAAGAAATTTTATGTAGACGAAATCACCTCGAATAATGAGTGGCCAACGTCATGATTTCACTAGAATCACAAAATCTAGACCAGACAACCCGAGCCAAGTGTATAGTTATGGGACAGAACAATGGGCCAAGTTCCACATTGTTCGGTCCGTATTTTTCCCATGAACCCTCACGCATTGTCAGAACTCAAATATGGCTCCCATCGATCTAGGTCGAGTCCATCAATCAAAGCAACAGATCATAATCCAGATCAAGTCCCCACAAACTCGGTCCGAGTTCATGGAGCAGAATACTTAACCACAATTCGGACCGAGTTTGCCCGAGCCCATTAAGTCCACAACAGGCCTAACTCGGCTCAGGTTCCATCGCAAAAAAGAGTTATTTTATATTTATCATTATATTATTAATTTATGAGTTGTTATATGAAATCTATTCCTATCCTACGTAGTCATTAGATTCATAATCTTATTAATCTTGATTTATTCTATCACATCGCATAGTTTATATATGAGGTTTAACCCCTATTTGATTCCATTGATCATTTGATACTTTTTACTTTGATTATTAGAATTGCATAGTTATGATCATCTTAATTTGGGTGAAGATGAGAACTTAATTAATTAAAAATAAAAGTTTAAGTGTCCATATTATTGATTGATGAGATGGTATTTTATAGCATAGCATAGTCGGATAATGGCTTGTCCTGTTTCATGATTCCTCCCTATTGTACAACGAAAGAGGACACCCTCCCTCTTTAGAATGTTTGCCATGATGTGCATAATTACTAATTGTTCATGAAGTGCACGATACTTCGTTGTAATGAACATGTTAATAAGTGACATTACATAGAATTATTAGGGATATAAAAGTTAAACACAACTTCCAGTCAGAGCATTGAAATACAAATATAAATTCAGAGCATGATATAAAACATTGAAATCCAAAGTAATCTAATAAGAATATTGTATTGATTTACCCTAATGATCATGATTATAAATCTCCTCTTTGGATTATTAATATTCTCACATAGTGATTCATTGTATTGCTCCTATCTAATTTGATTTTAATCATGGAATCACATTGATATTTATTCATTTATATGCAGAGTATTGATTTCTTCTATTTGATCATTATTAGTATTTATCATGAATTATAATTTTGGCTCATTGTTATTGATCTTGCTACAAATATCATTCCATTGATGATTCAAGGTGCTCTACATTGCTCATTTCATCGTCCTATGCTTTTCTACTGTTATTTATTTATGTACTAATTTATTATTCACATATTCGAATGCGAGATTCATGAATTATTGTTTCTCATACATTGATATTGTAGGTAATAATTTTGACGGATGAACCGAAGGGATTGTTGCTGTTCGTGACAGTCATATGCACGTGGAGAGGAACTAGAATGCCATGTTTAATCATTAGTTATTTCTTTTCCTAGCTTTACGGAGTTGCATTAGTTTTACTAAGACTTCCAAAAGCTTAAACTCTTAATATTATTGACATGGTACCTTATTTAGATATTATATTAGATTTTCCTTTTAGTGATATTTTTCTTAATATTTTTTTTTTCAAAAAAAAAATCTCACACTTACTTTATATTCGGGTTAAGGATCAGTAAAAAAAAATGTTGGTTTTAGTCGGAATATTGGGTACTTGATAGCGTTCAGAAAAATTAAATTTTGCCAGAGCGATTTTGCGACGTTAACATAAGCACTACTTGAAGAATAAATTGTTTTGAACTTAATACCATGAATAATTATTTTTTTCATATCTTGGGTCCCTTTTCACCACAAGAAAGTGAAAGTTTTACGGCAGAATATTGGCGAGTTTAAGACCTAGTACAAATGAATCGAAGGTAAGTAAAAAAGTTTTAATAATTGGAAAACTAGAGATAACAAAATTCGAATATTGAATCGGGTTGACTTCTCACCAAAAACACAGACCGATTAAATTTCTCTTGGCTAAATGTTGCAGTTTCAGGCTTAACACTGTCTCTGTTCACCAGCATCCATGTCTTACCCCCAACAAAACGTTATTAGTAGCTCGCAGACAGCAAGAGGCATCGACGCAAGCAATTGCCTGCACATACGTCGATGGACTCCGTGGACACCTCCCTCGTCGTCGTCCTCCTGCTCCTGCTGCCCCCTCTCCGCTACGTTCGAGGAGACGTCGATGGCACGCCGCGGCCGCAGTTCACGATGCTGCAGACGAGCATCGGCGTCTCCGCCATGCACATGCAGCTCCTGCACAGCGATCGCGTCGTCGTCTTCGATCGCACGGACTTCGGCCGCTCCAACCTCTCCCTCCCTGACGGCAAGTGCCGCCACGATCCCCGCGAGAAGGTCCTAAAGGTCGATTGCACCGCGCACTCTGCCGAGTACGACGTCGCTGCGAACTCATTCCGGCCCCTCACGGTCCTCACGGACCCCTGGTGCTCCTCCGGGGCCGTCGCCCCCGACGGCAGCCTGGTGCAGATCGGCGGGTTCAACGATGGCCAACGCGTCGCGCGGGTGTTCAGCTCGTGCGACGATGGGAAGTGCGACTGGGCGGAGAAGCCGGAGGCGCTTGCGGTGCCCCGGTGGTACGCCACCAGTCACATCCTCCCCGACGGCCGTGTCATCGTCGTGGGCGGCCGTAGACAGTTCAGCTACGAGTTCTACCCCAAGACCGTCCCTTCGGATCCCGCCACTTTTGACCTGCCACTGCTCCGAGAAACCAAGGACGGGAACAGTGAGAATAACCTTTACCCCTTCGTCCACATGAACATCGATGGGAACCTGTTCATCTTCGCCAACAACCGCGCCGTCCTTCTCGACTACACGAAGCACGCAGTGGTCAGGACGTACCCCATCATGCCTGGCGGTGATCCCCGTAACTATCCAAGCTCTGGTTCTTCGGTCCTCTTGCCATTGCAACCGTCGCCCACGGAAGCCGAAGTACTGATTTGCGGCGGGGCGCCAAAGGGCTCTTTCCCGCAGGCGTGCCGCCACAATTTCCTTAGGGCGCTAGACACCTGCGGCCGCATCAAGATCACTGACGAGTCGCCCACATGGACCATGGAGAAGATGCCGCTTGCCAGGGTCATGGGGGACATGGTGCTGCTCCCCACCGGTGCAGTGCTCATCATCAATGGCGCCGAGGCTGGGACCGCCGGCTGGGAGTATGGCCGTGTCCCCGTCTATGTCCCAGTCATATACGATTCTCGTGCTCCGGTTGGAAGCCGCTTCGCCGAGCAGCAAGCAAAGGCCAACAGGCCACGTGTCTATCACTCTTCCGCAGTGCTGCTACGAGACGGCCGGGTGCTCATCGGTGGGAGCAACCCTCACACCTATTACAACTTCTCCGGCGTCGAGTTTCCGACGGACCTCAGCCTAGAGGCCTACTCGCCACCCTATCTGAACCCCTCCATTTCGACCTTGCGGCCGAGAATCATGGCGTCCGAACTGCCGATGCAGCTGAGCTATGGTAAGCAGTTCACCTTGCAGTTCACGGCGGAAGGCCTTCGAGGGGAACCCATGGTGACAATGGCGGCGCCATCATTCTCGACACACTCGTTCTCCATGAACCAGAGACTGCTGGTGCTGGGCGTGGTAAGCAAGACCAGCACTGACGCCAGCATGATGGCGAAGGCGGGCGTAGCTCAGCAAGTGGTCGTGGTGGCACCGGCGTCGGCCTTCCTGGCGCCGTCAGGGTACTACATGTTGTTCGTTGTGATCGGAGGCGTCCCAAGCGAAGGCGTTTGGGCTCATGTGGGATGATGAAGGTTCATATGATATGATCATTGCATGGTTTTCTTTCCCAGATCAGAATTGATGTCATGTGTGAGAGCTCCGAGATAATGATGTCATGTCATGTTATATCATGCAGGTTGAATACAAAAACAACTCTGCTTGAAGTTAAGGATTAAAATAATTAGATATATTTTCATTAATAAAAAATAAAACATATTTAGTTGCATAATTTGATTGTAACTAAAATGTATTTCTCTTCTAGATCTTCTCTTTATGTCTCTTCAAAGTGGCTATTGTTGGATTGAAATTAAGTTATTTCTAATCCAGCTCAAACTTTTTTTGAACCTATATTTAAATTTGAATCTTATAAGTTCTATTTGTAAAAGTCTAAAAAAACACTATATATTTCAACTTCTACCCTTTAGTTCTCTTAGAGTAAGTTTGAATGGAAGAACTTAAGTTTTTAACTAATCGATTAAATAAAGAGTTTATATTGGGTGTTTGAATGAAATTAGATGTAATGATGGAAAATTTAAAAGTCAATTTGACAGATAAATTTTAATAATTATTTGGATAAATTTTATATTATATTAAGAACTAAAAAATAAACTTATTTCTATAATATAGCAAATCTTATATTTAAATAATATTATAATTTATTATTATTTAAGATAATGTAAAAATAGTTTAACAAAAATATTAAGTAATTAATAAATAATTATTATAAATAACTATTTAAATAATATCTTAATAAAATATAATTAATATAAATTAGATTATATATAATAAAAAATTGAAATGAAATTTTTTTAATAATAATAAATTATTTAATTTTAAATAATATTACTTATTGTTATGAAAAGGTGATATTAAGTAGAAAGAGAAATAAGTGATATTTAAAAATACAATACGTGATATCAAGTAGAAAGAGAAATAATAAAAGTTGAAATGAAAAAAAAAAGTGAAGCTCACACCTTCAATCGAAACTTAGTTCTTATTGATTAAAAGGAGACAATTAAGGAGCATGAGCCTCATACTCATGTTTCACTTATTCAGAATGTCCTACATTTTTATCCATGTCATCTAAAAAACAACATCCATCTCCTGGTTAGGGATGATTGTAAATACTAGATGCTTAGTTAAAGAGATCAAGATGGACTTGAAGAAGGTTGTGGCCAACCCATCATAGACAAAGTATAGGTCAGGTGATGAGCATAGGTTCGGGTGGAGTCGTAAATAACTCCTCCTCGCTTAAGCAAAGTTTCGAATTCGAATATTGTGAACGTAGAAAATTTTTATTGAGAGTTCTACCTGCCACCACTAGGTACGCGATCCGGGGCAATCTAATCGGATTAGTTGGGCTCGATGGCGGATCCACTTTCAACTTGTGAACAGTGCGTTGTTTAACACCATGAGAGTTGAGTCGTCGATACCGCTTCCCAAATACCAGGGACTGACTACTCAAAAAAATTATAGGTCAGGTGAATGTAAGGTATTCGTAGGGCTAACTGTTTCTATGTGGTGAGTTCTTTGAATGATTGACCAAAGGATAAGTTTTGGTGTTGCAAAGCATGTGGTAATTTTTTTTCTTATGACATATATTTGTTCATTGTAGCCGGTTACCTATGTATTTTCACCATGGCAATATGGACCATTGACTGCTAGAATGACTTCAATTCTAGAAAGCAATGAAGTAGACCAAGAAATATAATAATTATAGTAGACCATTGTTGTAAGAGTACTTATAATGGATGAAGCTAAAAAGCCAATGATGCCGGTTGGAAACACTTTGTCCACTTTTGGTTTACTTTTTTTTTCTTTGCTGGTATGCCAATTTGATATATAATTATTATATATGTTTGTTAATATAATTGTGCAATATTATTTTATTAATACTTACTATAATTATATATTTCTTTTTTCTGTTAAAATATTTTAAAATAATTTCATTAAATCGATTATATCATACAAACACTTAAGAAAATTAAATCAATGTATGTGGATCTGTCTTATTGCGAACCCACTCAAATTACTATTGGCTCCATCACTGCATTAGATTCTTATGGCTTAGCAGCCATTTTCATTGTTTCAAAATCCGATTATTAATTATTTTCTTCAACCTAAATTTAATTTTTGCTAAAACATAAAAAATTCTAAAAAAAATTAGTTCAAGTTATTTTCCACACTAATAATATTCATTTTATCCAAAAATCAGATTTAATCCACATTGACTTAGCATCTTTTTAGAATAATTTAAGTCTATTGTGCCAATAATATTTTTATCTATGAATCAATCCTAAAGAGATAATGGGGCAGGTTCCTATTAAATTAAAAGTATCATCTACAAGAACTGTAAATCACAAGTCACATATTTTGAAATTTACTGAGTATAAACTATGACAATCATCCTTAATCCACAATTCACATCACGATTTTTTTTTAAAGAAAAAACCTTTTGCTGTACATGCTAGTTAAAATCATGATTAATTTAAGTGAGGCATCGGGGATGTGTAAAAATTTAATATGTCAAATTTTGTCAACTATAACATGCATTGCTCTAATTTTGTGGTGGGAATATAAATGGCATGTTCATCCTTCAATAATAACAAAGTTGTGTCTAATTTAGGTGACATTAATATATGAACTCTTCGTCTATATCAGCGTAAAATAAATTTATCTTTTTTATCATTTTAAAAAAATAAAGTTATTATTTTTCTTAATTAAATTACTATTCAAATAAAAAAATTATCTTCTTCTTTCTGGTACTCGGCCGAAATTGACCAGTAAAATGATATTTATTTTATCAAGTAAAGTGATATTTTTTATCAGTAAAAAAATACTTCAATAAAATTTACCAGAAAAAAATATTAGCAATGAGAAGATGACGGAAAGGTTCCTAGTTATAAGAAAATTAAAGATTTGAAGTCTGGCCTCCAAAGTAAATCCTATATTGTTGGTCACGGTCGTCTTGTCTAAACATCTTGAAGTATCATAAAATCGATTTCAGGAAGATGACAAGCTCGTTCCTGCTTTACATCTGATCGTAATTTGTTTAAAGTACAATATCAGGTAACCTGATGATGAAGCCTATGAACAGGATGCACTGCAAACACAGAAACCTAGTGAAAGTTCTTACTTCATGGAACCCGATAATCAACTAAACAACTGAATTCAGTCATTTGGTGGACCACAGCTGATGTAATTTTCTGTGCAATGCCTCAGTACAAGTCATGTACAACACTAAATCTAGAAAGTGCTCATGCTCTGTCTGAATCCTCTTTTTCCTTGCTATCAGTTGTGCTTATGCTACTGCTGCTACGCGGGTCGTCTCGTGCTCGCATAGACAGGAGGTGCTCTGGCCAGGAGTCTGAATGAGTTGGGTATCTAGCATTCGGTCTCCTCACACCGGATGATGGTCTGGGAGATGCCGGAGGTGATGGAGAAGTTCTGGATTCTGGAAAAAGCTGGAGGACTCGGATGGGATTGACATTTGTGGGTGGTTCGATAATGGAATTAACATTGATGGGTTCAAGAACCAAAGGCTGAGGCTGCATTGGGAGTACTGTGGCGTTTGGTTGTGTCAGTATGTGAGGGCTTGCATCTGCATGACTGCTCCAAACAGGATCCAGCTGTCTTCTTCCCTGTAGAGTATTCTGAAGACTGGATATTTCTGCCTGCAAAGTACTGTTCTCATCTTTCAATTCGTTTCTCTCTAGTGTTATCTGTCAACAACCACAAGGGTAAGTAATATAGCAAGTAGAAACATCAATTAAGGCTAACATCACAAAATTCAAGAGAAGATAAAATTTAGAGAATCATTCTTATACTAGGAGTTATGATGAAGAGATCGAAATGTTGCAGTTCAGAAAAGAACAAAAGTAGATTTCAAACCACACTTCATAAATATTTCCCCTAGAAAAATGGGAAGCTGGTAAATCTATCATGTACTTGACTAGTCACAAACACCAGCAGGAAAACAGGTGCAACTATGCCGACTAGCAACAAATGTCTTTTTTAAGAAAATTAACAGATGTGGTCTGACTTCATCTGAGATATTTTGAGCAAAATAAACATTGAAACTCATACCTGTAAGACCAATTAATATATATACTAATCATTTTTCCATAAAAAAATAAAGTACATTCAAACAATGGAAAGCCAGGATATGTGCCTTGTGCATATTCAGGTTTAAGAATACGTTGAGATAGGGTTGAGGAATTGTTGCTAGTCTTTCGCTCAGACAAAGTGCTTAATAACCCAAGGGAATGGGTAAAAATGTGGATGCACATATTCCATGGGGGTGATAATTGCACCTTGGATCGTATTAATCATGTATAAATATGATCAAACTTAAAGTCCCTTTTTCTCAAAGGATGAGGCAAATAAAATTGGTGGAAATCTGTTGGTAAGAAATGAGCTTGATAGAAATCAGTCCCAGTTTCCAGAAGTGATTTTGATGTAATTCCTTCAAAGTAGCCAAACAAGATAATTCAGAATCATACAATTGCTTAACAGTGCAGGAAGTTCACAAAGCTCTATGAATAGAAAGTGCAAAAGATCTCATTGATGCATTTACGTTCTATTATGTCCAAGTTCCGCAACCACAACAGGATCAATCTATGAAATATGGTTGAAAATGCTTGTGGCTCGCCAGGATCAAGTAATCTTACAACAACATAACAGGTAGAGATTCCTTACAGAGATAAACAAGGAAATAATGAAGAAACAACTTTCCATCATTGGATTAGTAGTTTGCGGAACTTACATAGTGAGATTCAGATATCAGAGCCGTGTTCTCCTTTCTAAGGGACTCTACTTGGGTGAAAAGATCTTTAAGCACTCGTGTAGTATCACCCAATATAGAAGCCTTACAATTGTTCTGTCGTTCTGGTTCTGTAAAAGAAACATTATTATTAACAAGATGAGAAAGGCATGCAACAGAAAGCAAAATGCAGTCATAATTTCTGTTTGTAATAAGTGTTCTTATAAGTTTTTTTAGGCTCAAAAAGGACATCCCAAAGTATTCTTATAAGTTATGAGAATGAAACCTTTTTAATGTATCCTCAACTTATTTAGCCATTACAGAGGACCTCCCTTTCAGAAATTTGGCAATGTTTAAGCTTGTGACACACTATTTGTGGTACTGCTCAGATATATGAATAATTCAAGATAGCGTCACTGTGAAGCAAAGTTCATGAGGCTATGCAGATTAAAGGTTTACTCCAAAGAAGTAATTTATTGCTAATAGCCTTGTCTAAAAACTTATTGATAAAAGCATTCGCCATACTTTTTTTAGCCTCAGTTACGATCACACACTAGTTAGAGATCAACTAGAGAATGAACCTTGATACAATGATTAATCTATTCTTTTGGTAAATGATAAGTGATGTATTTGATGTCTGGAAATGCTTCAACGTAAAATAGGAGGAATGATGCATAAATAGATCCGTACTCCTACTAGTCAGGGAGTTCTTAGATCATGTGGTTTTCCATTCATGTACAAGAGAGGACTCACATGTAAGTAAACAAAGATTATTCTAAAGATTGTTTGTACAAGAAAGTTTTACCAGTACTCCAGGACAAATTAAAAGTAGAAACTACAAGTTTATTATTCCACAAATTATAAGGAAACATAATGTCCAAAAAACTATAATAGAAGGCTTAATAAATCCAATTAAATATAAGCCACCAATAGCATGGTGACAACTCTAATGATAATTAAATGATGTTGCATTATTAAATGATAATTCACTGAGAGAATTCACATAATAAAATAAGCAAGGATCTTGAAAACAAATACCCACCTATTTTATTTATTGAATAATTAATGTTTCCCTAATACTCGGAATCACTTTCTACATATATTTATTGTGATTTTTGAAAGATGAGCCAAATTCATATTCCAATGAATTATCCCAGTTAAATATTCATAATATATACATTTTTCAAGAGCATATATATATTATATATATGTACATTACTTGCCACACAAGAGTAACTGAAAAGACTGATATGTACCAAGGACATGGCCAAGCTCAAGAAAGAGTTCATTCAACTGATCACGTTTTAGTTTTTCCCTCTCTGCTTTATGAACCTTCTTTGGAACCTTACCCTGTTTCTTTGAGTTAGGCAGTGATCTGCACCAGACAAATTTCTAGATGTAATGTCAAACGATAATTGACACAAGTCGGACAACTAAATAAACTCAGATATGGATTAATTTCATATGCTACAATTGGATTCATCAAGTGCTCAGAGTTGTCAAGCCATCACTTTATGTCATTAAATTAAATGCATGCAATTAGCATATCATCCAGGTATTGATGTCTTAAAATCTTGATTGCACCTTCAAATTTCTAAGAAATATTACATCATGACTTATAGTCCAATCATTTAAACATATCCCAATATCGAATTTAGAAAATGAATAGGACATAATATATCACGTGCAGATATGACCAGTCATTAACACATGATTCAGATCCTTAACCGCAGATTGATTATGGACACCGAATTTAGGTAAATGTTCTTTCACAAAAAACATGATATCCATCAACCTTCAGCAATGTTGAGTTGTGTGATCTGTACATAAGTTTTCTTTTTTCTTTTTTTTTTTTCGAGAGATGATATGAACAAAAGTGACTATGGTTTTAATGACATATCATGTGCAGATATGGCCAGTCATTAGTATGCTTATCATGGGCATCAAAATTAGGTACTCATTTTCTAGAAACGCATGATATCATTTAAACTTCAGGATTTCTTCAGTTGCATAACTGTAAAAGAAGTGACTAGAGTTTCAACAACTAGCATATAAAGTCTATTTTCTCCCTTTATTGTATTTACTGCCAATGCTGGTCTACTTTCCATGGTTGACATCATTGATACAAAGAAACAGTGATCCACAGAAACCAACATTGAACACATAATATTCTGGGGTTCCGAATTAGTGAACAGAAAATGATGGAAAAGTACAATGAAAGAAGAAGTATACGAAGAATGTGGCAGAAAATTAATTATTCACGTAGAAACATTATATGCATCCACATTCAATGAAGAAAGTGGATAAGGATATAGATAAGGTGATATCCTCAGTACAAGAACTGAGGATACATTAGTCTCACTTCTCAACAATCAGTAAATAACATGAGCCTCGCTGAATCATGCCATATGCAGGTGCTTTGTGGAAAATTATAGGATCATTATTTAGTACTTTAAAAAAAATCAGTAACGAGATGGGAATGTTTGTGCCGTTTATATCAAGCAACCCAACTAGCATTCTAACACCCCAAATCATGGAAATATCTCCCAGAGGACAATGACCAATCTTACAGATCAATAAGTTTATGCTATTGCATAAAGATTGCTTTCACATTAATTTTTTTTTCGGTTTTGCTGGACTAAGTAGTCAGATATTTAACCAAGTATTCCCATCACCAAAAATCACATCATTCACCCCAGCATGCAATTTCCAATGACAAGTAACAGTTTCATATCGAGGAAGTAAAGCCATGAGCTGATAAGCTTACCCTTCGCCTTCCTTCTCTGCTGCGCCATTGACCTCGTCCTCGTCGGCCATGGGAGAGGGATCGGAGACCATGATGGGCTTTACCGGCTGCTCCTCAGCCTGCATTATTACAAGTAATCACAACACTTGATCACTTTTCGCACCACAAAAATCTCTACTTTTTTGCTTCAATCGATTCCTACTCACTCTTCAATGAAAACTCAAATAAAATAAAATAAGATATAGACGAAACAAACATATATCACACCAGAAACTTCAAAAGAAGGGGAAAAGACAGAAGAAGAAAGCGGATTCCCGCAAACAGCAGAACAATACCACTTCCAAACAACAAGAAACTTTAAATTGAGAAAACTGACACGCTAAACATCTAAACCAAGGTGAAGAGATTCAGGAGGATGAGTTCTTACCACCAAGGGATTTGGGGGACAGGAAGGGGAAGGATTTGGGGAGGGACACGAAATTAGGGATTCGTTTCCCTTTCACGCGTTCGTCTTCGCGGTACGGTCGTTAACTCTTCCGGAGGGGTATATCGCAATTTTTTCCATTTCCAGGGGTAATTACGTCCATGAACTTTCCACCAAGTGGTTCGGTTGCCACGCACTCGCGTGTGGCGACCACCCTCCGCGGGCCCCCAGCCAAGGAAATCGCGCCACGTGGGAGGCTTCTGCGATTACTAATGAGCTCCGCTGTTCGCTGTATTCGCCTCCCCAGCCGTCGGGCTCGGTTTCGGATGCGGTGTGGGGCTCGCCCTTGTCGGGGCGCGGGGCTTCTCAGGATGTGGTGAGAGGGCGGCGAACACGCGGGGTTCGAAACGAGACGCGTGAGTTTGACACGTCCGCGCCTTCTAGAAATTGGGACGAGGCCGACGCATGTGGTCAATGTTGGGCCCATGTTTGCCAGATCCATCTCGAACATTTAAAAAAAAACAGTGGAACTAGAAAGGGCACCAACTTCGGCTAAAAAGAGAAATGTAAATATAAATAATTCGAATATTTATTATTAATTAAGAAGCGACTTCGTGATATTATTTGTGCAACTTTTTCTTAAAAAATGTTAACTTAATATTAAAAAAATATTATAAGACTTAGTTTAGGCAAACACTTAGGCCCCTTTGGACGTCTCCTTTTCCATTAGAATCACACAATTTCGTCCATTTGTGGTCTTCAAACGGAATCTCAAAATGATTGTTTGGGTGAAAATTTAGTAGACTAAAATTCAATAGAAAATGATTAATTCATGAGAAAAATAAAAATGTAGTTGAATCTTGTTTTTCCTTTCGGAACATTGGGCACACACTTTCTCCTCTTCGTTGCAGTTTGCAAACAGCTTGGACTCTTTCTTTTTTTTTCCCTTGTGTAACTCTTTCCTTATCACGCCATCTTTTCTTTTCTTTTTTTTTTTCTCCTCTTTCCGTCGCTATCTCTCCATATTTCATCAACGGATGAGTTGAGTTAGAATGATAACAAGTTTAATCAAAGAACTTGAGTTTGAATTTTTGTAAACTTAAAAAATTTTTATTAAAAATTTCACTTGCCACTATTCACGATCCGAGATAACTAAACTAAATTAGTTGAATTTAATAATGAACTGACCACTAATATATGAATTATGCACACAATGGCTAATGCCACACAAATTAAACTATCGGCTCCACTTTTCAAATATCGACGACCGACTACCAAAAAAAAATCTCTATGTTTCTTCTTCTCATCCTCTTTCTCTTTTGATTCATTCTATGACACTCTTCTCTTTTTCTCTCTTTTTTTCATTCAGTAATAATTTTTAAGATAAATTACATGAATGATCCTTCAACTTTGAATCGTTTTCAAATTGGTTCTCTAATTTCAATTTGTAATCAGAATGTTCATTATCTTTTATTTTCTTGCACGATTAGTCCTCCTGATCGGTAATAATGGGTTTCTCAGTTGCCTTGCATACGTGGTCGACACGTGAATCATTTTTTTTTTCATTCACGTCATTTGAGTCATCCACATCATTTAACATTACCAAACCAGGTAAATTACGTAAATCGTTCTCTAATTTTGAGTCGATTTCTAAATAATCTCCCAACTTTGATATTATTGCACGATTCATCCACTTGACAGTAAGAGACAGTCTTTCGATTTTCTTATTGATGTAGCATAATAAAATATAATAAAAAATTTAATTAGCTGATGTCACATAATAAAAAATATTATAAAAATTTAAGGACGCGAACAAACTGACAAAGGGGTGCTGACCACCCTCTCTAAGCTCTTCCTATGACGAGTTGGCACAGGGGGCGCCGACCCCCCTCTCCAAGCTCGTGCCTAAGGGGTGCCAACGCCTCTCATGAGCTCATCAGCGTCCCCTATCATTTTTTATTTTATTATTATTTTTATAATATTTTTATAATATTTTATTATTTTTATATGTCATGTCAATAAGATAATTTTTTTTATATTTTATTACATCACGTTAGTAAGGTAATCAGAAGATTATCTATTATCGGTGGACGAATTGTGCAATAAAATTAAAATCGAGGAACGTTCTAGTTATAAATTAAAATTGGAAAACCATTTAGAAATCGACTAAAAGTTAAAAGACGATCTATGTAATTTACTCAATTTGATAGTGTTAAATGATGTGGATAAAAGAGAAATGACTCACGTGATGTCCACGTACGCAAGACAATCGAAAAACTCATTATTATCACCGGTCAAGAGGACTAATCGTGTAAGAAAATCAAAGATAATGAACATTCTGATTACAAATTGAAACTAGAAGATCGATTTGAAAATGACTCAACGCTGAGGGACTAATCGTATAATTTACCCGCTCTCTTCTCCTCACTCTCACCCTCTCCATCTCCTCCCCTCTTATTTTGTGATATAAATTTAAGAATATAGATTTGTATATTTGTTTAACTTTTCAGTTTTATGAAAAAACTTCCACTATTTCGAATATCAATCATATAAAGAAAGAAAAAATTCTAGTAGAAAGAAAACTGAAGTCAATTTTTTAAAAGTGATTTTCATTAAAAAAAAATTAAAGCTTGAAAATCTTCCTATCTTGCCAAATGGACGAACATAAATACCACAGAAGAAAAATGAACACCGTGTTCAAAGAACATGATGTCCCACAACAGGCCCATTAAGCCCAATAACATAATATGATAAAATATATTAACTAAACATTTTCATGTATATATTGAAATAACTCAACTTTTTAACTTAACACAAAATGAAAATAAATTCTTGAGTTATTTCCTTAAATCTCTATTAAACTATAGTAATTTTTTACATCTACCATGATTATGAATTTATCATATGACTTCCGTAAATTTTGTCGCAATTTTCACTTAAGTTTTTCAATATGATTTTGTTAACTTTTTTAGTATTATTTACTTTTTCTATTTATGAAAATACTAAAATACCCTTTCACAAAGTGTCCTCCCTTTTATTTTTTGAAAATAAAATAAAATATTTGGACAAGTAAAAAATGTCAAAGATCCTCTTTTTTAATATATTTAATTTTAACATATTTAATTCTTTTTAAATATAAGATTGATGATAATTCGTGGAAGGGTATTTTAGTTTTTCTTAAATAGAAAAAAAGGAAAATAAAAGGAAAATTAATAAAATCAGACTAAAATACTTAAGTGAAAATTATGTGAAATTTAGGCACGTCATACGATAAGTTCATAATTCATATTTAAACTCAAAAGTTATTATACTTGGAGGAAGGTTTGAGGAAATAATCTTAAATTCTCTTGTTATTATGAAATAATTGAAACTAATAAAATTGTAAGGCCATAAAATTCCCAATCTCCTCGTAATGTGTTACGATCTTTCGATCATTCTTTGACCCTTGCTTTGATCAAAATGGATAAGAAGTTGCCACGTAAATGTCATACTTATAAAATAGATTATCGTAATTGAAACAAAAATGCGAAAAATCCAAATGACATAATATAATAAATATATATATATATATATATATATAAGTTCAAAAGATCGATAAATCCAAAGTACATGATATAACATCATAAAACATCATGCTCCACGCCATAATACAACATAAAAGTCTATGTATATTTCCACATAAGTAAATAGACAACATAGACACATAACACTATCCATGTATGCATACGTCACTCGAGCAATGGTCACCGCACATACACATTTTGTATTATAATAAATCATGCTTAATTTCTCTACATATTTTGTGTTATCATATATATATTTTTTGCATCTTGAGAAAAATAATAATTATTCTTGCAAACTTTTTATGTTGGCTACTTTACTCGTCCTAATCCATCCAAATTGTTTGTCATTGTTTTTTTAATTATGGTGTTGCCATTGAAAGAAATAATAAGAGTTGTTCTTATTTTTTTTTACATTTTTCTGAAACAAAAATTTAACCTCTATCATGTACCCTCTAACCATTAACTAGATAAACCTATTCAAAGTCTCTAGTTAATTATCAAATATTTCAACTATTTACATAGAGCTCCAGAAGATTATCATTCCACTTGCCAAATGCTGATGTTAGTTGATGTGTGGTTATGCATAGTGCATCAATTCAAGGATCATATGATTTTACAAATGTTCATATGTAAATAAAATTTTGGAAAAAAAAGGAACCCCAATATCAATGTGCTTAATCCTAAAGCACAAAACATAATTAAGGAATCAAATAATAATAATAATAATAATATATGTAAGTAACGATCACCCATCATGTAACACCCCCCGATCCAATCAAAATATTATTCGTTTTGGGCTATTGACCCGCACGAATTTAAATTGCGTCTTAATAGGGTGAAGGGGGTAGTTACATATAAGCCCATGACCATTTCTGTGCCTTGCTCATGTGGGACTATTCAATGAGACTATATTGATCTTTAGACCTCAGTTCGTTACAATCTTCCCCCTATAAATAGCTCAACGTTCTCGTTGAGCAAGGTCCGTATTAACCCATGGCCTATATTTCTCACATGCTCAAGTGAGCACGCGAGGTCGGCTCTGATACTATTCTGTAATACCCTCCGACCCAATTAAGATATTATTAGCTTTGGGCCATTGATCCGCACGAATTTAAAATACATTTTGATAGGTGAGGGGGATAGTTACATATAAGCCTATGACCACCTTCATGTTTTGCCTATGTGGGTCTATTCAATGAGACAATCTTGATCCTTAGACCTCAGATCGTTACACATCAATATAATGTTATAAATAATTTTAGTATGAAAATATCTTACAATTTTCAAAATCACAAACTTATTTGCAAATTATGAAATAATAGAAATTTTTTTAAAAAGTTAATGAACATGATAAATTCAGGTTTTATTTCCATATACAAAGATAACATTTTTATCACACACTTAATTTGTGCTTTCACTTTTTGTCGAACATATCTTTTCCTTTTCTCTTCATGAGCTGCATTCCTACAAATAAACATCATTTAAAATTTGATATTAATGTCATTGTCATGATTTCTCTTGGAATCATATCAATTTTGACAATATGCATAAAATCTCTAATTTTGCAATCATAAATATAATAACCAATATTACCATAATCATAGAAAGTGGAGTGATATTTCTAAGGATTATTAATGATAATATCCATTTTTTCAAAACTAAGCATGAGAGCAATAAAAAAACTTTTAAAATTATTGTCTTCATGTATGAAGAATAACTTTCTTGTCATTAGATATTTTTCTTATGTACTTCTTTTTAACAAAGTATTGAATTTTAAGTTTCTATACTTAAAAAAATTATAAGATACAAAAATACAATAAATTTTCTTTTTCAATATTTTATTTTTCATATGACATTGTAACAAATATAATAAACAAATTATGTTTGATTGGCATGAGGCTTGTGAAACTTAGATTGATGAGAGCGAATTTTTGTGAATGTAAAAAATTTTTGTTCGAAGTTTTACCTGTCATTGTTAGGTACACGATGCGGGATGACTTGCTCAAATAATTAAACTTGATAATGGATTAACCTACAATATGTGAACAATGCGTATAATTGTTAATGCCGCACAAATTGAATCATTAGCTTTTAAAAAAAATGTTCAAACATTGTTATTTCGATAGCCTAGAAATATTTTTATCAAAATGAGATAGGAAAATTTATGCAAGACAAATTTGGACAATCAAATCAAGTTATGACCAGAATATTTAATATAACCATATTGATGAGGCAATGAGCACAAAAAAGAATGGTCGGTTTACCTCACAACTTTAGGCTAGAATTTTTAAGTTGAACTATCAAGCTTATAATTTTAGCACAAAATGATAGCGTTAATTAATAACATGCAACACATTGGAAAAAAAACACCTTATCACAAACATCAAAAGAAACACCAGAATCAAATATTACTTTAATGACACAACATGAACCAATCTAAAATACAAAGGAAATAATGACATGCAATACATTAGAAAAAGGCGTAGGGCACCCACCACATGAGCAAAATGCAACGGCATAATCACCTCTATGGTATCTTGCGAGTTTGATCAACCATCCGAGACTTTTTGGACGCTTTCTTCTTTTATTTATAGATGCCTAGACCGTCCTAGTTCGTGGCTCCATCAACCACACCACACCATTCCCAATGAAGGATCATATCTCTTCGTTGATGGCTACCTTCGAAACAGTCACTATATAATATTTTTCACTTGACTGTTTTGGTCACGCAATTTTGACACTCCTATTATTCGTATAGTACAATTTGTGACTTCGATACTTCTACTATCTATGGATTATGGAGATAATACATCGAAGTTCATTATTCATGAAGCTTCATTTTGGCTAAAATAGTCTTAGTCCCATTAAGGTTCTATTTGGCATGTCATTTTAGTATTATTGTATAGAGAATTAAATAATTAGACTCTACTTTGTTTGGTAACATATTCTTTTGGGTAGAGTATGTGGATCGCAAAAAACATGCTCCTTTTTCAAGTTATAAGAGAGTTTTATATTTTTTTACATTTTTTACCCATAAACACAATAATAAAAACCTTTCTTTAGAAACTTTATTCAATGATGACGTTGCACATCATCATCTGCACATGACAAGATATCGTTAAAACTTATTTTGTTCTCATGATTTGTTCTTTTACAAGAGAGAGATGGTTGCATGCTGCTCTCCGTACCATTAAAATTTTTTATCTATTTTTATGTTACACATTTTTGTTCTCATGATTTCTTTTACGAGAGAAAGATGGCATGATTATTTTTGTTTTGTTGTTTAAACGATTTGATGGATGAAGGGAGAGATGCTAATTTAAGTAATGAACACAATGATATTAATATTTTTATATTTTAAAATTTAATAACATGTTTGAGTAAATAAAAACTAAAGCATAATAAATTTTAAAAAGTATTAACATTATTTTTAAAGTCTTTAGATCTATCCTTATGTGATGCTTAAGTCTTAAGTTTACTTACATAATATTTTTATCTTCGTATAATAATGTTTTTATGTTTTGTGTTATGTCTTGAGTATATTTTAAAATATGGACGTGAACAAGCTTTCAAGTAACATGTTAGTCAAGAGATTGAAGAACGAAAATTAAACGTGAATGTCATTTTCAAAGTTGTAAAAATAAATATGATGCAATGAGAAAAGGTCATTGCTTTGGAAAAGTTTGAAAGGAACACAAATTGGCTTGGGATGGAATCCTAATACAAAAACCATTGTTCAGATGAATGGTGGGAAAGAGAAATTAAGGTTAGTTTCTATATCAATTTTTTTGGTGATATTTCTATCATCATTTTGATTTTTGTACCATTAAAGTTAAGGTTAATCAATATTACATAATATTTTTTAAAATTTTCTTTATTAACCTTTGAAATGTTATTTATAAGAATATAAAGATGTTAAGGAATTTCGTGGAAAGAGTTTGGATTCGATTATAGAAAATAACTGAAAACAATTATTTGGAGATGTAATGGCTAGTGGAGACAACGTTTCCTCTACCAACAAATCTTCTCAATGTTAATGTCGAAGAACAAATAAATGTAGTCGAACAAGAACATGAACGATGACAAGGGGATGAAGATGTTGAATCTAATATAGAAGAAAATTAATTTACCCAATATTATGCATTGGAAAGGGATGAACAAAATAATGATACTTTCTTTTGAGATTTCATGCAAGAGGTAAATCATGTCAAAAAAATAAGCAGGGTCATCAATGTTGGTGGAACACATTGGTAAATTGGTATCTTACATTGAAAGAGTTAGTAATAGAATAGTCGATGGTGGCACTAGTAGTGTGAACATGCAACCAACAACGTCTAGATGTGACAGTTCAATGCAAATTATTAATCACATGCAAGTTATGAAATATTTTGAAAAGGGCAGTCCACTGTTATGTTATATGTTTCATATTTAGTATCATCTGAAGGCAAGGAGATGTATTTTTAAAAATAGAAGATTATGAAAGCAGATTATCTTGGATACAATTTATGTTTAGTATGAATAATAAGTGAGATTTTCACGTGACTCTATGCTTTAGTTTTATCATGTAAAGTAACTTTGTTGTTGAATATTTTAATTTCTTATAATAAATTAGGCAATAACATGTCTCTTCTTTTATGTTACATTTGTTCCTTTTTTGTTATTAATTTTTTAAATATTGCTTTATATTTAATAGGAAAAATATGGAAAATGAGGACATGTTGACTGATTTTTGGATAACATCATTTCATACCAGAGAAATTTGGATGAAAAAGTATTAAATGGATATTATATTCGATGTGTAAATGCTTTTAGAATGGAATTAAATAATTTACTTAAGTTATGCGACGAATGATCATCGAGATATGAGGTAAAATAAAGTAATAGAATGTCATTTATGTAGAAAGTTGGTATATTTTTATCCACACTTGCTCAAGAGCTTTTTAATAGAGCGGTTGGTGAATGTTTTCAATGTTCAGACGAAACCATTAGTAGGAAATTTCATGAGATATTGGATTCAATATGTGGTAAAGAAAGAGGTTTGACACGGGATATCATAAAATGTAGAGTCACTTAGAACTATACCATCTTACATAGCCAATGATGAAAGATATATGCCATATTTTAAGGTAACATAATTTTTTATTTTATACAAAATTTACTTAATTATATATTTTAACATGTTCTTTTTAGGATTGTATTGAATGCATTGATGGTACCCACATTACTGCTTGTATTCCTAAAGCAAATCTTATATTGGAAAGAAAGGTATCCCCACATTCAATATTATGGTTGTATGCTATTTTGATATGTGTTTTTCTACATGCATTAATACTCATTTTATGAATTTTTCGACGCCACCTAATGATAAACTATGTTTATTTTTTACTTGACATAACGTATATAAAGAAATCTTATTCATTTTATTTTTCATCTGGTAAATATTATTTGGTGGATAAAGGATATGTAGATAGAAAAGGACACTTGGTGTCATATCCAAAAATACGATGCCATAAATCTCAATTTCAATAGGAACCACAAAAATTGCTCAAGAAAAAGTTAATTGTGCACATTTATCTCTTAAAAGTTGTATTGAAAGATCTTTTAGAATATTAAAGAAAGATGGACAATACTTCATCAAATGATGCAATTCGGTGTGGAATCACAAATAAAGATTATAGTGGCCACATTTTCTTTAGATAATTATATTGGAATTCATTCATTAGATGATCCAATTTTTGTTGTGGCTAATCAATATCTATATTATACATATGTCCTTCCTCATATTGAAAGTACTTTCTCCAATGATGAAAATAAAGCAAGAAGATCTATGAGGATGAGTGAGCATAAGATTATGATTAGTTTTGTATTATTAAGGAACACATTTGAATTTTAAGTATGCTTATTGAATTATATTGATGTTATGTAGTTAATTTTAAAATTTTCTTTATTGTTATTGTCATTTTTTTCAAAATATGTAATGTAGAAAAAAAAATTTTAAGTTAAACATTTAAAATTTAACATCTTTTTATTTACATATTTTTTTACAAAAGTAATAAAAAATAAATTGCTTAATGTGTTACAATTCAATAATAATATATATAATACATATTATATATATCACAACAATGTCTAATTGTGTCATTATGTATTTATAAGTTAGTTTAATTGGCTACATGTACCAAATACTTTTATAAATTTACTTATAAAATCATCTATGTTTATCTGCTAATAATTAAACCACAATCCGTTAGTAAATCACTATCTTCTAATAAATTACTATCTACTAATCAATTCACCAGAGGTGCCAAACAATCATAACCAATATGTTCAATGAATGTTGCAATTTCCTTAGTAAGAGAATTAGATAATAGGCATATAAGTTATGATTACTTCTTTCTTTTTCACTATATCTTATATCTAGTGATATTTGATTTTAATATATTTTTCTTTAGAACTATTTGCTTCATTGTGTATCAAACTTATCGCAGCTTGGATATCACAATACATCGATCGTGGTCCATTGCATAAATTATGGTCAAGTTCCATAAGAAAATGCTTAATTCATACCACATGAGTGGCGGGTCATACTACAAGTAATATATTCAGGTTCTTTTTGTATGACTTGCTATACATTCTTGTTTTTTTTCTATCTCGAGAAATAACACACCACCCAACAAAAACAAATGACCCGATGTGAATTTTTGGTCATCAATATCTTCACGGAAATTTATATCTGAATAACTTATAACCTCAAATGTATCAACTTGATATGTTAGTTTCAATTGTATAGTGCCTTTCAAATATCGCATAATCCTCTTTATGACTTCCAATATATCGTTTTGGGATTACTTTGAAATCTACTAAATGAATTTGCCGAATAAGTCAAATAAGGCCTTGTGCACAGCATATCATACATCAAGCTCCCCATAGCTTGCGCATATGGGTCTTCTAAAGTTCTTTTGTCGTGAATTATGATACTGACTCTTGCTGAGTCTTTACTCAACAATGAGAGGTGTTGACATTGGATTGCTATTGTGCATTCAAAATCTCTTAGTATCTTGTTCAGATACTATTATTGACTCAAGTTACCTTGATTAATTCAAATTCCAAGGACATATGAAGCTTCGTATGTCCATTTCAAATTCCTTATTTAACATTTCTTTTACTTTATTAAGCATTGTGACATCATTTCAAACAAGCAAAATGCCATTTACATATAATGACATTATAACAAACTTGCTCCCAATTTTTTTGATGTACGCACAATTATTCAATTTGTTTGCAATGAAAACAAATTGGATGAACGTCTTATGGAACTTTTGTTACCATTGACATGACGATTGTTTCAAGCCATATAATGAATATTAAAATATTGTCAGGAGCGCTTTTTAAGGTATGATCATACAGAGCTTTGAGAATCGAGGATCGTAAGATCTTACTATATGAATAAAAAATATTTTTTAATATAAAATAATTGAAGTAATATATTTATTCACAAATATTTTGTTTATGTATATGTTAATTAAGCATTGACCATTAATATTTTATTCATATTTTCAAAATCTAATATATATTTTTATATCATGTGGAATACAATATGATATGTACTTAAAAAACCTTAAAATAATAATAAATAATATTTGATCCTAATGAAGTATAATGTTTATTAAAATGTAATATAATTCTTAATAGACATGCACTAATAAAATTTAACTTTGATGAAAGATAGTATAACATTAGACTCATGTGATAACATTAAATTATTAGAAAATATTAAACTTCATGAAAGTAAGAATAACATGCACAATATATATATATAATATTTAAATAAAATGTTCTCAAGATCATTTATGTTTACTTTAAATTTTTTATTTGAATAAATATATTTGTATAAGTATCATATGATCGATTACATATCCTATGTTTAAGATCCTCTACGTAGGATCGAGATTGATTTCTCTTCGGTCTTCGAAGGATCATAAGATCATAATATCTTAGTACTCCGGTCGAGATCCGGACAATCGTTGGGTATCTTTGTCTTTGGGAGTTGATCTGTGTGCACGTATTGACCTATGTTATGACATGTGTATTCGAGACTTAGGATTACAAAGCTCTTCTTAACTATATCACACGTGATCATGGATGGATACATATTGACTTATGACACGCTCTGCATATTTAAAACTCATGATTATAAAGCTCTGCTTAAACACATGATCATGTAATGATACGTATTGAACTATGTTGAGTATACGCAATGACACATTTGTGAAGTTTAATTTGTGAATATGATGATGTCTTGAGTTACTTATATTTATATAAAAGTTCATATGATTTGACAATTTATATTATATGTGTTATGTTTTAAATATTTTCTCATATAAAAAATATAGTTATTTAAATATTATATGCACTTGTATTGTTCCTCTATGTTGTATTTTTAATTCATTCAGTTAAGTTGATTCAGAGCTTATTTTGTTACATATAAAAGAGATGGAGCCACTATAGTACTTTTATTTTCTCTTCACTTTTCTTTTTAGAAGTATGCATGTGATAGATAAACAAAGATATTATACTACAATTTATTAGAATTTTTTGTAAAGTTGTATGATACTTGATCATATAGGGTGTTATATGTGAGATGGTTTATGAAACACTAGTGATAGTATGTGAATATTATTTCTTATGTATTTTGATAAGAATATATGCAGTTATTGTATGTATTAACAAATAACATAAGATAAGTAAGGAAGAAAGTTTTACCTTTATTAGAATTATTAAATAAAATTAAAAGATATAATAATTAGAATTAAGATTTAATGATGAAGTTCAGAATGAGCAAGCTCGATTCCTCCCACATTCCATCTCAATGCATTAGTGACATGACGATAATGACTCAACGAAGGATCATGAGTTATCTCAAAGGGAGGAAAATATTTTTTTTAATAAGAACTTAATGAGGTTTGAACTCAAAACTTCAACACTGATATCATATTGAATTTAATGTGATAACCATTTTTTCTAAAAGCTTAAGCTGTTAGGAAGTGCAACATCTATGTTTTATAATTCTTAAAATAATTAATGTTGTTCTTCCTAACGGCTTAAGCTTTTAAGAAAAATGGTTAGCATATCAAATTTAATGACGCATGAGCTCGAGATTGAAAGAGCAAAGCAATTTCGTTCGTGTGTGTTTGGCATCCCCAAAAGGAATATATCAAAGTTACTATTGTTTTCTCTCCTCCTAACTTTGAATTTTATTAGCTTGATAACCATGTATAATTCTAATTATTCTAATATTGTCATCCTCCTAATTGAGTCGTAATTGATATATATCAAGATATTTTATTATTTATTTTGAAATCTGCACATGTTTCAAGACTTCGAAAAATATGAATGAATATCCAACAAACGAGAACTACCTATGACTAACGGTAGCCAAGAATATCCCACTGCATTGAGGTCGTAATGCCCTTGGACTTCAATTCTCGCTACGACCAGGTTGCATGAAGCATTATAAATTGTTTGTGGGATATATGGAGGTGTAAACCCTAAGGGTCCATTTGGTTGATTTATACTTGTTCTAGAAAATAATTTTAACAATCAAATAATGTTCTCATTTGTTAAATCCAATTGGAACATAATGTTCTCCATAGAATAAGAACATAATGTTCTCCATAGAATAAGAACATGCAATATTTTAACAGGTTCCATAGAATAAGAACATAATATGATAGGAGCCCACATTGTTACAAAATTGGTGTTCGGCTAAACAAGTGAGTACAGGCTTGCTGTTCTTAGTTTTTTCCCGTATGGTACCTAAAATTATTTATATATGTAAATTCATGATTGGATCAATATTTAATGATAGATGATCATTTAATTTATTTGACGATGTTATTATGACATCAAACAAGTAAAGTTATTTTAGCTTCCTATATTAATATTCATCATCAAACTTTAATTTAATGATTGGACTGCACATGTAAATTCTTTATGGCTACATTTGGTTGGAATCAGTTCACACTAGTTCCCCAAACATGAATAGCGACATGTTCCCTATTCTAACGTTCCAATTTTATCTTTTCGATAAAACCATAGCACTATAGCAGCAGAACTCTCTCTTTTTTTCTTGACGTGAATTTCTTTTTTTCTAATTTTGTTTTTCTTTTTTTATTTTCGCTCTCACATACACTTATCTTATAAAATAATTTATTTATTAAATATAAAATATTTATTACTTATCATTTTATTAAAAAATTTAATATTTTAGTAAATATAATTTATTTTAAAATGGCTTTTAATATTCAAATAATATAATTTTTTTAAAGAAAACATAAAAAAATTAATTCATACTTTATTTTATTATTTAATAAAATTATATTTTATATTTATAAGAATTATTTTTAATTCAAACCCATTAAAAATTAATTCTATCAGATTTATTTTTTTTTCTATCACATTAATGTTCCTCATCATTATGTTCCACTCCTTTCAAATACATCCTGAATTAATCTATTAATTTAATTATTTATGAAGAATTTAAGAAGAACTATGATTCTGAACACAATCTATTATGATTTGTACATGCATTTTCTTGTTGTGTGTGTGACTTTGTATATCCTGAATTAATCTCACATTCAGCACTATGGCCTAGTGCATTTGGCTTGGATTGTAGTGGCATTCCTCAACTATGCTACAATGATGATTTTTTTGACGGTAGTGCACTTTAATGAATGTAATGCACAAATTAGACTACAACTAATGATGATTAAGTAGTATAAATGAGGCATTTTTTGGAGAGAAGGGAACATTTCATATCAACATTTCATAACTTGGAAAAGATCTATGATTTCGTTAGATTAGAACATATATGAACAATATATAATTGCCTTATGATCATAACTTTAGGTTAATTTGAAATTTTAGATCTCATTTTCATTGCGCACTACAAGAAAATAGCCTATTACAAATGGTCAGAACCGTCTGTAATTTGGCGAGAACCGTCGAAAATACCATTTTTCGATGAGTTTTTTGACGGATAGCGTCAGTGCGAAAATGACGCGTCGCAAACGATTTGTGATGGTTATTTCTGAACCGTCAACATCTTCGACGATCCAACTGGCACGACCGTCAAACATTGAAGATTTAAGACGGTTTGAGCCGTCAATATGTATCGACGGTTCAAACCGTCAAAAATTTAGATCGACGGTTTGAGCTGTCGATTCAACAGTTGAGTTTCGATGGCTCAAACCGTCGTAACCGTCGATGTTAACGATGATTAAGACCGTCTATAAGCTTGCACGGACTATTAGAATCGTCAATAAGTATCGAAAAAATTAAATATCGATGATTATTTTTTTAATATTTTCGACGATTAAATTGGCTGACCAAACAGATAATATAACAAAGGATCCATTTGGATTATTTTTTTAATGTTTCTGACGATTCTAATCGTCGAAAATAATAAAAAAAATAAAAAAATGACAGAAATTGGTTGACCAAACAGATAATATAACAAAGGATCCATTTGGATCATAATATGTAACACAACATAGCACAACACAACAACAAAGGATCAATTAATTGTCCAACACATAATTATGTAACAACACAACACAACAATTGTCCAAATATAAGAAATGCAACACATAATGTCCAACACAACACAAGCTTAGAACATAACAATTGTCCAACACAAATGCAACACATAATGTTGTGGAAACATGAAGATGGCTTGGTCACGAAGAAGATGGACACATGGGCCGAGCAAAATGATGTGGTCTCGCCTTCCTCGTCGGATCTCAAGAACTTGATGAATTGACAATTCGATCCACCTTTTCGCAAGGCACCTCGATCATCACTGCACAACACAAAGAGTCGGGAGAGAGTGAGCTTTGTAGAACAAATATGTAGAATGTTATCAACTAGGGGAAGAAAGTTAGCACCTTGTCCGAGCGCAACACAACACACAAAAAATATAGTACTAAATCATCCTCGTCGTCCTAGTTGTCGACTTCGCCACGCATCATGTCACGCATCATTTTCTTCATTTCTTTCTCCGTACGACGTTCACGTTCTTCGAACTCCTTTCTGATTTCCTTTGTAACCTCTTGCCTGATCTCTTGCCGGATCTCTTGCCTCATCTGATCAAGCATTTGTTGCATACCTTGACCAGAGGTACCTGAACCTGAAATCGATTTACGACCATATCCAATATTTGCAGTACTAACAAAAGATCCGAGACTGTAAATGCGACCCTTTTTAACCCCGACGTATTCCGTCCAAAGTTGTTTTGGGGTCAGCAGTGTGGTCCCCTCCTGCGTGGCTTGCGTAATGTGCTCGACTTCTCTTGTTTTGTAAAACACTTGAAATTAGAAAAAAAGATAAATCAACGATATTAAAAAATAAGATAAATCAAGGATGATTTTACTATCTTATAGATTTACTTCTTTGTTCTTCTTCTAATGAGTTCGAAGAAATACTTCGTCCTAAGTAGGTGGTCTACCCGTTTCTTTCTCCTGCAGTTAAAAATGTCAAGTAAAGTATAATATTTTGTCGACACAATATTGAAAGACTTTACCATTTTCTTGGCCGAATGCAAGCATGCTCCCTGGTCGGACTCTCGACTCGTTTTTGCTTTTTCGCACTTTGATTTGTACTCATCGGTGGATCACTTTCGTAGTAATTCGATCCGAACAGCCTCGGGGATCCAATTGGGCCGTTCTCCAGCAGCTTGAGCTTCCGAAAGCATCGCGGATGATCTCTTTGAGCACCGAGAATTAAAAGCCTTCCACATTTATTCTATATTCTCGGGATCCCACCACACATCAGCCTGCATGTATATAAACGTAATTAAATTAGTACGAAGATAAATTTTAATGACCAAGTTGGCTTCCTAGGATACCTAAAATTCATTAAATAACATCTGTCTCGTGGCATAAAGAACTTCCCTCCATGTAAGCCACACATCAGTATACCTATGTCGTAACATCTTAGTAACTGCGACAACTGCGGATTTCGATGGTACAAACCTTTAAGAATACGAAATTATAAAATGCGATGGGTGAATCACAAAATGAATAAGGATTCAAAATACATAAAATAACACTTACCCTAAATTACCATTTGTCTGTAAGTATGCTTTGTGCACACGATTTGACGAAGCCTGATCTGAGGGTTTCACGGAATCAGGAGCTCTAACAGGTTCTTCCGACAATTGTCTCTAGGTCCGCAATATCAGCGTGAGAGGAAGGAGTCGGTGGAGGAGACTACTGTTCTATTATGCGAATGCCCGTGACTGATCTAGGAGTCGACGGAGTAGAATTATCTCTAGGGACAACCTTCTCCTTTCCCTTATTTTTTCTTTTACCAAAATGAAACATCTGCATGATACACAATTTAATGCAAGTCAATTTTACAATTGATACAAAACTCTAATTTGACAACGTTTCGACCTCACTATATTCGGCTACGTCTTGTGTCGCATCTTCAAGAACGAAATTATACGTATAACTCGAGAACTAATTTCTAATATCCGGAGGTGCTTATAAAAAATAAACAAATTAATTCGATTAAGTTTATGTGTAAAATTGTGATCATTATTTTAAACACTCACGAGAGATCATTAACAAATGCACCATCCTCGTCAAGCATCCGTCGATCCGAATGATCGTCAACATGCATCGCTAACGTTGTTTACAATATGGCGACAGATGATAATTTGAATAAACCATTAGGATACAACATCAATATTAGTCGTAAGTGAATAATTCGTAAGATAACAACAGTCATAATACAAGATCCCGATAGCCGTAAGATAAAAATATTACATGAGAGTGACATTAGCTAATAATAATATTAGTCATCATCTGAGTTACCACATGATTAATATTCATCATCATCATCATCATCTGAAGACGACGTAGTTTCAATTTCATTTTCGTCTGAAGCATTCTCGTCATTTTGTATGTCGACATTATCGAAGTTTTCAAATACTTGTTCTGAATCTTGTAGATCATCGACTAATTCGGTATCTATAATAGGTGCCACAGAAGTATGTGAGTCATCTTGGTATGTACATTGCAACACACCATCAATTTCTATCCTACTTCTTGCCTACATTTTTATTACAACCCACCATTGTGCTTTGTCCCTGGTCTTCTCTAGATATGACACATAATATATTTGTCTTGTAGAGGACGGAATAATGAAAGGATCAAAACGTTCATAACACCTATTGTGACGTACTTCAACTATTTTGAAATCTTTATGAACTCGCATCCCTCTCCTTTTCTTTGGATCAAACCAATTACACTCAAACAATGTGACTCTATTACCTCTAGTGTATTACGCGTGCTAGTCCTTTTCTTAATCAATAAGTGATTTGCATTTTTTTGCTACTTTTTATTATTACATTTATTATGCTTTAAGTCTTTTTGCTACTCATGTAATAGTTCGGATAGCAATCGAATCTATACAATTCTAACTTATTATCTTTCATGTGGGACATTATTTTATGTCACTATTTCCACTCCGTATCAAGGTTGTTAGACCTAGACCGGACGTCGGACCGGTCCGACCGTGACTCGAGCACTTAATCGGTCCATTGGTCATGTTAAACCCGCCCTCATTTTGGACCGATTTGGCCCGGTCAAACTCGATCAAGAACCGGGTTAAACCGTTCGACCCGAACAGGTTGAATGAACCAACAGATGGTTCATCTTTATTTCAAAAATAAAAATGATATGATATCAACTACTTGGTTGCACTTATTCATTTGAATGACAAGTTATTTTATATCATACATATCATCATGCATATGTCAAATTGTTTTCTTTGATAATTTATTTTGAAGAAAAATTATAATAAATTTTAAATGTCAAAACTTAAATATGAAAAGATTAGTTACCTAATTAATTTAAAAATATAAACTATAATAGTTTTTCTAGTTTAGGTTAATATTAATAGTTAAATCTGAGAAATATGAATTTGTAAATTATAATTGAATATATTAAAATCGCATAAAACTCATATCAATAGTTAAATATGTCACATTTGATTTCTTAATTTTAATTAAATTTGTTAATCATATTAGTGTACTTTGATGTAGGAATATATTAATTATTTATAAACATATGTAAGTATTATAGTTGATATTTTTATATTATTTTATTAATAGTCGGTCCGACTATCCGAGTTAATCGATTCGACCGGTACATCCGGAGACTTATGTGGGTCGACGTTTGGTCCAAATTTTACAACATTGCTCCGTATATTGTGAATCACTATCGGAAAAGTAGTAGGGGTGTAAGAAAACTCGACCAACCTGAAAACCTACCGACTCAAAAAAATTGAATAAAAAAATCTGAAAATTAGAAGCCCGATTATGATTTAGGGTGGTTTTTAATAAATTGAAATTCACCCGCTAAAATTATGGCCCCACTCGAAAAAACTGTAGGGCCGTGGAGCCCATTTTTTATTTATATAATTAATACATATGCTATTAGTTCTTTTATTATAGATATAATATTTTTGTAGAAAATTTAATACTTTTCTATCACATTATCAAACTCTAATTTAATAGCTTTAAAATTTTAGTAGTATATTTTAGATTTAATATAAAATCAAATATTTTTATATTAATTTTAATTTATTATATATTTTTAAAATATAATTATATAAAAGTAGGGTCTTGAAAAATTCGACTTGTTAGAGGGTGATTTTTATTTTTTCAAAATAGTTTTAAGATGATTTTTTAATTTTAAAAATTGATTCAAAAAATAACGATTGATTTTTTTAGATAAAAAATTCTACTTGACCCGAACTACTTTCAAAAAAGACATAAATTTTTTATCTCATATATCATGTCTATTGTTTTTCTTGAGATTAAATAAGAGGAAAATTATGAATATCTAATCCCGCATCATCATGCATAGCAGCTTATATAAGATGATAACTCTCCAAGGTTACGTATCAATCTCATGTGTATATTTTGGCAAGGAATCATCTCGATCAGAAAAGCAAAGGAAGCTGCTACTCTTTTGCTTTACTTATTTATTTATTTATCACGGGATTTTGCCCTTTTGCTTTTACTACTTGGACCATGACCAGGCCTGAGCCTAATCTTAAATAAGCTTGCTGTACAAAGATACGTTTCAAAATAATCAAACAGTATTATACCACGTACAGAGGAGTAAATGGAAGCAAATACAGGGGAAGACAACAGAATTAGCATATATATATATATATATACATATATATATATACAAAAGATGTAAAAAACTGTAAGGCAGTAATGTTCAACCATCTTTAATATGAAATTCGAATTGTCTTAGATGCACCCAAAGAAAACACAGACAAAAGGAACAGATTGCAGCAGCAGCAGCAGCAAGGATAAAAAAAAGGACCCTAAAAATCAAGCAGCCGGTAATTTTATTCTTTGCATGGAATGGAGTGCATTGCCTGCAATGGAAGTTTCTTAAAGTTGGGCGGGATCAGAGAGGGCATAAAGCAAGAGCTGCCGCTGCTGGTCCTTTTAATGCATACATGGAGATAGAACAATCCAGTGGCACCAGTACTGTCTTCCAGTTCTGCTCCTACTAAAGGCACTACAAGATGCCCGGATTTGCTGTCGTATCGAAGTAAATCCAGGTCTTATAAGCCTCAACTTTATGCTTTAGACCAATCCTTGGACACTGTTCCACTGTTATGTGCTTCTGATGAGCTAATCTCATCTCATCAGGTTAAGTAAGTGGCACATCCGAGTAGATAGCTAACATAACCGAGCAGAATTGGGATCTCTGTGCTGAAGGAAGAAGACATGTTGGCGATCAATAAACTCCTAGTTATTCTCGTTCTGGTAGGAATTTTAGCTGCAGAAACAGGGCTTGTCTATGGTGCAAGGAAGGGAGGAGACATCGACACTTCCATGGTGAGAACAGAGAATGACAGAGCAGCCAAGGTGGCTGCAGCTGCAGGCCTGAGCCATAACAAGAGATCAAGTTCAGCAGGATCTTCTTCATCATTTGCCAATGCGCAAGTCAGCAGCAGAAGAGTTAGAGGAGGGTCAGATCCAATTCACAACAGGAGCTGATGGGCGTGCAGTACTCAAGATCCAAATCTCCAATGCAGCAAGAGCGATGGCATATGACAAGGTTTCATGATGCAAAGCAGGACGGAGAAGAAAAAAATATCTTTCTTCTTCTCTGGTGAAAAATTCTCATTTTGTTTTTTTGTTTGTTCTTTCTTTTTATCAGAGATTTTTTTTCGTTTCAGTGTGTTCTTAAGTTTTATTCTACTTTGGCAAATAATAGCACTTAATCTCAAGAGTGTGATTATTACAATGTTTCTTCAATAATCTAGTACTTTAGATGGTAATGTTTGTTAAAATCGGTAGGCTGTTTTTTAATCTACTTTCTGATGCCAAGGACAAGCAAACATTGACAGATGAAGATAAATTAACCTCTGAAAATGTGAAGATATAGTTTATTGTATATGCTAAATAAGACTACCTAATTCTATTAAAGCAAAGATGACTGATTGGATTTATGAAGCATTATGTAGAGAAAATTCATGGACATCCATGTTATTCCATTTAGTTTACTTTAGAGAATAAATGAAAACTTATATCAAGAAGTATCAAATGTATATATTTCAACATAAAGAAAACTCATTAGAAGATGTATACATATATTAGTCCTAACAATTATTAGTCAAAGATTAATGCTGAGAGGAAAAATTAATTGAAGCATTTTCCATTTTAGGAATAATAAATTGAAATTTTAAATATTAAGGCATCGTTTGGATGGAGATTAAAAAGACATGAGATTAAGTCCCATATTTCGTCGGATTAGCCATTTTTTGAAGTTTGTAATGAATTATATGTATCCTTCCTTTTGAAAAGAGTACGATAACATACAATTTTTCACTATTTACAAGGTTAACTTTTTAAAAAATAACAAATTTATCCAGGGAATATTCACGTATTCTCTTAGTTAAACCCAAACCAAATGCCAGCTAAAGAATTAGGCAACACACGTTAGAAATCGAGCAATGCCACTCTAAAAATTACTATTGCCTCTTCATCTTATGAATGCTTGACATTTTTACTCTTGTGTGATAAAATAAAAAGAAAGTAATGTATTTTAGATGACAATAGTGTCACCTAGATATTATACTAATGGGACATTTTCAATGCAGGTTTAAAATGAGAGTCTTGATATGTCTTATTAGTTTTTAAATATTTAACCTAATGGTTGCATACTATAATGATTTAAAAATCAGAATTTCTATAAAAAATAAATATGAATCTAAGAATTAGAAAATTTTATTTATTAATTTTCACGTATGATCCTTTACTAATTTTTATTTTGATCATCCAACTTAAATTTGTAATCGGAAGCTACACAAAAGTCCTTTTTACTGGTGAGCACAATTTTTTCAATTTTTGCTGATGTGACTTTGACTGATAATATAGATAATAATAATACAAGTTTAAATTCAACTTATAATTTTCACATGTAGTTACTTTTATTTCGATTGGTTCCCATTTTGAATTTTGTGACTAATCGATCCCCAAACTTTATACAATTTTCACCAAAACTCCTCTTTAAGACTATAAGCCATTTAAAATGTTAAGTGGCAAGTGAGGACAATAAAAAATATTGACTTATACGATAATGGATAAAGTTAAGCAAGCATCTTAACCTAATTCAACTAAAAAATAAATATATTCATAAACCACCCGTAAAACATCGTAATTTTCTACATCTAATCTCAAACTACGAACTTAATTTTTTAGATTCCTAAACTATCGTGATTTTTTCAATTTAATCCTTTTCGTTGACTTCTGTCAATTTTTTTTGTTAACTTTGTTATGAAAAGTTGAAATTATCTCTCCATCGATATCACATAAAAAAAATAAAAATAAAAAAGTAGGTCGCATTCGTCGATCGCCGACGCGCTCAAGGAAGTGGGTGGGTGGGGTGGGGGGGTCGCCCCAACGCCTGCGTGCAGGGGGAAAGAGGAGGGAGTCGCCCCCGCCGGTCGCGCAGCGGCAAGGGGGCGACCCCCATCCCCCCCTCTTTCCCCTACGGACTACGGTGGGTGGGGTCAAAGTAGGAGGAAGCAGGGCGGAAGGAAGGGAGGAGGAGGAGCGCAAGGAAGAAGAGGAGGGCCTTGCCACTCCGCTCCAAGTCCTCCACCTTTACCCACTCCTCCCTCCCAACGTCGTCCCTGCAGAAGACCTTCTATGCGCTCGTGTCGAGGTCCACGGACACCAGCAACAGCTCATCGTCGACGTCCTCCACTTGGAATCTCGGATTGTGCATGTCTGTGTCGAGGTACCTCTTGAGTTTCTCGATCCCCAGCTCAATGGTGGAGGAATAGGCTGTTCGCCTCTTCGTAGGCTGCTCAGGTGCATGTTTTGCTGACTGTCTGTTGTGGAAGAAGTGCTTGCTCCCTCCAGCGACCACCGCGTTCTCCATGTGTTCCCCTCCACATCGCTCCAGACAAGGGCGCCCCCTTTCTTTCCCTCTTTTCCTGCGCATGCCGACGAGGTCTGCGCCAAGGAAAGAGAAGGGGGGTTCCCTCTTTCTTTCCCTCTTAGATGACTTGATCCCTAGTGCCTTCTTCATCTTGCTGGCCGCCATTGAGGTCAACACCCACTGCAACGACGGTGATGAAGTCCATGGGGATAGCGTGCCTCGGTCGCTGTCGGACGACGACATTCGCTCAGTTTGGGGAATGTAGGTGAGGGACCTAGAGCTGGTGGTGCGACAGACGGAGATGAAGATCTAATAGGCGGACTTGCGGAGCTTCGGATCCGTGAGTGACACTCCTAGGGCGTCAAATGGGGATGGTGGGAGGTCGCTGACGGCCATGGAGATGACGGCGGGGGAGACAGAGGAGGACAAATGGAGGAAGGAGTTGCCTCCATTGGACTCGCCCTTGGAGTCGCCAAGTCATCTATTCCAACAAGGATCGATCAAATATGTTATTTGTTATTAAGACTAGGGATAATTTAGTTTTTTTATAATTTAATCTTCTTATTTTTTATTTTGTTATTTGACATGTTATATGATGAGGGGTAATTTAATCTTTTCATAATTGAAAAAGAGCAAAAATAATGAAAAACATAATAGAAGTAGACAAAAGGATTAAAGTAAAAAAAATCATGATAGTTTAAGGATCTAAAAAAATAAGTTCATAGTTTGGAATTAGACGTAAAAAATTATGATAGTTTAGGGATAATTTATGAAAATAATCCTAATTTTTTTTACAAAATTATCTTCAAAGACATGTGTGAAGAGAAAAGAGAGGAACATAAAAAATAGTTCTGACAAAAAAAAGTTGAGTTCAACCATTTGAGTGAGAAGGGAGGAGAAAGAAAACCTTCAAAAAATTGTGTAAAGTTTGAAACATTTAATTATAAACTTCAGTTGAGGGTTCAAAATTAAAGTTTAGGGATCATAAGAAAAAATATAATTTAAATTTAAACTTACATTATTATTTTTTTATATTACCAATCAAAGTCACATCAGTCAAAAAGCTGAAACACTTGTAATCACAGATAAATGGGATCTCTCATGAAAACTGTCCAAAGTTTGCATATCTTCCGGTTATAAATTTAAATTCAGAAATCAAAATGGAATTCAGTCTAAGTTAAGAGACCATATGTGAAAACTACTTGATAGATTAATTCAAGTGATTGTTTGGATAAAATATGAGAATGATAAAGATAAAATATAAGTTTTAAAAAAAGAGAAGTATTAAGTTTGACTTAAAATTTATGTAAATAGTTTTTACAAGAAAAAGCAAATTTGAAAAGATAATAATCTTTTTAAAGAAAGCATAAGATAGTAATTAAAATCAAATTAATAGTTTTTAGATAAATATACTGCAATGTACGAAATAAAATATTACATATTTCTCATTCATAAATTATATACTTGCGTAATTAATTTGTCTATTAATTAATAAATATTTTTTAGGCATCAAAGTAAGGCTTAAAAAATATCTAAACCAACACCTTGATCAAATTACCCTTATTTATAAAATATGAAATATGTACTAAATAAAATATTTTTTATTGTGTTGTTTATAAAAAGTATTGACTCAACCGAATAAGTTAATATTTTTTTAGTAATATATTATTTTTTAAATTTGAAATTTAAAATAAAATTTAGAAAGGAGAGAAGAAAAAGTAAAATAAAATCTAAAATAAGTTACAGAGCGAACTGAAAGAGGAAGAATAAAATAAAATTTGAATTTTAAAATAAGTTATTTAGATAATATAAACACGTGTGGGATAAAAATAGTATGAGAGCGAGAGGAACGAGAGATTATAAATGAAAGAATGCAAAAAAATTGAGGAGGATGTGGCCATGGAATCGAGTCACCAAACTGACTTCAATGTCTAAGATGATACCAATGAATAGTTTTATGTAGAAAAATAAAAAATAAAAAATAAAAAGATGATTATATAAATTACATTCTTTATTTTTTAAAACGTATTTTAAATTTTTATGGGTCAAAAATTTAAAACGAATAATATATTAATTGAATCGAGATATAATAATATCAGAATCCATCTTGCATACTCACGTGAATCATACGAAAAATATGGATGATGTATTAATACAAACTATGATAATGTTGGGTCCTCTAAAAAGAAATATTGTAATGACTCGAAGTTTAAGGATAAAAAATACTAATAGATAATTTCATATGAGAAAAATACGAAAGTGATAATGAATTTATGTATAATTATTCATTTATATTTGAAAATGTGTTTTAATTTGAGTGGATCAATGATAAAAAAATAAATAATATTTTGATTAGACTTAGAGACTATTTGGCTAATCTTATAAATCACTCAAAATGAGTTATAAATAATTTTAAAATTTTCTCCATTTTCATAATTGAAAGAAAGAGTTGATAAATACTTATTTTACTTACTTATAAATTTAAAAAAAGCTAAGGTGACAACTTATTTTGTATAAAAAATATGTTCATTAGTTTGAACAATAAATATACTATTTTATTCGTAGAATATATAACTTTTCTTCTCATATTTTCTATATTATAATATTTAAATTTTTTATCATGTAATTAAAATAATAATTTATAATTTTTTTATTATCAAATCAGTCATTTCTTATTTTTAAAATCACCTTCAACTTTAACCAGTATGAGTTATTTTATATGCCCTTACAATTATCTTTATATGGAGAGATCAAGAAGAAGAAAAAAAAAAATCTCGGCCTGGCCTTCTTCAGACGAAGGATTAAAAATATTTTCCATGAGAAATATTTTCAATAAAAATCTTTCTTGTTGACTATGCCTATTATATATTGGCTTATGCTAAATTTATAAAAGATTATCACGGGTTCAACCTACCCTATTTGATCCAATTAACCAAATCTATTGTGGACAGTTTTGAAAACCCAATCCGATCTTATTTATTTTGTTATTGCGCATCGAATTTCACGAGTTATAAGTGAATGAACTTAATTATTAATATTAAAAAAATCCTGTTAAAATAAAAAAAATGATTAAATACTTTTAATGATAGTTAAAAATAATACATTTTATTTTAGTTATCTTTTTATTTTAATTTCATGTTAATGAATATTATTATTAAATTTAAATTTTCTCCAACTATACGCGCAGGACGAAGCCGAAACGCAGAAAGAAAGCCCATCCAAGGAAAAATCGAAGTGCTATAACATGTACTCCCTCTAGAGATAAAATTAAATGCAATGTTTTTTTCTTAAAAAAGAAATAAAAATTAATTCTGAAGATGTTTAAAAACCAACCATTTTATGTTTCCATAAAATATATTGAAATTACTATATAACTTTCTTTTGTGTTTTGTTAGACAACAGTCACGAGCATCCTTAACTAAAATATTATTATCAAATATAGAAAAAAAATATAATATGGTACAAAATCGATATCTGATTTTTTTAGATTAAAATAAAAAAAAGAATCTTAATGCATAAAAGTTTTTAAAAATGACGTTAAGATGACATTAGTAATTTACAAAAGTTAATAACTTTTCATCTTTTAATTTGACTGACGACAAGAATTTTTTTATTTTGAAAAAAAAATTTACACCGCCATTTAACTCGAATATGTTAATTACTATACCGCATTAAATACAGATCCGAGGGTAGCTTTGAAAATTTAATTCGTCTTCACGACCTTAAAAATCTCTGCTCCATCTTTTCAAAGTCTCTCTCTCTCTCTCTCTCTCTCTCTCTCTCTCTCTCTCTCTCTCTCTCTCTCTCTCTCTCTCTCTCTCTCTCTCTCTCTCTCTCTCTCTCTCTCTCTCTCTCTCTCTCTCTCTCAAATATCTCAATTATCTAACACTATTATTTTCCTCCACTCCTCTTGAGTTATCTCTATCTATCTGAAACATTACTACCACTTGCTCTCTCTCTCCCCTCTCATGCTTCTGTTTATTTTTCCACCAGTGCATGCAGTAGAGTGCACTTAAACCAGCTGCTAAAACTCTCTTCTATACATCTCTCTCTCTCTCTCTCTCTCTCTCTCTCTCTCTCTCTGATGGAGAGTTTATTCGAACCCAAACCTCCGCCGCACCTTGCCTTTCCCAACGGCGCTCTCAAGAAGCACGCTCACCCTCCGGCGCCGGCGGCGAACGCCGACGGAGAGTACAAGGAGTGCCTCAAGAACCACGCGGCCGCCCTCGGTGGCCACGCCGTGGACGGCTGCGGCGAGTTCACGCCCTCCCCCACCTCCGACCCCGCCGTTCCCTCCTCCCTCACCTGCGCCGCCTGCGGTTGCCATCGCAACTTCCACCGCCGCCTCGTCCACCACCACCACCGTCACCTCCGCGAGCCCAACTCCGCCACCGCCGGCCGCGACGGGGGAGCCGGCGACTCGGAAGACGAGGATGACGAGGGAGCGGGCGACCGCCACGCCCCCCACTTCCGCGGTTCCCGCCGTCGCTCCCGCTCCCCGCCGCGCCACTACTCCTCCGCCTCCCACATGCTCCTCGCACTCAGCGGGGGCCGCGAGGCGGCCCGCTCCGGCCCAGCTGCGGCGGGGCACGGGGGGGAGCAGCTGCACAGGAGGCGTGCGCGGACCAAGTTCAGCCAGGAGCAGAAGGCCAAGATGCACGAGCTGTCGGAGAAGTTGGGCTGGCGGATGCCGAAGAGGGACGACGGCGCCGTGGAGGAGTTCTGCAGGCGGATCGGCGTGGAGCGGGGTGTCTTCAAGGTCTGGATGCACAACAACAAGCAGACCTTCGCGGGGACCTCCGGGGGCACGCCGACCTCAAGGAGAGCCGCGGACGGGGACAGCGGCGGCGGCGGCGATGGCGGCCGCGGCGAGGTGGATGGTGCCGTCGGGTTCCCGGACGGGGTGGATGTGAACGGAGAGAAGTTCGTGGTGAATGGTTCGCCTTCCTCTTCTTCTCCTTCTTGACTCGGTCACTGAGACCGCTGAAAAAATTGTGCCTGTTTTGTTCGTCTGTTGTTTACTTAGCAGCTTTTTGTTCAAGGATTAATTTAAGTTGTTCTTGTTATCTAAATTTGGATTAATTACTTGAAAAATCATATTGATTAACCTAATCAGTAGAGCTGCAGGGAACAGGAGAGAGACAGATGCATTCTTACTCTGGTAGCTTTGGCATTATATCTCCAATAAACTTTAACTAATTGAAGTCAATTTTTTTTGTTTGGCTCCAATGTTTTGGCCTCCTGGGTTTGAGAGGATGAAACATGACCTTGTGTAGTTGAAAGTTGAAACCATGTTGCAAGATTGCATAAGCTATGAATTAAAAGGTTAATGTAGTATGAAATAGAGCTTTATTGAGCCAAAAAATATGAGAGGTCAACTATGAAACTTCTTAGTTTAGAACCTTTGTAAATATATAAAAAAAATGCCATAATGTTTTATCAAAACATGTTATTTTAGATATCTGGAATTTGATTTTTTTATCTACCATCAGGTAAAAGATGGACTTGTTCTTTCAATCAACAAAAGTCCATTCAACTATAGTTATTAGTTAATTGAACTATTCCACATAAAGGAAGCTCTAAATTATAATGCTTAATTCTTTCAATAAGATGAAGGAAGGTGGGACTACCTGAAATTTTGAATTTGGAAAGTGGGTGTGTGTTGGGATCCACATCTGGGGGGTGTGATGATTGACTTGCCTTCTTCCTTTTCTTTTTTCCTTATAACTTTTCTGAGGTCTTTTCTTTTCTCCTAGAGCTTTCTATCTTTTCACTTAACTTTTGGTGCCTATGGGACTGTGGGGGTGGGGAGGGAGCTGGTGGGAGCAGAGAGTTGTCCTGGCTCTGTCTTGAATGCTTTGAATTCCCTAACAAGGTTCTGGTACTTGAAACTCGAACCCTGCACTGCAAACCACCACCATGCATAGAAGAACCCAGCCATGCATGCATGTGAACTGTCATTCTGTTGGTAGGATCCCCTCTTCCTGCAAACTCTAGTTTATTTGTAGGCAGGTTGTCTGAAGCCTTTTTCCCTCACGGGGATCCATGAGCTGTTGTCTCCTTCCTCATCAGTTAAATCAGGTTGCCATGCCCATGTCAGGTACTAATTTTTTTTTTCTTTTTATCTTCTTAAATTTGAACTCCTGTGGTCTAAATCATAACCAAGTTCTGAATGCCACTCTTAAATAAGAATTAATTGGTGACAAAGGACTTAACCATTTTATTTTGAATAGAATCTGAATTAGCCAACCATCAACTATATGAACTGCTTTGTCGACTTCTCTCCTCCAAAATGGCAAAGTTAGAACTGTTCTGGTCTAAAGCAATTCCAATATCCAGAACAAACAACTAATCGTTATTTGAACAAGGCATCTTAGATGATTGCTTCTGATTGTTCTATGAGTTGGTGGCGTCATTATTATGTTTCCAAATTGTGCTGCTCAGCTAACTGATCTCATTCAGCATTTTGGTGGCTGGCGCATGCTTTAAAGCGGAGTTATGATTAATTTTTGTAGCTGGCACTTTGAGCTGGTTGATTGATGATGATTACTATAGATTAATTAATTAATACCCTTGGTCTGTCTTATCTTATCTTATCCCTAAGACAATGTTGCTACCTGCTAAACCAGCTGCTCCAAAAAGTTGACACACGCAGAGCAGCTGTCCTAATGATGAGAAGACTCTCTCTCTCTCTCTCTCTCCATTCTGGATTTTGTGTTTTTAATTATCCATTCCAGGTTAAGTTAAGCCTTTGGAAAGTTAGAAACACTTTGTTTAACATGCTTCTCGTTAGCAATGTTTCTAAAACCAGGGGAACTAGGTCATACTTAACACCCGTTCAATCGGATTTCTAGTCTGTTGAACCGATTAATGAAAACAGTACAATGCATCATGATTTGAAGTATATAAATTAATAAAACTATACATTTAAATATTTTAGAATATTTAGTACATAACTTATTTAAAATATATAGTGATTTAAAATTTGTTTAATCATTTTACTTTGTACAGATATTATTTATGAGTTTTTTAAAAATTACTTTCTATCTGAAATCCTTTTAATTTCTCTTCTCTTATTCTTTGTTCTGCTATTTTTTCTTAATATTTTATCGTTTCATTTACATCATACTTGCTTTTCCTCTTTGTTTCATTTCCTCCTTCCTATATAGCTCCTTAATTTTTTCCATTTTCACCGATAACATTTATTTCTTTTCCTATTTTATTCTCCTGTTCAAATACTTTTCTTTTGAGCCTTTGTTTAACGGTGCCCTTAGGGGCCGATTGGCGCATCACCGATTTAAGTAACCAGTAATTTAGATCATCACTTAAATAGATTATTATTATTTAAATTATCGATAATATACATTATAGTGTTTGATAAATACTGATAATATAAATAATAGTCAAAATGAATAGTGATAAAATTATCAAAATATTTTTAAAAATTATTTCAGATTTTAATAACATATTATTATAAATAAACAAAGAAAGAAATAGAAAAGTGAACATATATATATATATATATGTATATATATATATATATATATGTATATATATATAAGATGAGAGAAAATTAAGAGTTATTTACAAAATATTTCAAATAATAAAAAGATGAAGTTAAATGATATTTATTTATTAATAAAATATTTGACATAAAAAATTTAATTGAAGGGATATTTTCGTCAAAATGTATTCTCACCAGTTGATAATATAAAAAGACACATCTCTTATCTACTATCTAAATTACCAGTGAGGTGATAATCAAGATTATCAAAATAATTAAAATTATTGATAATCAATCGTAGTCAAATGAAGTAATTTGATGGATCCTGAAAACTTTAAATAAAATAATCGATAATTTATTTAAATTACCTCGTACCAAATGACCCTTAATGCTATCTTAATGCTACTCCTCTTTACCTATTATACCCTCTATTTTTATAATATAGACTATGAAAAGATGAAAAGTCTTCTTTTAAATAACTATAGAAAATAATATGATATTCACTCATCATATTTTATTTTAATGATAATTTTTATTTCTCAATATTTTATTTGGTCAGTGGCAAGAATATGTTATTTTTTTCATCAGTGATAAATAAATATTTTATTTGACTGATTATTTTTTATTTGGTTATTGAGAAAATGTTTTAACATACAAAAATAATCGTAGCCTGAAAAAAAATTATATTGATTAATTCTAAAGATATGAAAACACGTATTTCTATTTCTCAAAGAAATAAAATATATTTATTAGTCAAATATAATGTTTGGATTTTCGTAAAAAACAAAGAGAAAAATAAAATATGATCGATGGATTTTTGTGAAATGAGTAGCATACATTTTTTTATTGTTTTTTTAAAAGAGACATTTCAACTTCTCATATTTTATGTTATAAAATATAGAAGGTATGATAGGATATAAAGGAGTGGCATTAAGATTACAGGTGTGACATTAAAAGGGCACCCTTTGTTTCCTAGCATCGCCGTGAACCTCTACAATAATAAAAAAGGATAAGTGGTCTCTCTCTCTCTCTCTCTGGGCAGAGATTAAGTTCTGTTAATGGTGGTGATCAGTCAAAGTTGTCATACTGTTTTGGATCTACTGAGCCCCCTCTTAATCAGAGTATTAGCAAGTTGCCACCAGATTACGTAGAAGATTATCTTATCTGCTCGCAGATTCTGCCCCCAAATGGGACGTTTGGACTTTAATGACAGAGTCAGGCGCCCCATGTATTCCATCTAAATCCTTTCCTTTCCGGGAAAGTGCTCCTAATCTTCTTTGGTAGTTTAATCAGATGGTCTTATCGAAAAGATGAATAGTTTAATGAGATGGAGATAAAGTACCCAAACAAGTTGTCAAATTAAAATAAACTTTGAATAAAAAAAAGGCCTTGGGAGAATTAAATTATTCAAGTTTATGCATAGAGAAGAAGGGGTGCAAGGGCGCAAGCAGCATCCTGTGGAAGCATCAGAAACAGATAAACAGATCAAATAAATACTCATAGGAAAGTCGGAATAAGTTGCAACAAGAACGGAGCCCCTTTCATTCATACAGATTTGGAAGTTAATCCATGTTCATTATAAAGAGCTTTTTTTGCAATCTCACCCCCAAAAGATGTATTATAATGATGCCAGTGCTAGAACGAATTGGTGGTAAAGTAACCATATGGCATGTGGTTTAATCATTATTAATCCCTGCAACAGGGTCACCTGTGGGTTACACAATGATGTATGATATGACTGTTCCAAAGCTATCTGTTTAATTATCTGAAAAGAAAAAAAAAAGCAAACAAAGGAAAACTTATCCATGAAGTGTAGTTTTGCTTTACCAATAATTTGATCCTCCATGCACCCACACCTCTCCCCCCTCAGCACATGTTTCAAGACATTCATTTCTTTGTGAATTATAAGTAGGAAACATTCAGAGATGTAAGTGGAAATTTTATGTGAAAAAAATATGAAGAAATGGATATATAATACGTAGCTGGATAAACAAAGAAGCACAATGTTCTCAGGTGAATTAGTGCTCTCTGTCACAGAAAAAATAATTATGCTGCATCCTCAAAGCTTCAACAATATCATGCACCAAAACGGTCGACTTGGACGACATTCCATTATGGACAACCACTTCATGAACGAAATAAATTAAAGACAGCAACGAAAAGATGCTAGGGATCATTCATATCTAACAACATCCACGTTGTTACGACAGAGAATAACATGATTATGTCTGCTTTGTAAATTAGCATACAACATAATAATTCAGTTGTGATCTGTAGAACATTATACAATGTGTATCTTTGCATTTCCGTAGACAAAATGGCTACAACCATATCAATCCTATGCTAATAGTTTCAAATGTGATTCCTAGATTCAACACATTTTATCTATATTGGTTCTGTCCGAATATCGAATTAATTAGGTGCTAATAGCTCTAAACACCGGTGAGTGTGATGGCTTTATTGAGATGTGATATGTTTCCATCTATGTGATATGTTTCCATCTCATTCAGATTGCTCCTGATGCTGATTTTTCTCCTTTTTAAACTTGTCATGCATTCTTTTCTGTTGTTCTGCATGAACACTTCATCGGCTGCAGAACTAAGAAAGCAACACCGCATTGCTCTGCCACATGAAACAGCTAGGGGTACTTAATTATAACAAGACAGAGACAAAGAGGACATTATTATAACAATGGACACCATAACTTGAGTGACAAGACAATCATATCATCAAGGAATAGACAAATTTGAAAATGGACAAACATGCTTTGTCAAAATTGGAAAACTCCACTGGCCACCAGAAATAGAAGAGGGTATACACAGTTATCTGCATGCCACCTACTTTCCTGAGGCATTGTTTTCAGGACCCAAACAAACAATCTCTAGGACATCTTGAGGAACAATTTAACCTTGCAACAAAGGGGTGCCCTCCATATGTTTCGGAAGGTTACTAGTGTTGTAATTCTTTGTATCACAACTGAAGGTTGTACCTCCATTTTTAATCCAGTTGTTTTCTCTTGGATCTTTCAGAGTTGATGAACTTCCCTCTGGAACATAGATATTGTTAACGGATTTAAATGTAACTAGCCAAGCAACAGTGTAAAGAACATACGCATCTGAGTTTATTTCAGACTCAGCATCCTTTATCTGAAACATGCTTTCTGTGCAGCAGCTAAGAGGTATTTCTTCGTTGTATGCAACTTCATGTTATTTTTAAAGTTTTCAAAAACAGTGTCAACTGCCAAACATTTCTAGAAGACAAGGATGAACTATAAACTGTCATCAAGAAAACCGAAGATGCTCACAATACAAGGAAAGCAGTGTTATTTAAAACTTAAAAGGTTGTACACCTTGCTAAACTGTCCTCAATGAAACAGCCCCAGGATGTCATGTATTTCTGCAGTTTCTTCAGTCACTGAAGTTATGATCATCAATAACCTTGGTTTCGAACATTATTGGGAAACAGATTAACACAGGCGATTGATAGACAAGTTTTCTAGATCCTACTTACTGGAAGTGCAGCAGAGGGATGATGTAGATAGGTTGCTTCAATTAATTGTCTTATCCTTTTTTTTCCCTAACAAGGTTCTGGTACTTAAAACTTGATTTCCATTATTGGAACTGTGAAAGATCATTGATCTCAATACATTACATCCTATGATCTCAATGCATGATTGTCTTTGCATATTTTCCTCTGATAAACTCTGTCAGGAGATCCTAAGATATTATTTGGATTGGATAAATACTTAGCAAAAATACTTAGCAACTGTGGTTATTACTTAAGCAGAGAACGTCCATTCTTGCAAAAATTCATATAATAAGAACAGGGAATGCCAATAATTAAGTTACTTCGAAACCAAAAAAAAAGAAGAAGAGAGATCTCCGTAGTTCTAGTTGTGTTCTTCCAATCTTGGACTCAAATATCTGAACTACAATCTAAATCCAGCACAATGATAATTGAGAGCATTTAAAGGATGAAAAAATGTAGCATGCATTTCCCCTGAGAAACATACTTCCAATAACCAGTACCATTAGTCTGATTTCTATTGAGTCCTTGCCACTGTAATATTGCCATTCCACAAAGAACTTGCATCACGGGGCCAATGACGTTAAAGAAATATACAGGAGGTAGTGGCAGCAACAACATTAAGCTCATTGGAGGTAGAGTTAATAAAAACAATGGCCTCCGAATAGCACGGAGTGTAATAACTTGGAAAAAAACATTAAAAGACCAAAATGCTTTTAAAAAGCAAAGGGACCTTGACATTTGAACAAAGAAACAGAAATACCCCCTCGCCCCCCCCACCCCAAACCAAAAAAAAAAAATATATATATATATATAGCGGCAATATAGTCCAAGAGATTAAAAGGATCAAAAAGTGTCCCAAGAATGAGAGTTGTTGGTGGACAATTTCCGTCTTTTTGATAAGGTGGCATTGTGCAGAGTTGTTTGATTTGGTCTCCTATAGCTTGAAGGGGGAAAATAAATTTTCCAATCTGACAATGTTGCTGATGCTACCACTGCCGAGTGTCCATGTTGCTGCAGCAGGCTGCCTTTGTTGAAAGAAATAAAGGTTTTTGCATGCACCACATCTTTCTCGCTCATAGATTTCAACTATGTGCATGCAGTTGTCATGAGACTTCCTACATGTAAGTTCTGTCATTGTCATCAAATTAATCTTCTGTGTGGTACTAATGCAATCGACTATTGTTCTTATACAGTACATTGTTCACAATTCAAATGATCTTATCTATTGTTTATTAGATGTAGCATTATTTCAAAGTTCATGCACTATAGAAGAGTTCATTTATGTTTGGATCACTTTTTTTTTTCTTTGTTTCAGATGATTTGGTCCATATAATTCCTTCTTTTTCACCGGATGAATCTAATTCTACTGTGTAGAATTTTACCTTATTTCAAGAGAAGAATCTTATTAATTACATTGATCATCTACTTAAATTTGTCATTATGTAAATATCGGATCTTTTAACAATCATTTGTAGGAAAACTTATTGGAGAGTCTAAGATAGAACCATGCACTAAGCACCTCTATCTTTCCTCCATTTTATATTTCCTTTTTTATTTTTTTTAAATTATTTCAATATTTCTCTTTCACTTCATGCATTATAATAACTTAATATGATAAGTTAATTTTATTAACTATTTTTTTAATTTAAAAAGCCACATATTTTATATCTACCTACTTCATTATTCTTTTTACTAATATGAAGAGTCATAATTATTTTGACTTTGAAAGATCTACATATGTTAACCATATGAATTTATGTTAATCATTTGTGTATTAAAATTTAATATCATGAATGTTCACATGTTACATATTGACTATTTATATTCCATTATTTTCTTATTTATAATAACACAAAACAATATATAAATGCATCCTTAATTAATGTCTATTAAATTTAATATCATGATTAGATTTTCATAAAAATACAAGTTGGTTTTTTATATCATTACATTTTTAATCATAAAAAATAGTAATATATAAATGTTTCATCCTTCCTCCATTCTTCATCTTTCCTTTTTCTTCTCTTTTTTTTTTCAATTATTTTCATATTTCTCTTTAACTCCATTCATTATGATACCTTAAATTTATTATTTATAATAACTTAAATCTATTATTTTTTAAATTTTAAAATTTACATATTTTATAGCTAGTTAACTCCATTAATTATTTTTTATTAATATGAGGAGTCATAATTATTTTGAATTTGAAAGATCACATATGCTAACCTAACCATATGACTTTTTATTTATGCTAATAATTTGTATATTAAATATTAATATCATGATTAAATGTTATATATTACAAATTGACTCTTTCTATTACATTAAATTTTTTTATTTATAATAATAAATAATAATGTATAAATGTATTTTTATCTAATATTCTTTTCATGGTAAACAACTAATATTATGACATTTTGTCGATTGCACAAAGCGTGAGGAGTTCCCCTAGTTTCTTCATAATTATGAACCATGATGTTTGGAACATGTATGGTGTCAAACTAGGAGTAGATGTGGTAGAAATAGGCATTATAAACTTAAGATTTGTAGAGAAACAAAATGTATTGAATGAATAGGAGAAAAATAGGGAAGAATAGGCATATGGCTTATTGGGCCTGCTTGGGCGTCAAAACAATAGCACGACATTGGGAACCGTAGTGCCCAATGTCAAGAATGAAAGGTAATTTTCACTAAATACTCTCAAACTTTACTCACTTTTTTAACTCTATCATGTAATTTTATTTAAAATGAGACTACCCTCAAATAATTAACTTTTTTCACTAACTACTTTTTCGATTAAGAATAACCATTTTTTTTATTATTTTACTAATGTGGCATATTATTTAAAAATAAATATAAAACATTAAAATAATATACAATATATTATATTAAAATAATATATTTTTTAAAAAAAAGAGGGCGTCCCCTCTCCCTCTTCCTCCAATCACCTAAGCACTGACCGGTGCTCAAACAGACAGAGGGAGAGGGAGAGGGGGTGGCCGCCCCTTTCCTCTGTTATCCTTTGTGCGTCGATCGTGTGCATATCACGGGGTCATTCTCGGACATTACACCTCGTGCGGCGACTAGGCGGGTAGGCACCTAACCAAAACTATTTTTAGTTTGCAGTGAAAGATTTATGGTCGAGACGACTATGTCGAGAGTCACTCTTATAGGCATTCGATTACGAACATGACCAGAGTGTTGAACTACCCATCATGAGACCATGGAATTAGCGCGTTGAGGTGCTAATGTAGGCGCTTGGGCGCTTAAGTTCGAAGGGGCAACTGATGTATCACGGGGCATCGAAAAGGGTCACCGATGTGGGTTGTCACCCCACGCTCAAGACCAGATATTAGAATTAAAGGAAAGCTTGCTTGTATTATATATGATGAAACATAACATACATCTGAGCCTCGAAAGGCACTAGTGAACTCCTCCCAGTGTACCGTAGGTATAGGAGTCTTATTACATATGGAAGATGCAAAAGACGTACTCTACGAGTAACGTCACATAACTTGGCCATTCATAGGATGACCTTACAAGATAAATACCCTAAGGGCGGAGAACTTGGTACTCTGTAATATTACGCAGTGCGGGGCTACTACATGTGTTCCATGGTTCGGCGCTGAGCGGCCGAAAGCTTTAAGTTGAGCGGCCGAAAGCTTTAAGTTGAGCGGCATTGGTGCCGCGAGACTTCACGCGTCGTGTTATGGGAAAATGTCCCGTGACATTCTCCCCCACCAAATTTGGTGATGCCCTCGACATCGTGTCCGAGCTTCTTCGAGTCCTTCATCTTCAATCTTGACTTCACATGTCTTGTCTAGAATCCACCTTTTTTTGCCTTGACTTCTACTTCACTAGCAACACCAAGAATGTTCGCTCCTTGGGACTCATTGAGGACTCCTCCTCCTCAGACCTGCTTGACTTACTGATCCTTCGTTCAATCCAGGTCATCACTTGTGCATCGCCAGTGGAGTCCACCTACTGCGGTCTGACTTCATCAAGAAACTATCTGTCCATCAAATTTTTGTTGGTTTCAACTTCTCTAGACTTACGCAATGTCAACTTATTTAGTTTGGCTTCTTGGGGCGAAACAACTCTTGTATGCCTTCGGGAGTAGCTGGGGGAAATAGTTGCTTTAGGATCTTGGCAGAACACATTGAAGAGTCTCGTCACTTGACCTGCATGACTTGACTCAATACTTTCATGTTGCAAATGGCTATGACATAGGGTCTTCCCTCCATCGAATGCAAAGGGACCATCTCACCCTTGATGGTCATTTCTGGAATTTCGACGGCTTGAAGCAGCACAAGACCTTTGATGTCAACATTTATAACATGTCTACTTCAGGTGCTTCGGATCTCTATGGTGAGCGACAAGAGTCTCCCCACAGATGCTTCGAGATGATTTATGGGTTCGACTCAAGATCTCTATGTTACAAGTGATTACAATGTAGAGTTCTCCGTCCGTCAAATGAAGAGCACAATACCACCTCACCTTTGGTGATCATTTGAATCTTCGACGGTCTGCGGCAGGATAAGGTTCTTTGATAGGACACTCCATCCCTTGTCTGCTACGAGTCTCTATGGTGAGCGAAGAGAGTCTTCCCACGTTCCCTTATGGTTCAACTCAATGTCTCTATGCTGCAAATGGCTGCAACGTAGAGTCCTTTATCCGTCGAGTGCAGAGTACAGGACCACCTCACCCTTGGTTGGTCAATGGATGTCTCGACGATTTGAGGCGGAGCAAGGTTCTTTGATATGTCCCTCTCTACCTTGTCCACTTTGAGCCGTTGTAGTGAGTGACAGGAGTCTCCCCACATGTGCCTGTGGTTCGGCTCAGTCCTCCTACTTCGATGGGCTTTCTCATTGCACTGATAGGATCACTCCTTCCTTGCGACTCCGAGCTTCTCTCCCTCACCATTGCTCTTGCCCAAGGGCTTTGGTGGCATGGCACATGTCTTGGCACGACTGATTTGGCAGCAGCGACTAGCGACATAGGTTGAGTGATCCCATCGTCCCAACACCGTCCTGGTCCAAGGCTTCAACCCCTTTGCTGAAGAGCGTCGACATTGGGTCTTCATCCACCTGGAAACACTATAGGTAGAGCTCGGTGATACATTTCACGTCCTCCTTCAACGTGCCCTTCTGGCTGATGCTGAACAATGCGGTCTTGGGCCTCTTGTCAGGGTCTCCATAATTGATGAACTACCAATTGCCTTTGTCCCATGTCTCAATGGGATTCATGTTTGCCACATTCCACATTGTCGCGATGGCATGGCTTCATGAGTTCGTCACATCTTGCAGAATTCTTAGGATATGCTTTCTTCCGATCTTGGAACCTCCTTTGAAGTTTCGACAATACCTTTGGTGTATGGACGGGGCGATACCATTGTGCTCATTGATAGGGATGATGCACCTTTGATATTAGTACATCCGCAATTCGAACGAAATAACACCACTATGCTTGTCGACAAAGATCATGCACCCTTGACGTACTTGTCCACCGGACGGCCGACTCTCGTGAGAGAGTGGACATTTCAGGTCTTCACTGATCCATGGGGATGCTAGTGAAGACGCTCCACTTGGGTAAGCGGATTGTTATTGGAGAACTCATGGCATGAGCTTCCAATGTTACCTCCATCTCCATTCGAAGGGACGACATCGTCAGTGTGTCCTTCAAAATCTTTGGACTCCGATCCTTGGAGGCCACTTCGATTACTCGAGGCGCTGGCCGAGAGAAAAGGGCATTCCTTCCTTCGGTTGGTGGTGGAACGCTTGACAACAGCATGTCAATGTTCACCAAATGCTCGACGCTCAGACCATTTGTCAAATTGGTCATTGGGGTTGATGCGTCGATTTGTGTTGGCACGTGGCAAGTTCGTCCCAACCCTCGATGGATGACATTATGCCGTTTGCAGGACAATACTTGACGAGGAAGGCAAGGCAAACAGCTCGCCCCAAGTGTTTGTAAGTAATCAACGCCTTGTCCCATTTGTGAAAGTTATCTTGGCGTGACAGATGAGGGTGACGGCACGACAAGATTCTTGTGAATGATGCTCCATAGCCGAAAGAATAATATTCCTTAGTCGAAAAGGATCATGAACTTTGATGCTTATCCTTGAGCCAACTTTTCCCTGTAGGATCATAAGGCACCAAGAGGGGGGAGGGTGAATTGGTGTTTTAAATCGAAATACCGATTTTACAAAAATCATCACGGAAGCTTAAAATCGATTCGTTAATATTTAAACCAACACAATAGCAATAAAATCACATGCATAATAGAGTAGGAAGGAGAGAGAGAAAGATAAACTCGATATGCACGATGGTTTGTTGACGAGGTTTAGACCTACGTCCCCGCTCCGACTTCTCGACCTCGAGACCGTCGGAGATTCACTAGCTTTCTCTTTTCTTGTAAGGAGATAATAACCATTTTTACACCACAACGCCTTCTTCTTTGCTCAAGAGGTAAGGCACACCTCTTCTTACAAGGAGTTCTAAAAAACTATCTAAACAAGAATTCCCCCCAATGCTCTCTTCTTACAAATAATGTTCTCACTAAGAAACTAGAAGAGGAAAGGGATAATTTACAACTTTGGCTCAAGAAAAATTCTTTGAATTTGAAGGGATTTCTAGAATGATTTACCTTGTTTAGTTGGTCTTCCTTCAATCTTTTGGATCCCTTTTATAGGTTTCTCTTGAAAATTTGGCCGTTGTAAAGTAATTCAAAAAGATTGTGCTGTCAGCTCTATAACGGTCGACCGTTTTAGATAATGGTCGACCGTTATGAGTAGTAACTAGCCGTTGTGCTTGTCTTTTCTGCGTAGTTATCCGTTGATGGTAGTCCGTAGAAGGATTTTAGCCGTTGTTGTTGTCTTTGCTCCCATAACGATCGATCGTTAATGTTTCGGTCGTCTGTTTTAGAAATGTATTTGGTCTCTGTGATTAGCGGTCGTTCCGACAGCACCTTTGGTCGTCTGTTTTAAACCGTTCATCCTTTTTTACCCATAACGGTCGACCGTTAATATATCGGTCGACCGTTTTATCATTGACAGCCTGATACACCTGCACTCTTTTATACATAACTTTTTGCACAGTTATCCAAATGAGATGATATTTAATTCTATGGAAAGATAACAAAATGATCTATGACTTTTGTATTCACCATTCATTCAAAATATAATGATATCATAGTCAAATATTCAATCAAAGTTCAGTGCATAAAGTTGTCAATTTCAATTTGAACTTTATAGACCTTACTCATTTATACATAACTTTTCATACAAATATCCAAATGAGTTTATTTTTTATTCTATGGAAATATAACAGAATTCTCTACAATTTTATGTTCATCATTCATCCAAAATCTAATGAGATCATAGTCCAATATTAATTCAAAGTTTAGTACACAAGGTTGTCCATTTCAAATGAAACATTTTATATATTTACCCTTTTATACATAACTTTTCATACCAGTATGCAAATGAGATGATATTTGATTCTATGAAAAGCTAACACTTTTATTTACAATTTTCATGCTCACCTCTTATCCCAAATCAGTTGATAAAGTAATCAAATATTTAATGAAAGTTCATCACATAAAATTATCAACTTCGAATAGAACTTGTCGATCTTCATTATTTTTGGCATAACTTTTGAAATGGTTATCCAAATGAGGTGATTCTTAATTCTATGAAAATATAAGAGGATTATATATAACTTTTATATTAATCTCTTTATCCAAATCTCATGATAGAATACTCAAATATTAAGTACAAGTTTAGTGCATAAAAATATCAAATGCAATTTGAACTTTTCAAGCTTAATTTAAACATAACATTTTATGTGGTTGTCCCAATGAGGTGATTCTTAATTTTCTAGAAAGACAAGAAAGTTATCTATAACTTTTATATTCACCTCTTAATATAAATCTCATGCAAACATAGACAAGTATTAATTGAAAGTTTAGTGCATGAAGTCACTCATTTCTATTTAAACTTTTTTAATATTTTAAATATAACTCTTAATCTTTTGAGATTTGTATCATCAAAATATAATTATATAGGGATTAACAACTTTGCTCCAACAATCTCCCCCTTTTTGATGAAGACAAATCGAGAAATATGAAAAGTATATAAATTGGGAAGGAAAATATATCAAAGTCGAAATTTCACTCACCCTAAAACTAAGCTTTCCTTAAAATAGTAGATATACACATAAGTCTTAATTGTAAGGTACTTTTCATATATAGTTATATTTAGGAGGTCCACATCTATATAAATTTCTTATATATTTTTATCATATTTCTCCCCCTTTTGTTTCATCAAAAAATAATTTGCATATGAAGTATATAAGAAACAATATATAAATTTCCCATAATCATGTCATCCTCCTTACAATATATTTCTCCCCCTTTTGCCATATAAGTAACAATATATGCAATAGGCAAAAATAGCTCCCCCTAAGTTTATGACCGATTCATAGAGGTAAAAATGAAATCAAATTTAATTAGGAGTTATGAATAACATATCTCAAAATATCATATAAGGAATTAAAATATTGCATAAAACTTTAAGACAACAATGATATGTCAAATCTAAACTGAATTATATCAAATAATCAAGGATTTGACAATAAATATAGATGGTAACAAAACAATATTCAAAGTGAATGGAGAAAATAATCTTTCAAACTTTTGAACAAGCTCCCCCTATCATGATCAAATTTCTCTATTTTTTATGTTACTTTAATCCTTTATATGTTTATCTTTTCTTAAAAGAATCAATAACAATATAACATTGTGAATAAAGAGTCAAAAATTAATTTTCATAACATAAAGATATGAAAATTAAAGGATTTGTACTAAGATATGATAATAAAATAATTTTTCAAATCATGAAAATGTAAATCCATGCTCATATAACTCATATAGTTGATATTTTTCATGATATAACATAAATATCTCAAATGTAAATACATTAGTACACAAGTCAAAACGCCTTATAATATGATACCATATCATTTCAAATTTCATATATAGTCATGTATCATATGATATATGGCTACTCAAATGATAACAAATCATGATCATATAAATTAATGCACATTAATCTTATAGAACAAGAGTTTATTTACCAAGAAAAATACAAGTGAGGTATATGATATTTTAAAAGTTTCCCAAATTTTAACTAAAACTTCTTTCAATTTCAATTTTACAAAGCATAAAAAACTAGTAGATGACTAAATAAATATATATACTCACAAATTTTAACGACTAAGCATGATAAATAGTATAAGCATTTTTAAAGTCAAACATACACCCAAAAATTATTTTTCCAATAAGCATAGGTTTGTGCACAAATTATGATTACTAATAGACAAGCACAAATAATTGTGACACAAAAGTATATTCAAGTTTAAAACAATACCTTTACCATAAAATTTGTGTTTGCACTCACTCAAATCCATTTTTCTTTTTCTTTCTTTCTCACAAGATAATATTCAAAATTGGTGATAAGAAATGAAACTAAAAGGTATTCAAAATTTATTCTTTTATATGTTCCTTCTTTCTTAAAGTAGTTATTTCAAATTATGAATGAGATAAATAACTTTCATTTCATGACATGATAATTTCAAATATGAAAAAATTAAATACATGTCAAAGTATTTCACAAAGATGAACATACAAATTAACTTTAATAGAAGATGTATATGATTTCTTTAGTGATATGATTCATTTCAAATATGTGCATAAGCATAGAGTTTAGCAATTAGATGTCTTATGCAATAATTTTCAAATGGAACACCAAAATGATCAATCATCTTATTCTACATTATAATGTGCATTTATAAATGATAAGTCAAAATTCATAATATGTTCATGCACATAAAGCTCATAACATAATAGCCATATAAATATAGTGTCAAACATGTTTATTATAAATATGAAGTATTTTTTATAGATAAACAAAAAGTTATTCAAGTTTATAAGACTTAGCATTCTATATTTATATGTCTTTTCCTTTTGCAAAAAAAAAAATAGTCATGATAATAAATATGGCAAGAGGAAAAATATGCATATAATCATCTTTCCCTTGACATGTGAATAACATAAATTTTGCAAGCATATATTATCACAAGTCAATAAGAAGATATTATATATTAATTTAGAATTTTTCATAAGTTTGCATTTCTAAATATTCAAAAGATATTCAATTCTTAATTCAATATATTAAAACATCGTGTCATCAACAAAAAAACATGTGATAATCAAATTTCAATCCAACAAAACCATTTAATAATTTTTACTCATAAAAATATAATTCTTTTATACTTCAAAATTATAAGCATCTTTTAACTATATTGAAACATTGTATGATCACAAATATCAAGATGCAAAATAGTACACAAGGTTCATATAAATCAATTATACATGCTTAATACCATAATCAACATATTTTGAGTGTGAAGAATCATGCATGCAAATTTTAGTATTGATATAAATGCTCTTATTTCATCAAATATGATTTTCACATTGAATTAGCATGATAGTCCAAAAATGACAACTTAGCAATGATCATAATCTTTAAGCATATTTAATCAAAATGAGTAAAATAGGGATTTACAAGATTAGATAAGCAAGATAATTTTAGTATGCATACAAATCATAATATTTTGTCAATGTTTATCTTTATGATAATAAATAGACAAATCCAAAGCATGAATATGCATCACATTAAAATGAGTTCAAATTTTCATTTTCGTACACAAAATACTTTTATCGGAAACTTTATGTGTCCATCTCATTTCAACTTTGTTTTCATTTTTCTTTTCATGTGACGCAAACCTACAAGTAAAAGATCAATTTTGGTACCAAATTTGGGTCCAAGGTTGTTAATCAAATATCTTTTTAGAAATAATTTTATTTCACCATGATTAGTTTGTTCAACTATGAATAAAAGAAAATGGTGATCATGAAATTTATATGCATAACAAATATAAATTATATTTCAAGCATTATCATGAATATGTATAGATTCATAAAAGTAAGCATAATGATGTCCAAAATATTTCTTACATTTGTATTCAACTTAATTTTGCATAAATGATTCTCAAATATTAATAGATAAAATATTTATCAAAGATGATCACATATATTATTTTCTTTTGCCAAATCATAATGACAATTACAATAGATGTGGCAACGGATTAAGATATGCATATAGTTTACTTTATTTAATATGTGAGGAAGGATATTTTTTAAGTACATTATCACAAGTCAAAAGAAATCATGATATCAAAATTTAAAACTCTCTCTAACTTTGTTTTCAAAAAGTTGTTCTTATGTTTAAATTCCAAATTTATAAGTCCTTTTTAATTTCAAAATTATAATGCATCAAATGTCTAAATAAAAGCTAATAATAGCATAATCAATTATACTTGCTCACATTTTTAAGGGTTAAGCATATGTAGACATAATCATTTTCAAAATAGAATGGTCCAATTATGCATAAGAATTTACTTTTTTTTTAAAAAAATAATCATAGTTTTGTGTAAAAATTATGATAACTAGTAAATAAATTTAAATCTCAAATAATTGTTGCACAAAATTAAATTCAAAATATCATCATTATGCACTCCTCGCAAATATTTAAAAATATCAAGATAAACCCAAATGTCTTAGATCTTTATGAGTAAAAGTAAGATCATCTTAATTTTATATACAAGTATTTATCATAAAAATAAAATACAACTTTCATAAAATAGATATTTAGTTCAAGTCACAAAATCATCAAAAGTTTTGTATATCAAATCAAAATGCACATTCACACTTAATCATAGAAAGTATAATAATTTTTTGTTAACATGAAGATTTTAAGGCTTTTATGCATTTGAGCTTGTGTATAATCATGATCAAGAATGGACACATTAAATGCTCATTTTTAGATATGATATGTCATAATATGTGAAGAAAAAATTTTACTTCAATGATACTTTACCAAAAAATGTGTGCCTTCACTTTGCTTGAATCATTCTTCTCATTCCTTGTGAAGCACATCTACAAACAAAAATTATTTGTATTTTGGTACCCAAACTTGTTTGGGTTCAACATGATTAATTTTGAATCATTTAGGAATCCACATCAATTTCATGCCCATATTAGTATATTTTTTAATTTGACATTCAAATGAATAATGACCATGAACATTACAATAATGACAAATAGTATATGATATAATACAATTATTTTGATCATATTTCAACTTTGAATAATCATAATTAGAAGCATGCAAATGTTTAACATTAAAAGAGCGATCATAATAATGTTTATTCTTCAAATAATAATCATTGGCATGCTTTGATTTTGAAGAATAAGAATATTTCAAATAATATCTTTTTGTATTTTTGACATTTTTCTTCAAGTTCATTTCCTTTCTATAATTATTAGAGTTTGCAAACATTAAAGGCATAGCACTTTTATTATGTGAAGCATTATGTAAATAAGTTATTTTCTTTTGTGATTCATTTTGTAATATTATCAACTTTCAGTTTTCTACCTTCAAAACTTCATAATTTTTAATTTCTAATAAGAGTGAATCAATTTTCTTTATCAAAGTTTCATTTTCAATTAAGCATGCATCCTTTTCATTTTTTTAAATTTTCAAAATCATTTTCAAAGCAATATACACATTCATTAATGTTTTATTTTTCTTTTTAAGAGAAAGATGCTTTTGAAAAGAGATGAAAATTCTTTATGAACATCAAGAGCAATATCAATATCATCATCACTATCACTATCACTAAAAGAAGAAGATGAAGTTGATGTTACCTTATTATCCTCACTTTTGGCCATTAAGCATAACACTTCATCTTTGAATGTCGTGATTGTAAAACTATCATTTTCTTCATTATCCACATATGATGTGTCCTTTTTGTCAAAGTCACTCCCTTCATAACTATTTAACAAAACTTGCCAAATCTCATGAGAAGTGGAGCATTTAGAAATAAGATTCATACCATAAGAATCTAAAGAGGAATAAAAGACATTTTTGACATTGTAGTCAAGTTTTTCAATCGACATTTGAAAATCATCATATTCAAAAAATGGAAGATCAATAGAAACATCATTTATAATTTTCTTTGGCTTTTCAAAATCATTTTCCAAAACTTCCCACATATCAAAATCAATAGAACAAATATAAGCTTTCATTCTAATTTTCCAAGAAGAAAAAGAATGATCTTTAAAACTCGGTGTGATCATAGTCAAATATTCAATCAAAGTTCAGTGCATAAAGTTGTCAATTTCAATTTAAACTCTATAGACCTTACTCATTTATACATAACTTTTCATACAAATATCCAAATGAGTTCATTTTTTATTCTATGGAAATATAACAGAATTCTCTACAATTTTATGTTCATCATTCATCCAAAATCTAATGAGATCATAGTCCAATATTAATTCAAAGTTTAGTACACAAGGTTGTCCATTTCAAATGAAACATTTTATATATTTACCCTTTTATACATAACTTTTCATACTAGTATGCAAATGAGATGATATTTGATTCTATGAAAAGCTAACACTTTTATTTACAATTTTCATGCTCACTATTATCCAATTGGAGATACCATTGTTTCTGGTACAGAAGTTCCAATATCAATGGGAAATGCCCTGATTTGGATCATTCAAGAATCGAAGTCGATTTCTTTATAAAAAGAAGATATCAATGACCACGATTTTGAATTAGAAGAGAAATTTCAAGAAATGGCAGATCTATTCACTCTATCAATAACCGAGCCGGATCTGGTGTATCATAGGGGATTTGCCTTTTCTATTGATTCCTACGGGTTGGATATTGAAGACACATGCTATAAGGATCGCCCAATTTACGAAGATTCTTCTCTTGATACCTATCAAGAGAATTGGGAATTCGGAAGACTTAAAGAAGACAAAAATGAAAAGACTTTTTTATGCTTTGAAAAACCCCTTGTAACTTTTCTTTTCGATTATAAACGGTGGAATCGTCCATTTCGATATATAAAAAATAATCGATTTGAAAATGCTGTACGAAATGAAATGTCACAATATTATTTTTTCTTCCTCAATTTCTTCCCTTTCTTCCATTTCTGAGGTTTCTTTCAGTTTCTTAGTGACAATGGGCGACGGCATTCTGCCTAAATAGTAGACACAAGTGATAAATAAGAGAATACTAAAGATTCGAGCCATAGAATTTCTCAATTCTGACACAAGGTACTTATTAGATCGAATAGAATGATTTTGCCGTATCCATAACAGTTGATAAAGTAATCAAATATTTAATGAAAGTTCATCACATAAAATTATCAACTTCGAATAGAACTTGTCGATCTTCACTATTTTTAGCATAACTTTTGATATGGTTGTCCAAATGAGGTGATTCTTAATTCTATGAAAATATAAGAGGATTATATATAACTTTTATATTAATCTCTTTATCCAAATCTCATGATAGAATACTCAAATATTAAGTACAAGTTTAGTAGATAAAAATATCAAATGCAATTTGAACTTTTCAAGCTTAATTTAAACATAACATTTTATGTGGTTGTCCCAATGAGGTGATTCTTAACTTTCTAGAAAGATAAGAAAGTTATGTATAACTTTTATATTCACCTCTTACTATAAATCTCATGCAAACATAGACAAGTATTAATTGAAAATTTAGTGCATGAAGTCACTCATTTCTATTTAAACTTTTTCGACATTTTAAATATAACTCTTAATCTTTTGAGGTTTGTATCATCAAAATATAATTATATAGGGATTAACAACTTTGCTCCAACATTCCCATGAAGCGGTTGTGCACTTCACGTTGTATGATTGGACATGCGATGCGATGTAACAAAATATTGAGCAGCGTCAGATTGTCATGATAGTGCATGACCGATGGTCCCTGAATGTGACATGGGAACTCGAGTTACACAACTGTTGTGTAATGCGAACTCGTGGTATGAGTAACGCAAGACCATCATGGCGAAGCATGAGGACACTCTTCTTGACGCGGGGCACTTCAAGATTCCCAACTGTATACCTGAGGTGGTTGATCTGTTCGAGTGAGCGACGCATGACCATCCCGATTAGGCGAGGAGATCAATCGACCGTCATAATGCATGATGAACGTTCCTTGACACGACCCGGGTGTATGAGAAATTTACTGCATGGCACGACTGGGCATGCGGTGAGGAAGCTTGTCACACATTCCTCGTTGACGTCCATGATCAAAGACCATGGTATCAGTGCGCCTTGACATAGTGGAGTTTTTGAGCGGAAGTACTTTTCCTACACTAGGGCACATTACGATGACACAAACGAGTCATCATCATTGGGTAATCCGAGCAGGATGAATTGCACTGATACCACTTGTCACGGGATCATTCTCGGACACTAGACCTCATAGGGCAACTAGACAGATTGGCACCTAGCCAAGCCTATTTTGAGTTTGCAGCGGAAGATTTATGATCGAGATGACTATGTCGATAGTCGATCTTATAAGCATTCGATCACGGATATGACCATAGTGTTGGATTATTCGTCATGAAACCGTGACATTAGAGCGTTGAGGCTAGGGGTGGCAACATCCCCGCCCCCAAATGGGGCCTCGTGGGGAATCCCCATTCGATGATTTTTTTCCCCGCGGGGGCGGGGATGGGGGGCAAACTGCCCCCGACCCCTCATTCGGGGATCGGGGCGAGGTGGGCTGCCCCCGCCCCGTCGGGTCCCCGTCTTCCCATCATAATATTTAATTAATAAATTATTTTAATTATCAATCATCAGATTAAATTTTAGCCGTCCATTCATCATATATAAGATAAAAAACCCTAACTCCTTTCAACCTCCTCTCTTTTTCTCCCACCCCAACCCTAATCTCCTTTCCCCTTTTTGTCACGGTGGAGGCGCCGGCGACATCCTTCTCAAGGCAGCGCCGGCGACGACGATCTCTGATGCGGAGGCAGCTGAGGTGGGCGACATCTTTCTCAAGGCGGCGTCGGCGATGACGATGTCTGATGCGGAGGCAGACGGGGCCAGCGACATCCTTCTCAAGGGGCCTCGAAATCGATCATCATCCTCAAGGTCTTCACCATCCACGCCGTCCTCAAGGTCTTCACTATCCACACCGCCGTTGCGAAATCGATCACCTCTGCGCGCGGCGACGAAATCGCCGCTGCGTGCAGAGGCGAAATCGCCGCTGCGCGCGGCGCGCAGCGGCGATTTCACCTCTGCGCGCACTGCGCGAGGTCACCTCTGCACACTGTGCGCAGAGGTGAGCACTATTTTTTTTATTTGTGATCTTTCTAATTTTTTCACATTTTTTAATAAAAATTTCGGGGAATCGGATTCCCCGCGGGGATTCGGGGCCCCACGGGGATCGGGGCGGGGGATAAAATTTCCCCCAAACCGAGAATTCGGGGCGGGGTCGGGGGCAGGTGCGGATCGTCGGGGTCGGGGCGGGGGTGGTGTCCCCCGCCCCGAACAGCGGCAGGTACGGGGCACCGAAAAGTGTCACCGATGTGGGTTGCCACGCTACGCTCAAGGCCAGACATTAGAATTAAAGGAAATATTGCTTATATTATATATGATGAAACATAACATAGATCTGGGCCTCGGAAGGTACTAGTGAACTCCTCCCAGTGTACCGTAGGTATAGGAGTCTTATTACAAATGGAAGATGCAAAAGACGTACCCTACAGGTAACGTCACATAACTTGGCCATTCATAAGGATGACCTTACAAGATAAATGCCCTAAGGGCGGAGAACTTGGTACTCCGCGATATTACGCAGTGCGGGGTGACTGCATGTGTTTTATGATTCGGCGTTGAGCAGTCGAGAGCTTTAAGTTGAGTGACATTGGTGCCGCGAGGCTTCGCAATCGTGTCACGGGAAAATGTCCCGTGACATTCTCCCCAACCAAAGTCAGTGACTCCCCCACGCCATTGTCCTGGCTTCTTCAGGTTCGTCTTCAGTTTTGACTTCGCATGTCTTGTCTAAAATCCATCTTTTTGCCTTGACTTCGACTTTACTAGCATCACGCAGCGTCAGGAATGTCCACCCCGTGGTATATCGGCTGCCCCTTCGGACTTTAAGCGCTCACTACAAGAAAATTGAAGAATAATGACTCAAGAAACACGACGCTAGGAAGGTGCTATTGTGTCTCCGTGACATAGAGCATCACTTTAGCATCCAACAAGCATCGCCTATATGCAACGCCGCATATCGGTGGCTAATGGCGTCGCAATAGAGCCAACAAAAAAGGAGATGCTACTAACACCAATGGTTGACGCTATCTCGACATTATTAAAATGTGTGATGTCCAGCTGGGAGCAATAGAAATGCGTCGCTAAGTCGACGCTCAAGTGGCGCTATTCTGGCGCCCAAGAGACACTAACTTTATGCGTTAGTTGACGCTATTTTGGCATTGCAGTGACACAAACATCATGGTTGTTGCGTCGTCAATGGAACGCTAATATGGCGCTAAGGATGATATATTTAACATAACGTCAGTAATTGGTGTGACGCTATGGAGGCGCTAATTGCAAATTTTTTTGCCCCATAATAGCCTCATTTTTTCCTTCCCACACCATACAATTATATAATGCATATAAATGCATTGATATATTGATATTCATCACATTCATAATATGAAAGCATCACAAGCATAATATTTAAGATAAGAATGTGAAAGATAATAAACTGAACTAACAAACTATACGTGCGCGGTCCATGGTCTCGCGGGGATGGATTCTACGTCAGCATCAATCCCCGAATCACCTACAATTGCAGAGTCAACTATTGCGATAACTGCTGCCACACTTACTGTGATATCTGCTCCGATAGCTACTGCGATAGCTACCGTAATAATTGTTGTCATAGCTGCATTATATCAGGTGCAGCGGATGAGTTCAGAGCAGATAGGCCGCCTGTATATCCTCCGCTACTCCTAGGTATCTGAGTGACTGTGCCGAGGCCACGCAAGTATCCTCATCGTATCGTGCCGGTCACCTCCTCCCAAACAGCAAGTTCCTCTACAGAATAAAAAAATTATACAATCATATAATATATAAATTATATATAAAAAACACATAAATTAAAAGCATGACATCCCTTCCAAAAAACATTACCCGGTGACTGAGTACTCGGATCATCTCCATATTTTTCAGTCATTTTCGCATTATACTCATCCTAAAAAATTTAAACATTGCGCATTTCAAAAATAGTGCACTAACGTCAATAACCAAATGGACATGTGATGAGAGTTTCCAGAAGCCTACGAGCAGTGGGCGTGACCAAGTCGTTTGTCTTTCGGCTCTTATGCATGGCCTCATAGACCACGCGAAAGTCCACGGGATTGTCTTCTTTCTCCTCCTACGATAAAGTTTCAAATTTTATAACCTAAGTATAAGTCAAAAGTTTGATAAATTGAACTTGTATGTAAATTACCATGCGTTGTCGATGCTCGTCAAATCGCATCGACCCCCCTGTGTGGATGTGGGCCTCGGGCTTCGAAAGTCGGTTAACTCTTGCATTTTTTGACTTCCTTTGCCATCGTTCATCCGTCCTTTATGAACATCAAATACTTTAACTTTCAAAAACTATAAATTTAATAAAAATAATTTAAAAGTAAACATACTTACCACTTTCTACATAAGGACTCCCAAACCGAGCGCCTAATATGACTTGGTCATCTTTGTATGCCCTACTCCAAAGTGAGGCCGGCGGACGTGACGACCTTGCGAAACTTTTACAATTGATTTCGGAGGCATTTCGTAACGACCTCCTCAAAAGCTCTCCAGATCGTCCCTAAACTAATATCTAAATGAAACTGATTTGCCTCATACAAAATACTTTAAAACTATAAATTTTAAAATAATATAAAACAAATTATGTAACTCAAATAGAAGATCGTATCGTAAAGGCTCGAAAGATGTTATACCGCACTTGAATTGGGATATCTTTCCAAGATTCTGCCCCATCCGACAAGTGGGAAAGAACGAGAGCACTGACATTCCGCACGGTACTAGCGGGTATGAAAGTGGTCCTGCCAATTACAAAGAAGAATTAATTTTTAATGATAATCAAAACTATAACAAAATTTGTACAACTTATTTAACTTACGGTCGAGCAATATTATTCACGGTGTGACCACCCCATTGTCGTGTAATCACTCGAAGAGGAATCATCATCTGGTATAGCTGGGGTAGGCTGAGAAGGTCCGACATCATCTATAGACCCTAATACAAAATAAATCATTAGTGTCATACCAAATTAAAGTTGTGATAATTGATATATGTACAATAATGTTCTCACCTCGAGTGATGTCTACCGCAGTATTGTGATGAGCCAGGTGCTTGTGCTATCGGTGATGTAGCAACTGATATTATTAAAAAATAATTAATATAATTAATTAAGAAATATAATGTCAATAATAACAAATATATCACCTGGGATAAGATGTTGCTCGCTAACGTTAGAATGTACTGATGCGTCCGATAATCTCGGCGGTGGCGGTGGCGTAGCAAAATTATGGAATATACAGAAATAACCTGGTGCGACATGTCGATCATCGTCGTGCGATCGAGACGTCCCGACTATGTGCCCTGTCGACAGTGAGCAACTGTCACAAAAGCAAAATATTTAGAAAACTCTATCTCCTAATATGTATCACCTACAATGTGACACGTACTTGGAGTGATACGCGGAGCAGACCCACCAATGGATCACCTACTATGTGACGATCCGACGGAGGGTAAGGGTGGAGGAAGGCGGCGGGCAATGGTCGGCACCGATCGGAGGACACAGTCGACGGGCGGACTAGGCAGAGGGTGGTGGAGGCGAATGGCGGTGGAGGAGGCGGAGACGGAAGGTGGCGGATGTACGGTGGAGGAGATGGAAGAGTCGGAGGTGGATGGGCGGCAGTGGAGGCGGAGGAGGCGAAGGCGAATGGTGGTGGAGGAGGCGGATGGGCGGCAGAGGAGGCGGAGGAGTCGGAGGCGGATGGCAGCGGAGGAGGCGGACGGGCGCCAGTGGAGGCGGAGGAGGCAGAGGCGAATGGCGGCGAAGGAGGCGGAGGGCGGTAGAGGAGGTGGAGGGCGGGCCGTGGAGGAGCACAGACAACAGGGTCAGAGGAGTTGAAGAGGCAGAGGGCGTCGTCGTGCGTCGTCGGAGCGAAGGAGCTGAGGACGTCGTCGGGCATCATCGGAGTGGAGGACCGTTGGAGCGGAGGGCATCATCGGAGCGGAGGACGTCATCGAGCGTCGTCGGAGTAGAGGAGCGGAGGGCGTTGTCAGTGGCAGTGAAGATCGACGAACAGTAAAAAGTGAAAACGTAGAAGAGGGGTTAGGGATTTAAGTTAAGTATTTAGCGTCTCAGCTAATGCGACGCTACTTAGACGCTATGTAGGCGCGATATAGAGATGCTATTTAGAGGATGTAGAGACGCTATATTAAAATTTTCTCCTAATTTAACATTATATGTGCGAGATTAAGTGATAATAATATGTATATGTGCACAAGTTATATATGTCTATTTATACAATATGTGTCCGATTAAGTGAAATAAAAGTCAGCTAATGCGGCGCTATAGAGAGGCTAATGGGTCGCTAAGAATCTTAGCGACACCATAGCATCACAATAGTGTCTCCGCAAACGTAGCGTCTCAATATGGTGACGCTAGGGCGATACTAAGTGGTTTTCTATATTCTAATTTTCTATTATATGTATATAATTTTCTTTATCAAGATAGCGTCTCATCACATTGTGCACCGTTCCAATAGTTTTGTTTCCTACCCACAATCTAAAAATTATAGAATGCATATATAATTATTCATGTATGTATATAAAATTATAAGTCTATATGTATATGTGTATATAACAAATTTGTGTGTGTGTGTGTGTATATATATATATATATATATATGTATGTATGTATGTATGTATGCATATGTATATGTCTACGTGTGAGAAATTAAGTCACAACAACGTGTTTATCTATATGTATTATAAGTATATACGTGTATGTATGTGTCTATATATGTGCAAGACATATATAGATAACGTGTTTATGTATACATATTCTCCAAGTATATAAATGTATGTATATATTTATATGTGCGAGATTAAGTGATAATAATATGTATATGTGTACTTATTATATATAAGTATATAATATGTATATGTGTACTTATTATATATAAGTATATAATATGTATATGTGTACTTATTACATAATATGGGTAACACATTATATATTTAGGAACACTCCTATGATGTAGACATATATAAGTAATTATGTAGGAATACATATATATGTTGAAGGTACATATACAATATTTAATTTATTTATTGATTAATGTATAGGATAGATAATATATAGGGTTGCCGCAAAATAGATAACATATTGCGATATAAATATAGATAGCATATATGTAGTTATCTATTTCTTAATTAACATATACAGGTATGCCAAGTAATCACATTGGCATCTACACAGCGTCGTCGTAAATGTGACGCCAGTTAGCGTCTCCATAGCATCTCATGTTATGCGATGCTAGGTTCACGTCGAAGGCTGTCGACGTGAGAACAGTGCTAGGTTCTCTCGCGCACTTTTGCTTCATGCCGTGCAATAATAACGGCTATCTAGCGTCTCTATGGCGCCTGCTTTAGCGCATATTTCGTGAAATGCTAAGAAAACGCTAATGAAACGCTATTGGGAGGCAAGTAGCATCTCTTACTTAGGACTCAACTGAGATGCCATAACAATGATAGTTGCGTCGATTTAGTGTCACCATGTTTCGAGACGCTATTTTGCGTCGCTAATCGCCAGTTTTCCTGTAGTGGCCCAAGCGTCTGCATTAGTGCCTCAACACACTAATATCACGGTCCCATGACGAGTAGTCCAACATTTTGGATATGTCCGTGATTGAATGCCTATAAGAGTGACTCTCGGCATAGTCGTCTCGACTATAAATCTTCCGCTGCAAACTCAAAATAGGCTTGGTTAGGTGCCTATCCGCCTAGTCACCGCACGAGGTCTAATGTCCGAGAATGACTCCGTGAGATGCGCCCCCTTTGCGTAGTCGATGATGGAGCCAAAAATGTGGGAAGGGCTCCGCAAGTGCGCCATCTCGGTGGTGAGCATTGTCTCGGAAATGACATTGTTGCAAGAGGAAGGGGATGTGAATTGGGCGCAAAGCTCAAACGGGGCTTGGAGAGAGTTGCTTATCTCATGGGGAGAACCAGAAGTGATTAAGTGGATGGAGATGCTATTGTGCTGACCACGGAGACAGCGAAGAGGACTTTGCATGGGGAGGTGTAAGTGTCGAGGCCAACCAAAGAGACGTCTCGAGGAGGAGGGGGCGGTGCCCCTCCTCTGCGTGTGCGCGATTGGCGCGTATAGGAGGAGGGGATGCCTCCTTTCTTCTTTGGCGCTGGATAGGATAGGGGAAAGGGGCAGCCCCCTATCCCTCTGGCCGCCTGAATGATGGTTGATGCTTAAGCGGCCAAAGGAAGAGGAAGAGGGGGCGGCCCCTCTTTTTTATTTTTTTATAATGTCATATTATTATTTTAACATTTATATTTATTTTATTTTTAAATAATATGTCATATCATCAAATGATCAAAAAAATTGGCTATTAAGGGTAGTTAATGAAAAAGTCAATAATTGGAGAGTAGTTTAGTTACAAAGTAAAGTTTGATGATAGAGTTGGAAAAGGATGTAAAGCTGAAGGGTATTTAGTAAAATTTATCCTAAGAATGAGGCATTTTGTTAGAAGAATACATGCGGATCGTATTCTCGCCATTCAACCCATAATGTAGCAATCTAAATCATAACTCTCAAAGTCAAGAATGAAGAGTTCTGCCAAGCAAATTGTATTCTCACCATTAAACTGTAGCATACCTCTTTAAATCATAGTGTTAAATGTCAAGAGGGAAATGCGTTGTACGTGCCCAGACAGACCATATTTGCACTCTTTTAGCCGTAGAGTGCCCCTTTGACTGTAGCAGTCTAATGAACTAGATTGTTCTTAAAATTCCTTTTATTATGTGATAATTATGGCTAATTGAAACTATTATGCTATGTTCTTATTTTGTTACATGAGTGGTTATGCCACCTTGCTAGTTAAGTTGCTATAATGATTATGTTGTGTCATGCTTTGTTCCTATTATGATATGGATGACTTCTATCATGATTGTTTGGCACAATAGAATTTAAATTGCATGTTAAATCATAGGGGGTAAAATTAATATTTTACTGAATGAAGCCATTGATGTATTACTTGAACCTTGTTTGATTGTTATTCTTTGGGTGCAAGTGTGACTCGACATGGACAACTCATTGGCATAAGACAACCAAGTACCTCAATGATTACTAATAGTTCTCAAATGATTGTTTTACAACCTAATAAAAATAACTGATTGAGTGGTAAGAACCTATTGTTATCATGGAAGCAATTATATGTTCTTAGTCATTATGAATGTGGATAAGGTGTTAAAAGATAATAATAAAATGTATAGATAGTAATGGAATATTAATTGAGAACAATCATTGAAGCTTTATAATATGATTATTGTTTCATTGGCAAATGACTTATTGAATTATTTTATGGATTTTTTGAATTGTTCATTTTATGGTATTTACATACAACTGATGGAAGGTGGATCCTCTTTGCATTTGAGTTTGTGTAGGTATGGAGGAGGGATATGGGTTGTGTTTCATTAACAAATGGCTTATTGAATCATTTTATGGATTTATCAAATTATTTATTTTATGGCCCTTACATAAAACTAATGGAAGGGGAAGGTGAGCCTTCCCTGGATTACTGCAGGTATGGAGGAGGAATATGAGTCAGTGTAAAGCTTGTGATGGTGTGTTGTGCATGAGATGGTCATCGTATTGGGTCTTTTACTTCTATATACAATCATGTACTAACCCACGAACTTTATAGTTATGATCTTATATTGTCAGTATGTGTCATATGTTTCCACTTAGGAGAAACATCATGGATTACTTCTTGTCGTCATTATATACGAATCTCGTTTATGCTATTATTGAGCCTTCCACCATTATGTCATTATTATCACTATGTTATGCTTTCTCTATGTGCCAATTATGAATCCTGTCATTTATATATTATCATGTTGTGGGACTTATTTTGATATTGTTTAATCGTTTTCTCTACTATTGTGTCTCATTATAGTAGTATTATCATCTTGTCCATTGTATTGTATATTGTGTGGTACACTCTGAAACTCGCTCAGGACATGTGTGGTGGGGTGGATTTTGGGGGTGTTACATGGAGACCCATCTTTCTTATACCCCTTCTATGACGTGTTTAAATTCAAAAGAATATATTATTATATTGACTATCTTTGTTTGTTTCTAAGTTATCTGTTGCAAATAGAACACCGAGGATCGATGAATAATCAAAATAACGAAAGAAAGAGAAGATGAACACAGAGATTTAACGTGGTAAAACTCTCTTGATCAATGTGAACAAGAGAGAAACATCCACGGGCAAAGAAGGCCGCCGTCAGAAATTTTCACTATGAGCCAAAAGAGAGTGTACATCGTATAAAACCCTAACCCTCATATATAAAGGTCCATACCGTGGGGGGATTCGCCCCCCGCACCCCTACGAGAATCAATAGCGGGCTACGGGGTACATAACGACCCAAGCCCTCCGCTTCCGCCACAGATTCTCATTTTTCCTCCTTTTTTCATTTTTTTCTTTCATAGTTTTGGGTACATGGTACATAATTCAAGGCACATCAACAAATCTCCACATTGACTTTAATTTCACAAAACTCTCAAAAAATAAAATGCTCAACATGCTCTCCTTTACCGAATGGCCCACGAGGGCCTAGCTTGATCTTTGCGTAACGCCCGCCAAGTCTGAACAATAGTCGAACTTGGCAACAGGTAAGCTCTTTGTCATCATATCTGCTGGATTGTCATGTGTGCTAATCTTTTGAACTTGAACATCTTGCTTTTCCACAATATCTCGAACAAAATGATATCTCACATCTATATGTTTTGTTCTTTCATGATGCATTTGATCTTTTGTAAGATGTATTGCACTCTGACTATCACAATATATGACCGTAGCTTCCTCTTTCATAGTGAGCTCTCCAATTAATCCTCTCAACCAGATAGCTTTTTTCACAACTTCAGTGATGGCCATGTATTCAGCTTCAGTAGTGGATAATGCTACTGTATCCTGCAAAATAGCTTTCCAACTCACAGCACAATCAGTAATAGTAAAGACATAACCAGTTAGGGGCATTCTTCTATCAAGGTCTCCTGCAAAATCTGAATCAACATAGCCAACCAGTCCAGCTAAATTTCTACCAAATTCCAAGCATACATCAGAAGTACCTCTTAAATATCTCAGTATCCACTTAACAGCTTCCCAGTGCTTTTTTCCTGGATTAGACATATATCTACTAACAACACTGACAGAATGAGATATATCTGGACGAGTGCAAACTATTGCATACATAATGCTACCAACTGCACTACAGTAAGGAACTTTTGACATATACCTTTTGTCTTCATCAGATTGAGGTGAACATGAAGCTGAGAGTTTAAAGTGTGCTGCAATCGGTGTACTGACAGCCTTAGCATTCTGCATTCCAAAACGCTCCAAAACTTTTTCAATATATTTCTGCTGAGACAGAAATAGTCTTCCTGAACTTCTATCTCTAGAAACTTCCATTCCCAAAATCATCTTTGTTGCTCCAAGATCATTCATCTCAAATTCAGAACTTAACTTATTTTTCAAAATATTAATTTCATATATATCTTTTGCTGCAATTAACATATCATCAACATAGAGCAATAAATAAATGAATGAACCATCGGCAAGTTGATTCAAATAAACACAACTATCATATTTTCTTCTAGCAAAATCAATACTCAACATGAATGAATCAAACCTTTTATACCACTGCCGAGGGGATTGTTTAAGTCCATACAAGGACTTCTTCAGATGGCAAACTTGATCTTCTCTACCTTCAACATGAAAACCTTCTGGCCGCTCCATATATATATCTTCTTCTAGATCGCCATGTAAGAATGCAGTCTTAACTTCTAGTTGCTCAAGTTCAAGATTCTGCAAAGCAACAATAGCAAGCAAAATATGAATAGAAGTATGTTTCACAACTGGAGAGAACACATCATGAAAATCAACACCCTCCACTTGACTGTACCCTTTTGCCATCAATCTTGCTTTGTACTTTGTCTCTTCATTATTGATTCCTTCTTTCTTCTTGAACACCCATTTGCAGCCAGCAATCTTCTTATTTACGGGTTGTTTTACAAGATCCCAAGTGCCATTCTTCTGTAGAGATTCCATCTCCTCCTGCATTGCTATTAACTACTTATTACAATCAAGACTTCGAATAGCTTCAAAATAGGAGGAATATCTTCAGCAACACTTAATGCATAAGCGACCAGTTCTTCAAATCCGAGCCTTTGAGGTGCTTTTATTTCTCTCCTCGGTCTATCACGAGCTAACATGTATTGCTGCTGAACTTGAGGTGATGTATGAACTTCAGGAGCATCAGGAGTATCATTCTTTTCATCAAAAGAATTTGACAGTTCTAACTCCACATTCTCCAAAGTTTTCTGCTTTTCTATATCACCAATAATAGACAAATCTTTTCTCGAGTGAAGCATCACAGATTCATCAAAAGTAACATCTCTACTGATAATAAATTTCTTGATTTCAGGACACCATAATCTATAACCTTTAACACCAGATTTATAACCAAGAAATATGCACTTCCTAGCTCTAGGTTCAAGCTTTCTATCATTAACATGTGCATATGCAGGACAACCGAAAACTCTTAAATGTGAGTAATTAGGAGAATTAACTGACCACACTTTTTCAGGAATTTTTAAGTCTAAGGATCGGTGAAGAGACCGATTCACTAAGTGACATGCCAGGTTAACAGCCTCTGCCCAAAACTCCTTGCCAAGTCCTGCATTTGACAGCATACATCGTGCTCTTTCTAGTAGAGTTCTGTTCATTCTTTCTGCGACTCCACTCTGCTGTGAAGTTCTCACAACTGTGTGATGCCTTGCAATACCTTTTTTGTCACAGAATTCATTGAACTTAGAATTACAGAATTCTAGTTCATTATCAGTCCTCAGTCTCTTCACAACTTTTCTAGATTGCTTCTCTAACAAAGTCTTTCATGACTTGAATGTTTCGAATACATCATCTTTATGCTTTAGAAAATAGACCCAAACTTTTCTAGAGAAATCATCAATAAATGTCAGCAAATATATATTTCCTCCTTTCGAAGGAACCTGAGAAGGACCCCATAAATCTGAATGGATGTAATCAAGGGTTCCCTTCGTCTTATGAATGGCTGAACCGAAACTAACTCTCTTGTGCTTTCCGAAAATACAATGCTCCCACAGCTCTAACTTTCCAATTTTGCACCAGGAAGAAGACCTCTGTTACAGAGAACTTGCATGCCCTTCTCACTCATATGGCCCAAACGCATGTGCCATAACTTTGTGCAATCTTCCTCTGAGGTAGATGAGACTGCTGCTGAACCTATCACCGTCGAACCTTGGAGAACATACAAACTACCGATTTTGAGGCATTTCATCAACACAAGAGCACCACGGGAAATTTTCATTCCATTAGACTTAATGACAACTTTGCAACCATTTGAGTCTAAGACACCGAGAGAGATAAGATTCTTCTTCAGATCAGGAACATGTCTAACTTCTAATAATGTCCTAATAATCCCATCATGCATCTTAATATGAATGGACTCAATACCAACAGTCTTACAAGCAGCATTGTTGCCCATAAGAACGACTCCACCTTCAACATATTTGTACGTGGAGAACCAATATTGATTGGGACACATATGGTATGAGCATCCAGAATCGAGAATCCATTCACTTGATGATCTGGATTTGTTTGATGCCGTTGCCAACAGAACATCTTCATTATCACTTTCTGCTACACCGGCATCTGCAACTTCAGCCTTCTGATTTCCCTTCTCGTTTCCATCGTTAATCCTTTATTCTTATTCTGTAATTTGTAACACTCTGCTTTGATATGACACTTCTTCTTGCAATAATTGCAGACTTTATCTCTGTTCTTCGACTTGGATCTAGATCTATCTTGATTTTGATTTCTCGTCTGATGTCTGCCTCTTGCGATTAGATTTGAGGCTTGATCATCAAATTTGTTGCTTGATCCCAATTCATTATCCAACTTTTCTTTGCTCAGCAGTCTGCCCTTAACATCTTCAAACGTGAGTTTGTCCCTACCGTAGATCATCGTATCCTTAAAGGTTTTATATGAAGATGGCAGAGAACAAAGAAGTAATAGGGCCTGATCTTCATCATCAACCTTTGCATCTACGTTCTTCAAATCATTGATTAGGACAATGAACTCACTGATATGTGATTTGATCGACGTACCTTCGGCCATACGAAAGGTGTACAGCCGTTGCTTCAACACAAGTCGATTCACTAGGGTTTTCGTCAGAGAGTTTCCAACTTCGTCCAAAGACCGACCGTCGTCTTCTCTGCGAGAACTTCCTGAAGAACATCATTCGTCAGGCACAACTGAATCACATACATGGCCTTCTCGTCGAGATCCTCCCAGGCGGACGCCTCCATGGCGTCAGGCTTTTGACCCGACAGTGCCTTCTTCAACCCATTCTGAACCAGGATGGCATGCATCCGAACCTACCACAAACTGAAATTTGTGTTCCCGTCGAACTTCTCAATGTCAAACTTCGTTGTAGTCATCTTCGCGGAAAGAAACTCGGCTCTGATACCAATTTATTGCGAATAGAACACCGAGGATCGATGAATAATCAAAACAACGAAATAAAGAGAAGATGAACACAGAGATTTAACGTGGTAAAACTCTCTTGATCAATGTAAACAAGAGAGAAACATCCACGGACAAAGGAGGCCGCCGTCAGAAATTTTCACTATGAGCCAAAAGAGAGTGTACATCGTATAAAACCCTAACCCTCATATATAAAGGTCCATACCGCGGGGGGCTTCGCCCCCCGCACCCCCCATGAGAATCAGTGGCGGGCTATGGGGTACATAACGGTCCAAGCCCTCCGCTTCCGCCACAGATTCTCATTTTTCCTCCTTTTTTATTTTTTTTCTTTCATAATTTTGGGTACAGGGTACATAATTCAAGGCACATCAACATTATCATTTACCAAATTGGAAAATAACCAACATTTATGGATGCTTGTTTGAAGATTAAGAAGAATGTTAAATTTAAACAACCATAAACATCTAAAGTAATCTTGAGAATGGGAATCAACATAGCACATTACTCTAGTTGCAAACTATTAAGGCAAGTGCACCAAAGGATTGTCAGTTCGACGCTTCAACTTGTAACTAGATTGAACCCATAAAGAAGAAAAGATTTCCATTCTAAGGAATTCTTGGTGTTCACTGAAAGCAGAAGGTTGCTTTCCAATTTCTTCCTAACTACTTGAAAGTTTTATGCATGTTGATTCACCAGCCTCTCCATTATCAACCTTCATTCATGTCAAAGCAAACAAATATGTATCTATGCAATTTTCTCTTGACAAAAATGCTTCGTTGCATTCAGGTAACCGACATTCATCATGTCACAAAAGGATACAAAGATTTGTTTATGCACTTGGACTCTTAGTTTGTGAATTATAGCTATGCAAACCATTTGACCTGCTATCTTTTCTTGCTGGAGTATGTTCCTATGAAATTATGGAAGTGAAGTCCTCATTAATCTTACTTTAACATGAGGATTTACTTGCATTTATGGCAAAAGTTGGCTATGAAAATCATGGTTTCTAGTTCTTGCCCTTGTTGTGTTACTACTTACCTACTTCGAGAATAGGTGTCATTGTGTGATTTTCTCTTTGAATGATATACATGAACTTGTTCTCGTTTTCATACTCAAGTGCTCATGATTTTCTACGTTGCAAGCAAGCGATGGTCATCTTGATAGGAAAAAGCTCCAATCCACGAAGACCCAATTCGCAGATGAGAATCCTCCAAGATGTAAGATTAGAATCCTCACCTATGAACCAGCCATAATCGACCATTGAAGTGGGCCCGAATTTAGGACGTGAAGTAATTGGACCTCTTTTAGCCTTTAAGTTATGGATAATTTTCATGGTATTTTTATTATTGTATAAGTAAATAAAAAATAGTATTTTCTGTGTTTATGGACACAAAAATATGAATAGAAATTAAGGAGGTCTACTATTCTACGCCATGATTTCCAGCACTTCATTTCTTCTTCTAAATTGATTCATGTGTGATGTCTTATCAGATTCGCTCATCGATAATTACAACACTTGATCGACTTAATTGATCTTGCGAGATACCATATGATTAGTGATATGAAGAATATTGTTTGCTATTAGATAGCTAGATAAGTGAGATGTTCAAGTTTGTATGTAAATAACTCGAAACTCGATTAGAAAACAAAGTTTCTGAGAAGAATAGTTTTTTGTTCTCAGTGATTAAGATGATGAGATGAATAGCTTTTAGTTCTTCACCAATCAGTCAAACAAACCAAATTACACCATATTTTAAATTTATATTTTTTTCATTTAACCAAAATAGTCTTTAAATTCTTTTGAAACAAAATAAATCTTATGATTCTTTAAAAATAAATATTTATCCTTATATTTAAATTGTTCTTACGATTCTTTATCATTCATCATATTTTCAAATTTAAAATTAATTTGAATTTCAAGCAAGTATAAGATCGGGATCTTACATATGATTAAAAAGAATTCATAAGATTGAGAGATTGAATCGAGAATTGTAAGATCTTATTAATATATTAAAAATAAATTAATATACAAAATTATATTTAAAATATTTTTAGATAAATTTATAATGACTTAGGCTATAGACAATGTTAACTTAACTATTTTATCCTATTGAAGTTTCCTATACACACACAAACATCCACACATATATTACTTATATAATTGTAATTAATTTGAATTGATAAAAATGATAATAATATGATTAATACGAAGTACTATTTTAGGAATATGTTTTAATATACATTGATATTAAATTTGTTTTGTTAAAGATATTTTTATTTTTTTAAATTATAACCAATCATCAATTTTTTTAAAAAAATCATATTATGCTTGATGAAAATTTTAAAATTGCAACACCCTAAGATTTTTCTAAATTAATTAATTAGACAAATGTAATATTTATTTATTTAATTATTACAAAAATTTTGTTGAAAAATAAAAGATAAAAGTTAAGAAGTTAAAAGAAGAATTTTGTATGGATAAGACTTTGAGAAGAATAAAGGAAACGAAAGAGAACATATAAAGTGATTAGTTATGGAAATTAAATAATGTTAAGGATAGGATTAAAAATTTGATTTAGGGGTGATTAACCATCTAATCTCCAATGTTATTAAAACCCGACCGGCCGGTTCAACCGGTTCAACCACGAATCGGCCGGTGATCTGGTCCGATCAGGTGTTCAAAATTATTTTGGCATTGAACCGAACAAAACCGATTGAACCGGGTTAGTTGAATCGGTTCAACCCGGTTCAATGCAGATTTTGAAAAAAAATTAAAAATGATAAAATAGAAAAGTTAAATGAGAAAAAAAGGAAAGGAATATAAGAAAATTTAAAGAGGAGGGAATATCATATGTATACAATTAAATAGGAATTGAAATAAAAAGGTAAGTATTTGAAATTGAATAATATTAGAATAAAAACTTATCAAAGGGCATAAAATAAAGGAAATAAAAAGAAAAGTGTTAAACAAAAAAAGAAATAAGAATAATTTAAGATAAAATTTATTAATATAACATCTATCATCATTAAATAGTAGATATTAAATTATTAATAATCCATTTATATTATCATTATAAAACTTTTAATTAATAAAAATTATGTTATATTATTTTTTAATATTTTTAATAAGTTATTAGTACAATATTCATATACTATATCATATAACTTATACTATATTTTTATAATTATTATAAATAATATTATTTTAATAAAATATGGTTCAACCTGGTCAGATCGATCCAATCGCGATCCAGTGACGAGTTCGGTTCAGTCGTCGATCCGATTCTGAAAACATTGCTAATCTCATATTTATATTAACCACCTTGAGCGAAAGTCTTCCTCATTATAAATAGGGCCATTCAGCCAACAATCCATTGTTTATTAGAAAACTATTTTTCTTCTCCACTTTGAGCTCTTATTTCTCTCTTCTCGATGTGTGTGTTATTGTTTCGCCCGACCATCTACTCTTGGATCTACCCTCTATCATCGGATGCGAACTTTTTGTTTGAGGGTATTGCCATCACTTCGAAAATCGTGCATGAAGTTAGGGTTTATAGATTGTAACAACCGACCATCAGAATAGATAAAAAAAAAGAAAAGAAGGAAAAACAAAATACGTGAAGGACTTGGACGTTGGGGAAAAGATAAATCCGAGTCCAACTCAAAGTTAGGAATCAAGGGGATTAAATTTGATTTGATTAGATCAGATTAATTAGTTTTAGGAGTCCTATAAGATGAAAGAAAATCTTGCAATAATTCTGTTTGCCTAGCACTGCTCACGATCTATTCTTCCTGCATCCGACGTTTTGCTCCTGCGCACGTGGAAACAGAAGTGTCCATCGGCCTAGAGGCAAGCTGAGGGGATCCGGCGGCCTCTTCTTTCTCCCCCTCACGCACACCTTTCGGTGTGGCAAATCCATAGCAAAGTTACTGTTCGTTCTTCGCTGGATGGTTGCAGGCGAAGAACGAGGGGAAGAACAGGGTGCAGGAAGAAGAATACAGGGGTGCCACTGATCAATTTTCGACGAACGAAAAGAGAGATTAATTGCGATTACAGGTGGATGAATCGAAATCACCTTGCACGACCTCTGAATTGTCCCAAATTCATGCCCTAATCGTTATGAAAAGAAAAGATCAAAGCTAGAGTTCAAGTTATCGTTTTAATTGATTGATTCCTTGTATTCTTTGATTGATTGATTGAATTGCATGCATAGTTCACTTCTTATTGTTCTGTTGTTCTGTGATTGATTTGCTAGGAGATAGGAACTAGGTTAGGATGAGATTGCATTGGAAAAATGATGAAATTCGAAAGTTTCGTAACTTTCTGGACGTCGACCGGTCCGCATGTATTGTGGCAACCGGTCGATCGATAACCTGCCTATCACCATATTTCTACACATGTCGATCGGTCGACCGATCCCTGTCAAGTCAAGTCATCATCCTGATTATTAATTAATAACCAAGATCAAGAAGCATATTCAAGTCAAGTCAAGTTAATGTCATGATTTCCAAGTATGCTATAAGTTCAAGTTTATTAATCATCATGTTGCTCTCATGATTCATGATACCCTATGATCTTATCCTTATTATTATCCATGATATTGATATGTTATCTTTCATGTTCAAGTTAAGCATGATTATTTATCATTGATTATTATATTCATGTCATGCATTCTATATCATGTGATTCTCCACTAGGCTGTAAAGCTTACGGGAGGATCTCCTCCCCTGTGTCTGATTTCCATAGGACAAGTCAGTGACGTGGTGGAGTAGGCGTGTGGTGATGAAGCTCTGGCGATAGGACAACACATGAACCTTAGGCTTTTTAGAATGTCTTTTAGTTTTCATTTACCTTCCGCATTTTAGATTCATGATGTAAAACCTATTTTATTTTCTTAGCAATGATATAGCCACTTTTAGACTTCCGCAAATTAAAGTCATTATTTATCTTTATTTTTTTCTTCCGCTGACGTGTCTCGGTCATTGACTGAGATATGGTCAATATTATGGTCAAGTTATAGCATGCCGTAGCGCCTTCATGTTGGTCTTCGCCACGCGGCGGGGGTCGATTTGGGGGCGTTACATTTATGGTATCAAAGCCTAAAGTCAGGACTCTCTTGACGTCCTAATGTATCGTATAGTATGGTATTGGTTCATGTGCTATCGCCGAGAAGTCGCCACATCCTCCACCGAAAGGCACTGTAAGTCGAGTATTGTTTATGCTAAGTTATTGTTTATTGATGTATGACTTTATTTCACGACCAGAGGATAAGCATGTCATGACGATCAGAGCGGATTCAGGAGCAGATGGCCAGAGCTGATCAAAATCTATATGAGGCATCGAAAGGCCCACTCCCTGAGATGGAGGCCTAGCTGGGTCGCGGATGTGGTCGTGGTCGAGGCCGTGCGCTAGGCCGCGCAGCCAGAGCGGCAATGGAGGAGCACGTTGATGAGTTTGCCCCACCTGAGGGCAGTCAGGCTGGGGGCAGTCCGCCAGCGTCTAGACGCCGCAATCAGGGAGCACGTCATGAGGCGTCAGAGGACACCATTCAAGCATTCCTGAGACTTCATCCGCCTCAGTATGATGGGAAGGTGGACTTTTTCAAGGCTAAAGAGTGGATAGAGACCATGGACCGCATCTTCAAGCTGATGAGGTGCGCTAATGGATGCAAGGTCTTATATGCCACTTACATGCTTACTGGTACTGCAATGGGCTGGTGGAAGACTACAAAGGCCACCAGGTTCAGAGGATAGGAGGAAGAGGATATCGCTTGGAATGAATTCAAGAATGCCTTTGTAACTCGCTACACTCCTGAGCATGATCGCATCAACAAGCAAGAGGAGTTCCTGCAACTGCAGCAGGGGACTATGTCTGTGGCGGATTACCACACCCAATTTATCCAGCTGGAGCAGTATTGCCCGATGCCATTTGAAGGGAGCATTCGGGCTAACAAGTTCATTAATGGGTTGCAGCAAGCACTGAAGACTGAAGTCCTGTCAGGAGGCTGTGAGGATCTGGAGAAGGCTGTGAGGTTGGCCACACGCATGGAAAAGGATCAAGCTGAACGTAAGGCCAAAGCTCCAGCCAAAGCAATAGAGCAGCCCAGGCCTCGAACGGAAGACCAACGACCATTTAGGAGGAACGACCGCCGTGATCGCCGCTTCAGGCCATACCAGCAAAGGGAAGCTCCACGGCAGGCTCAAGCTTAGCCACGCCCTGTGCCACTGCAAGCACAGCCATTGAGATAACTGTCACCATCACCGCGCCAGCCACAAGTGCCACAAAATCCATTATGTCCTCACTGTGGCCGTCACTTTGATGGAGAGTGCCGTAGGCTGAATGGCTCCTGTATTCAGTGTGGACAGTTCAGACACTTTATCCGAAACTGCCCACAGGCTGCCAGAGGAGGTCGAGAGAACCGGGCAGCAGGAGGTGCGAACCCCGTTGTGCAAGGTCGTGTGCACAATTTAGAAGTAGAAGCGGCCCAGGACAATGATGTCATTAGAGGTACTCTCCCTATCGCCAATTTGTCTGCTACTATTCTATTTGACTCTGGGACTATACACTTGTTTATTTCGGAGTCGTGTGCCCAAACACTTGGTTTACCTCTTAAGCAAATGCCCTATGTTATGCGTGTGAGTACACCTATGGGTACTCTCTATGCTGCTAGGTACATTCCAAATGTACTTGTTAATGTGGAAAAGAAGAACTTTTCTGCAGACCTCATAGTCATCCCCATGGTGGATTACGATGTTATCTTGGGGATGGACTGGCTTTCATATCACGACGTAGTCATGCACCGTAAACAGAAGAAGATCATTATAGGGACGCAAGGCAAGCCTAAGGTAGTGATCAGAGGCACTCCATCAACAAAGAACAAGATCATTGTCTCAGCGATCAAGGCACAGAAGTTGTTGCAGAAAGGATGATGTGGGTACTTAGCTAGTGTAGTCAAGACTGATGCACCTGCCACTGAGCTCCAACCGATAGATGTGGTGTGGGAGTTTCCAGATGTGTTCCCTGAGGACACATCCGGACTACCACCGAAATGTGAAATCGACTTTAAGATAGAGCTCCTCTCTAGGACATCACCCATCTCTAAAGCACCCTACTGCATGGCACCTGCTGAGATGCAAGAGCTGAAGAAGTAGATACAGGAGCTACTAGACAAAGGATTTATCAGACCGAGTGTCTCACCCTGGGGCGCACTGGTCTTGTTTGTCAAGAAGAAGGATGGCTCCATGCGGCTTTATATTGACTATAGGATGCTCAATAAAGTGACAGTGAAGAATAAGTACCCCTGCCTCGGATAAATGACCTTTTCGATCAGCTGTCAAAAGCATCAGTGTTCTCTAAGATAGACCTACGTAGTGGCTACCACCAGCTGAGAGTGGTTGAAGAGGACATATGAAAACTGTCTTTCGATCAAGATATGGCCACTACGAATTTCTGGTCATGCCATTTGGACTGACGAACGCTCCTGCCGCGTTCATGGACTTAATGAACAGGATCTTCCGACCATATCTAGATCAGTTTGTCATCGTATTCGTGGATGACATTCTGATCTATTCTTCCAGTCCAGAGCAACACCGAGAGCACTTTAGGATAGTATTGGAGACCCTGAGGCAGCACAAGCTTTATGGCAAGCTTTCAAATTGTGAGTTCTGGTTGAAGGAGATCATGTTCTTGGGACACATAGTCTCCAAGAAGGGCATTGCAGTAAACCTAGCGAAAGTGGAGGCGGTGACGAATAGGACAAGATCGAAGAATACTTCTGAGATTCGCAGCTTCCTTGGTTTAGCAAGCTATTACAGAAGGTTTATCAGGGACTTTTCCAAGATTGCTACACCCCTCACAAATCTCACAAAGAAGGCAGAAAAATTTATATGGACAGACAAGTGTGAGCAGAGTTTTCAGACTCTGCAGGACCGTCTGACTTCAGCATCGATTCTCACCATACCGACAGGCAGTGGAGGTTTTGTGGCCTACAGTGATGCATGTGAAATAGGATTGGGATGTGTACTGATGCAACACGGCAAGGTAGTGGCCTATGCTTCTCGGCAGCTGAAGAAGCACGAGGTGAACTACCCCACACATGACCTAAAATTGGCGGTTGTGGTCTTTGCTCTGAAGATCTGGATGCACTATTTGTATGGAGAGACATTTGAGATTTTCACTGACCACAAGAGCCTCAAGTACATCTTCGATCAGAGGGATTTGAATATGAGACAACGTCGATGGCTTGAGCTCCTCAAAGATTATGAATTTGCTATCAATTACCACCCTGGTAAAGCAAATCTACTCGCCGATGCGTTAAGCAGGAAATGGGAAGGCTCGCTAGCTTATATGAGACTACGTGAGTACGAAATGCTGAATGAGATTGAGCAGTGGTATCCTAAGCTGGTCAATAATGGAGCTCTATGGATGATGCATCAAATGAAGTCCAGCCTAATTGACAGGATAATAGCTGCTCAAAAAGTAGATCCTGAATACCAGAAGGTTATGAAGAGGTGCCAGAATGAACCAGCGGATTTTCAAATCTCTACAGATGGAGGGATTAGATATCGGGACAAGTTGTGGATTCCCACTAACGCTGATGTCCGACGAGAGGTACTAGATGAGTGCCACAAGTCGGAGTTCGCTATTCACCCCGGTAATAACAAGATGTATAAGGATGTGCAGCGCAGCTACTGGTGGCCGAACATGAAAAGAGAGATAGCGGAATATGTATCCCGATGCCTAGTGTGCCAGCAAATCAAGATTGAGCATCAGCGATCATATGACAAGTTGAAGCCTTTGGAAATCCCACAATGGAAGTGGGACAAGATCACTATGGATTTTGTATCCAACTTGCCTAGGACTAAAAAGGGTCATGATGCCATATGGGTAGTCGTGGATCGTTTCACGAAGGTGGCACACTTTATTCCAATCCGATGGAAATAATCAGTGAAGAGTCTGCTAGACTTGTATGTGAGAGAAGTAGTCAGACTCCATGGTATCCCAGAGTCCATAGTGTCTGATCGAGACCCCAAATTCACTGCCAGATTCTGGAGGAGTATGCAAGAAGCCTTTGGTACAAGGCTTAATTTTAGTACCGCATTCTACTCTCAGACGGATGGGCAGACTGAGAGGACCATCCAGACACTAGAAGATATGTTACGGGCATGCGCACTAGATTGGCAGGGTAGCTAGAATGAGCACATTCATTTGATTGAGTTTGCTTATAACAACAGCTACCATTTTAGTATTGGTATGACACCCTTTGAGGCCCTGTATGGACGACCTTGCCGTTCACCTGCCCACTGGAGTGAAGTAGGCAAGGAAAAGATCATGAGTAAGGAAGAAGTGAAAGAAGCAGTGGAATATGCTGAAAAGATAGAATTGATTAAGCAAAGGATGAAGACTGCTCAAGGAAGGCAAAAGAGTTATGCTGACAAAGGCAGACGAGAGCAGATCTTCCAAGCTGGTGACCAAGTTCTTCTAAAGGTATCTCCTATGAAATGAGTTATGAGATTCAGCAAGCGAGGAAAGCTCAGTCCTCGCTATGTAGGCCCCTTCGAGATACTCGAGCTGGTAGGCAAGGCAGCATGTAGACTGGCTCTACCCCCATCTTATGGGAGAGTGCATAACGTGTTTTATGTGTCCATGCTCAAGAAGTACAAGCACGATACTGCAAATGTTTTAAGGATAGAGGAGCCAGATATAGCCGCAGACTTGACCTTCGCTGAGTATCCAACGCATATAGTGGATCACAAAGTGCAACGTCAGAAGAACAAGGATGTCCCCATTGTCAGAGTAGCTTGGCGTCACCATAGCGGAGATGACGCGACTTGGGAGCTCGAGTCGAAAATGCGCCAAGAATTTCCTCACCTTTTCGGTAAGTCCTTTACTTAGTGCAAAATTCGAGGACGAATTATCTTTTAATGGGGTAAGAATGTAACAACCAACAATCAGAATAGATAAGAAAAAAGAAAAGAAGGAAAAATGAAATACATGAAGGACTTGGACGTTGGGGAAAAGATAAATCCGAGTCCAACTCAAAGTTAGGAATCAAGGGGATTAAATTTGATTTGATTAGATCAGATTAATTAGTTTTAGGAGTCCTATAAGATGAAAGAAAATCCTGCAATTATTCTATTTGCCAAGCACTGCTCATGATCTATTCTTCCTGCATCCGACATTTTGCTCCTGCGCACGTGGAAACAGAAGTGTCCATTGGCCTAGAGGCAAGCTGAGGGGATCCGGCGGCCTCTTTTTTCTCCCCCTCACGCACACCTTTTGGTGTGGCAAATCCATAGCAAAGTTACTGATCGTTCTTCGCTGGATGGTTGCAGGCGAAGAACGAGGGGAAGAACAGGGTGCAAGAAGAAGAATACAGGGATGCCACTAATCGATCTCCGACGAACGAAAAGAGAGATTAATTGCGATTACAGGTGGGTGAATCGAAATCACCTTGCACGACCTCTGAATTATCCTAAATTCATGCCCTAATCGTTATGAAAAGAAAAGATCAAAGCTAGGGTTCAAGTTATCATTTTAATTGATTCATTCCTTGTATTCTTTGATTGATTGATTGAATTGCATGCATAATTCACTTCTTATTGTTCTGTTGTTGTGTGATTGATTTGCTAGGAGATAGGACCTAGGTTAGGATGAGATTGCATTGGAAAAATGATGAAATTCGAAAGTTTCGTAACTTTTTGGACGTCGACTGATCGACTGGTCCGCAGGTATTGTGGCAACCGGTCGACCGATAACCTGCCTATCGCCGTATTTCTGCACATGTCGACCGATCGACCGATCCCTGTCATTGGTCGACCGATCCTTTCTCATCAGGTCGACCGTTCTCCTAAACGGATCGACCGACTTATTTAATACCCGATTTGACCTATCGGTCGACCGATCTTAACAGACCGGTCGACCGACCCGCAGACAACCAGTCGACCGTTCCCTGAACCGATCGATCGAATCCCCAGAAATTTTTTTATTACATTTCTTAATTATTTTTCCTTATATCCATATATTATTTATATATATATGATTGATCCTATTGTCTGACCCCACAGAGATCCCTCACCGATTTACATGATTTACTCTCTTATTGATTTATTTCGCATTGATCTTATCGTATCCATAAAATCAAGAACAAAGAGCCACAAGTTATTAAAAGCTATTAATAAGTTCAGATGAAAGATTAATCATGGGTTGTCAGTCCAAGCCAAGTGCATCAAGATAATGGTCGCTCCCTTGGTCATGATTTGATCACCCATTGACCCGCACAAGGCCGTATTGTTTGCTGGGCATACCTCAAGAATTAAAGGCACCCAAAGTCACCATGATTGTTAATTAATAACCAAGATCAAGAAGCATGTTCAAGTCAATTCAAGTTAATGTCATGATTTCCAAGTATGCTATAAGTTCAAGTTTATTAATCATCATGTTTCTCTCCTGATTCATGATATTCTATGATCTTATCCTTATTATTATCCATGATATTGATATGTTATCTTTCACGTTCAAGTTAAGCATGATTATTTATCGTTGATTATTATATTCATGTCATGCATTGTATATCATGTGGTTCCCCACTAGGCTGTAAAGCTTACGGGAGGACCTCCTCCCCTGTGTTTGTCACAGGACCAGTTTAGTGACGTGGTGGAGTAGGTGTGTGATGATGAATCTCTGGCGATAGGACAACACATGAACCTTAGGCTTTTTAGAATGTCTTTTAGTTTTCATTTACCTTTCACATTTTAGATTCATGATGTAAAATTTATTTTATTTTCTTAGCAATGATATAGCCACTTTTAGACTTCTATAAATTAAAGTTATCATTTATCTTTATTTCTTTTCTTTCGCTGACGTGTCTCGGTCATTGACTGAGATATGGTCAATATTATGGTCAAGTTATAGCATGCCGTAGCGCCTTCAGGTTGGTCTTCGCCACGTGACGGGAGTCGATTTTGGGGCATTACATAGATAGTTCTACTTGGGGAGGTACGTACGAATTTTGTATTCACTTTTGGATATAATTTTTTATAAATCGATTAAGATATAGAAAGATGAATGTGTATTAATTGTTCTATGTTAATCTAGTATAGATTTCTTTTTGTTTCATGTCAAAAACGTGCTTATATTAATAGGAAAATGTTATTCAAATTTCGCAAAGTCAGCACCGGAGTTGATTTGTATAGAAACCTAACTCGAGCTAGAAGAATCCGACCTTGGATTCTGCAGCAATTAGGCAAACCCGATGCATGCATATTGAATCTAGCTTGAATTCAATTTAGGCCTGGCCCGAGTACCAGAGGACCAGACCTAGATTTCTCTTTCGATGAGTTGCGGGTTTCGGATTCCACTGAATAACCCAGCCTGAGCTCTAGGTACACTTGACTCGATCTCCAGGTATGACCGGCTTGGGGGTTCTGGAGACAAAGTGCAAGCGGTGGTGTTCTATCACCTGGTTCGAGCCACTTAGAAATTCGGCCCAAGTTTCAGCAAAGAAAGGTGCAAAATTTTGGACTGTGAAGAACTCAACTCGAATCGCCCATGACCCAACTTGTGTTCTGAGAAAACTTGGCTCAAATTTGATTGTATCCGATCTGAATATGCACAAAATGCAATTCTATTTTTTTAATTTGTAGAGATTTCAAATGATCTTTTTGCCCCTGTATTGGCACATGAATTGAACAAAAAAGATAGCTAAATAAGAAAAGATAAAAGTTATAAAATGATATTCTCATGTGCATTGATTATTATAGTTAAAGTTAAAAAAAAAGGAGGATCCTCATAGTCTTAGTGACTTTGAGAAGCTCAAGAAACACTCACATGATCCTGATTTGATATACCCTAACTCATTTTTAGTCACATAAAAGTGTCATATTACTCCATAATAAAAAAAAATTGAGCTAGTCCAGGACAATAAATATAAAAGTTCATAAGAAATGTTTAAAGTAAAAGACGTAATGAAAAGAAAAAACAAAAAAATAGAAAGAACAAAAAAGAAGAAAAGAAATGAAAAGTAAAGTGTAGAATTGTCACTATGTGCTTCACGATGATTTTGACTTAAATGTTAATTTTTTCTCTATTTAAATTATTTTATTCATTTGTATTATTCTATGTATTGGGTGCAATTTTTTTTATGAATATTTCACCTCTATGTGTTTGTACCTTATATGTAACTGAAAAAATGGAGCAGCAAACTTAGAGGTGATCAATTGAATATGGGAGACTATCATTAGGGGTTGCTATTTTATTATTTTATAGTCTATGATGGCTAAAGGACTTCCAGGAATAAAAAAAAAATTACTTTTCACATTTTTATCTTAGTTGGATCTTTATTAGTTATTAGAAATTAGTAAACTTTCACGTTTTTATAAAAAGAAGTTATTATTATTGATATCCTGATTTTATAGTTGCTTTATAGTCCATGATGTTTAGAGAAATTCTCGAAATAAAAGAATTGTCAAATCGTCACTTAGTGGGATAAGGCTTATCACATTTTTATTAAAAATTTGTTGGCTCTCATATTTTTATGAAAGTACTTATTATTTTTTGTTATTTATTTCTATTGTCTTATTGGGTTATGAAAATCTAAAAAAAGCACGTGAATGTGAAGGTAATATAGACTCAAAATAGTCCAAATATCATATATTACAAAAATTAATATCGATTTTACGATTCTTCAAGACGAGATGATAGATCATGAATTATCTTAATAACCTTGATTTCAAGCATATATCACCGTACCTTAATTTTACTCGCTAGAATAAAATTATCTATATGCTTTTTTTTTCCTTACAAACGAATTAATGCCCTTGACGATGAAATAATCAAACAAAAATGTCACAAGTCCGACCCAGTTTTTTTCTTCATCAATAAGATGCATCTTTTTTTTTATGCATCTCAGAACAAGATTATGAAGAGAGTTATATGCCAATTTATTATTTTAATATACTTTTTTTCTATATTATTGGATTTACCTCTTAATTCAAATAATAGCTATTTGTTATTGCTTCGACGCCATGGCTGGTAGGCCTTAATTGGGATCATCTCGACAAAACTAAAATATTTATGAAGAGGTATTATAAACGATGAATATTTGGAAAATTAATAATAAGGTTGCAGTTTAAAATCTATTTTAAAGCAATAAAAAACAGGATAATTGACATAATTCTTTCACGATAAAGAAGAAGATGAGATTTACATTATTACGAGGAAAAAAAATAATTGAAAGATTTATATTTAATTGCGTGCAAAATCAAACAAACAATTTTAAATTATGGAAAAAAAATTAATTAATTTGAACTCGCTATAATTTAGTTACAAATTTAACAAAAAATACGAGAATAAAATTAATATGGAAATTTAAAAAAAAAACATACACTTTTCAAAATTAATTATCAGCAACTTAATAGTATTAATTACAAAGAATACAAATTGATTTTTTAAGTCACGAGTTTGATTCATAAAGAAAAAATTTCACACACCTTATTTTCATTTTTATCCTTTCTTATTTTACACAAAAAGTAGGTAGCTGATTTTGTTCTCTCTCTAATTAACTATGGAAAGATAAAAATGAACCGATCGATTGGTACGTAGGAAAAAAATGTTTTAAAAACCGTAGTTGTAACACTCCCGAAATCCCACCTCCCGCCACGTAGGCGGTCAGCTTGACCCCGGAGACGCTACACTGCCTATTGCTCTACTGACCTTGACCATTCAACAAATCGACTTACGTAGCACTAATAAAATAAAAATATCATAATAGGTAACTTTAAATGCGAAAATTTATAATGTCTCATATTAAAAGAAATATGCGAAAGTCTATGATATTCATATTATATAAAGTATGCGGAAGTTCATGGTGTCTTATAATATAGAAAACTATGCTGAAATATAATAAAACTTGTCTGAAATTTTATGTGCGGAGATAAAACATGATGTCTCTGAACATAAGATGTTTTTAAAACATAGATGCAATAAAAAGCTCGGAGTAGACAGATCAATCATTTGTAGCATTCTCCAAGTTCTGCGCCCTCCAACATCTCCTCAATTGGCATTCTCACTTACAAAATTCCAATGCAGGGAAATAGAATACACATGAGCAAAGAATGCCTAGTACACTAGCAATAAACGATGAAATAAGGATCGATGAAAGAAATGTATAGATCTTTATTCATATCAGTACTCTGTTCTTTATTATATCAATACTTTATCTTTGCTTTACTTTGATTTTGCTTTACAATGTCTCTGCTATACATTACATTGTCTCTGGTTTGCTTTACAATACTTTGCTTTGCTTTGCTTTACTGTGAGTTGCACTACGTCTTTTAAATTACTAAAATATCCTTAGGGTTGGTTGTCCTATGAGAGCTCGACTTTATTAGGTTGGGAAGCCAGAGGTGCATCTCTGATTCTCTGATACCAGAAAGCCCATAAGGGAAAAAGGTGGGTGTTACAACCTCACCCAGTTCGAAAGGTAGGGGGAAGAATTCCTACAATCCAGGAATAGTGGTCCGTTATAAGACTTGTAGGTTTGCTGTCTCCTCAGCTAACCACATGTCCCTTTGGCATAATACTTTAATCTTTAAAGGAAAGGGTATGTCCTTTAGCATCATCCTTCATTCGAGATACACGTGAGAGAAACCTGAAATCTCAAGAATAGGGATCATTTAAGACAGTAGCGTCGCTGTCCCCTCAGCTAACTACATATCCCTTCTCTGCTTTAATCTCTGATCTTTACTTTAACTTTGGGGGCGGCACATAACAATCCCATATCTTTGTCTTTGCTTTGTTTATCTTTAATCATTGTGAATCTATGTTTTGGGATTCAGCGGAACATTGATCTCTGTACAATAGTACTCAACCAGTGTAGATGAACTAGTCAGAGTCTCGGTTTTGTTTGGAGAAGATCAGTCCGATTGGAATAGTTGAGTTTCTGTCAGAATCGGTCGATCGTTCCTAGTGGATCGGTCAACCGGCCGACCGTCCAGGGTGCCGGTCGACCGTTCGTTTGGCTATAAGGATGCGCAGCGCGCAATGGATCGGTCGACCGTTCTCTGAAACCGGTTGACCGATCGTAAGGTCAATGAGTTCGTCAATATGTGGACCAGTCGACCGCCACGGTGAGGTCGGTCGACCGGTAGAAGAAGACTTATAAGTGTTCTGTACGCAGACCAGTCGATCGTTCACTGGAATCGGTCGACCGGTCACTACGATAAAATAGGGCCATCAGAATTCTTTTCAGACTCCGACGGCCTTCCGGCCGTCGATTGACGCTGACATCAATGCGAAACATGTAGGAAATCACTTCGGGATCATGATGGACATATTCTATGTAATTAACAATCGCTATTTCATCGTCTAGGGACTTAAACGCTTCGGGTACCTTTTCCGATCGCACTGCCAAATTTCTCGGTCACTGCTCGTCGTTCGTCGATCGCCGAACGTTCGTTGTCTCCTGAAAGGGTTCACTGAAACCTCGCGCACATCGAGAAAGGTCGAGGTGCGCCAGAGATGGGTCGATTGATTCGTGAAGTCGTTCGATGTCGCCTCTGCTTGTCGCTTGGTCGCGTACACCGGTCGCCGGTTGGGAAGAAGAAAGAACGAGAGGGAGAAAGAGAGGTCGGGGTTCCAAGAGAGTGCACGAGCGGTCCTCCCCCCCCCCCCCCCCCTCTTATACGCTCCGGTCGACCCTTGGTCGGCCGGAGACGAAAAGGTGGAAGGCCAGGGGAGGCGACGCCTCTCCTGTCGACCCTTCGTTTCAATTTTTTTTTCTTTTTTTTTGACATAGAAGCCAATATGTTACATTATTACCCTCTAAAAAGAAAATTTGTCCTTGAATTTGGATAAGGGTTAAGGCTTACCGAAAAGTTCAGAAAATTTCTCTCGCATTTTTGATTTGACTTCCCAAGTCGCTTCTTTTCCTTGGCGATGCTTCCATGCGACTTTAATCAGTGCCACACGATTCTTCCCTTGTTAATGTTCTTGGTATTCCAAAATCTCTGGGGGTTGTTCTTCATACGTCAGATCCTCCTTGAGGTTTGGTTCCTCAATTTGGATCACGTTGGCGTAGTAGACATGGAAGACGTTGTGCACCCTAGAATACGCCAAAGGCAGGGCCAACCTGCATGTTGAGTCTTCAACTATTTCGAGTATCTCGAATGGGCCTACGTACATTGGGCTCAATTTTTCCCGTTTACTTAAGCGCATTACTCCTTTAGTGGGGGAGACCTTGAGCAGAACTTGATCGCCCGCTTTGAACTTATGTTCTCGGCGCTTCTTATCCGCGTAGGCTTTTTGTCGGTCTTGAGTAGACTTCATTCTTTTCTTTATTAGTTTCACCCTGTCTGTATACTCCTGCGTCTGCTTCTGTAATTCAGCACTTAAATTTTTCCTTTCTCCGACTTCGCCCCAACATGCTGGAGAACGACATAGGCGACCATACAATGCTTCAAATGGAGACATCTCTATGCTAGCATGAAAACTGTTATTGTAGGAAAACTCTATGAGAGTAAGGTGTTTATCCCAGTTACCGTGCCAGTCCAAAGCGCATGCTCTCAGCATGTCCTCCACGGTCTGATTGTCCTCTCTGTTTGGCCATTCGTCTGAGGATGAAAGGCAGTGCTATACCGGAGTCTTGTCCCAAAAGTATTCTGGAGACTCTTCCAGAATCTGGAGGTGAACCTGGGATCTCTGTCGGATACAATGGCTGTCAAAATTCCGTGAAGCCTAACAATCTCCTGCACATATAAATCCATGAGGCTTTCAAGATATTGTTTTACCTTGATGGGTAGGAAGTGAGCTGATTTAGTGAGTCGGTCCACTATAACCCAAATGGCGTCATGCCCCTTCTGCGTCCGAGGTGGCCTGTGATAAAATCCATCGATATTTCTTCCCACTTTCACTGCGGGATGCCTAGACTCTTCAAGGTCCCATGTGGCTTCTGATGTTCGATCTTGACTTGCTGGCACAAAATGCATTTGGAGACATACTCCGCTATCTCCTTCATGTCTGGCCACCAGAAGCTTCTCTGTACATCTTTGTACTCCCTGGATGGATTACAAATTCGGACTTGTGGCATTCGTCTAGCACTTCTCTTCGGAGTTCCGGTTTGTTTGGTACCCATAGCCGATCGCGGTACCTGATGCCACCATCTGAAGAGACCCTGAGGTTCGTTGTTTCTATACTTGTCATTAACATCATATCTTGATACTCTTCGTCTTCTACTTGTGCTTCTATAATCCTTCCTATCTCATCTGGTACTATGTGCTGCATAATCATTAACGATCCATCGTGCCTCACTCTTGGCGTCCATTTGAACAAATCTTCCATGAGTTCGAACCGTCGTAGGCGCATGTAGGCTAAGGATCCTTCTCACCTTCGGCTGAGAGCGTCAGCTACTGAGTTTGCTTTACCGGGTTGGTAGTTAATGGCAAACTCGTAATCCTTTAGAAATTCCATCCAACGCCTTTAACGCATGTTCAGCTCCTTCTGTGTAAACACATATTTTAAGCTCTTGTGGTCTGTATAGACCACAAATTCTTTTCCATATAAGTAGTGACGCCAAAGTTTGAGGGCGAACACTACTGCTGCCAATTCGAGGTCATACGTGGGATAATTAACATCATGTTTCTTCAGCTACCTGGATGTGTATGCCACTACCTTCCCATGTTGCATTAATACACATCCCAATCCCGTACCACTAGCATCGCTGTAAATCACGTAACCATCATTGCCCGATGGTAACGTTAGGATTGGCGCTGAAGTTAGTCGCCCCTTTAACTCTTGAAAACTTTCTTCTTATTTGGATGACCAGATGAACTTTTCTCCTTTTCTTGTGAGCTTGGTCAGCGGCAATGTTGTTCTAGAGAAGTCTTTATTAAAGCGTCTATAGTAGCCGGCCAACTCGAGAAAACTCCTAATCTCGGAGACATTCTTCGGTTGAGTCCAGTTGGACACCGCTTCAACTTTCGCGGGATCCACTGCTACTCCGTCTTTAGAGATGATATGTCCAAGGAACATGATCTGCTCTAACCAGAATTCGCACTTTGAAAACTTTGCATATAGTTTCTTTGCGCGCAATGTTTCTAGTACTATCCTCAGATGCTCTCTATGTTGTTCCATGCTTGACGAATAGATGAGGATATCGTCGACGAATACAATTATGAACTTATCCAGGTGTTCGTGGAAAGTTCGGTTCATGAGGTCCATGAATGTTGCTGGGGTATTTGTTAACCCAAATGGCATCACCATAAATTTATAATGTCCGTATCTTGATCGAAATCCTATTTTCGGAATATCTTCCTTTGCCACTCTTAGCTGATGGTATCCACTCCTCAGATCGATCTTCGAGAACACCCTTGCCTTGGATAGCTGATCAAATAGGTCGTCGATATGAGGTAGTGGGTACCTATTCTTTATTGTGACTTTGTTCAACATTCTGTAGTCGATACAAAGTCTCAATGATCCGTCTTTCTTTTTGACAAAAAGAATTGGCGCTCCCTAAGGTGAGACGCTAGGCCTTATGAATCCTTTATCCAACAGTTCTTAAATCTGATCTTTCAATTCCTTCATCTCTGCCGGAGCCATGCGGTATGGGGCTTTAGAAATTGGTGCAGTTCCGGGTGCTACTTCAATGTGGAAGTCTATCTCCTTTCGGGGTGGTAGACCATGTCATCCTCAGCTAATACATCAGAAAATTCCCTCACCACTTCTATGTCTTGGAGGGTCTTCTTTGGTTTCTCTATTTTGGTTATGCTGGCTAGGTAACCTCTGCATCCTTTTTGCAATAGTTTCTGTGCCTTTATAGCAGATACTATGATTTTTGGTTCCTTTGATGCAATTCCCCTGACTATAACTTTATCTTTACTTTGTGTGCCTATGATTACTTTCTTTTGTTTGCACAGGATGGAGGCATCATGTGAGGTTAGCCAATCCATGCTCAAAATTATATCATAATCCCTTATGAGAATGATGATGAGATTGGCAGGACAGTTTCTTTTCTCTATTTTTATGGGTACATTGGGGAGATGTTTTGTGGTAATGAGGGTGCCTTATGGGGTCAATATATTTATCTTCTGCTCTAGGTTCACTGCTTTTATCCTTAATGTTTTGGCACATTCTTCTGATATAAAGGAATGCGAGGCATCAAAATCGAATAATACTTTTGTAGGTAAATCGACTATGAATATCGTACCTCGAATGACATCTGCATCATTCTGCGGTGCATCCTCTTCCAAGTTGAAGAATCTTCCCTGTACCAACTGTTGTTGTCCACGTCTCGAACAATTCACTGCTATGTGCCCCATTCCGTCGCAATAGTAGCAGACTCCTGACTTCATCCGACATTCCCCAGCATGGGTCCTGCCACAAGTGTTGCATAAAACTCACTCACCTTGTGTGGGTGATGCTTGAGAGGCCCTAGAAGGCTGTTGCCTCTGTTGTTGAGCCTAGCGCCTCTGCGTCTGCTGAGGGGGTCGCTGTTGTTGCTGTTGTTGTGCTTGCTGTTGCGGTGGGGGAGGAGTTTGTTGTGGCGGACGGTACGGCTGTTGTTGTTGTTGAGGGCGTTGATTCTGTTGAGGTGCTGCATAAGGATGGTATCGGTTATCCCGTCTTTGGTGTTGCCGGTTGTTACCACGAAACTGTTGCCGCTACTGCTGCTGCGGCTGGGAACTCTGTCCTACATTCTGCTGGACCTTCTAAGCTTTCTGCAGATCTTGATGATCCTTCTCTGACAGAGTAGCCAAAATGATGGCGTCCTCTAAGGTCTTGCAGTTTCCAGATCTTGTATAAGGCCTCAAGAGGGGATTCAGCTCGTTTACAAAACACTTGGTCACATCCAATTCGTCCATGGTCAACTTGGAATATTTCCTAAGTCTGACGAACTTTGTCATGTACTGTTCCATAGTCATGGTTTCTTGCACTAATTCCAGAAACTCCTTCTGTTTTATATCCCTCTGGAACTTGGGGTAATACCGCGCCTCGAATGCATTACGAAAATCTTCCCATGCAACTGTCCTTACATGAGAAAAGCTAGTGACATTTCTTGCTTTCCACCATTTCTTGACGTCTTTTCGGAGGGTGTCCCCAGCGAAGAGGACCTTCTTGTGCTCGGGCACGTCGAGCATGTCAAATTTGTCCTCTATAGCTTCCATCTATTGTTCCGCCACCACGATGCCTCCTTCTCTGTTGAACATTGGAGGTTTTGACCTCCAGAAATCTTCTAATGTGCAGCCGGTAGGGACCTGTCGCCCGTGCTAGGCCAGCAGGTCTAGTGGAGGAGAATACGATGGAGGTAGGTACAGTGGAGGTGGAGGTGGGTACGGTGGAGGTGGAGGTGGATACGGTGGAGGTGGGGGACCGTATAGGTTCTCCCCTTCAATGAAGTTCTCACCCTCACTGGTGTAGCCATATTCTCCTCTTTGATTTGACATCTATAAAAAGGATCATAACCATACTTGAGAGAGAGGCATACAAAAATTAGAGTTTTTTAATCTAAATAAAAATCTTAGATAATAACTGAAGCCAAAATACTCAATATTCATTAAAGCCAATATTATTCTATGGATAAGGTTCAAAACATAAACATATGTCTGAGGCGCACTAAAGCCTTCATAACGAGATACATCAAACACTAATCACTACGTCTAGAACGGTAGGGGCACTCATCATCAGTGTGTCCCATGTAATAGCGATCACAACACTCCTCTAGATCAGTCTGACTGATAGGGCTCGCGTCTCTGAACTGTAGCTCCTATGGTGGTGCAGGGTCTTCTTCTTCTTCGTCATCGGAGGATATATAAATAGGGTTATCTATCCCCTGGAATTACATCTTCCCATGTCCCGCTGGGTGGGGAAGAGAAATCATGGTCGTTGCTTCCAACACTCTCTAAGTCTGAATACTCTGGTCTCTCTGGAATAAGCTGTGGAGGGGTTGGGGGATCTAATGGGTGCCTATTAATTCTAATTATATGACCTCCCCTACGCAAAATCCTGGTAATCATGCGACATGGAGGCATCTCTAACAAAATAAACTGAATATTATAAGTATTATTCACGTAACAAATCCTGGTAATCATGACCTCCCCTACGCAGATGCTTGAGAAGCTTGCACATGACTTTACTTTGGCCTATGCAATGAGAAGAACGATGAATGCTATGCATGAACCTATACTCTACTATGATCAATGAAGGAGCTAAGAACTTAGGCTCTGATACCAAACTGTAACACCCCTGAAACTGCACCTCCCGCCACGAAGGCGGTCAGCTTGACCCGGAGGCGCTACACTGCCTATTGCTCTACTGACCTTGACCATTCAACAAATCGACTTACGTAGCACTAATAAAATAAAAATATCATAATAGATAACTTTAAATGCGGAAATTTATAATGTCTCATATTAAAAGAAATATGCGGAAGTCTATGATGTTCATATTATATAAAGTATGCGGAAGTTCATGGTGTCTTATAATATAGAAAACTATGCTGAAATATAATAAAGCTTGTCTTGCGGAGATAAAATATGATGTCTCTGAACATAAAATGTTTTTAAAACATAGATGCAATAAAAAGCTCGGAGTAGACAGATCAGTCATGTGCAGCATTCTCCAAGCTCTGCGCCCTCCAACATCTCCTCAATTGGCATTCTCACTTACAAAATCCCAATGCAGGAGAATAGAATACCCATGAGCAAAGAATGCCCAGTACACTAGCAATAAATGATGAAATAAGGATCGATGAAAGAAATGTATAGATCTTTATTCATATCAGTACTCTGTTCTTTATTATATCAATTCTTTATCTTTACTTTACTTTGGCTTTGCTTTACAATGTCTCTGCTATACATTACTTTACATTGTCTCTGCTTTGCTTTACAATACTCTACTTTGCTTTGCTTTACTGTGAGTTGCACTACGTTTTTTACATTACTAGAATATCCTTAGGGTTGATTGTCCTATGCGAGCTCGACTTTATTAGGTTGGAAAGCCAGAGGTGCCTCTCTGATTCTCTGATGCCAGAAAGCCCATAAGGGAAAGAGGTGGGTGTTACAACCTCACCTAATTCGGAAGGTAGGGGGAAGAATTCCTACAATCCAAGAATAGTGGTCCTTTATAAGACCTGTAGGTTTGTTGTTTCCTCAGCTAACTACATGTCCCTCTGGCATAATACTTTAATCTTTAAGGGAAGGGGTATGTCCTTTAGCATCACCCTTCGTTCGAGATACAGGTGGGAAAAACCTGAAATCTCAGGAATATGGGTCATTTAAGACAGTAGCTTCGCTGTCCCCTCCGCTAACTACCTATCCCTTCTCTGCTTTAATCTCTGATCTTTACTTTAACTTTGGGGGCGGCACATAGCAATCTCATGTCTTTGTCTTTGCTTTGTTTATCTTTAATCATTGTGAATCTATGTTTTGGGATCCAGCGGAATATTGATCTCGTACAATAGTACTCAACCAATGTAGATGAACTGGTCAGAGTCTCGGTTTTGTTTGGGGAAGATCAGTCCGATTTGAATAGTTGAGTTTCTGTCAGAATCGGTCGATCGTTCCTAGTGGACCGATCGACCGTTCTCTTGGCACCGGTCGACTGGTCCTATAGGATCGGTCGACCGAGTTCTTTAAGTCAGTGTCCGCAAACCGGCCGACCGTCCAGGGTGTCGGTCGACCATTCATTTGGCTATAAGGATACGCAGCGCGCAATGGATCGGTCGATCATTCTCTGGAACTAGTCGACCGATCGTAAGGTCAATGAGTTCGTCAATATGTGGATCGGTCGACCGTCATGGTGAGGCCGGTCGACCGGTAGAAGAAGACTTATAAGTGTTCTGTACGTAGACCGATTGACCGTTCACTGGAATCGATCGACCGGTCACTACGATAAAATAGGGCCGTCGGATTTCTTTTCAGTCTCTGGTGGCCTTTCGGCTGTCGATTGACGTCGACATCAATGCGAAACATATAGGAAATCACTTCAGGATCATGATGGACATATTCAATGCAATTAACAATCTTTATTTCATCTTCTAGGGACTTAAACGCTTCGGGTACCTTTTTCGATCGCACTGCCGAATTTTTCGGTCACTGCTCGTCGTCCGTCGATCGCCGGACGTTCGTTGTCGCCTGAAAGGGTTCGCTGAAACCTCGCGCACGTCGAGAAAGGTCGAGGTGCGTCGGAGATGGGTCGGTTGATTCGTGAAGTCATTCAATGTCGCCTCTGCATGTCGCTTGGTCGCGTACGCCTATCGGGGAGAAGAAAGAACGAGAGGGAGAGAGAGAGGTCGGGGGTTCCAAGAGGGTGCACGAGCGGTCCTCCCTCCCCCCCCCCTCTTATACGCCCCGGCCGACCCTTGGTAGGCCGGAGACGAAAAGGCGGAAGGCCAGGGGAGGCGGCCGACCCTTCGTCTCAAATTTTCTTTTTTTTTTACATAGAAGCCGATATGTTACAGTAGTAATTAAATTGAATCCAACGGGACCGAATAAAATGAAAGTTTATTGAAATAGTAATTTAAAAATATTGCTCAATTAGTAGTCTATAATATATAAAAATAGCAATAACTTACTAATAATCAAATATTAATGGAAGTATATTATTTAATTTATCAGAAAATGTTTTTAACTTGTTGATGCTAATTGATCATTTTAATTTTTTTTACTTATTATTTGCTACCAGCAATTGTTCGATTTATTTATTTTCTCCAAAATCACTCTTATTTCAGTTATACTTTCTTTTTTTTTCTAGTACTTTCATTTTTTGCTTCAATTTCTTGTTCTCCTTCTCACATAATAATTCTTTTTATGTTCCCATTTCAATTCTCTATCCTTCTCTCTTAAAATCTTTCCCTCTTATTATTATTATTATTATTATTATTATTATTATTATTATTATTATTATTATTATTATTATTATTATTATTATTATTATTATTATTAATCTTTCGTTTTCAGATTTGTCTTTTGATTTTTCTTCTTTAATTTTGAACTTCGAGTAAATTCTGTCAAGTTTTTTAATAACATTGGATAGGGCCGGGGGACAAATCACTCATGAATAGCATGTCCACATGATCACACCAAAGGAGATAGTGTCCTACCGGGAGGCGCCATTAATGGTGACAGATTATCTAGTCAAAATGGCAAGGAATTGAATCATCTGATCTGATTGATCAGCTTCACATCTGCAAATCAAAACTCGCCAACACACCAAACTTCACATCTGCAAATCAAAACTCGCCAACACGTACACCAAACCAGCGACGACCGTAGCGGATAATTGATTCGACGGTATTAGTAGTTTCAAGATTGATCTTTAGAGTTGTCGCATTAGTAAGGTTATTAAATCTTTTTTACTCCTAACTCAACATCGAATTAGTGTTAATAATCTTACATACACCATCACTTTGTCCATGCATGCATGATCGGCTGCTGGATCTGATGGAGAGGTTGCATTTACCTCAATTAGACCGCCAGTTTCCTTGAAGCTTGGTCACTGGTTCTGATGGACAGGCTGCTCACATGCAGATGGATCATGGAGATAAGAAAAGAAAGGTAAATGTCTGCATTTAATTAGTGGTAGCAGCCAGTTGATTAGTATGTGCAGCATTCATGACTTTTGACCTCTTGCCTTGCTATTCATACTTCTTCTTCTCCATTGTTTCAGCTGGATAAAGAAGGGCTGCTATCCTGCAAGGGGCTCACCAAAATGTTCAGGGGGGCTCATGTCATTCATGAGAGTTTTTTTTTATGTGCTTTCTCTTTCTGCACGCAGCCATCCTGTGTTTTCTCTTTCTGCGTGAGATGATAAGATCCCTAATGAACTCGAGTTCCACAAAGATGAAAAAATAAAAGAAATGTTCAAGGCTACCTACCTCACATGTTGTGCATTTAAGGACCCTCATGCATGTATATATTTCCAAGACTGGTGCATTACCAAAGTTCCTTTTTTTTCCCCTTACCTTATCCCTGACCTATCAGTGCATGGATGGTAACTTTTTTCATAAGGTAAAAGCAGTAAGTAATCTATCTCCACATGCCTGCATGAAATTTAAGGCATTACGTAGACTTGATGTGGCGTAGCAGCGGAACGAAACTATTTTACTGATCAGCTGACGCCTATAGACAGTGGATGTATGTAACATTTGTTCTGAAATCTTCAGCCGATACTGATGAGTGGCTATCCGGAAAAAAATAACAGCTGGTAATTTTTCTGCCGAAACAATATTATATGCTTTAGATGCAAATGAAAACTGATATATTTTGTGTGGAGTAATTACTGCATGCGTGTTTTGATAATATATAGTACTAGCTACTTACTGCAAGTTGGTATTGATGAGTTTACCAAGTGATACCTTAGCCTAGCACAGCTATTTAATTCCATAATATCTTGAATTCTAACACAGTTGAGGACTATCTATTATTCTGCAATTGTAATGAAGTCTCATTGTTCATAATTGATTTAGTTTCATGTCTCCTAATTTTCTGAGTACTTTTGTAATGCCTTGTTCTAAAAAAAAATTCCCCAATGCTCATATAAACTCACTTAGGATTGGAATTAGGAGTCATCAGCCTGTGAATCATTATAATGATTTCAAATTCTCGTCTAATATACTGTTGCGCTAAAAAGTAACTCAATTAAGGATAACTCTCATCATTCAAATTTCTTGCATGTATCCTCACAGCAATCCAGTTGAAAAATGGTAAGTTAAATCTACTCAGTAAGAACAAATTATGGCCCTTCTATGTGGAGTTACCCTGAAGTCTATCATCTCCAGCCTATATCTGCATCCATTCAGTATAATTCAGGTGAGGCAAAAAATATAATAGTCGTTGATCTTAGAGAAAAAAAGAGAGCAAGACAAATGCTTGTGTGTGTGAAAAAGATGGCCATGTAAGAACTATCAATAATTGAAACAGTGAAGGAGACAACAAATGATGACAACCCATCAAATACAATAATTCACACTTTCACAGTCACAGACATATCTCCCAATGTTTAGTAGCATAAGAAATTATGATTTTACCAGCAGAAATCAGCAGTAAAACAAGAAAAATGTGTTCTTTTGTTGAATTCAGGAACTGATCCAGAGTTAATAGCTGTCAGACACAGATGTGCCTACACTCCATTGTTTATACATACTGAAGTAGCACAACACAACTACAGAGATTTTTGTTCTGATGAAAGATAATTTCTTGACATATAATTGAATACTGCATCAAATAACGCTATTTTCTTCTTTTCCTTTGTGATGAAGAAAATAACATTATTTTTACATCATCACTAAGGACTATAATTCATCTAATATTAACTGTGACTGATCAGTAATATACATTATTGGTTTGACCCATCCATTTTTTTTCTAGTCTGATCGCATACGCAGAATGAACCATCAAACTGAGACACAGGAGAAATAGAAGAAATTTAAAGTCTACGAGGAAGTTGCATCCTCCTGCTAGAACAGTTCGGCCATATCAAGGAGGTTGTCCTGGACGTGCCCGGCGGTCTCATCAAACCACCATGGATCGAGGAAGGATTGAGATGGCGCTTGCTGCCCTTTCTGCGACACCAGCTTGGATTCATGGGCGCCGAACAGTGAGTCAAGCTGCTCCGGCGACGACGACATGACACTGTTGGAGGCGCTCACGGTTCCCTGACTCGAGCTGGAATTTTCTGAGTAGTTCTTCGGAGAAGGACTCATCCATCCCTCGAGGAGCTTGGATATGTTCTCCGCGCTCGACGCATACAGTCTGCAGCTGGCGTCATGGCTGTGGTTGTGGCCGCTGTGAGAGGTGGTTGTCTTCAAGTGATCAGACGCAGAATTCGCTTGCTTCTCCAATGACAAGGCCTCGCTCAGAGCCCTCTTGGCCATGTGGATGTCGGTCTGCAGGCACCTCTCCCACTGTCCCTTGGACATGGATTTATAGCTTTTTGGTTCATCCTCGCCTGTTTCCAGCTTCCTAAGCTTCTTCTTCAGATGCGTGTTCCAGTAGTTCTTTATGTCATTGTCTGTTCTTTCTGGTAAATAAGAAGCTATTGCTGCCCATCTGCACAATTCAATTTTAGACTCGAAGTTAAATCATGTGCTACTGGAGTTTAAATTTGCAACAACTGGTGATCCCTGACTGAGCTATGATCTCACCTGTTTCCTAAGAGAGCTTGGAGGTGAATGATCAGTTTCTCCTCATGATCATTGAAGTTGCCACGCTTGATCCCTGGCCTGAGGTAGTTAGTCCACCTGAGCCTGCAACTCTTGCTGCATCTCATCAATCCTGCAGATAAGAACCGAGTTAAACAACAGGGAAAATGATCCATCTTTTGTCGGCAGCAAGTGTCGCCGTATGTTGGATCTCTAACAAAAGGAAGGGCAGAAGTAGATCAACAAGCTGAGGGCTCACCTGTGTTGGTAGGAACAGCCCTCCAGTTCCCAGGGCCATGCTCCTGGATGTAACTGACCAAGATTATGTCCTCTTCTGGTGTCCAAGGACCCTTTTTGACACCAACTTTGTCACAGCATGGTGGCCTTCCCATCTCAGCGACCTCTTTTTCTGTTGCTTGTGCGTTCAGAAAAGGTCTCAGAGAGAGAAATATGTGTAGGATGTATGCTTTCTTCAGCTACTACAAAGTGCTTTCTTCCCCTCCTCTTTTTGCTCCTCTTGTCTTCTACTCTGCTGATCCAAGTCACTGTGTTTTTCTCTGAGATCTCTGGGGATCAATATATAGGGGGAAGGTATCCTGCGCTTGATGGTCCCTCTCAACTTAAATGCTTGAACTTAGATGCCAGAAGAGTCAAATGAGAACAGCAAGGCGCATTTACTCTGGTGGTGCTTGCTCTAAAAAGTCAGCTTCCTTGTAGTGAATTGAAGAGTACTTTCTCTCTCTGATTTCTTTGTTACAAAACCGCCGTACATTAAATTTGGATGCACAGGGAAGTTAACACCACAAATTTTACTTCAGCTTTTTTTCCCCATGTGGCATATGCTTCAAAGTTATGCAACCTTAAGGTCCTGCCTTCCATGCAAACTCTTCGCACAAGTTTATTACATTATTTTTTTAGATAGTTTGCTTATGGGCGTGAACGTAGTTTCAGTCTGAGCTGCATGTAACATCTTAATGAATATTTAAAAGCTTTTAGTAAACCAAGGCTCGATACATCCCTAACAGCAGTAAAACAAGCATAGTCATAAATGCAGATTTTACAAGATTATCCATTTCATCCTCACTAAAGTGGTACGTCTTCTCTCACGTTTTTAACCTTTTTTTTTCTGCATTAGTTGATGGCTAGAACAGCTGCAATACTCTATTTGTTTCTGGATTGAAGAACAAGCAGAAAAAACTCAGTGCTACTGAAAACATGACAAAGCAGAAGTCAGAAGTACACAAGAATCCAAGTGATAGCTTCTTCTTTTTTCCCAACATCATTTTTAAAATACATCATTTTATCCCCCCAAAAAATAAGATTCCATCTGTACAAATATTTCTGTTGGTTCCAAGGACATGGATATAATGATAGATGTACTTCATCTACTTCTAGTTTAGTTGTTTGTGCATGATTGCTCGGAACTTTTCACCTTCAACTCTACCAGTAAAGAACAAAAGGACAACATTGCTCACTTCTGCATATTTGTCTGTGATGACCACCTTTTGCAGTCTGATCATCATTCTATGTATATCAGATACTAATGAAGTTCACATTTTCAATGTTGAGCATAATGTTTTCTTGATGATAAAGTACAGATATTGACGTAAATTCACTTAACTTCAAAAAAAAAAAAAAGAAAAAAAGAAGGAAAAAAACGTCAAGTGGTAGTCGGCAACAGGGTTGAAAAAAATCTCACGACATAAACACAGCAGATATGCAACTGTCTGATCAAACTGTTGTGCCGTCCTGATAAGCACACACAAAGGCACATTGCGAGAGCACTCGAAGTCGACATCTTTATGGGCGTTTGCGAACGCAGCATTAGCTTCCATCTCGCTCGAAAGCCCCCATTCGCAGTGGTCCTACAACAATTATGCATGGACATAATCAAACTCCACGTAGAGCATAAGATCTGCTCTGCTGCTGCTGATACATGTACGAAAAGAAAAAAAAGCTCATCTGATAAGCGAATCCAGTGTGCATGATGCTGACTTCTTATGGGCGCTCCTGTAACGTTAAGCTTTCAGCGCAAAGGAAATGGTCCCGTCAGTTACTCGTTCGCACTGGACCAGAGGAGATGTATCAGAACAGAAGGATGCATGCGCCCATACAACTCGCCATTGATGCGGATTCCTTGATGCATGGAGTTCACATCCACGAAGCATCGCAAGCCATGGGGTACATGGATACGACGCGAACACGGTGGAAGCTTCCCTTAACCTCAGGGATCGAGATTGACTTAATCCGTGCGCTAAACCTCGAGATTAATGCACCAAAGCTTTCCGTAAATGGTCCTGGAACTTATCCAGTGGCCAGTGCAGACCGGCGACGTGAAAAGAACTGACGCGTTCGCCGCTCTGCGATCCACCACCAGTTGGCAGGCGTGTGTATATGTAGCCCTCAACAGTCAAACACCGTGGCCGTGTGGTGGGGAAGAAGCTGCAGCTCGATGGATCCATGAGATGTGTGGAAAGCCCTGAGCTGAGGAGCTGCATGCACCAGTCAAATCCCATGGTCGAACTCATGTGGAGACCTCTCATTAGGGTTCATTCCACCACCATTGCTCCGATCCCTTCATTAATGGCTCAATCATGCATGCAATTAACTAAACCACACCGGGACGATCATTGGGTTCAGAAGAACTTGGTTGTGATTCGGTTGGTGATAGAAACTTATAATAGAAGCAAGCAAGAGGTCGCAGTTGACTTGAGTTACATATGGAGTAAATTAATTACATGATTAAAGGTCGCCATGTACAAGTGAATAGTTCGGGGAGAGGGAGAGAGACAAGTACATCAACTTCGTCATTTAATCCAATCCAAGCGTACTGGTAATTGTCTACATAATTGGATCGATTCTGCAGCAGGAACCATGTTCCAAATAAGACTCGCACATAGAAACTGGAAACAAACTCAACTGATCTGACCAAGAGTTGACTTTGGGACAAACATATTGATGCAGTTTTGCTTGCTAATTTATTTTTCTTTTCCTCTTCGTATTAACTTTTATGGGTTTTCACCATCTTCTTTTTAAATTATTTGAGAAAAAAATATATAGTCCCAGAATTTTTCGTGTTTCTAAGTTGATGAATGGTAATAACTCCACTTTTTTTATTTTTTTAGTTCTCTTCATTGAACATATGATCGCTTGTAGTACATTTCTTTGTCTCTTAAGATCTAATCATCTAAGCTGATAGCCATTCAATTAAATCAACCAATCAATTTGTCGCCGATTATATCCATCCTCCATGCTGCTTCAAATTGAGCTCTCTCTCTCTCTCTCTCTCTCTCTCTCTCTCTCTCTCTCTCTCTCTCTCTCTCTCTCTCTCTCTCTCTCTCTCTCTCTCTCTCTCTCTCTCTCTCTCTCTCTCTCTCTCTCTCTGCAACAATATGTAGGTTATGGTGATAGATACATATCATCCAGCGGAAACATGTTGCACTGCATGGGTCTTTGGGGTTCAGGAACAATAACTTGATATTGTGCTGCATGCCTGTTTAATGTGATACAAATATTTCTCCACCGCATCTTCCTTGATATTGCTATAAATATGAACACTCTTTATATCGTATTAATGAAATAACACAAATATATAGATATATACCACGCATAATATATATATCCCATCCACTATTCTTTTTCTTCTTTTTTTAAATCACAATACGGCCAAGCAAATTTATCTATCTATATATATATATATATATATATATATATATATATATATATCAGAAAATTTTATAATATGTTTCAAGATTTCGCAAACTAATTAATTTTTCTACTCCATGAATAATATTAATATATTGACATTAATGCAAATAAAAAGAAATGAAGAGAATGGAATACATTAATGGTTGTTAATAAATCTATGCATGGGCGGAATTAATTGGTCGAGGTAGATGCATATGCGTGGTTGAGGCATGCCATGTTTGCGTCATTGCTCATGTAACATATGATATCGTTGAAACGCATGAACACAATATTGAAGGAATCATGTGAATGCACACATATCCTAATTCCTAAGCCACACTTATATTTATTCCCTTGTGTTTTCATATATATAGTTGAATTAAAGCTTGATGGTCCATGCATGCACACTTTGCCATACTTGAGATATGACCCCAACGATGCATACATATGCATGGAGACCACAACTGTGTTCTTATTTTTTTTCCCCTTCATGCATGTATATATACTTTTGTGCATACGTACGTTGTATATTTCTGGTTTCAAATTATGTAGAGAGTAGAGACATCTGCATGTACACATGCAAATGCATCGGTGTTTGCATGCGTCGTGGCACGTTTGGATTCGTCACTTTCACCACTCGATCACGCGATCAAGTGTTCGCATCAACATGTACATACATTACCGACGTCGTATTTTTATACGTGGATGTGCAATAATGTATATTCTTTCAGAAAAATCGGAATACTTCAAAATCCAATTGAAGCCACATGAACGATGTCATGTACATAATTAACTCGGGATGTCACATTAAGGATGACCATTCAGACGATATTGATCATATATATCCATCATGAGTATTTTTATTTTTATATTTATATAGTGATATCGTAAGTCATTTTTTTCTTGTTGCAATACTATTTTCGGAAAAATGTTGTTATAAGAACAATATTCGAAATTATAATTGCCAAAGGATGGAAAAAGAGAAGCACAAAATTTTCTCCACATTCCTATTAATGCTATTTCGGATCTTTGATGATAAAATTTGTTCTCTTACGTTATGTCAGTTCTGAGATTTAATTCATACAATTTTGTCAAATTATATTATGCTTAATTAATACCATATTTTTGCATATATATATGTGTGAAAAAAATGAGCATGTGAATCGAATAAAGCAACTTTAGACATTTTTTTTATTCTTTTTATATTAATAGCTTAGAGGATCATTCATGATAACAAAAAATAATTTTATAAGATTAGAACTTATATAAAATGATTATATCTATTATGAAGGATAAGTCAAAATTTAAAAAATGACGAAAAAATTATTGTTAATAATTTGAATCATATATTTGCTATCATCAATGATCCTCTAAATTATTAATGAAAAAAGATGTCGAAAAAAATAAACAAAATATGTTTAAAGTCACACTCATTAAACCTTATATATATATATATATATATATATATATATATATATAACATTTGACGGATCTAAGTCTAAATATGTCTATTGCTTTATATCTAAATTGGATTTATAATAAACTCGAATTGAATAATAAGATAGCTCAATACACTAATGTTTTAGGTAGTCCTATAAAATTTGGAAACTGTACAACGCGATATTTTTAAAATTCAAATCACGAGCTTAATCATGGTGTATGATTTTTGTATTAGACGATTCATAGAATTTTTTTTGTTTACCAACGATTCATAGAATTGTAGCCCTCATGAAATCATTCTGACCGTAAAAACAATGTGTACACCTAATTTTTATTCAATTATAGCTGAAAGAAATAATAATAATAATTTAAGTATAAATTCGAAAGTACAAGTTTCCTTTCTCTGGCATGTCAATCAAACTTAATTTTATTATTATAAAATAAAACTGCGTTTGTTCCACGAAGGTAAGGTGCCTTGGGCCCTTGGGCTCATAAATTTCTCGTGGGCCCCATGGATATGACACGTCGACGAATCGAGGCTACACGTGTAGCTTTCTAATCCAATTAGGCGGCAGGGGGGCCCAAAATAATACTTTAATATTATTATTATTATTATATTGTTGTTATAAATTAACAGAGGGGGTCCACTTGGCATCTTTTCCGCAAGGATGGACCAATTGGGTGGGGGTGAGAGATCGGCTAAGGCAGAATTAATCATGTCGGATGGGACCAGGTGGCCCCACAACTCAACTGGACCAATAGAATGGATATGGTTTTGAGGGAGTGGGGACAATGACATGTCAATTCAATCGATATGAAAAAATTTGCCACCGGACACATAAGTTTTGATATTATATTTATTTGAAATATAATTTCAGTATCAAATAATTTATAAAATTATTTTTTATTTTTTTATCTTAGCTTTATTTTGAGACGTGTTTATTCGTCTTAAATTCATTTTAAAATTTGAAAGTAATGAACGAGTGTATTCTCCAATAAATTCAATCATAACTTATCTATGATTTGTGGCTTAACTCATCGACTCATACCTCGAGTGGTCATCATCTCTATAAATATTAATATATTAAAGTTCTATTATATTAGTATTAGTTAGTGATCTCGAAATTCGATGAGTCCTTTTTTTCGCAATGAACTGCGTTTTGTCTATGAAAACATTGAGGGTTAATTGAAATAATAGTCTACTACATCTTCTTCATTGAAGTTCCGGCAAAGGTTTTATCATTTACTTGTTTGTTTGACTTATAATTTTCAAATATTTTTTATTTTATTTTTTTAATTTTTTTAATGATAATATCATGGAATATTGCAAGTTTTAGGGAAAATCATATTGAACACCATTTATCTCTTATTATTTTTAGATTTTTGTGAACACGCAGCAATTGATGTTCAATGCTTTTATCTTAGTTGATTTAGTTTCTACATTAATTTAGCTGATTGGTGTGATTATCGTAGTTAATCATGATAGTATAATTGTGTTGGACCATACGGTTGGTCTCTTAATCCTTTTAGTTTTAATGATATAAATATCAAGAGTTTCAATTTATATTTGTGAAGTGCTAGAAGAATCTTATTTTGATATAGATAATCTTATTTATTGCATATTATTTTTTACTATATACCTTACTTATGATGGATCTTGTCTTCAAGAGAACCCATGTGGAGAAGAAATTCAGAGATATGAACAAATAAAATATTACAACATGGGACCAATCGACGAATTGGTATGCCTAGTTGAGCTTTATTGCCAACTACGATGAAAGAAATGGATTTCAACATGTTGATCAAATGAGCTGAATCTAGAAACAATGCAATTGGCAAAGAGCTAAAGGAATGAATTTATGAAGGTCATGATAAGTGATCAAGTTGACAAAAGAGTTAGCAAAGATGGAACGAACAATCGTGGAACCGAACAAATTCTAGGTTCTAAGCACAACATCAATGGAAGTATGGACAAAACCACCGACAAAGGAAGTGCAACCAACCAAATATTCAACAATAAGAAAATTTCCAATGGTCAAACAATTAATTAATCAACCTAAAAGAACAACAAAGGATAAAGTTCAACTTATTGAGTAGAAATTAAAACTTTAATGTGAAATTAAAAAAAAAAAGATTTCTATCATATCTATGCCGAGACATAAATAGATGAAATGTAAACAATTTGGATAGCTTTCTAAAGAATAAATAGACTTGATAACATCTACCATTAATCATAAAGTTGTCGGGATTATCTCATACTTTAGAGTTATAGTTTGATTCATGTTGGTATTGAAAGCAATGATTTACATCTCATTTCTTTCACTGAATAGTATCATATATTAGCAAATGATACTATAGAATTATTATGGATTCATATACTTCTCGGTCAATTACTTATTTCAATTATAATTCCAAATATCCTTTGATGCATCAAATTGGGTGTTTCATACCTGAGTATAAATCTATTTGTCGCTCATGCATGAAACCCATTAAAATATATGTTCACTTTGTTCAAGATAAAATGGCTAAATATTGGTTGTTCATGTGCTATGCATGATCTGAATGCCAATTGACAAATTTATTCACTAAAACTTTGATTAGAACATAGTTTCTATTTTTACCTGACGCCTATCTAAAGCAAAAGGTTGATCTTGCAAGGGACATGTTACGATGTGAACACATCGCCATCTTTTCTATTATAATTTGATGAGGCTTAATTCATTTGTCTTATCTACGCTTGATAAGATCAAAAGTTGTTGTAACTTTGTATTTGTTTAACATTATCTTTCTATTTATTTATATTTGTATATATGCAATAATTGAGGTGTTGGAGCAAAGTTTTTATGACCTATATAATTATGTTTTAATAATACAAACCTCGAAAGATTAGACTTATATTTAAAATGTCAAAATAATTTAAATAAAAATGAGTTGCTTCATTCATTAAACTTTCTATTACTATTTATTTATGTTCCCACGAGATTTACATTAAGGGGTGAATATAAAAGTTATATATAATTCTCTTATATTTTTAGAGAATCAAATATTATCTCATTTGGATACTGGTATTAAAAGTTATGTATAAAAGTGTAAAGGTCTAAAATATTTTATTTGAAATGAATAATTTTATATACTGAACTTTGAATTAATATTTGACTATAATATCATTAGATTTTGGATGAATGATGAATATCAAAGTTGTAGATAATTCTGTTAGTTTTTCATAGAATAAAAAACTATCTCATTTGAATAACTGTGCAAAATGTTATGCTTAAAATAGTATAGGATGATCGACCAGTACATAGAATACACTATAATGGTCATATTTTGACTTCAAAATTAGGAAACAAGCTCCAATAGCTAAAGGAAATTAAGAAGCCTATAAAAGAGGACTCAAAGGTGCAGGAATGATCAAGACTTTCAAGAAAAAGTAGGAAGAACATTGTGAAGTCCATTTTGGACTTCAAGTTGCAAATTTTTCATTTCTTCTTTCTCTCCTCTTCTTGTGAGTTTGATATTATAAAAGAGATAAACATTTTCTTAGAGATTTGGGTGTGAGTTCCTATGTAGAAGAGGTTTTATCTTACCTCTCAGTGTAGAGAAAAAATAAGCTTTCTAAGAGGAGAGGTGTGTCTTATCTCTCGAAACGGAAAAAATGTGGTGTGGTGTAAATGGATTCTTCCTTACCTCATTTGGAATGAAGGAAGGGTGTTTAGGAGAAATCTTCGACGGTCTCGAGATCGAGAAGTCAGAGCGGGGATGTAGGCCAAGATGTGGTCGAACCTCGTCAACAAGTCACTTTGTGTTCTTGTGTTCATCTTTTTCTCTCATTCTCCTTCCTATTTCATTATGCATGTGATATGATTGTTTTTATATTGGTTTAAATATTAATGAATCGATTTTAAGTTTCTGTGATGATTTTTGTAAAATCGATATTTTCAGTTTAGCACCAATTCAATCCCCCCCTCCCTCTTGATGCCTTTGTGATCCTACAATTGGTATCAGAGTAAAGTTGCTCTCATTTTTTTAATATTTAACCACCTTTTAGAGCATGACATCATTTTTTTGAGAAGGATTTTCCATTTTTTATCCACGAAATTTTCAAAACTATTCTTTTGCTTTTTGGAAAATTATAATAAAAGCATATTTATGTTCCATTAATTTTGATATGTGGAAAGTTATAGAAAATGATTTTGAAAAGACAAAGAAGATTTTAAATGGTGTTTCATTTGATCTTTCTTTTTTTGAATATGATGATTTTCAAATGTCGATCGAAAAACTTGACTACAATGTCAAAAATGTCTTCTATTCATCTTTTGATTCTTATGTCATGAATCTTATTTCCAAATGCTCAAATTCTCATGAAAATTTTGTTAGAAATGTACGAAGTTAGCAACTTTGACAAAAATGACACGTCGAATTATGTTTAATGGTAAAGGTATGAAGAAAATGATAGTTCTACATTTACGACATCTAAGAATGAAGTGTTATGCTTAATGGCAAAAAATGAGGACGATGAGGTAACATCGACTTCATCTTATTCCACTACTAATGATAGTGATAATGATGTTGATATTGCTTTTAATGTTAAAAAAGAATTTGCTTCTCTTATATAAAAGCATCTTTCTCTCAAAAAGAAAAATGAAACTTTAATAAATAATTTTTATATCATGAAAAATAATTATGATTTTCTCAAAAAGGAAATTGATGCATACTTAATTTAAATCGATACCATAAAAAGAAAAAATAATGCATGCTTCATTCAAATAGATACCTTAAAAAGGAAAATTGATTCTCTTTTATTATCTCGTGCATCTTATGAATCTTTAAAATTTGAGAATTCAAAATTGATTGTATTGCATGATGAATTACAAAAAATAAATATTTGTTTAAAAAAATTCTTAGATAAAAAATTACTAGTTCTTGGGAAAATATTAATAATGTTAAGAAGTTTATTCATGTTGTCAAAACTCCTATAAAGAATATTTCTCATGCATCACACAAAAAAATGATTCAAACAAAAATTTTAAAAACACAAATGGATATTATTTGAAATATTCTTATTCTTTTAAACCTAAGCATTCTTATGATTATCATTTGAAAAATAAGCTCTCTTATAATAGTTCTCTTGGTGCTAAAAATTCTCATGTCTTCCTTATAATGATTTTTTGAAGTTTGATATTATCATAATCACTCTATTACATCATTTACTAATTGTCATTATTGTAATTCTCATGGTAATTATTCATTTGAATATCAAATTAAAAAATCTATCAATATGAGCATGAAATTGATGTGGGTTCCTAAATAAACCAAAATTAATCATGTTTGTCTCAAACAAGTTTAGGTACCTAAATGCAATTTTTGTTTGTACGTGTGCTTCACAAGGAATGAATAAGAATGCTTTAAGTAAAGTGAAGGCACACACTTTGTGGTTGTGTGACATGAAAAGAAAAGCAACAATGAAGTTGAAATGACTTGGAGGCATAAAAGTTTGCGGTAAAAGTATTTTGGTATATGGAAATGAAAATTTGAACTCATTTTGATATGATGCGTATTTATATTTTGAATTTGTCAATCTATTATCATGATATATGCATAAAGATAATATTTGATTATGATTCTCTTACATACTAAAATTATGTTGCTCATTTAGTTTTGTAAGTGTCTATATTAATCATGTTGCCTAAATATATTTGATGAGAATATGTCACATGCATAATGGTTGATAATTTGACATTTTTGGATTATCTTATTAATTCAATGTGAACATCATATTTTTTAAAAAACGAGGACACTCATATCAATACTAAAATTTGCATGCATGATTCTTCACACTCAAAATATGTTGATTTTGACATTAAACATGTATAATTGCTTTATATGAAAATCGTGTATAATTTTGCATCTTGATATTTGTGATTCAATATTATTATATGATGCCTATGATTTTAAAGCATAAAAGAATCATATTTTATGAGTGAAAAATAGTAATGATTTTATTTGATTGAAATTTGATTCACACATACCTTTTGTTGATGACACTTGATCTTTTAAGATCTTGATATAAGAATTGAATATCTTTCGAATATTTTTAAATGAAAATTTATGAAGAATTTTAAAATTAATATATAATATCTTCTTTTGGCTTGTGATAATATACTTGCAAAATCTATCTTGTTCACATGTCAAAAAAAGATAAATATATGTCTATTTTTACTTTTGACATGCTTATTATAATGACTATTCCTCGAATTTGACAAAAAAAAGACACATGAAAATATGAATATTAAGTTTTTTAAATTTGAATAATTCTTATTTATCTATAAAGAAGACTTCATATTTATAATAAACATATTTAGCACAAGATTTATATGATTATTGTGCTATGAGCCTTAGTATATGAACTTATTATAAATTTTGACTTATTACACTATATCATTTGGACACACATGCACATTATGATTTGGAATAAGATGATTGATCATATTGATGTATCATTTTAAAATTATTGTATAATACATCTAATTGTTAAACTCTATGCTTATGCACATGTTTGATATAAATCATATCACTAAAGATATCATTTTTAACTTGCTATATACATCTTCTATCAAAATTGATTTATATGCTCATCTTTGTGAAATATTTTGACATGAATCTTATTCTTTCATATTTCAAATTATCATGACATTTAATGAAAGTTATTTTCCTTATCCATAATTTGAAATAGCTAGTTAACATTTTAAAAAAGTGTAAAGGGCTAAACTTTGAATACATTTTTGTTTCATTTCTTGTCATCAATTTTTATTATTATCTTGTGACAAAGAAATAAAAGGAAAAATAGATTTAAAGGTGTGCAAATACAAATTTTATGCTAAAAGTATTATTTTGAACATAGAAATAAAAAATTAGATATACTTATGTGTCACAATTATTTGTGCTTTATACTTATCTATTAATTATCATGATTTGTGTATAAATTTATGATTGTTCAAAAGTCCATTTTTTGACATATTTAATATGTTAAGCTTTAGAAATATTTATGAGTATGCATATTTATATGGACTTAACTACTTAACACATTCGATGCTTTGCGAGTTTGCAATTGAAAGAAGACAAAGTTTTGAAATTTAATCAAAATTTGGAAAACATTATTTTTCGTATGTTTCATTTGTAGTTGTCTTTCTATATGGAATCTTGTGCTATAAGATTAATGTGAATAAATTTATATAATCATAACTTGTTATCATTTAAGTATTCCTATATCGTATGACATTTGATCATCAAATTTGGAATGATGCTTAAATGATATTTCTCTTGCACAAATGAAAATTTATATATGTATTTACATTTAAGATGTTTATATCATATCATGAAATATATTAATTATTTGACTTGCATGTGCATGAATGTACATTATCATGATTTACAAAACTATTTTTATCATATCTTAACATGACCCTTATGGTTTAGGCTTAAAATCAAGCTTTGACTTCTCTTTCATAATATTATAGTGCCATGGATTGTTTGAAAAAAAAGAAATATGTAAAGAACTAAAGAAAGATAGAAAGATGACGAAAATTGGTCATAAATATAAGGGGAGCTTGTTCAAAAGCTCAAAATATCATTTTCTCCGTTCACTTTGAATATGACTTGTTACCCTTATTGTCAAATCTTTAGTTACTTAATATTATTCAATTTAAATTTAATATATCATTATTGTCTCAAAGTTTTATGTAATGTTTCGATTCCTTATATAATTTTTTTAGACGTGTTATTCACTTGATTTTATATTTTGCTATTATAAATTAGTCATGACCTTGGGGGTGTTATTTTTCCCTATCACATATATTATACATGAAACAATTCTTATAGATGTGATAAAAGAATAAAAATTATCTTCCTCTCTCTTATGACACTTTACATATTGTATCTTATATAACAAAAGGGAGAATAAAAAATTTTAGGACGATGAAATAATTAAGGGGGAGTTAATATTGTATTTAATATTGTTTCTTATATGTGTCATGTGCAAACTATTTTTTTATGAAACAAAAGTGGGAGAAATATAGGAGAAATATGATAAGAACATAAGAAAAATTTATATAGGAGAAATATATATAACCCCTTATTTATTAAATGAACCTCATGAATATAACTCTATATGAAAAGTGTTTTACAATTAAGATTTATGTGCATATTCATAATTGTAAGCAAAGCTTAGTTTTAGGGGGGAGTAAAATTGACTTTAATATTTTTACTTCCCAACTTATATACTTTTCATATTTCTTGGTTTGTATTCATCAAAAAGGGGGAGATTGTTGGAGCAAAGTTTTTATACGCTATATAATTATGTTTAAATGATACAAACCTCGAAAGACTATAGTTATATTTAAAATGTCGAAATAGATTAAATAAAAATAAGTTGCTTCATACATTAAACTTTTGGTTACTATTTGTTTATGTTCCCACGAGATTTACATTAAGGGGTGAATATAAAAGTTATATATAATTCTCTTATCTTTTTAGATAATCAAATATCATCTCATTTGGATATTTGTGTGAAAAGTTATGTATAAAAGAGTAAATGTCTAAAATATTTTATTTGAAATGGATAATTTTGTATACTGAACTTTAAATTAATATTTGATTATAATCTCATTATATTTTAGATGAATGACGAATATCAAATTATAGATAATTCTGTTAACTTTCCATATGATGGTCGACCAGTCAGCGCGCAGAATACACTATAACGGTCAAATTTTTACCTCAAAATTAGGAAACAAGTCACAACGGCTAAATGAAGTTAAGAAGGCTATAAAAGAGGACTCAAAGATGGAGGAATAATCAAGACTTCCAAGGAAAAGTAGGAAGAACATTGTGAAGTCCATTTTGAGTTCCAAGTTGCAAAATTTTCATTTCTTCTTTCTTTCTTCTCCTCTTGTGAGTTTGATATTGTAAAAGAGAGAAATACTTTCTTCGAGATTTGGGTGTGAGTTCATGTGTAGAAGAGATTTTGACTTATCTCTCGGGCTAGAGAAAAGATAAGCTTCATAGAAGGGGAAATGCGCCTTACCTCTCGAAGCGAAGAAAAGGTGGTGTAATGTAAAGGGTTTCTTCCTTGCCCCATTTGGAACGAAGGAAGGGTGTTTACTAGAATCTCTGATAATCTTGAGGTCGAGAAGTCAAAGCGGGGACGTAGGTCAAGGTGTGGCCGAACCTCGTCAACAAATCGTCTTGCGTTCTTGTGTTCGTCTTTTTCTCTCCTCCTTCCTATTTCATTTATGCATGTGATATGATTGCTTTTATGTTGATTTGAATATTAATGAATCGATTTTAAGCTTCCACAATGATTTTTATAAAATCGATACTCTACAAGAACTTTTGAGTTCTACAACTACATCAATCTATAGTCATTTTATTCTTAACTAAAGATTTCAAAAGTTTTATTTGAACTAAGTTCCTTCTCTTTCAATTCTTATATATAGAATTTTATTATGAACATTAAATGATATAATTTTATTATGGCATTTCTTTTTGGATTATAAATTTTGTTAGGATATCTTTTGACACATTTTTTACATCTTTTTTAGTAATTTTGTGACATGGAGATCGTAAATAGATTTAATAAGATTTCCTTTAATTGGACTACCTATCGATTTCACATGATTTTGGTTAATAAACCTAAATCCTTGAGAATTGGAATTATGTGTATGTTGTATCCGATTGACTTGTATTTAAATGTGTAATTCCAATCTTATATAAACTTTTGATAACATAATTTAAAAGTGACATCTTGGGATGTAGATATCATTTTGACAATATCCGCAAATTAGTATGAAGGAAAAATTGTACTTGGTGTTTGATATTTGATTTGCATTTGTAGAATTGAATGCACCATTTAGAATACATCCCTTTGTATACTTGTAATTTATAGTCAAATGATGAAGCAAATATCTTCTATAATAATTTTGATTGTAAAGCTAACATCTATAAAATTCTCACAAATCTTCTTAGTATATAACTTTCCTACATGACTTCCTAAAGGACATGGAAACATTATAAGTATCTTCGAATTCCCATGTATCATTAGATGTAGCACTAACAAATGTGCATGACAATCCTCCATTGACATCCCATCTTCATTCGACTATTTTTCTTGAAAGCCACTTGATATTGATGTTCCTATGTTTTTATTCCCACAAACAAACATATGTAACATAGAGTTATTTGTTTTCAAGACATATGAGAAACTAATTTGACATATAAATTATGAGCATGCATATCAATATCAAAATAACATCAATAAATATTTTACGGATTTCATTATCATCCTCAAGTTTTAATCTTTCATTATATCTCAAATGTAAACTCTTTCATTCTCAATTGCTAAGTTTTTCATAATTATTTTCAATTGTCATCTTTTCACCTCTCTTCTTCAAAACTTACTACATGGCAATAAAATCATAGAAAAAGTTGAACAAGTTCCCATAATTTTAGAGAAAATAAGTGATATAACGTTGTCATGAGAAGACATTGGTAAATCAAAATGATAAAAAAAATTGACATATTTTTTACACATTTGTTCAAAAGTGATGATAAGTGTGAAATTGAGCCACATGGATCCATGTTATTGTTTAAATAGGACGATGATGCCACAAAAACTTTGTCAATAGGTAAACACAATATTTAGATCAAGTATGCTAATGAAAAATAATGCATTAATAAAACAAATGTGATGTGGTGCCAATTACATGATGTTCATGGACAATACTCTTATTTAATAAGTAATTATAGGTTAAGAAACCATTCTTGTACTACATGCAATTATAAACATTTATTCATCTTTGATATCTAAAAGGGCATCATTGTTCAATATAAAGGTACTATAGAACAAGAGAATGATAATAATGTGAAAAAGAAGGTGGTTTCAATGTTTTCATGCCTAGGAGCTCATCATAACTTATGGGTTGTAGTAAGTTGCCACCAACATTATGAAACTAGCACTAAATCAAATAAAACTATAAATAAAAGGTTTCCTAGAAGCTCATTGTAACTCACAGGTTGTAGTAAGTTGCCACCAAAATTATGAAGCTCATCATAACTCATAGGTTGTAGTAAGTTGCCACCAACATTATGAAACAAGCACTAAATGAAAGAAAACTAGAAATAAAAGGATTAAACCATAATTCAAATTATGAAATGAAACCTTAATAACCTAACAAAGACAAATAACACCTTATACATTTAGTTGATCATCGCGCTCAAGACAATCAATTTTGAGAGTCCATGTAAATTGGATTGAGCTCCTAATAATTTGAAACATAAAATTGAATCATAAATTTTGAGTCTATTTACAAATTAAAACAATCTTTAAGACTTTAATACATAGAGAGCATGTCTTTTAAATTTATAATAATATAAGTATCAAGTACAATCTTAAAGATCCAAAAAAGTGCAAACATCACAACCTCAATCTCTTAGGTTATTATCCACCTTTCATATCTTGCTTTCAAAATCTAAATTATATGTAATACCATTATATATTGACCAGAATAACATGTTCAGAAGACTCCAGACTCCACAAAATATTTACACTTGAAATTCAAAATTATCATTTACGAAAAAATATTTTTAGAAATTGAACATCCATAAGATTAATACATATTGCATTATTAACTATGAATATTATAATATATGTAAGTCCCGATGAATAAAAAAATGTGCATTATTTTATTGTTATTTATGTCATTTTAGCAATCAATTTGGTTTAAATATGAATTCATTTGATTATGTTTAAATTTTATCTTTTAAATTTGAGTTCCACCCAAGTTTATAATTTGATGCAGGAAGTAAAAGTTCTATCATGGGTGTGCAAAAATTGTTTATGACTGTGAATCCAACCTATCATGGGTGTGAATTATTATCTCACGGCCATGAAAATGATGGTCACGATCGTTACATAAGCTAAAGAGGGTTTCATGGCCTTAAAACATTGTGACAGAAATTACAAAATGTTATTGGTGTTTGATGGCTTTGAAAAGGATTGCCAAAAGTTAGAAAAGCATATACTTCAATTTCATGGCTATGAAACTAAGCGTCACGATTGTGAATCACGTCAAAATCAGTTTGAGATAAGATTTTATTCAATTCTCATCTCTTTGACTATGAAAAAGCTATAAAAGGATATCAGAGTTAACCTGAACAAGGATCCCTTTTGCATTATTTTTCAATCCAAAAAGGGAAAATCACTAGAGAATTATTTCGAGAGGAAAAAAGAGAGGGTTTGGAAGATCTACGGTGAAATTTTGTTGGAAATTCGAGAGAGGCCGTATTCAATTTTATTTAATTTGTTCATACTTTCTTTCTTGAAGATTGTAATCAAATTTGATGTTGCTTTTATTCATTTAGTTTTTATTAGGATCATCTTAGTTGAACTCTATAATATATTGGGCTCCTTATTAATATTAGTTTAGTTTGACTTTAATTGCATTGCATATTCATGTTTAACACTTTTGCTTGGTACAATGATTTATGAGTTGATTACTATATAAGAAGAGGTTGATTTCATAATAGTTTCTAGGATTGCCACAATTAGGAAAATCGAAAGAGCCTAATTTGTGTCATTATTAACAAATACTTAGTCATAATTCTAATTGAATGTGTCTTTTGATTGATTAAAAAATTAGAAACTTAAATTACCAATTTATTCTAATTCTTAATATAATGGTTAAATTTGAAGCATCAATTAACTAAACATTCGAAATTGAACTTTATTGTTGATTCAATTAATACAAATTTTAGAAGATCCATTGCATTGTAGTGGTATAAGTTAGGTATCCTAATCATTAAGTCATCATTATCTAGGTGATTATCTTTTATTTTATCTTTCATTTAACTTGCATTAGAAATAAATTATTTTCTTAATTTCTCAATTAGCAAGGTTAAAATAAGATCTTAGTTATTAATCATTCTCGTAAAAATGATATCTCTACTATTGACCGACTAGTACACTTACTTTCATTTTGACCGCATCTAAGTCCCCTCTAGAAAATACAACGGTCTAGACTTGAGAGATGACAATAAAATTACATCTTCATGTAAATATCACTTTCTTTTTAGGAATCACAATTATATAACTAAATCAAGTAGGGATTGGAGATTGTGGAATGATGACTCGGTAGTGCTAACAAAGCTTTGTTTATGATGAGCATATGAGTAAAAGATGCATGTTGATGCAAGGAGTTAGAGGCAAGGGATGAGGAAGCCTTACGCTGAATCCCGAGAGTTAGGAAGAAACATAAGCTAGGGTGAAAATGCTTGTGGTTCAAAGATAAATGATAATAAGGCACCATGAAGAGGGAAAACAAAAAAGAAAAAAATATTTTCTAGGCTTCATGTGACCAAAATTTTAACTTATTTCAACGCGGGTACATCTATTTATTTCACATAAATAATACAGTATGTACAATATTTTTTAATACTCAAACAAATAAACAATTTTGCATGTGCATACATGATATTTGCAAAAATACATGTCATGTAAATGTATCACTAGTAGCGATGGAAATAAGCCGAGCCTTTCATGAGTCACTCGTGGGTCGACTTATTTTTAGCCTAGCTCAATTTGACCTATTATTAAAATAAGTCAAGCTGAAAAATAAAAAAAAAGTCTATGTTCTTAAAGAGGCTTAGCCTCAGTAATTGGCCTAGCTTTATAGTATCAGTCCAAGATTTGATAGTATATTATATTTTACATATAATTTTTAAAAAATTAAATCTTTAATGTCGAATTCATTACTACTATTTTTATTATATGTTAAAAAATTAAATTAGTAATGTCTCTTGTATTTAGTTCATATTTATTATATTTAATCTAGTATACTATCAAAAAATATTTGACTTAACAGACTAATAAGTTAGGTCAAACATTAAAAATTAATCAAATAAGTCAGGCTAAGTTTATATTCTTGACTTGTTACAAACTATAGGTCAGGCTTAAATATTTTTTATTTTGTAGCAGACTTGACCTATTTAGATGAAAATCTAATTCGGCTTAGCTTGTGTCCAGTCTTAATCACTATTTAAAAATAGGGGGATTAAATTTGAGAAAAAAATAAGGTGTCAAGTTTGATGAGTGAACAATTTTAATGGTTCAGTATATAAATTTAATGACTCCATGGTAGGATTCATTGTCATTCCAAGGGTATTTGTAGAGTTTGTTTGTGGATTTGACAATCTTAATTTCACTATTAGCGAAGGCCCCATGCATGCGAGGCATACTCATTCTCCTTAAAATAATGACATGAAGAGTTCATGTGATGCAAGGTGATCTCTGATGTAGGTAGATTTGCATTTAGATGATATTTGATGCGGGCACTGATGAAGAAAACTTTATCAAAGTTGGAGGAAAAAGAAGGCAATCAAGCAATAGACAATTTTGGGATTTAGAGATAAGGAACAAGAGAGCATCCCCATTTTTCTCTAAAAGGGTTTACATTGTATTTTCCTATACATTGTATCCAGTTTCCTCTCATTAACTATGTGTGTCATGAGTGCATGTGCATGTTTTTATTTGTGCTTTAGTTCATGTTATTTCTACGAGTGAGAGAAAATATAGTCGACGATAATGATTGGTTAAATATTTATAACATTTTTAATTTCAATATATACTTTAACATTGAATGTGTAAGGCATAAACATGAACTAAAAAAGAAGGAAGAGAATATGATAAATATATGCAATAGTTCAATATGCAATCTGCAGTCACATATATGATATAGGGACCATATGAGCTTATTGGAATATCATTTGATCATTTTAAGCAATGGCTACAAGGTTGGTGGCTTATGGAGGGCTCAAATCTTGATACCAGATCCAAAAAAACAACTTCTTGCACTTAGTAGCCATTGCTTTTGGAACGTTTAGAAAGTTAGAAATGATGTACTCTTTCAAAAATCTCATCTCTTTTATTAGATTGTGGGAAAAGAGCTTGACAGAAAATAACAATCACACACAGGGGCGGACTCACATATAGCTTGAAGGGGGCCCTGACCCACCCCCCCCCCCCCCCCCCCATTTTAAAAATTTTAATTAATTAAATATACTTATATGTAATTTAAGGGGTTAAGAATCAGTTTGGTCCCCCTTAAAAGTGTTTAGTAGGATTATATGCCTCCTCTCTTCGTTGAGAGGTCGCGTGATCGATCCCCCCCCCCCCCCCCCCAACACACACATGTTTTTTGCTACTCGATCCGCCCCTGATCGCACAAGACTCCACTTGTTTCAGGTTTGCCCATCCAGCACTACAAGACAGGTTAAATGGGAAACACCCCCTCTCAGTTGGATAAATTCAATTCAAATGGCTCTTACACACACTAGCCATGAGAGGATGGGAGGAGCTGGCTTTGTAGTATGGGATTAGAACGGAAATTTATTATGTGCAAGTGTTGATCACAATTTTTTTGGCATGGTGCTTGAAGCAGAAGGGGGTTTCAGCTACTGCACAATAGAGATCTTACACACATCATAATCGAATGTGACTCCCTCATGGTTATAAACATCATGTAGAAGCAAATACATAAGTCCATGAAAACTCAAACATATCATAGCGGACTGCAGATACTTTTTATCGTTTCATGGTTCTGTAATTTGTAAGCACATTTATCGCGAGACAAATCGAGTAGCAAACTATATTGCTCAGATAGGTAAAGAGAGACTTTTGGCAACTTTATGGGAGGAGTCAACACCTCAAGAAATCCTTCGGTTTCTATACCTTGGTAACTCTGAATTTAATGCTAATAGTGATTGATGATTAGCTTCCTTTAAGAAAAAGATTAATTTCTTAAATTTTTCATGAACTATTATAATTTTCTGCATCTAATCCTAATATATGAACTTACATTATGATTTTTACTTTAATCCATCTCTTTAATTCTGTTAACTTTTCATTTTTTTATTTATGCAATGACTAAACTACCCTTTTGTACTCTCTTTTCATATTTAAAAATATATAATAATATATAATAAAATAAGATGGGGTTGCCCCCTCCCTTCACTGGCGCAGAAGGCCCTCCTCTGCGTCCCCGGCAAGGGGCCATTCGTGTGGACAGCGACGTGGAGCGAACAAAACGAGGGGGTGATCTAGCCGGCGATGCTGAGCCAAAAAAGGGGGTATAATCTGGGGGGAGGGGGTCTCATTTTGTTCGCGGAGCAAAAAAGGAGGGTGCACCCCTCTTGCCAAGGATGCAGCGAGGTGGGGGACATCTCCCCTTCTTGAAAACTACGGTATAATTTAGGGATATTAGGATTAAACGCGAAAAAGTGCAATAGTGCAAGAGAGGTTTAAGGAATTAAACAAAAAAAAGATAAGAGGAATCATTTGGAACTTTAAAATTTTTACTTTTACTAATAATATTGGGCCTTTAAATTTTTACTTTGCTATCATATATTAAAAAATATTTTGATCCAAGAAAACATGAGGAAAGCATCGTTTATCGTAAACTTAATCGACAAATATAATCCATACATTTGGACCTAATCAATGTATTATCATTCTCCTATACATTGCACCTCATTTTTATTTTTCTAAAAAAAATATTTTCAAAGCTATTTCAAAAGTTATTGTAAACGTGAGAAAGAAATGAACATAAATCTTATCTTGTGTTTTCCATCGAAACTGTGTTATGCTATCATAGACATTTAAAAAAAAAAGGTGGCTGATTTCATTATATAATATATTAAGGGCATCCTTTTGCTTTGTTTTTTGAATTTTTTTAAAAAATCCAATCTTATGCATCTTTCTATGAATTCACTTTGTAGTTTTACAATACTATTAATTTTAGTTTTCTATTCCGGCCATTAAATTTTTTAGAAAAAAAAAGAAAGAACTGAGCCAATATATAATCGAGTTATCAACTACTCAACATTAATTCCGGATTTAAATTAATTTATGACACAACTTGCAACAAAACAAAATTAATTATCTCCATTAACATGTAGCGATCACATAAACAGCATAAGAATAATCCGGATACTTATTAACTAAATGCTAATTATGTTCCATTCTTGTCATGAATGCTCTGGCGGTCAAGTCCAATGGAGGGAAATGAATAAATTTGTGGGACATGCCATAAAAAATCAATTTGCAGTTTTTTGGGTTCTTGGTCATGCAATTTACTGTTCTCGATTTGTGGTAGTTGGCACAGTATGAAAGAATGAGACAGTAAGTACACCAAAGACCACATAGGGTCTAATTAAAAGAATTGCAACTTGTATGTTTTAGGCCCCATATAATTCATTTCATAATTTAGTTACTGTTACGGTGCAATTTGCAGCAAATAAGATGAGTTGTATGTCATCTCATTGCCACCTTTCATGATGTATTAGCTTATTGATTAATAAATAAATACAAGAACATGGGTGTCCTGAGTCTTTAATTTATGTCTTTAGTAATTGAAAAGTACTTATTAATAATATGTGAAAGATGAAGAGTACTTAAACTGGGGTGCATAAGCCTTTTTTTCTTTAAAAAAAATATCATGGTAAATGGTTTTTTTTCTAGGAATAGTTGATATGGCATTATTTGACAACTAGGATTAATTATCTCATCTTTTTAATATTTGTCAAATAAGAATGTGATCTATGATATATGGTTATCAAGTTATTATTGAAACCAATATGCAAAACCTGAAAAGATAGTGCGAAAATCAATCGGCCACAAGTTTTTTTTTTTTGGGTAAGTTCTCAAATTAGGGGTCTTGTTGATAAGCTAAACCTTGCAACTTGATACTAAAAAAAATAGGAGTCAATTTTTAATAAGTTTATGGGAAATGAGGAGCACATAAATATGTTGTGGAAAAGGAGATGGAAGCGTGGATGAACAGGTACCTCATCGGTTCAGTTCCTGCAACTAAAAACTAGCAAGCTTATTTTGGATAAGTAAATACCTTCCAGTGACCCATAAATATGATGCATTAATCAGCCAGCAACCTTATTTTGGCACTTGCACCCAAATACCTGGGAAATTTCTGCAACAAGGCACACGAAAACGACAAGGCAATGTGCAAAAATTAATGATGAAAGAGACTTGTATCATGTAAGCATATTCAGCCTCTTGACTCGGTATTTCTTTCTGTTACACTGAGAAGGGTTATTCATCTTTCCCTCTGATCAATGATTGAATGCATTTGTTCAGTACAAACTTTGTATTAAAAAACATAAAGGTCATGCAACGACTAATCTAATTCAGAAGATTGAAATACCAGAGGGGTTTGATAAGTTACTGAAGTTGCATCAGACTCGAATGAAGCAATATGCTCCTGAATTACAAGGCTCCAAATGATGGAATAAGATAGCATGATGAGTGTGTTTGATTGGCACCCCAAAGATTGCGTAAGCACAATCACTATGTTACACTTGCTTGATTTAAACCGTGAACAGGAAACTTATTTCCATTTGCATGTCAACATGGATCATTGATGTTTGCAGCTCAGAAAACAAGCTGCAATGATATCTGATCCCAGCACTGTTTCATCATCAAAGTTCATAAAAACAAAATCTAGAGAAAATAAAAGAGAAACACCATGTCGACCTTAGGACTTGTATGATGGACGAGATCAAGCACAGAAATTATATGTGGTGCCGACATGGAGGATTTAAAGTTAGAAGTATAACTTTTCTTCCCTTCTTTTAATCTGCATTGAATTTATCTAAGTAGAGGGAGCAGGAACACTTTAAGCGTTATGATAATAGAACACAATTTCTTCCAAGAACAAACCATAGATGGAAAATGCAGATTAAATACGTCGAGTAATTCAAACTAACTAGCGGCAAAGGAAAATTATGAAGATGTGAACAATAAAGTCAACAATAACAACAACATCAACAAAGCCTTATCCCACTAGGTGGGGTCGGCTACATGGATCATACGATGTCAAATCTATGAACAATAAAGTCATCTTTATTGTATGTGAACAATAAAGTCATACATAAAATTTCAGAATGCCAGAACTTTAGTCCGATACCATGAAGTTATACATAAAAATATAGATTACCAGAATTTTAGCCTGAACTTTAGTCAAATCTAGGCAGTGTCAGTTGATAAACTTACCAGCCCTAACACATTTCCCCCCATCAAACAAGACCTACCCCAAATTTTAGGTTTCATACATATTCAATGTTCTGTCAGATTGAAATATGAGTTAGGCCTGTTTTCATGGATGATGTGGTTCATAAAGCAATAAAAGATGCCATGTCTCAAAAAGAGATTTAGATCAGTAAGGCCCATAGAGGAATAAAAGATTTGTCTTGTGGAAACACCCAACCTAATTTGTCTGTTTTCATGGATAATGACTTCAGCAAGTAAAAAGAGTGCATTTGGATCTGTGTCAATACTATTTATTACCACATTTATTAAATTTGATGTGCTAACTAATTTTCCTAAAAGTTTAAGCCGTCATTGATTTTATATTCTTAATACTCTCCCTCACGTGTGAGCTGCCGACAACTTTTGATCTAACCCTGCCCACCACGTGGACAACAAAAGGAGGAAAATATTTTTTTAATAAGAGCTTAACGAGGTTTGAACTTAAGACCTCTGGCTCTGATACCATATTAAATTTGATATGCTAATCAGTTTTTCTAAAAGCTTAAGCCATTAGAAAAAACTAACATAATTGATTTTATATTCTTAACACTCTTGAGAAATCATATGCAGGATCATGCTGGATTTATTTTAGTTTAGGAAGTTTTCTTTTTGGCAATATATTGTATTTATTAGAAATAGAAATACATAGGTAGCTTTCTTATTCCTAACAGGCTGCCCCATAATTATAGTGTTTGTTTTCAGCCTTTCAGATTTCATCTTTTCTAATATATTTGAAGGTTTTGTATATTAGTGATTGAATAGACAGAAAATAATAGAGTTTTTTGCTACAATTTTCCACAACATTAAGAGCCATAAATAAATCAGAGAGATGTCCACCATATCACATATCATAATGTGGAATAAAAAGATAAAAAACCAAACCAAAAGAATAAGATACCAGTGACCCCCTTCATTACAGATTGAAGAAACTTCCTGAACCTCTCTATGCACAGCACATACTAGTTCGAGTAAGTTGTTTGTTGATGATCTTTTCTGAGTAGATGGGAAAAAAGATTTGATTTGGTAAATGTGGAAAGGAAGCACCATAAATGGGAGAACAGACTCCCCAATAAAGCAGTAGGAAATTTGGTCTAACTTGAACTTCTGGGTGAAGATCGATGAGAAAAACATATGATGCATTGCACTGCACATCAATAATTTAAGTTGCAATTGAGATACTAAAGTTGAGCTTTGAAACAGTATATCATTTAATGGCTCATTGTCACTTCGTCAGCCATAATCAAATATTCCATCATTTAAGTCAGAAAACTTGACGTTGAACTACGACAGTTAGTAATCTACAATTTTAACTATAACGATGGGATGATAACTTTTCTTGAGAGGAAGAAAATTTACCATTACGCAGGAAACTCTTTCAACAAACTTAGCCTAACTGATTGTTAAGAACCTTGGAAATGAAGAACAAGCAATTAAATTTTGTGTTTTTTGCAGCTCAACTGAGGAGATTGACCATCTCTTCTTCGAGCACCTCATGGAGACAAAGGTATGGCAACAGATATGACGCACGAATGTTGACCCCTCAACCTGATGCTTTTTTGGTGCGTTCCGGATCTACGGGAAGCTTTTAATGTCTAGAATTATTAGCATCTCATTAATTCGAAGCCGAAGTGAAAGTGCATTATACATCATGTCTTCATTTCATCATAGGAGTTCGTTGTGCGGAGACCCATGCCTGCTCTAGTTTTTGTCTCCATTGGTTTTTGCCTCTTCTTACACACTTTGTAATGTTTTTTATTTCTATGATTTCAATACAAAGTAGACACTGCCAAAACTTTGTAATCATCCTTTCCCTCGTCAGAAGAAAAAAAGATTTCATCCTACCAACCACCACCAGTAGGCATTTATTTTCTCTTTGAGGTAATAATAATGAACAATCTGGTGAGAACTATCCTTATGCCTTAGCTTGCATTACCTATTCAAGTAATATATTTCCTAATCAAACATATATAGAGTACGTATATTAAATAAGCTCTCTATATTTTAACTCGCAATTTTACTCTTTCTCATTAGAAATCGGATATGCCTTAGCTTGCATTACCTGTTTAGCCCCACTAACAAACATGTAGGGTACCAGAAAAAGTAGAGAATATCTATGAGGATCAAGAATCAAATACTCCATGATCCTTAGGATGGATGCTAAAATAGATGTCAATATAGGCACAGCTGCAAGAGTGAAAGAAATTCGAGTGAACACCATATTCTCCCACATGGATCTGAAAAATAAAGACATGCGATAATGGCGAAATATTTTGAAAATTATAAACCAGTAGGAAAATTATAAAGGAGAAGATAGATTGATCATGCATGTTCTATGGATACTGACTGCATTAAACTAATCAAGTAATCATTTAAAGGGAACCTTTTTATGTAGAAATTCAAAACAACAACAACAAAGCCTTATCCCACTAGGTGGGGTCGGCTACATGGATCATACGACGCCGTTCCGCATTCGTTGATCCATGTTCATGAGATTCGACAGGGTTTTACGCTGACTGTCGGAGCCTAACACAACCCTCCTTTTTTATGTAGAAATTCAAAACAACAACGAGAAATAGAATTTCCATTCTTTGAGGATCAGTGGAAGTCATGCTAATGCAGGATCATTAACTTAGTAAAGGCAACTAAGAAAGAGAAGAAAAAATCTTATGTTGCAAGATAAATAGTGGTTACTAGTATGTATTTAGACAACTTCTTAAATTTCAAACTCTATCATTTTTCTTTTCTGAGAAGAAAAAAAGGATGACCAACAAGGTGGTAGTCATCGAAATGTTAGTTATCAAAAACCTTTTTTTTGTTACATGATCATGCGATGGGAAAATTGCACAATCAGTCAAAACAAAACTTAAAAACATCAATTACACTCAGCTACCTATGCTTTTCCAGTACTCAAAAATGGCCTTGGTGTGATGTGAGATATTCTCAGCATAGGCCTGCTCCCTCTGAAAGTGTTGTTTTTTTGTATCCACATTGCTCACAACCATGCCAAGAGATGGGTCCTGTGTCTTCTGAACCTGTAGGTGCATATCTGACTTCCACAATCCCATTTATAATTTCAAACTCTAAATCATATCTCAGATCACAGATTTTACAGGATCCGCACTTCAGAATCCATATGCTTGAAGAGGACTAATCAAGAACTATATAATGCCCACATAAAAGAAAAGTATTGAGGCAGAGTAACAAAAAATATAGTTGTATCAGGGTATTTTTAAAACCATTTTGAAGAAAGAAGAAGAAGGGATGATTACAGATCTTGAGGCTTTTTGAGAGGGTAAAATCGTAAAAACTTGAACTAAACTCCGACAGAAATTATGTCAACAAAAAACTGTGATACATAAAAAAATGAGATGGACAATGTTCACTATGTAATATTTGTTTCTCTCACAAAAATTGTCCAATTACAATATAGCTAGCTGTCAGGTGACTGCCTGCCTGAGATAACAGTAGAGATGCCCTCCATAATTGTGATCATGTTTTTTTCCCACAAATAATTTAGAACAGGATAGTTTGACCATTCCAGTGCATGCATGGTGTATTTTTAATAGACTATAACCCCGCATTCTCATATTTTCAGAAAATTCATATTTGCAAGATGTCACAAGTCCCAAAATCAATTGATTCAGGAACAAATTACTATACAGACAAATTCCTCATATGTTTTTCATACTGACAGAGGCCAAAATGAGCCTTCCAAAAACTAGGATCGTCGGTTTACTAATTGATCAAAGAGCAAATCTCCAACTCCTGAATGGAAAAACTGGAAAAATAATATTTTGCAAGTTCCTGCACATGTAAAAAAATTCTTACCAATACTTTCTTTTTACAGTAAAAGGATGCCTAGAGAAAGGGCCAGCCACCACATATATTAAAGATGTGAAAAAGTAATTATAAAGCAAAATATGTGGAGGTGAGGTGACAAAATCAGTATTCATTTACTTGTTGAGATATTTTCCTCTGGTAGAAAGTTGGCATACCTGATACAGAGTTTAGGAGGTGTAACTTAGTGTTCAAGTGCCAGATGTGGATACAAAATTCCATCTGATCTTTATCCCAGTAACCGAGATCATATATTGTTGATGAGACAGTAAAAAGTTGAGGATAATCAAGTCAAAGGTTATTGCTCTGAACTGTATTTTTTTTTTATTTAGGGTTCAGATTAGTGACTTGTAAGAGTAAGTTGTAGGAGTTGGTTTCTTATATTGTTGTTATATAATTAGGATTTCTTGCATGATATTTAATGCAAGCATAATTAATGATCAAAGATAAATAACCATAACATTACATAATTGCGTCAAAATTCTGCTCCACCTGGCTGCTAAATATATTTCCTTAATATAAGATATATAAAGTCGAGAGAAGTCGAGATGATTGAGGGTGGCCAAAAGAATTAACAAACAAGAGCTATCACCCTAAGAAATCAAGCAAACATGAAGTATATACATCAATAAGATAGAATAATTGTATAAACCGGAAACATCATGCAAATCAGAATATGTTCAACCTCATTGTAAAACATCAAAGAATCCACTTATTTCGTGGCAGACCCAATGTTACTTGAGAAAAGCCACAAATGGTTTATTTTTTAAGTAACACTTACAAGATGATTATGATAGGTCAGCCTTAGTATAACATCTGGGGAAGATTCTGAAGTCCATAGTTAATTACATAGGACTCTTATGAGATCCTATCTTCAAAGAATACTAGCCTTTAGATGCTAGTATGCAGATAAACAAAATGTTTAGAAGGATTTATAGCAATGATGAACTTTTCAAATATATATATATATATATATATATATTTATATATGTATGTATGTATATATAGCAATGATGGAATAGCATGTCTCACAAAATATATATGTATATATAGCAATGATGGAATAGCATGTCTCACTGAAGATATGTGATGTTTTCTTTACACTGGCAGCATGAGCTCTGAATCTGAAATCATAAAGAGACACGAACAAGAACAAAATAACACAGACAAACATCTAAGAAACTTAACTTTTTAGCTGGAATATGTAACAGAAACAAAAGTGTGGCGAAAATATCAAAAGCGTAGTTTCCATTCAGCGTGAACCTCCAAAAATCAGACTCAGTCGGGCTTTCACAATCAGAACCTCTAAAATCTTCGCAAGTTGTGAGCTCGATTTAAAGAAGTCACTTGTTTCAGAGAAAAGTAATTTAAAAAAAAATGAGTAAAAACAGTCTTTGTTGAATGCTTTGAACTCCCAGTGACAACTGAAACTGGAGCAATGATGAATAAACAATCCGTTGGTACAGAATTCGCGAAACTCCTCCACCCTCCACTGCAAGAAATGAAATCACATTGTCATCATTCTTCCAAGCTGTATTGAATCTTCCTTGAAAATGCCAAAAAAAATGACAGATTTAGAAAAAAAATTTGCTCGAATTAATAGGTCGAGATTGCGCAATTTCTTGTAGAGAAGCTCTACAACAGATCGCCGGATCAGGGACAACTTTATACTAGAAACAAAAAAGAGAAAGAAAGAATAAGAATCAAGTACATCATTATCGTGTCCCAAATTGCTCCCGTGTAAAATTACTCGGAAAGATCACATTTTGATCCCGGAAGTGAGAAAGCAAGATATGAATTACCTGTGTGATTGGGGGGATGGCCGCAGGCCGTATTACTTAGAAAGATCACGTTTTAACCTTAAATTCAAACCTAACACTTCAAGGCTGAGTAAGTACAAAATTGCAGAATCAGTTTCGGTCCGAAATGGCCCATTTTAGGACTGCGACGTCTCGAATTAAACCGATGTGATCTCTGATCATTTCCCGTATTCCACTCAAATTTTAATATTGTATTATAATACTTTTGAGTTTTAATATAAATAATTAATATGAATTTAATTCGCCTCCCGAGTATCCTCTATTTTGAATAATTATTGAGTGCATCCGAATCGATCCACTTATCATAATTAAAACACATATCATAATTAAAACACATCGTTTAAATATGTAATTTATATGAATTGTTAATCTCACATAATCCCTCTAGAACAAAAGTAGCAATAGTATTTAATAATATAGTAATATATCATTAAGCGTTATTATTATGACACCAGATATCATTTGTAGTTACATATCAGGAAAATTAGTTTCTTGTCATCGTCAAATTTAATATATAATACATATAATGTATCATGAATAAACTACTTTTTAATTTTAAAATTATTTTGAACATAATATATAATTTCACAAGAAATATTTTTTTTATATTAATATGGCACAATGCAATACTCATAAGATACCTTCCTTCCATATGCATCTTACCACAAAACTACCCTATAATGCTCTCAAATCCCACATGACAAGTACGCTACCAACCTGATTAAAATATTGACTTCTAGTCATTCTTCGATCAGTATATAATTTAAGTGAAAGATTTGATACAACTATCGCTAAGTATATCAATACATGCGGAAGTATAAAGTATCTGATATGAATCATAATGTCACTAATCACCAGATGGCAACTCGAAGTCTATAATAAGGAAACACCTATGGCATAATAGCTAAAATGAAATGAGAATAATATACTGAGATCACTTCATGTACACATCATCATCACGAATATCATTAGTCGTTGAACTCATCCTTCATTACTCTGATTACCTACAGGATCAATGTTGGAAAATAATAACACATGAGCTTCACAGCCCAATAGGTGAATAATAAACTATTAAATAAATAGTGACAATAAAGAAGTATGGAGTTAGTATAAATATAATTATAATCGTCACTAGAATAATCAATTAGAAGAAATTAAGATCATGCTTAAATAAGAACCAACGGAACGCATCGGCTCTTAGTGTAATCAAATGAATGATCAATAACATAAGTGGAATAAATCAATACTATGCAATAAATAAGATCAATGAAATAAATCTATGGCTTAAATCATATACTATGTTTTGAATAGAACAATAGGAGAATCAAGGCGATGCTCTGAGTGAATCAATATAACATTTGATATGGTACAATAATCTGGATGATTCATATAATGTTTATGAGTAAAATCATAATCCTTGACACTACTGAGGATTCAGTAGAAGAAATCAATACTCTGATTATCAATGGATAGATATCTATAGGTAAAACAAGTGGAGTATGAGTAATGTAATCAATTATAAGAATAATTGTAATCCAATATGATCATTGTCAATAATATAAGTCAATTCAATGCTATGGATTACTTTATTTGATGACATATTCTGTGCTCTGAATTAATGTGCATATTTCAATGCTTTATACTATACGCTAATTGTGTTCTCAATGTTTTGATTGGAAGTTGTAATCAACTTATTTATATCTGATATTTTTATGCAGTGTCACTGATTAACATATTCGTTGCAATAAGATGTTTGTACTTCATAAGTAGTCATATTGCACATCACAACAATCATCCTCTCTAAAGGGGAGGGTAACTTCTTTCGTTACATGATGAGAAAAAATCGTGCAACGGGGACACATTATGCCCTAACATTAGTTGTTATGTTATACCACGAGCTCCCGTCAATTTGTAACATGAGCACTCAAATTTTTATTTTTAATTAATTAGGTTTTCATCTTCGCCTAGATTGTAACTTAATCATAATGATGCAATGACAATAATCAATATCAAAGAATCATCTAATCAATAGAATCGAAGAGGGTTGAACCTCATATACAATCTATGTAATAACTATACTCTGAATAAGTACAATCATGTGATTGGTAGAATCAAATAGTAGTTAATCCTTGGATGAATCAAGACTAATAAGATAGTCGATCCGATGATAATGTAGGGTAGCAATAAATTCTAGATCATGGCCCGTAGATCAAAAATTAACAATAAAACATGATTAATCATTCTCTACCATGATAATACTATAGACAATAGGACCAGATCAATGAGATATGAAGGACAATTAACAATACAATAATCAAATGATGATACCAATATAAACTATGTTTCGATGAAATTAGATGGATATTAGACAATGGATCAATGATAACATAATTCACGAATCAATAATCAAATAATATTCAATTAAAAATATAAACATTACATAACTTTTAGCAAAACCCAGGCCAGGTTGGGTCAAACTCAGGTCGAGTTCTCTGTTATCGATGTCTCGGCCCAAGGTGGAATGAGTGTGATTCGAGGTCGGCCCAAGCTGGTCTCTAATTGCTACTGGTACAAGGAGCTCTGGTCGAGTTCAGGAAGCCTGGACCAGATTCAATGGAGTTCGTATCGGGTTCCGTGTCTGTGCGCATCAGCGACGGGCGCGAGCCGGGCAACGTTGAACTCGGGTCAAGTTCTAGGATTCCGGCGAGAACTAAAGTAATCATATGAGATGAATCATGGATAATAAAAGACGATGTTATGATTCTAATTGTACCCTAACAACGTACAAATTTAAAATTGATTCAAATGTTGATCCAATGATCCACCTTCCTCTGTTACGTGTCCCTACTTGATCGGACCTTTTTCTTTGGTTCATTATCTACGTCGGTCATCCCTGAAGGCTCTCCCACTTTGACCATGCCTTGTCCTTGGTGCCCTATCTCTACTGATCGCATCGAATGGGGGAAAACCGAGGGAAAGGTCAAACAAAAGTGGTCATGAAGGTACTACAAAATGTCCTATTATGTCTGCTATATTACCTTGATTTCCTCCTAGTGTTCCAACGTATTTTCGGCGATGTTTTCAGTGGCCAACAATGTTTTCGGCGGCCAATAATATGTTCGGACTCCTAGTTGCTTAGGAATTTGTGCAAGTGGAGGGGGAAAGAGGAGAGGCAAGACAGCTAGCGTTATAGGAGATTTTGGTTGAGAGGAAAGTTTAAATAGGTAAGAGTCAAAAGATATGATTGGTTATAACTTTTCATTGGGATTCTTCCTTTGATTTAGCTTTTATTCAATTAACTAGAATCAAATTTTTATCTTTTGATTAATTTTAATGTCGAGCATTACATTATAAGTCTCTTAAAAATAAAATTCATCCTCGAATTTAGGGATGATGCTAATGACTCATGTCAACCTCAATAGTCAGTGCATAACTCAATTTTCTATTTCGATGGCTTATCACTTCTTTGCACTAGTCCTCTACTATTGTACTACTTGGTTCTTTTTACTTCGCGACCCTTAGGTAATTATAAAACTCAATCATGCATTAATCATATGCACTACAACAAATATGATCTATAGTTGCAAACTATTTCATGAATATAAGCTCAATTATCATGATTATAAGTTATTAGTCATGAATAAAATTATGGCAGCAACTCATGGATATTGATGGCGTTGCAACTAATCAGTAGTCACAAAGGTTATTTTTATGGTTATAAATATCATAGTAACCACAAATATTTATTTAAGTATTAAACATTAACAAATGTGGATAATGATATCATTCATGGCAAATACCTTCGTATTGACAAGGAAAGTTTCGAGGGCATTATTGATTGACTTTCATGGATAATTGTATTTGTGGCTATTAACAAATTTTATTTCTACAAACAATATGTAACAATTACGAGTATAATTTTCATGATAGGTAGCCAAAAATTTTTGTAATACGAAATTAAAAATGATCAAATTGAGTAGACACATTATTAGTAACAAATTATTTTATAGATGAAAAATAATTTTATTTATAAAACATGAAATAAAATAATTAAGTAGACACATTCCATAAAATAAAAAATGATAAATTAAAATGATAATTTTTTGTAAATTCTCATGTTATTGATCATAAGATTCGATGTCAATAATTCATGTAAAATAAAACTATTAAGAAATTTCAACTACATTATCAAAGCGATCTATGACATAACAATATAAAGAAATCCTGCTAAAAGAAAGTTAACATAATCTAAGTTTTATAATTGAAAGAAAGCTTCCAAACTTCTCTTCCATCTTTCTTTGATGATCCTCCATCGCAGCCATCTTTTTTTGTTGATCTTGAATTTATTTTTTTTAAGTTTCAATATGTGTCTACTGAGATTTTATAAGTCGCAAATGTTCTTCATAATGTTTCTCAGCTTCATCACGTTGTCACCTTTCTTTCTTGTATGACACTATTAACCCTTGAAGAAGGATACACACCATAACATAAAACCTCGAGAATATCTTAGTTTTGTACCCATTACTTGTTGAAAATTTTGTTTTTTTTTGTCATTGATGGTTATATTCTAGATTGTACAACAACTTTCATAACCTCAACTTGTGTAATAACCATGACATCCTATAAAATAAATCAACAAAAAATTAAAATAAAATTTCTATAATTATGCACAATTATAAATTGCACATACATATTTTTCTTTGGCTCCATCATGATTCCATCCTTTGCCCTATTTGAAATTAACATGCTTGTACATCTTAATTTCATTACTTGTAGTATTAGTAGAATCTCACTATATATCGTACAAACAAATAAGAAGTTACTACAAAATAAATTAACATTTAATGTCATACAAGAAAAATAATAAAATCTAAATAATAAGTTTAATTAACAATGTAAAACTAATACAAAAAATAGGAAGAAATATCATATTAAAAATTCTTAACCATAAATGGATCGAAACATCAGTCATAAATTTTTAATCCAAGGAGAGGCATAATGTACTTTAAATGATAAAAACCTCCATTTTATTCAATAAATAGATACCTCATTTTGTAATGAATCACATACCATATCATGAAGATGGAGAAAAGACTTCGAACCTCCACAATGATGTTCCACTAGATTTTTATAGTTGTTAGAATTAATCTCACTTCATTTCTGCTTAAATAGTACATTGTCAAATGGTAATAATAGAACAACGAAAAATATACTTAGAAAAATATCACAATTATTATAGAAAGTAGTATGTCGTACCTAAAACTTTTCTTCTAAACAATGACCGCATATTAGTTCTCAATTACATTATGAGACACCAACATATCGATAGTGCTAATGCATTTCGGCCCTTCTTTTCAAATATCATGCCTATAGTAACCTTGATCACTGCAACATCATATATTAACAATTCATATGTTAAAGATAATATTTTCCATTTTATTTCCTAGGTTCACTTCTGCATCTTCTATCTCATTGAGCCACCTCTAGTGCTAGCACTTCGGAACCCACCTCCATGTATGAGGAGGTCGTCGAGCTGCCTATCGAGCAGAAGCAGCCCATGACGGTCACATTGTTGGAACCCAAAGGGCACCAAGAGGAGGGGTAAATTGGTGTTTAAAACAAAAGTATCAATTTCACAATAATCGTCATGAAAACTTAAAATCAATTCAACAATCTCAAAATCAATACAAATCAAATCACATCACATGCATCACAATATGAGAAGGAGAGTAGAGAGAATTCAATCACAAATGAACATGGTGGTTCTTGACGAGGTTCGGTTATATCCCCATTCTGATTTGTCGACCTCAAGACCACCGAAGATTTCACTAGAACTCTTCCTTTGTTCCAAATGGGACAAGGAAGAAAAGTTCTTTATATCACCATCTCTTCTCCGCTTCAAGAGGTAAGGCACACCTCTCCTCCAATGAACTTAATCTTTTCTTTTGCTCAAGAGGTAAGATCTTGAACCTCTTTTACACATTAGCTCTTTTAGTTTTTTTTAAACAAAATATTTCTCTCTTTTATAATATTATGCTCACAAGATGAGAAGAGAGAAAGAAGAGAAAACTCTAAAATGAAAACTTCAAGGAAAAAATTTCTTTTGTTAACTTGTAGTTTTTTCTTCAATGAGTGGATGGATGTCTTTACTTCTGACTTTGATACTCCTTTTATAGGCTTCATCATGTGAAAAATTTGTCCAAAATTAAATCCACATTTTTTCTCATTCAAAACTAGCCATTACTATTCATTTGACTCGGAGACCGGTCGACCGCACATCCGGTCCGGTCGATCAGTATATGTGATCGTTGCACGATTTTTTCAGCTTCTGTGCCTGATCGGTCGATCAGTCCATCGATCGATACATTACTTGGTATCATCTCGATGTCAACCGGACATGTTCAATATTCGTCGATCGACCGGCCTTCTTTGCTTCGACCGAAAGGTTGATTGTGCTGCACTATTTTAAGCATAATCTTTTACACAGTTATCCAAATTAGATAATCTTAAATTTTATGGATAGCTAAAAGATTCTCTACAACTTTGATATTTATCATTCATGCAGAATCTAATAAAATCATAGTCAATTATTTAATCAAAGTTAGTGCACAAAGTTATCCATTTTTACTTAAACTTTTTCAACATTTAACTTTACTTTCTCGATATTTGTATCATCAAAATATAATTTTACATGTCATTAAAACTTTGCTCCAACAATCTCCCCCTTTTTTAAGAAGACAAACTGAGAAGTATGAAAAATATATAAGTTATGAAAAAGTTGTAAAATCTTGTGAAATCAATTTTACTCTCCCTAAAACTTGGCTTTCCTAACTATAATAGATATGCACCTAAGTACTAATTGTAAGTTACTCTTCATATAAAGTTACATTCATATCATATTTCTCCTATATTTCTCCTCATTTTGTATAGTCTTTTCATTATTTTATGTATTTTTCAAAAGAGTATTTTCTTGTTTTACTTTTTCTAAGTAATATACTAGTTTTACTATTTTGCATCCATGAGTAATTTTCAAAGAATCTATTTCATTCTTTAATTTTTCATTTTCCACAAAAAAAAATGTATCATTTTCTTCTTTTAGTTTCTCAATCTCATGTAGTAAATTTTCATTTTCCTCTTTAAGTGAAAAATATCATTTTATAAGTGAAGAAAGTTCTTTATTCACATTTAAAAAAAGTTTTCTTCTAAAGAGCTCGATGAGTCATAATTTGAATTTGAAGAATTGAAAATTATCTCATTTTCGTGTGCCATTAGTATGCTTCATCACAAGAAGAGCTTGATGAATCACTTATTTTACTAGACTCTTCATATTTTTTTTCTTTTTACCTTTCTCTAATTTCTTTTCTTTGTGATGTTTGTGTGATCTTTTGGTTGGCTTCACACTCTTTTCTTTGAATTTTACTAACTTGAGATATTTGTCAAGTTTTCTTATATAGCGTGCAAGTCTTTTTTCGTCTACTTGTTCTTCACTTGAATCTTCTTCAATTTCGTTTGCTTTCAATGTCAATATTTTCTTCTTAGGAGTTTTTCTTCTTAATCTTCTTGGATTGAGATCTCATATATTAAAAGTGAACCAATAATATCATCAAAATCTAATTTGTTCAAAGTTTATTCCTCAATCACGATCCTCTTCATATGCCACTTGGAGGAGAGAGACTTGAAAAACTTTTTCACTTTTTGAGAGTTAGTTCTTGGCTCATCCAAAGAGGCTAAGCCATTTATATCTTTACATCATGTAGCTATATCATTTATGAATTCATTTTCATGCATTTTAAAAGAATCATATTGACGATTTAAAATATTTAGTCTAAATTTCTTAACTTTATCCATTCTTTCATAAGTAACAATGAGCTTCTCCCAAATCTCAATTGCACTTTCACATTTAGAAATCTGATTAAACTCCGTTGAATATAAAGCACAATAGAAAATATTTTTAGCTTTTCAGTCTAATTTTTTTTAAAAAAAATGTCTTTAGTCATGATCTAAAGATAATTTTTTATGTAAATAATAATCTTTTTCAACAATGTCCCACATATTTATATCAACAGAACATATGTAGCCTTGAATCCTAATTTTTCAATAAGCAAAATTCGATGCGTTGAAAATAAGAGGATGACTAATTGATTGTCCTTCGGCAACTAAATCCACTTGATGCCATGACTCTAAAGATGGTTAAATTTTAAAACAAAACGATTAAATCTTGAAACAAGATGATTAAAAATCAAAATAAGAGCAACCCGCTCTGATATAATAGTTGGATCCCAAAGGGAATCAAAAGGAGGGTGAATTGGTGTTTAAAATAAAAATATCGATTTCACAATAATTGTTGCGAAAACTTAAAATCGATTCAACAATATGTATCAATACAAATTAAATCGCATCACATGCATCACAATATGAGAAGGAGAGGAGAGAGAAATCAATCACAAATGAACACAAAGGTTGCTGACGAGGTTCGATCACACCTTGACCTACATCCCCGTTTCGACTTCTCGACATCGTGCCTCCAAAGATTCCATTAGAACTCTTCCTTTGTTCCAAATGGGACAAGGAAGAAAATCTCTTTACACCACCGCCTTTCCTCTGCTTCGAGAGATAAGGCACGCTTCTCCTACAATGAAGCTAATCATTTCTTTCGCTCAAGAAGTAAGATCTCGAACCACTTTTACACAGGAACTCTCTCAATTTTTTTTTCTAAACAAAATGGTTTCTCTCTTTTATAATATTATGCTCACAAAAAGAGAAGAGAGAAAGAAGAGAAAACTCTAAAATGAAAACTTCAAGCACTACAAGAAAATGTTATTTTCAGATAGTTTTGACCATCTGAAAATCGAAGGAAACCGTCTGAAACCATTTCAGACGGTTTTACCGATGGATCGATTTAGTCGAAAAAGAGGGCGTCGCAGACCATTTTCGACAAACTCAAAAAAATCCGTCGAAAGTTTTGACGATTCTAACTGTCGAAAAAATTTCGACGGTCACAACCGTCGAAACATTCTGGCGGCAGCAACTGTCGAAACATTCCGGCGGTCATAACCGTCGAAAGTTTTGGCGGTCTCCACCGTCGAAAAGTTACGGCGGTCTCCACCGTCAAAAGCTTTCAGCTGCCGCAACCATCGCAATAAATTTTTATAATATAAAAGAATTACACACTGCCAGCGGCCGATTCGGCCAACCGCCTGGTGCCGCGGGCGGGCGGCCGTAATAGCCAAATCTATTGCAGGCAGGCCGGATCCGATCAGATCGCCCATGGCTGGATCCGACAACCCGGGGACAGATCCCTCCGCCAAACGATAGATCCAACCATCAGGCGATCGATCAGACCGCCAGGTCCAGCAGCCAAGCGACCGATCAGGCCACTAGTGGCATATCAGAGAGGGAGATCAAGAGAGAGGGAAATGTGGTCGAAGGCGGAGCCGAAGGAAGATGAAGCTCGAGAGAGAGAGGGTCACCGACGGGTCATCATTCGAGCGAAAGTCATCACGTCGATCGCGGCAGGTGAGGGAGAGAGAGAGGAGAGGGAAATAGGTTGAGAGAGGAGAGAGGAGAGAGGGAGAAGGTAATATATAGCGGGAAAATGGAAGAAAATAGTGGGAGAGGGGAAAATGGAAGAAAATAGTGGGAGAGGGGAAAAGAAAGAAAAAGCGGCGAGGAAATTTTTTTTAGTTACCGATGGCCAAGGCTGTCGGAACTTGCGACGGAGCACGGGTAGACGATCCCAACTGTCAAAAAATATTAGTATATATATATATATTATGATATATATGGTTATAATATTTAATTATTTTTTTCAATTATCAACGGTCCAGAACGTCAAAATTTTCAACGATCCAGACCGTCAAAATTTTCGATGGTCTGAATTATCGATAATTATAATAATAAAGTACTACTTATTATTTAATAAAACTTGCCAAATCTCATGAGAAGTAGAGCATTTGAAAATAAGATTCATGGCATAAGAATCTAAAGAGGAATAAAAGACATTTTTGACATTGTAGTCAAGTTTTTCAATCGACATTTGAAAATCATCATATTCAAAGAAAGAAAGATCAATGGAAACACCATTTAAAATCTTCTTTGGTTTTTCAAAACCATTTTCAATAACTTCCCACATATCAAAATCAATGGAACATAAATATGCCTTCATTCTAATTTTCCAAGAAGCAAAAGAATAGTCTTTAAAAGTCGGTGGGTAAAAAATGAAATATCCTTCTTCAAAAAATGATGCCATGCTCTGAAGATGGTTAAATCTTAAAATAAGATGATCAAATCTTGAAACGATTTGATCTTAAAACAAGAGCAACCTACTCTGATACCAATTGTAGGATCCCAAAGGGCACCAAGAGGGAAGGGGGGGGTGAATTGGTGATTAACCGAAAATGTTAATTTCACGAAATTCATCGCGGAAGCACAAAACCAATTCTTAAAACATTTGCATTTCAGATTATAAACACAATATTAGAGAGAGAGAGTGAGAGAAATCAAACACGAAGACACAGATGGTTGTTGATGAGGTTCGGCCACACCTTGGCCTATGTCCCCGCTCCGACTTCTCGACCTCGAGACCGTCGGAGATTCCACTAATCCCTTTCTTTGTTCCAAATGGGGCAAGTAAGAAAGCCCTTTGCACAACCACATTTTTCTCCGCTTCGAGAGGCAAGGCAACCTCTCATCCTAGGAAGCTAACCTTTTCTCTCGCTCAAGATGTAAGATTTGGAACCTCTTTTACACAGAAGCTCTCACAATCTTTCTGAAAAATAGTTTCTCTCTTTTACAATAGAACACTTACAAGAAGAGAAGAGAGAAAGAAAGAAAGCTTTAAATGATAACTTCAAGAGAAATGATCTTCTTTTGATTTTTTGAAGTTTTGCTTTGATGCTTGGATTGATTACTTTTGCTTCTAGCCTTGGCACTTCTTTTATAGGCTTTGATATGTGGAAAATTCGTCCAGAATTAATTCCACATTTTTCTCCTCAAAATATAGCCGTTACTGTTCATTTCAGTAATGGACCGGTCGATCGCATTTATGGGCCGGTCGATCGGTCTATATGATCGTTGGCTCATTTTTTTCATTTGTCTTAGCTGATCAATCGACCACATTAATGAACTGGTCGACCGGTCTATATGACCGTTGCGCTCATTTCTGCAGCTTTAGCACTTGGTAGGTCGACCGAACTGTCGACCGATATCTAGACCAGTACAGTCTCGTAATTTTGATTTCCTCCCATTCGGTTGATCGGTCGACCGCTGCATCGACCGGTCTATCGACCGGTATAGTCTCACAATTTTGATTTCAGCAGTTTATGTCTTGATCAGTCGATCGATATCTCTGATCGATCGATCGGACTGTCTCGACCGACCTTCATAGCTTCGACCGGCAGGTTGATCGCCCTGCACTATTTTGAGCATAACTTTTTGCACAGTTATCCAAATTAAATGATCTTAGAGTCTATGGAAAGCTAACAGAATTCTCTACAAATCTGACATTCCACATTCACCAAAAACTAATAAGATCAGTGCCAATTACTTAATCAAAGTGTAGTGCATAAAGTTATCTCTTTTTATTTAAAATTTTTAGTATTTTATCTTTAATCATTCGAGGTTTGTATCATCAAAATATAATTTAATATGTCATTAAAACTTAGATCCAACATGATCTTCATCATCGACCTTGGCATCTACGTTCTTCAAATCATCAACGTACCTTCGGCCATGCCAAAAGGTGTATAGTCGCTGCTTCAACACAAGTCGATTCGCTAGGATTTTGTCAAATATAGAATTTCTAACTTCGTCTGCCACTATCTTCTCTACGAGAACTTCCTGAAGAATGTCGTTCGTTAGGCACAACTGGATCACAGACATGTCTCTCTCATCAATTTCCTCCCAGGTGAACATCTCGATAGCATCAGGCTTTAGACATGGCAGTGCCTTCTTCAACCCGTTCTAAACCTGGATGGCAAGCATCCGAACTTATGACAGACTAAAATTTGTGTTCCCATCAAACTTCTTGATGTCGAACTTTGTTGTAGTCATATTCGCGAAAAAACTCAACTCTGATATCAATTTTTTAAGAACATTACACCAAGTATCGATGACAACGAAGTGGATAAATATAAGAGAAGACGAACACAGTGATTTAATGTGGTAAAACCCTCTTGTTCAATGTGAACAAGAGAAAAACATCCACAAGCTAAGGAGGCCACTGCCATAAGAAATTCACTATACGCAAAAGAGAGTACATCAATAGAAAATGCTAACTAACACCGCCAAGCGCGGACTTGGATTCAAACATATTATATTGGTCACTCGAGGCAAATAGACATTTCAGAACTAGCTTGGCATATCTTATGTTTTTAGCATGCTCTACAAGAAAATTGACAAATAGGGACACAAGATTTGCGATGCTAATGTGACGCTACTACGTGGCTGGAAAAACTAGCGTCTCTTCGATGTCGCTCTAGTGTCGACAATATGAGATGCCTAGAATCAGTAACTAATAGTGTCTCAATAGTGTTAACGCATAAGGCGATGCAAGTAGCATCAATTGTAGAAGCTACCTCAACGTTACGTTGACGCGAAAGTTGTCATTGTGAGCAATAGAGATGAGACGCTAATGAGATGCGGACGTGGCGCAGAACGCTACGACGTGAGTCCGACGTTGAAGTGACGTTAGTTTTATACTTACTTCGACGCTAGTCCAGCTCGACTGTGCCGCTAATGTTATACTTATGTCGACGCTAATGTGACGCGATAGTGATGCGACAGTGACGCTAAGGACGATATATTTAAAATAGCATCGTATATTGTTATGATGCCATTGAGACGCTACGAAGGCGCTAATTACGGGCATTTTTGCCCCATTACACCCATATTTTCTTCCCTTTCACCATACAACTATATAATGCATATAAATGCATTCATCATTGATCACAAGCATCACAAGCATCATATCAAATATAACATTATGAAAAGTAATAAACTGAAATAACAAAAGTGAAACTAATATAATGCAAACGTATAAGTAGAACTAACACGTATATCTAATAACAAATGTATAAGTAACAAAAGCATATCTAATATAATGGAACAGTTTTCTATCCTAAGTTTGAGAGTTGTTGTCATTCCGAACGTTCGATCATGACGTGCTCGGTCCTTGGCCTCGCGGAGATTGATTCTACGGCAGGATCAATCCCTGAATCACAGGTGTAGCGGATGAGCTCGAAGCATATGGGGCGCCTGCATATCCTCCTAGATACCTGAGCAGCTGTGCTTAGACCACACAGATATTCTCCTCGTGTCGTACCGCCGGAGATTCCACTAATCCATTCCTTTGTTCCAAATGGGGCAAGGAAGAAAGCCCTTTACATCAATCATTTTTTCTCCGCTTCGAGAGGCAAGACAACCTCTCCTTTTAGGAAGTTAATCTTTTTCTCTCGCTCAAGAGGTAAGATTTAGAATCTCTTTTACACAGAAGCTCTCTCTATTTTTTCTGAACAAAATATTTCTCTCTTTTATAAAGCTAAGCTCACAAGAGTGGAAAAGAGAAAGAAAGAAAACTCTAAATGATAACTTCAAGAGAAATGATTTTCTTTTGATTTCTTGAAGTTTTGCTTCAATGCTTTGATGGATGCCTTTGCTTTTGCCGTTGACACTCCTTTTATAGGCTTCAATAAGTGAGAAAGTGGTACACAAATTATTCCACAATTTTCTCCCTCAAATTTGACCGTTACTATTTATTTGACTCGGAGGCCGGTCGATCGCACATATGGACCGATCGGCCGATACACTTTCTTTTATAAAAAATATGATCATTGGCGAATTTTGCACTGTCCAGTCGACCTATGTTCTGTACCGGTCGACCAGTACTTTGATCGGTATAATCTTGACATTTGTTGAAATTGAGCATTTTCTGCATTGAACGGTCGATCTGTGTTCCTGACTAGTCGACCTATTTTTCAACTGACAGCTCGACCACCCTGCACTATTTTAAGCATAACTTTTTGCACAATTATCCAAATGAGATGATTTTTTATTTCATGGAAGATAACAGAATTCTCTACAACTTTGATATTTATAATTCATCCAAAATCTAATAGGATCATAGTTAATTATTTAATCAAAGTGTAGTGCATAAAGTGATCTCTTTTTCTTTAAACTTTTCAGCATTTTAACTTTAATATTTTGAGATTTGTATCATCAAAATATAATTTTATATGTCATTAAAACTTAAATCTAACAGTACCGGCCACCTCCTCCTAAACAGCAAGGTCCTCTACGAAATAAAAAAAATATACAATCATTTAAACATTATAGATTATATAAATTATATAACATTAAAAAACACAAATTAAAAATGTAAATCGCTTTCGAAAAACGTTACCTGGGTGGCTAAGTACTCGGATCATCTTGTACTTTTCAGCCATCTTTGCATTATACTCATCCTAAAAAATTTAAACATTGCACATTTAAAACATTATTTGCACTAACATCACCAACCAAGTGAACATGTGATGAGACTTACCAAAAGTCTACGAGTAGTAGGCGTGACCAAGTCGTTAGTCTTTCGACTCTTATGTGTGACCTCATAGACTGCGCGAAAATCTACAATACCACCTTGTTTTTCTTCATGCAATCATATTTTAAAAAATAAGTATAAGATAAAAGTTTGATTATTCGATTTTGTATGTAAATTACCATGCATCGTCGACGCTCATCAATCGCATCGACCCGTCTGTGTGGAAGTGGGCCTTGGGCTTAAAAAATTGGTTAACTCTTGAATTTTTCTACTTTCTTTGTCATTGTTCATTCCTTCTATATGAACATCAAATACTTAGACTTTGAAAAATTATAAACTTAATAACAATAATTTAGAAGTAAACATACTTACCACTTCCTATATAAGGACTCCCAAATCATGCGCCTAATATGCCTTGGGCATCTTTGTATGCCCTACTCCAAAGTGAGACCGGTGGACGTGACGACCTTGTGAAACTTATATAATCAATTTCGAAGGCGCTTTGCAACCACCTCCTCAAAAGCTTTCTGGATCGTCCTCAAATTAAGATCCGGATGAAATTGATTTGCCTCCTAAATAATGCTATAAACTTAGAAATTTAAAAATAAAATAAAATAAATTATGTAAACCAAAAACACGATCGTGCCATAAAGGTCCAAAAGATGTCATTCCACACTTGAATTAGGACATTTTTCCACAATCCTGCACCTTTCGATAAGTGAGAAAGAATAAAAGCACTGACATCCCGCACGGTACTAGCGGGTATGACAGTGGTCCTACAAATTAGAAAGAAGAATTAATTTTCAATGATAAGCAAAACTATAATAAATTTTTTACAACATATTTAACTTACGATCGAGCAATATTATTCACAGTGACTACCCCATTATTGTGTAATCCCTCTTCATCTACGAAGAGAAATCATCACTCGGTATAACTAGAGTAGGCTGAGAAGGTCCGATATCATCGACGGGACCTATTATAAAATAAATCATTAGTGTCATATCAAATTAAACTAGTGATAATTGATGTATGTACAATAAAGTTCTCGCCTCGAGTAATGTCTATCGCTGCATGATTCGTGGCAGTCCGCTCGTCAGAATGTGACAAGCTGGGTGCTTGCGCTATTGACGGTGTAGCAACTGACATTATTAAAAAAATGATTAATGTAATTAAATGAGAAATATAATTTGAATAATAAGAAATATATCACCTGAGGTAAGGTGCCGCTCGCCAACGCTAGAATGTGGTGAAGTGTTTGGTAATCTCGGCGGTGGTGTAGAAACTGTCATCATAAAAAAATACATAAAATTTACCTCATATTTAAATTTATGGAATATACAAAAAATTAACTAGTGTAACATGCCGATCGTCGTCGTGTGATCGAGACGTTTCGACTGTGTGCCCCGTCGACGGTGGAGCAACGGTTACAACAACAAAATAATTAGAAAATTGTATTGCCTAATATGTATCGCCTACTATGTGACATGTACCTAGAGTGATACGTCGAGACAACCCACCAATGGATCTCCTACTATGTGACGATCCGGCTACATGCCTCGTCGACGGCGGATCAATTGACATTATTAAAAAATGAATGTAACTATTATAATCAACTATAAATAAGCAACTGACAATATATATAATACTTGGTGGTCGTGATGGCTCACTCATCTGGAGTGAACGCCTAGAAGAGCGAGATGACCTAGAAGCTCGACCTCTAGTAATTATGACTGAAAAAAATTAACAAACTTGTGTTATTATTAGTAACCAGGATTGTTTCCTCCTGAGCTTCCATCTTCACCATTCCTAGGATAATATATCAACAATGCATCAAGTCCATATTACATAAAACAAAAGCTGTAATGTACTCTAATTAACAAAATACCTGTCGGAAGACACTTCCTCTAGCACCACAACAAACTCATTGTTTACTTGAGGAAGAACACCTAGTGTGAATAAACTCTTCTCACCGTCGTACGCAAAATTCTTGTTCCCTAGTTCACTATCATATGTTTGTTTTAGCTTATCTATTAGTTTTCTACTGATGCCTTTATCTTCAACAGGCCGATCATCTTCATATTTGAGTGAAACCTAGGGGACCGTAGATAATAGATAAGATTATTTCCACTTATAACATTTGCACTTTCGACATGGACATAAGATTTCGCCATATGAAGAAGCAACATCTTCATTTTGATATACCACATTAATAAATTCATCAACGCCGTCCTTATATTATTCTGTTATGATGCCACATTTATCCTTCCGATGACGAATCCAACTACGATCTAGCTTTGTCATTTCTGTAACGGACAACATTAAGCCATATGTCAATAAATTTTTATACTTAAAACATGTGATTTTGAAGTTATAAAATCCCAAATCACATGTTTCAAGTACTTAATCATCATTATTGATTAATGAATTATCATATTCTAGTCTCTTTTTTCAATGTTCTCATTTTAATTAACAATAATAGTCATCCACATTCTATGTTAACTAAAATGAGAACATGATAAAAAAGACAAAAAAATTGATAATATTTGATCAGTATTTGATTCCAAGTTGAATCTCATCGAATACATATTTGATACATAATTCAGAATAATATAGTTAATTTGTTCATTTATTTTTCAAGTCACGATGTTCATCTTATTGGAGGCATAAATTTAAGAAATAATTTAGTTTGTTCATCTATTTTTCAAGTCACGATATTCATATAGATGAAAGCAAAGTTTCAAGTTAACATAACTAAGAACATATATTCATCTAAATTAAGGCATAATTAAGAATTAATTTAGTTTGTTCATATATTCATCTAAATTAAGGCAATTAAGAACATGGCCATCTTCAATTTCAAGTTAACAAAAATAAATTAACAAATAGAACTTATTGTCCGACAGTGGAGCGGCGGAGCAATTCCAGGCATCCGAGCAATTCAGGCGGCGGAGCAAGTCGGGCGACAGTTGGGCGGAGGAGGTGGAAGAGGGCGGAGGAGGGCTGCATCGGATGGAGGAGGGCAGCGGAGGGTTGAAGATGGTGGCGAGCGAGGAGGAGGTGGAAGAGGGCGGCACCGGGCAGAGGAGGGCAGTGGAGGGCGGCAGGCGGCAGGCGGCTGAGGAGGTGGAAGAGGGTGGAGGAGGGTGGCACCATGCAGAGGAGGGCAGCAGAGGGTGGAAGAAGGCGGCGGGCGACGGTTGGGGAAGTTGTCGGGGTCAGAGGATGTGGCAGGGAAGTCGCCGACGTCGTCTGAGCCATCAATATCGTCAGTCGAAGGAGGGCAGCAGAGGAGGCGGAGGCTGGCAGGGGAGGTCGGAGGAGGTTGGCATCCCGTGGTGGCGTCGGAGCAAGGCATCAGAGGAGGTCGGCGTCCCACGGTGGCGTCGGAGCAAGGCACCGGAGGAGGGCAACAGAGGATGAGGCCGGTGGTCGCAATCATCGATCGACACAGTCGAAGTCGAAGATGGTAAATAGTAAAAAGTAAAAAATGGGAAAGAATCTAGGGATTTAAGGTCATTATTAGCGTCGCCAAGTATTGCGATGCTAGTTAGACGCTGATGTGACTCGACCATGGCATCGCGGAAATGTCGACACGATCTTGATTTTTTTAAGATTTTATTATTACTATGTATATCTATATAAATATATAACGTATGTATATGTATATCTATATAAATATATAACGTATGTATGCATGTATGTTAGGTCTATATATATAAACTATAAGTGTATATTCATATGTAGTTCATACATACATATGTATATATTCATATGTATTTCATAAATACATGTGTTATGTCTATATATATATATATTATAATATAAGGTATGTATGAATTATAAATTTACGCATTATGATTTTATCTTGTATTAAGATTATATTGAAATAGTTTTGTATATATGACAAAATTGTGTATATGTATATCTAATATACGTGTATGTATATGTCTATATGTGTGAGATTAAGTCACAACAATGTGTATATGTATTATAAGTATATACGTGTATGTATATGTTTATATGTGTGCGAGATTAAGTGACAATAACGTGTATATGTATACGTATTAAAAGTATATATGTGTATGTATATGTTTATATGTGCGAGATTAAGTGATAATAATATGTATATGTGTATGTGTTGTATATAAGTATATATGCATGTCAATATGTCCCCGATTTTAGTAAAGGTAATAAAAAGTCGACTAATGCGGCGCTATAGAGACGCTAACGAGTCACTAAAATATTTTAGCGATGCACTAGTGTCGTAGTAGCGTCTCATTTATCTTAACGTCTCATTTTTGCGACGTCAGGAAGACATCAATAGTGCCTCTATAGCGTCGACCATCAATGCGGCTCTGTTGTGGTGCTACATAGACGTTATTGCATCTCCATGGGGCGTTAAAATGGATTATTTTGTAACAAATCATCACTTAATTCAACCATCATAATTCATGATTAAGAATATAAAAATAATATATGTATAATTAGGATATTGTATATATTGTATGCATAAGTAACATATATAATGTTACTTAAGTAATTATATATGAATACATATATATGTTGAAGGTACACATATAATATTTAATTTATTTATTCATTAAAGTATAGTATAGATAACACACATATGATAGGCATATATAAGTAATTATATAGGGATACATATATATTAAAGTATATGGGATTGCGTCAAAATAGATATAACATATATATATATATATATATATATAATCTATTTCTTAATTAAAATAGTCTTAAAATGGTACCAAGCATGGACGTTGTAGGTAGCATCTATCGCCGTCGATTGACCAGCTTCCCAGGTAAGATCTCTAATTACACATACATGCATGCATACATACATACATACATACATACATACATACATACATACATACATACATACATACATATCTTTGATATTATATATTATTGTGTCAAGTGATCAAATATATTTTTTATATTGGCCTCTACATAGCGTCGCATAAGGTGACGCCACCTAGTGTCATATAGCGCGGCACGAAAACCGCGCAAACGTTCGGTGCCCACATTAATTCCAAGCTAGCGTCGACAGGGCATTGCAATACTTGAGACGCTATGTGCGCGTCGAACAATGTCGACACTACGTCAACGTTAAGTTCTGCCGCACTTTTTTGCTCCATGATGCGTACTAAGAGCGTCTAATTGGTGTCTCTACGGGGTCGGCATTAGTGTCTATTTGTTGAAACGCTAAGTAAATGCTAATGTGGCGCTATTGGGAGGCCAGTAGTGTCGCCATTTTGTGACTCAGACGCTATATCGACGCTCAAGGCATCGACTTAGTGTCACTATAAATTGAGACGCTATTTTGCGTCACTAATAGATAATTTTTTTGTAGTGACATCTCTAGCAGAATAAAGCACTTCTTTGGAAGAAAATATGGAATATAAATATCCCACAACATATATGAAGTTTTATGTGTTTGCTTGCACATGATAGACTTCTAACAAATGAACAGAGGATAAGAAGACACATGTCAAATTCAGGCATATGCAACAGATGTCAGAGACAACTCGAAACAACCTCACGTGCTCTAAGAGAATGCAACTGGATGAAGGCCATATGGTTGAAGCTAATCCCAACGTCACTTAATTCAAGGCGAATTCTATTACAAACCTCTTGCTCAATGGCTGGAATTCAACATAAGTGGTTGAATTCAATCAAACGAAGAAATAACCTGGACTATTGTGTTTGTGATAACCTGCTGGAAAATCTGGCATTGGAGGAATTGACAAATTTTTTATCGAAGTTCACAAGAGCTAGACAATCCAATGAAAGAGATACTAGACTATGAAACAGGCATTATTCTTGTCCCAACTAGTCCAAGACACTCGGAATCCTTGACAACAACCAGACAACACAAGATGGGAAGCACCGCTAGAAGGATGGATTAAATGTAACACTAAGAGAAGCTTTATGAATTCAAATATTGGAACATACAAAGTCAGAATCAGTGGCCTCTTTCGGGATGACACATGGAACTGTCTAAGGGGCTTCATGGGCACATGCAATGCAAGTTCACCCATCGGATTCGAGTTCGAGGCTATAAAACAAGGATTGTTCTTGCATGGCAGAATCAATAAAAATGCCTCATCATGGAATCCTCAGTAGCTGCAGAAGTAATACAAAGAGACTCAATGGCAAACCCACAACTAAGTCCCTTTGTTGAGGCTATACATGAATACTTAGGCAGATCATGGGAAGTGCAGCTGGTACATATAAGAAGACAAGGGATCTATGTGTTGATTGGCTGGCAAAACTTCCTTATGACACAGGTCTGAATCCTTGGGAGCTTGTGTTCCCCGCGACGGTCATGGGTAGTCTTTTGTTTGCCGATATCATTGGGGTTGATTTGCCCGGTTCTCCGACTTTCTTTAACTTTTCTATGTAACAAGGTTCTTTTTTGTCTCGTAAACTCATATCGTAGGATTGACTTGTCAATTCATAGAATTTGTGTACCAGACAAGTCTAATTAGTTAAGTAATTATTATGCACTTACAAGCATATACGATCCATAAATCACGAATAATTAATATATTTTACTAATATGAAATATATATATATATATATATATATATATATATATATGAATGTAATCAAAATAAGTACTAATACTTTACAACTAATAAATACTAACTAACTATGCGTGGTTATATATGTTTATTAAGATAGAAAACTTATAAAAAAAATAAGCAAAATGGTTTCACTAAAATTTCTAATAATGTACTAATTTTACTTTCAATTATAAATACATTAATCAAATAAAATATTTAATTTTTTAATATTTTTTGTACAAAATAACTAACTATAAGTAATTGCATAGAATCATACAAATTCATGTAGAATTATATAAACTCTATAAGATCTTTTAAGATTCTATGAATTTTTTAAGCTAACTTTTATGTAAAATGTTTAAGCGTTTATACCAATTTGATCTATTTTACTTATCTAAACTCTTGAAATCGTGAGAGCTATTAACTCGAGGGTTTAACAACATTGATGCGATTGCTACTAAAGATGTCGGTAGTAGGGTGAACAGTTGTTGAGGACATGCATTGGCAATTCCATTTATGAGATACACAACCTTCTCGACGACAAATTGCCAATAGCGGAGAGGCATTGCAGCATGGGTTAATAAGGTTCCACAACATGACGAATCTTTCATTCGGCATTACTCTTGTGATGGTGAGTGTCCCTGCAAGAAGGCGATGGATGAGATCGTGGGATCAAACATAAGGCGTAAGTGCGATAAATTCGCCTCCACGATTAGTACATATGGAGTGCTGTTAGTTTGCTACTGAATTATCTTTCGATTAAGGCATGAAAAGCAAGGAACAAGGCTTGAACGTCAGATTTATTTGTCATTGTGTTGGGCTCGATTATTATTATGCGAGTCCGAGTAGGAGTAGCAAACGAAGAGAAAAAAAAAAGAAAAAAGGAAAACAAACCTGTCCGAGTCAAAGAAACATCCGAGGCAGAGAAGGAAAATTTCCTATTGGTTTGGAAAACCAATCCGAGTCAAAGGTGCAAACCAAGACCAAGATGAAGTCAATTTTTATGCTATAAAAATTGATGACGTGTTGAGATTACAGCGCGCAGCCACACAACAAACGAAAGTCACTGAGAGAGAGAGAGAAAAGGAGAAGAGAGATAAGAAAACTTCGGGGTTCATTTCGGGAACGAGTTTTTATTCATTCTCAACGAAACTTCAGGTATTACTTCTCAGTAGCCTTCTCATCTATTCTTCATATTCCGATGAGATCGTTCTGATTTCTATCCTCAGTTTCGAGAGACATTTATTTGTGGCATCCAAGATTAATTCTTGAGATTATTATTGTAATCCTCTGCATAGTTCAGAGAAGATATTTTGTAACCTACTATTATTTCATAGTGGAAGATTTTCTTACTCCCGTGATTTTTTCCTCTCACGTTGAGGAATTTTCCACAATAACTCTCTGCGTCTTTGGTCTAATTTAATTCCGCTATATTATTATCATCATCTCATTATTATTGTGCGCATTAAAAAGGAAAAAAGAAGATAATTCTGTAACTATCAGTTCAGCCTTTCTTTTCCAACAGTGGTATCAAAGCCTGGTTAGGAAGTGCACATTATAATGAAGGACAATAATGCTCCTAGTCGGATGCCTGTGCTCACAGGAATAAATTATTCTATCTGGAAGCCTCGGATGAAGGATTACTTAAATTGCAGAGACCTTTATGACCCAATCGAAGGTGATACTGCAAAGCCCGAGGACATGGATGTTAAAAAGTGGGGATGGATCAAGACCAAGACAGTCGCACAAATATGACAATGGGTCGACGACAAGGTGTTTCATCATATCGCAAATATCGATGAACCCGACGAAATGTGGAAAAAATTGCAAGAAATGTATGAGCGCAAATCGCCGCAGAATAATGTGCTACTGATGAAGAAAGTTGTTAACCGGAAGTACAAGGACGGTCATTCTATTGCAGAACATCTTGGCAGTTTTTAGGAATTAATTAACAAGTTATTCTCAGTGAAGATTGTGTTTGAAGATGAGATCCAAGCACTACTACTGTTGAGTTCTTTACCTGATAGTTGGGAAACGCTCGTTATTTCTCTGAACAACTCTGTTCCAGGTGGACAACTATCTTTAGAATCTATCAACGATAATTTGTTCAATGAAGAATCGAGAAGGCAAGAGTAGAATCTCAACAATAAATCAGAGGCATTTATCGTGGAAGATCGTGAGAGAAATAAACAGAGAAACTCTCACAGTCACGATAGATCAAGGTCAAGAGGCAAATCGAAGTCCAGAAAAGAGGTCACCTGTTATCATTGTGGCAAGCTAGGACACTTCAAGAAGGAGTGTAGAAAATTAAAATGTGATCAGTCACATGAAGAGTCTAAAAATGATGAAAAGGAGAAGAAGAGCAGTGGTGGAAACAACGTTGTAGTGGCTACATCAGATGATATATACTTTCTTACTCAAGAAGAGGAAGAAGATGATGTCAATGTTGTGAGTCAAGATTCAGTTTGGATGTTAGACACTGCAGCTTCATTCCATGTTACCCCTCGCAGAGATGTATTCTCAACATATAGAGAGGGGACATTCGGGTCAGTAAAGATGGGGAACAAGTCGGAGTCCTAAATTGCTGGTGTCGGAGACATTCAGTTGAAGACTAATACCGGATGCAAGATTGTGCTCAAAGATGTGAGGCATGTACTAGAGATCCGTCTCAACCTAATTTCAGTTGAAAAATTAGACGATGACGGCTATGAGAGCAACTTCAAAGGGGGAGTGTGGAAACTCAAGCGAGGTTCACTCCTACTAGCGAAAGGAAATAAAGATGGTACACTCTACAAGACTGAAGCACAACACTTCACCGAGGAGATAAACGTGACTCAAGAGATGTCATCCTCTGAGTTATGGCACAAGCGGCTTGGTCACATAGGTGAGAAAGGACTTCAGATATTCACTCAACGAAATCTGCTACCAAGTATAAAAGACACTTCACTTGACATATGTGTCCATTGTTTGGCTGGTAAGCAGACTAGAGTTATATTTAATAGAACTTCTTCGTCTAGAAGTTCACACGTACTTGATTTGGTGCATACTGATGTCTGCTATATGAAGGATAAAACTTTAGGTGGTGCACTTTATTTTGTTACATTTATTGATGACCATTCTAGAAGAGTTTGGGCTTTTCCTATAGTACACAAAAATCAGGTGTTTGCAGAGTTCAAAAAGTTTCATGCCAAAGTCGAAAGAGAAACTGGCAAGAAGCTCAAGTGTATTCGAGCAGATAATGGCGGCGAATACAGAGGTTTTTGAAGAATACTGCAACACCTATGGTATTAAGCTTGAGAAGACGGTTTCCAAGACTCCTTAGCAAAATGATGTTGCTGAGAGAATGAACAGAACAATTGAGGAACGCGTAAGATGTATGCTTCTACATGCCAAGATATCGAAGAGATTTTGGGGTGAAGCAATGATGACTGCAGTCGAACTAATCAACCACTCATCATCAGTACCTCTGGATGGTGACATACCTCTAAAAGTCTGGTCAGGAAAGGATGTTTCATATAAGCATCTCAGAGTGTTCGGTTGTAGAGCCTTTGTTCACATCCCCAGTGATGAGTGGTCAAAACTTGATAGCAAATTGAAAGAATGCATCTTCCTCGGATATGGAGGTGAAGAATTTGGCTACAAACTCTAGGATCCTATTAACAGGAAGGTTATCAGAAGTAGAGATGTTGTGTTCATGGAACACCAAACAATTGAAGATCTGTCGAAGGACAAAGAGCCAACTACCTTCACTGATTATCTAGCTGATCCGAGTTCAGTTGATGCACCGACAGAAGATGATATTGTTCCAGAAGCTTATCAAGATGACAGTAGCAATGAGAGCAACTCATATAATTCAGATATACCTTCGGATAGCTAAGACAGTGACGATGAGCCACATGTCGAGCATGATGCACCAATACAAGAGCCTCAATTGAAAAGATCGAATAGACAAAGACAAAAATCAAAGCGGTACTCCCCGACTGAGTACGTGTTATTAACTGAAGGGGGAGAACCAGTGTATTATCAAAAAGTCTTTTCACATGAGTAGAAGGATGAATGGATGAAAGCTATGCAGGACGAGATGCAATCTCTGCATGAGAACAACACTTACAAACTGGTGAAGCTTCCTAAAGGGAAGAGGGCACTCAAGAACAAGTGAGTGTTTCGACTGAAGAGTGAAGAGAATAATCCACACCCGAGATACAAGGCAAGATTAGTTGTCAAGGGGTTCAGTCAGAAGAAAGGAATTGATTTTGACGAGATATTCTCACCAGTGGTCAAAATGTCATCAATTCGAGTGGTTCTTGGATTAGCTGCTACCAAGGACTTGGAAATTCAACAGTTAGACATCAAGACAGCTTTTCTCCATGGTGACTTGGAAGAAGAGATTTACATGGAACAGCCAGAGAGTTTCCAAGAGAAAGGAAAAGAAAACATGATGTGTAAATTGCAGAAAAGCTTATATGGACTCAAACAGGCACCTCGTCAGTGGTACAAGAAGTTTGAGTCGTTCATGACGCATCAAGGATACAATAAGACCAGTTCAGATCATTGTGTCTTCGTGAAATATTTTTCACACGATGATTTTATTATCCTGTTGTTATATGTTAATGACATGCTTATTGTAGGTCAGGATAAAAGCAAGATTGATAGGTTAAAGTAGGAGCTGAGTCAATGTTTTTCCATGAAAGACCTAGGCGCAGCAAAGAACATCCTCGGCATGAGGATCACCCGTGACCGAGAGCAGCGCAAGCTATGGTTATCCCAAAACATACATCGATAAAGTCTTGGACAGGTTCAACATGAAAAACGCAAAGACAGTTACATCGTCACTTGCAGGTCACTTCAAGTTGAGTTCCAGACAGTGTCCGAGGAACAAAATCGAGAAGCAGAAGATAAAGAACGTCCCATACGCATCTGTAGTTGGCAGTCTGATGTATGCAATAGTTTACACAAGGCCAGACATAGCATATGCAGTTGGTGTGGTGAGCCGATTCCTATCAAATCCTAGTAGAGAGCATTGTGATGCAGTCAAGTGGATTTTCATATATCTTCGAGGCACGTCTAAGATATGCTTATGTTTCGAAAACGTTGAGCAATGTTAGAAGGATTTACTGACTCTGACATGGCAGGAGATATTGATAGTCGAAAGTCAACTTCTGATTACTTGATGACATTCGCAGGAGCAGCAGTCTCATGGCAATCCAAGTTACAAAAGTGTGTTGCACTATCAATGACTGAAGCAGAATATATCGTAGCTACTGAAGCAGGCAAGGAAATTTTGTGGATGAGACAGTTTCTGAGGGACTTAGGTTTGACGCAGGAGAAGTACATTATCCACTACGACAATCAGAGTGCTATACATCTGAGTAAGCATTCTAGTTTCTACTCTAAGTCCAAGCATATTGATGTTCGATATCATTGGATTCGTGACGAGACGAAGAAAAAGAAATTCTTTCTTCGCAAGATCCATACTGACAAGAATACGTCAGATATGATGACGAAACCTCTACCGAAAGAGAAGATCGAGTTCTGCAAGGAGCATGCAGGCTTAGTGGATTCCTTTGCATAAATAAGAAGGGGGAGATTGTTGGGCTCGATTATTATTATGCGAGTCCGAGTAGGAGTAGCAAACAAAGAGAAAAAAAAGAAAAAAGAAAAACAAACCTGTCCGAGTCAAAGAAACATCCGAGGCAGAGAAGGAAAAATTCCTATTGGTTTGGAAAATCAATCCGAGTCAAAGGTGCAAACCAAGACCAATATGAAGTCAATTTTTATGCTATAAAAATTGATGTGCAGACGTCTTGAGATTACAGCGCGCAGCCACACAACAAATGAAAGCCACCGAGAGAGAGAAAAAGATAAGAGAGACAAGAAAACTTCGGGGTTCGTTTCGGGAACGAGTTTTTATCCGTTCTCAACGAAACTTCAGGCATTACTTCTAAGCAGCCTTCTCAACTATTCCTCATATTCTTGTGAGATCATTCTGATTTCTATCCTCAGTTTCGAGGGACATTTATTTGTGGCATCCAAGATTAATTCTTGAGATTATTATTGTAATCCTCTGCATAGTTCAGAGAAGATATTTTGTAACCTATTATTATTTCATAGTGAAAGATTTTTTTACTCCCGTGATTTTTTCCTCTCACGTTGAGAGATTTTTCACGATAATTCTTTGCGTCTTTAGTCTGATTTAATTCCGCTATATTATTATCATCATCACATTATTATTGTGCGCATTAAAAAGGAAAAAAAGAAGATAATTCCACAACTATCAGTTCAATTTTTTTTTTGTCAACACATTGGAAGGATCCAAGAGAAACGACTGAAATTGTCAATGAAAATTACAAAATAACAATGAGTCGAGTGGAGGCAATAGGTGTGGTACTCAGACATTGATAGGCACAAGTTGGAGCGCCGTCAAGTGTTTCGGGCGGTCATGCCATGTTGTAACAATGGTGAAGGTAGCAAGAGGCAGCTTCCTGATTTGGAGATGGTATGGTACAACTCTACCTCTAACTATTCATTGGAGAAGTAGTTTCTTGTTAGTGTGATCCTTCACAAGAAAGTAGGAGTGATGAAATTCCAAGAAACAATCGTCTTGCACAATTTCTTAAGAAGGTTTGGTAGTCCATGGGATATGTAATATATTTGAGTTGAATTCCTCTTGCGCAATATTTGCCAGAAGAAAAAGGAAAAGAGAGCATTTGTAAGAAATTTTCTTTTTTTTTTTACTTAAGTCACATGAGATTTTTTTAAAAAGATCCAATTATATTCCTATGGAGAAATTAGAATATTACAAAATAATAATTGAAGTAGAAATGGAGATTTTTTGTTGGGAATAAAACACCAAGATCGAAGAATAATCAAGACAACGAAGTAGAAAAATAGAAGAAAAGATGAATATAGTGATTTAACGTGATAAAATTCTCTTTATCAATGTGAACAAAAAAGAAATATTCATGAACGTCGTCGTAGGAAAAAAATATGAGCGAAAGAGAGATAAAATTATAACCATCGTATGTAAAGGTTCCTTCCGTCATATTCTCATTTTTTTTATATTTTTTTCTTTCATAATTTTGAGTACGTGATATATAATTCAAGGCACATTAATATTTTTTTTATCATATGCAATCATTATTCATTATTACTATTTTGACATGACGTTAAAAACATTATTTTGGCCATTTTTCATTTGATAGAAGTTAGTTTTGAAAAAATTTGTATAACTCGCAAGAGAGGTAATAATGATAAAGAAAAATATATAAATAAATAAAATTAAAAAGGAACATTTTAGCATATAACAAAGACACTAGATAAATCTATAAATCGTGTGAAGTATATATGTCGCCGTATGTATCTATTGTTGGTATAATTATTAGCTGAAAGCGACGAGACGTGACCCAAGTGCTCCACTTTGATGTCCTTCTATCTACTTGATGTCCAATACATGAGCGTAAAAAATTTCAAGAACTAGTTTATAAAAAAAGGCAAAATTATTGCTATATGAAAATATCCCGTGAACCCGTGACCAAACTTTGGTATATTCCTTCAATTTTTATTAACAGTAGAAAAGAAAAAAGAAATATCTAGTTCATTATTTGGTAAAAAGATGCATGATAAAAGTAAACATAAAAAATGGTTTTCATTACATAAAAAAAAGTAAAGTTAGTGCATTAAACTTTATATATTAATTATATTATATTGTATTATTTTGATTCAGGAACATATATAAAACTCTTATTTATTTTTTTGATATATAACAACTTTTCATATAAGCCCTTATATTATAGATAATGCGAAAACAATAGTATGCTAATTTGAACTAAAAGAAGTTTTCATTTAATTATTTAGGAAATGAAAATGTTCAAACATTTAACATTTAAGTTAAAAAATAATTATAAACTACTACCCACTATGCTAATAAAATCACGTTTGATTAATTAACTTTTAAAATATAGACAAAACAACTTTATATCCAATCAAAATTAATCGTGCGAGTTAACAACTTTGGTCAAAACAAATAATTTACGCATGCAACCACGTACTTATACCTTATGAACATTTCTATATCTTTTTAAGATGAACTCGCGAAAGCTAAATACTTTTCTTGGGCAAAAAAATAAAAGAATTTCTTACTTTAAAATTGCATTGGATTATTTCGAGCTTTTTCTCAACAATTTACACATGACATTTTTTGTGACCCTACGTGGAAGTAGAAGTAAAGTGTGGAACATCAATTCTCGGCCACCAAAAGTAAAGATAGAAAGTGGCTCCAATTAACTGATCTCACACTTTGTATGGCATCTTGTGGTGGTGGTGGTGGTGGAGAGAAAATAATTCAAGGTATGTCAATGCCGACATGGTAAGCGTGGAGCAAAGAAATTATATAAGATGGCAACCTTTTTGAATGAATTTTTTTAATACATATGCATATAGTTTCATCATTTGGTAACACAAAGAAATAAAAAAATTTATATTCAGTAAAGTTCAAAATGGATATGGAGAAATAAAGTAGCCATCTATACCAATATATGTCTTCCATTTTTCTTAAGACACTTTTCATTTTATATTATATTAAACATAACAAAATTAATAACTTTCCAACAATTCAATCTTCTTAAGAAAATATTTTTCATCAAAGCACAATCTTAGTTCCCTGTATGTACAAAATTTCTCTAATAACCAGACAATAAAAATTTGAATGGCAAATGATTTCTTTTTTCCGCCTAATACTCGAAAAGTGGCACTTTTCATTATATGTGACTTTAATCGTTATGAGCATTAGTCACAAATTAAAATCTTGGTTCACCGAGAGCATGACTTATCTAGTGTTCACCAATGTTATCAAAATTAGACCGGATCGGCCAGTTCTACCAATTCAATCATGAACCGGCCAAAATTTTAGTTCGGTTTGATATCAAAATCGTTTTTGATATTGAACCAGGAAAATTCAATTGAACCGGGCCGATTGAATCGGTTCAATCCAGTTCAATTTAAATTTTTAAAAAAATGACAAAAATAGGAAAGTTAAAAAAGGAATATAAGAAAGGTAAAAAAAGGACGGAATATGATATGTATAAAATTAAATAAAAATTTAAATAAAAAAGATAAGTATTTAAAATTGATTAACATTAAAATGGAAAATTGTCAAAATGCATAAATAAAGGAAATAAAATGAAAAGTATTAAAGGAAAAAAGAAATGAGAATAATATAAATTAAAAATTATTAACATAGCATCTATCATCAATAAATAATAGATATTAAATTATAATAATCTATTTATATTTATATGTTAATCATTATTAAAACTTTTAATAAATAAAAATTATATTATATTATTTTTAAATATTATTAATAAATTATTAGTACAATATTCATATGCTATATTATATAACTTATATTATATCTTTGAGAAAAGGGCCCTGCTTAGCATTACCGTTAAGCAGGCTGCTTAGCGCGCCGCGATACCCTTGGATTCCCATCGGACGATCTCGTTTAAAAAAGGAAATATGCTTAGCCGTCCGATCCCTGCGACACCCTTGCTAATTGATTATTTTCTTGTAGTGTAGATGTCAAGTACTCAATTTTTGTGAAGGTTAAAAACGACAAACAGATATAAATAACTTCATATTTATTTATTAATTCTTGAAAATTAAAAACTTGGTTGAGAATTAACTAAAGTCATAGTTTCACCAACCAGACCCTGTGAATTCGTCAATGCCTTTTGCTTATGCTGGATGCTTGAAAATGATATTTTGACTCCCCATATGAGTCAACGTTCAAAAGTTGATATATATCATATTATCATGTTTCCAAGGGTCATTGGTCATATTTCTTAGTTTTCCATCAACCACTAACATGAAATCCATTTACTTATTGCGTGAATTAATGCTGAATCATAAGTTGAACAACGAGTTCTCGGAGTTGTACTCTCCAGAAATTAGAAGTCATGCACTTCAAAATGAATGAATACTTATACTTATTGAATCCTTCTTCTATATACATATTAAATTCTCTTGAAAAAAATTCAATATTCACATTTCAACCTTCAAATTGCATTAATTATATATAGTCTACTAATTATTATCATTATTTTTAAATATTATGCACATATCAGTTGTCTCATAATTAAATTATTTAAACATTTCGAGAGAGGAGTCTTTAAGCATCCATTTCTCAAACTAGATTATTAGTTGGATTTTTTTGATAAATGAATTAATTAGATATTTAGTAATCATTTGGGCAATATAAAAAAAAAGAAAGAATGAGCAAAAAAATGTGTAAAATAACTTCTTCATGCTCGTAGCCGAAAGTTCTTAGAAGTAATAATGATTGTTGATAAGTGATTGAGACAACCATTTTTGCAACTACATATGTTTCCTTTTTGCGTGAGTTGCGACTCCATTGCCAACATTGCCAACATTACCTTCACCTTCAATTTTTTTAGATCATTTTATCATACCCAACTTTTAACTTTTGACTTTTGACTTTTCTTTTTTTCTTTTTTGTTTTTTTGCTCCTCAACTTTTAAAATTTAGAGTCATGTATATCATAAAGGTATTATACAATGGCGAGTTCAATTAATTTGATTGATCTTCTTATTTTAGTTTAACCATATTAAAGGTATATCAATTCTAGTGTTAATTGTTACGTTTCAATATATATTTTGTATTATTGTAAACACACACCACCTTAAATTAAATGAAGCAAATACGAAAGTTTTGCACCTAATTAATGAAATAAAATTAAATGCATTAGACATTTACTGAACCAACACAATTTTAGAAATGAGTTTCTTGGGATGTGAGAGAAATTTCCAATAAAGCTTTGAGCCTAAATAATATAAGATAAGAAAATAATAATATGTACATGAAAACTCTACATATAAAATATTCTTAAAACGGTGAAAAATACAAAATATATGATGATACCTCTTATTTTAACTCATCATCATCCATCTTGAACACAAAATGAAAAACATGGAAATATCTAAAGAAGGATCGAAAAAAGAGGTGAAAAATATTCCAAAATGAATTTATATAATGTGAGTGGCATCATTGACTTTTATCATCCCGTCAACCGTGAAATAAGTTTATTGCATTAACGCGTACGTTGAGAATCCAAAGGTGTAGAAATCCGAGTGGCCATGATAAATACATAGTTGACGGAAGCTTAAAATTGATCCATAGGCCACTTAGCCAAGATGTTGTGATTGCACCGTTCTATTATAGAAAAGTTGATGAGAGAATCATCTTTTAAAAATGCTAAATAATAGCTTTTTTTCCTATCTAATAATTTAGAAGTCAAATAGCTCCAATTGCTGAATATTTCGGTCCTCAATAGAATCACCATAAACCAATGTATTCACATCTCTCCTTAGCCTCTTAAAAACATTACTAAAAAGAATATATAACATGCATGTAGACACATAGTTTGAATATATCCTCTAATCACAATCGAACAGAATATTATATGAAAAGATGAGTACAGCTCAATCATATCTAGAAAATACCGGGTTTTAAGAGTTATAAACAATTAAAATAAGGATAATTTTACAACTTGAAGCTTATGGAATTGAATTTTAATATCTGTATAATATATTGCAACTTTAGAAGAAAGTTATTCAAGTTATCTCAAGAAGATATCGACTTCTCATACGTGTTCCTACGTGATGCGTGCGTTATCTTATTATATTTCCATTAGTATTGTTTTTTTTTGGTATCAATAATTTATATTTATATACTGAATCCTCTTGTTAAAAGTTTCCTTTAATTGGAGAAAAACTTCAAGATACTAAAGTTGCAATTGAAAAAAAAAACATTTGAAAATGTAAAATAATTCGGTAAAAAATAATAATTATTATTTTTCAATGTTACAGTGGATAAGAATATTTACTACAAAGTAAAAATATTAAATTAAAAGTGGATGAAATATTCTTTCGCGATTCTAAATAGTCTATCTACAAGATACATAGTAGTCGAAAGTAATCATGTTTCTAACAAAACTAAAGAAGAAAACAAGGATCATAAATTTCTTTTGGGTGCATTCACTACATTCTCATTTAAAATTATCTGTCAATTTAAATATATATGCTTCTTAGAAATATTATCATTGATTATCCACAATCCATATACTTGTTATCCATATTACTCATTTATACTATATATTTTAATCGGTATCTTTTACCAAAATATTCTTGATAAAAATACTTAAGTTCAAAATTTTATATATATTTATTTTGAGTTCTGTAAAATTAAGTCATAAACACATATTCTAGACTCAAAATTAAAATTTTTTAATTAATATATTTTATAAAAAGATGACAATATTATATTAGTAGTCATTATTATGAATATTATTATATTATCATAATTAATAACAAAATATTATTTTGTATTTTATTAATAAATTAATTAATCATACTAATAATACAATTATTAGAAATGAAAGAAAGATATATTTAATAATAATAAGATTATTATGATTAACAATAATGATATAATGATACTACTAGTATTAATTAACATAACATAATTTATTTTATTAATTAATTATTTAGCTATTTTTATAAAACTTGATATCAAGGTTTTAAAATTCGAAAATTTACGTTGACTCATTTTAGTAAACTCGTATGATTTACACACATTACTATATAATATATATATTTAATATTATATGTTAAAAAAATATGTAACAAAAAATAATTTTTATATGTTTGTTTAAAAAATAATTAGTTCATTGATCATGTTTCGACTAACATGTATATGTATTGCTCATATGTAGCAATTCATCATAAGCTAAAGGTCTAAAAAGAGTTCAAGTTTATACATCAATGATCAAAGAAGTCTAAAATTCATGTAAATTGAAATATAAAGCATTCTTAGTTGTTAAATTACGAATGTTCAATGTTGCTTTTATTTTATTTCTTTTTATCTCAAATTTTGATTAAATGCTACTTTTTTGCATATGACAATTCTACTTATAAATTCGGTTGATTTTACTCGAGTTCATCCAAGTTCACTCGAGGCCAGCATTAAGTCTGATTTTACACTTAGTTCACTCGATTTCATGCTTAAACTCATGAATTAGTACGAGTTTATGCTTTAAACTCAAGAATTTATGAACCATGCTTGAGACAATTGTCAAAAGCAAGACTAAACAAGACCGTCAATTCTCCTATTCATAATTTATATTAACATTCCACAAGACAACATGACTTTTTTAAAAAAATACTTTGCTCATAACTTATCTAATTTAATACCATATTATTTGATAAATCAATTAATATTTAATTTGTCTAGCCATACATTGGAATCTAATTTCTCAATGGGCATCTTATAAATTAAGTAAATGAAATTTGAATACTTAATTCATCTTCTTCTTCTTTTATGGTGTGTCAGGTAAACTTCCTGCAGTCCCTAATTTTTTATGCAGGGCAAAAGAAATATGAAAAGCGATTGGGGACTTCCGACAGGTGCCGATGACGGTCGTTCTCGACCTTGATTTATAGCGCTCGCCCACGATCGTTCGTCCCCAATGTTCCGCGCTCGTTACGCCCACCGACAGCGCCCGAAGGTCGCGCGATCCTTCACGATCCGCACCTCGTAACGTCCGACGACGTGTCCGTCGTTATTATTCCTCCACGATCCGCGGTTGGCTCTTAACGACGGATTCCGCCAGCCATTCACCATTGACGTCGGTGATCACACGTACAGCTGGTCACGGGGATTGTGGAGTCGGCAGTGATCGCTGTGGTCATTTATTCAACATCTCCCACTTGACCACAGCGATCATTATTTTCAACACTCCCACTATTCGTATAGTGCCATACGGAGATGTCCTTTTTTTAAGTTCACTCTTCGTGAAAATTTTATCTTAGCTCAGTTATTTCTGAGTCTCATTAAACCAACATGTTTAATGAATATTCCAGCCGAAATTCCCTTTGTAAAAGAATCAGCCAACATATCACTTGTAGGCATGCAGGTCACTGTTACTTCCTTCTTTTCCACTATATCTTGAATATAGTGATATTCTATTTCAATATATTTTCCTTTGGAACTATTTGCTTCACTGTTTATCAAACTTATTGCAGCTTGATTATCACAAAACATGAGCATTGGTCCATCTGCTAGATCGAGCCCTAGTTCCATAAGAATTTGTTTGATCCATACTCCGTGAGTGGCTGCCATACTACAGGCAATGTATTCAGCTTCCTGTGTGTGTCTAGCTACACACTCTTGTTTCTTGCTTCCCCAAGAAATAGCTGCACCACCCAATATGAACAAGTGACCTGATGTTGATTTTCGATCATCAATGTCCCCACCAAAATTCGCATCTGCATAGCCTACAGGTTCAAGTGTACCAGTCTGGTATGTCAACCTCAAATGCACTGTGCCTTTCAGATATCGTAGTATCTTCTTGATGGCTTCCCAATGTGCCTTTCCAGGATTACTTTGAAATCTACTAACCAGGCTTACAGGATAAGCCAAATCAGGTCTTATGCATAATATGGCATACATTAGACTACCCACCGCTTGTGCATAAGGAACTTCCAAAGGTTTTTGTTCAGGATTAGGACACTGACCTTTGCTAAGCCTTTTCCCATTCACAAGTGGTGTTGGGACAGGGCTGGAATTATGCATCCCAAATTTTTTTAGTATCTTATTCAAATATTGTTCCTGAGTCAAACTCAATGTTTTTGAGCTTCGATCTTGAATAATTTGAATTCCGAGAACATATGATACATTTCCCCTATCTTTCATTTCAAATTCTTTGCTCAATTTTTCTTTTATTTGATTGAGCATCATGTCATCATTTCCGGCGAGCAAAATGTCATCTACATACAGTGGCATTATCGCAAATTTGCTCCCATCTTTCTTGATGTACACACAATGATCCAATTTGTTTGTCATAAAGCCAAATTGAATGACCGTAATATGGAACTTTAAATACACTTGACGTGATGATTGTTTTAAGCCATATAATGATTTTCTCAGTTTATATACCTTATTATTCTGACCTTTCACCTGAAAATCATCAGGTTGTTGCATATATATGTCTTCACTCAGATCCCCATTGAGGAAGGCAGTTTTAACATCCATCTGAAATAATTCCAGATCCATATATACAACTATCGCTAAAATGATCCTTATAGATGCAAATTTAGCTACTGGAGAATAGGTTTCTTGAAAATTTATTTCGGCTTTCTGAGTATAACCCTTTGCAACAAGTCTTGCTTTGTGCTTTTCAATAGTACCATCAATTCAGTACTTTTTCTTGAAAATCCATTTGCACCCTATGGATTGCCTACCTTCCGGCAAATCACATAATGCCCATACCCCATTACGATTAATTGAGTCCAATTCATCCCTCATGGCGGCCATCCATGATTCCGACTCTTGAGAAGCCATTGCTTCTTTGTGAGATATGGAATCTGTACAATCCTCTATGTCTATGTCCACGAAGTAGCATGACACCTCGCACCCGTACAGAAGATAATCATCCAAATGTGCGGGTCGATTCCTAGGCCTTTTGTTGCCAGTTATACTCATGGAGTGTATGGGTTCCTCCACATTCCCCAAAGGTATATTATCATGCATAGATTCATCTCCCACTTTTGGATTAATGTCCAATGTGCCTTGTCCTGAGTCATTTTCATTATCCCCAAGGATAATTAGAGGCTCATCGTCCTCTTCTTCATGCAATACTTCTTTTCCTTTCTCAAGGAAAACTGCATCTCGACTCTCAATAAGGCCTTTATCATTGTGAAAGAATCTATATCCTTTGGATTTTTCACTATATCCTATGAACCTGCATGTTATCGTCCTTGAATCCAGCTTGTCCCTAAGCTGATTAGGAATTAATACATGCGCTTTACATCCCCATTTTCGAAGATGGCCTAGATCGGGCTTCCTGCCATTCCATATTTCGTATGGCGTGGATTCAACGGATTTTGTAGGAATTCTATTTTGTATGTAATTAGCAGTCACTATTGCCTCGCCCCAAAAACTCTTTGGGAGTCTCGAGTGTGACAACATACACCTTACTGCATTCATAAGGGATCTATTCTTTCTCTCCGCCACATCATTTTGTTGTGGCGTGTAAGGCATTGTAGTCTGCCTACATATGCCTGCTTGAATGCAATAGTCCTCAAATTCTCGAGAGGTATATTCACCTCCTCTATCCGTTCTTAATGTTTTAATTGGTCTTTCCAATGTTTTTTTCACTTTCATCCTATATCTCTTAAACATTTCAAAAGCTTTAGCTTTTCTTTTTAAGAGAAAAATATAGGAGAATTTGGAGTAATCATCTATGAATGTTATGAAGTACTCTTTTCTATTGTGTGTAGCAACACTCAATGGACCACAAATATCTGAATGAATTAGTCCCAATAGTTCCGTTGACCTAATTTCGATTGGGAAGGATTTCCGAACCATTTTTTCGGTCAAGCAATGTTCACAAGGTGCAATACTTGCATTTGTTATGGTGGGCACTAAATTCATTTTCTTTATTTGTTCCATTTTAGATTTTCCTGGATGTCCAAGTCTTTCATGCCATAAATCATAGTTAGATACACACACAGAGTACTCAAAAGCTACATTCATAGATTCATTATTCACGGTAGGAAGGCAGAACATATCGTGCCCGAGGACAAACTTTCCCATAGCTACGATCTTTCTGTTCTTTCTTATGGATCCATGATCATTATAAAATCTGACTTCAAAATCCTTCTTAAGAAGGACGGGTACAGAGATGAGATTTCTACGAATCCCGGGGGCATACAGTACATCATGAAGTATGACGACGCTTTCTTCCAGAACTAATTTGTAAGTTCCAACACCTTTAACATCCAAATAGGTGTTGTTGCCCATGAAGATTCTCTGTTCTCCTTCCTTCATATCCTTGAAGTCAACAATGCCTTCCATAGTTTTGGAGATGTGACGGATGGCACCAGAGTCAATCCACTAGCCTTTAATATCTGTCGTCGCGGCATTACACTCGACGACTGCAGCAAATTCAGGTTTATTTTGGCTTTGCCTAGACGAAGCCCTACTTGGGCCTGCCGACTTATTGTTAGAAGGACAATTGGCCCTGAAATGGCCATACTTCCCACAGTTATGGCAAGCGCCCTTAGCTGGCTTTCGTCCGCGCTTTTCCTTGAATTGCTTTTTTCCGGGTCCAAGCTTCTTGCTATTGCTATGGTGCACCGAATGAATTTCTTCAACGGGATCTCCAGCATCCTCCGCTTCAAAAACTCCTGTTGTCTTCCTGCTCTTTGCCATATCTTGTTCTATGGCTACCTGAGCTGGTAGGTCAGTCACCGACTTAACTATTCCATTAAGTCGCAGTGTGGTGACAGCTATGTCAAAAGATGGTGGAAGACTACTTGGCACTGCAGAGACTTGCAGTGGTTCAGGTAAGGCAGTTCCTGCAGTGGCTAAATCTTTAGCCATGACAATCATCTTATTTACATGCTCTATGACATTTTCACCTTCCTTCATTTTACAAGTATTATATTTATGAAGAAGGAGCTGTATGTTCGGTTGAGTTTTCGAATCATACTTTTCTTTAATAGCATTCCACAAGTCATGAGCATTCTTATAATTTTCGAATACCCTAATCAAATGATCTTTCATGTGCATCAGTATCAAAGATCTGGTTCTTCTATCCTCCCACTGTTTATGAGCCCTTATTTACTCAGCATTAGCTTCTTCAGGAAGCACAAAAGCAGGAGAGTCAATTATTGGTTCCAGATTGTCATGCATCAAGCCAAACCTAATTTTTCTGCTCCACATTTCATAATTAACGCCATTTAAGCATTCCATCTTGACCAGCTTAAAAGTAATAAGTTTGTGAGTCATTTTGTTAAGTGATGCTTTTTTCTAAAAAAAACATAAAAAATTTTATTAGTACAAATAATAATAAAAAAACTGAGAGTTGATAATTCCAAAAAAAAATTCAGTGAACAAATATTTTGAATAAAAAAATAACGCAAAATACTCCTTAAAATTTATTGCCTTACGTTAAAACAAATACTTATAGAAATGTAGTCTTGTACTTATTTCAAAAGTAATTTTACCGATAGACTAATTATCAAAATGAAATGTTTTTGTTACCAGATGCAGTTTTTGTAAAACAAAATTATTGATGAAATATATTCACAATTATGAACAAGTAATAACTATACGTATTACTTATAAAATAGAGTAATAATAATAGTAGCGCCTTATGAATTTCAAAACAGAACAAAAAAAATGTTGAAAAAATGAAATCCCAGAAATTTTCAAGATTCAGTTTCGGTATATATAAAAAAAATTCTAGGTTCAGTTTCGAAATTATATATAACTATCTAAAACAGAAAAAAAATCGCAAGGCAAAAATTACATAAACAGATGGTTAAAGTTAAAGATAACTATATGGCCAGGATTAAAACACTCTGGAAACAAAAAATTTAGGAGGAATAATGAAATTTCAAACAAATAAGAATAAGATAAGAATTATATAGGCCGACGACAAATAACAGCAGAATTACACGAGCTGTGAATATAAGGCAAGTATTATGGGTCTCTTACTATTCTGATGATTATAAAAAAAATATAATTATGACCCCCCTTTTTACGTCAAGGATTTAAAATATGCAGATCAATTGTAAAAAAAATTTAACAGATTATATTTAGCAACTATGATAAAACTGATCTAATCAAGCATGCGTCGCGCATATCAATAATAGTATGCGGATAAAACACGTGCAGCTATTCTGATTTAATCAACTAAATAATAAATCTAAAGTTGTGGCTTAGATTAAAAAAAATATGCAGAGAAAAAAAAAGGTTTCTTATCTCTACGCAATAATAAAAAAAATATTGCGCAACAGATGTCGATCTAAAAAAGAAACAGCATGCAGTAATCTAATCAAGAATGCAACAGATGGCGATCTAATCAAGCATGTAACAACGACGTAAAGGCTAAACAGCATGCAGATCAGGCCAAAAAAAAATATTGACGGCGCAGATGTGTTATGATGCGATCAGGAAATAACAGCGCGACGCGGATCACGCACAAAAACAAAAAAATATTAACGGTGCAGATTCGTTATGATGCAATCTAATGGTTTAAGTCATATTGCCACTGTTCGTCTTCTCGAACAGATCTGAAAAAAAAAACTTGCGCGTTCCGTTCACCGTGGGTGATCAGGGGAGAAGGTGAATGCCGGCAGGGACTCGTCGAAGGCGCAATCAACGGTCGGAGAAGGCTCGCCAAGGATGTGGAAGCTTCGTCGCAGCGGATTGAAGACGCCCAAAAAAAATTCGCCAGAATTCGCTGTTGGTTCACGAATCCCCTGCAGAGAACGCCTTTGTACCTTCGGACGCCGCTGTAGAAAAGCGGAAGGGCTTCGGAAAGATCACCGACGTCGGGAAGAAGAGGATAGACAGAGTTCGTCGGAAGTCACCGATCTGGCGCTCTGATACCAATGAGGCAGGGAAAAGAAATATGAAAAGCGATTGGGAACTTCCGACAGGTGCCGACGACGGTCCTTCTCGACCTTGATTTATAGCGTTCGCCTACGATCGTTCGTCCCCAATGTTCCGCGCCCGTTACGCCCGCCGACAACGCCCGAATGTCGCGCGATCATTCACGATCCGCACCTCATAACGTCCGGTGACGTGTCCGTCGTTATTATTCCTCCACGATCCGCGATTGGCTCTTAATGATGGATTCCGCCAGCCATTCACCATTGACGTCGGTGATCACGCGTACAGCTGGTCACGGGGATTGTGGAATCGGCAGTGATCGCTGTGGTCATTTATTCAACAATTTTAGTGGGTGACAACATACAATGTGACAATCATTTTTAAATAACGATAATTTTAAATTTTCATCAGAATTTTTTTTTGAAAAAATAAGTAAATTCGGATATAAAACTAGAGAGAGTCCCATGAACCAACTAGTCATAAAATTTGTTCCAACTCTGGTAGAAGGGCAGGCAAAAGGTGTATCTACTGCTGAAAGTCATCCCTTACCTAATTCCTTGCAAGCATAATGGACCCCGAGAAAAAAAGAAGAATGTAAAGAAAAATTGAAAAAAAAGGTTGATGGGGTAGAGATATTTTGTTGTGGGAAGAAACCAAGTGGAGGAGGGATATGATATGGGAAAACTGTGACACCACCAGGAGGTTTTGGCTTTGCAAGGGGAGCGCCCCTTGGATTTGCATCCCCCAGCTGGCAGAGCACCACAGGGACCAAGTGGCCGTGCCAACCCTACAAAAACACACCCAATTTTTAGATCTTTTGAATTCTTTCAGCTTCACCCCTTGGCCACACCCACATGTTCAAAAATATCTTCCTTGTTTTTGTATATTTTATTTATTTTTACTTTTCAAGAATGATAATATATATATATATATATTTATTTATTGATGACTAGCAAAAGTCGATCCTGAAATCTGCTATTTATTAAAGTTTGTATAGTTGATTTATGATCTCTCCTTTCTAACATGCAGGCACAAAAAATAGAAGAAAAAAAACCTCTCTTAACTGTGCATATGTTATCACAACGTGGCTTGGAAGTTTCTGACATCTTTAGATGGTCATCTCCGTGTTATGAGTTTGGATTCTGTTTATTTATTTATTAATTTATTTGTACATTTTCTTTGTTTTTTTTATGCTGCTAGTGAGGAAAAAGAAAGGTGCAATTGGCAGACTGTGGCACAAGTTCATGCCTATCCTCTCAGGTGGCGGGGCCTAAACATAAAACTTTTCCCTTTTCGTGCTTCTCACAAGTCACCAAACCTTTCTACATCTGGTCCCTTTCCCTGCACTGGTATCATCTGAAGCAACTTACCTGATTTTTTCTTTTGTTTTCCTTTTCATCCCTTGTGCCAAGTGCCAACCTGCTGGTATCCATCCACTCCCCTTTTAAATTATTGTTTTCTTCTTCTTGATGACTAATCTATCCATATTAAAGTGGGGTTCATTTTGATGATTCTTTTTTAACAGAAATAAAGTATGATATCCATATAAGGAGGAGTTCAGAAAGCGTCAAGCTCACGTACTGTAAGTTTTCACATTCATTTTAATTATTAGTAATTTTAAAATTATTAGTAATTTTAATTCAAAATGTTACTAATATTATACCCTTATTGAATTAATTTCCTTATATGAAATCATTTTTCCTAATTTAGGGAAAAAAATTATCATAAGAAAAATTTGGAAAACATAACCATTATCGATAATTTACACTGAAAAAAGGGATTCAACTCAGAAAGTTATTTATGTACAGAGGAGATCTATCTCCTACGTCTACGCAACAAATTTTTTTTTTCCCTACTCAACTCATCAGCCATATTTACTACTATAAAACTCTACCGTTACACTAATACATACTCGTGTTAACAGGACGATAAAGATTCAAATAAGAACATTCAAATCGAGGGATGCGAAGGTTCCCTCTTCGAAAATTATTCCTAAAAACCTGTCGAAGTTGTCTGCCTGAAATTTCGACTTCATCAATCTTCCTACTCTACCAAGTTAGGACCTGCACTGCGTTGGTTCGCACGTTCTACTGAAGTGTCTGGGTGCTCCTCCTCCTCCTCTAGGAGCTGCTCTCCTGGAAGCTGAGAGATCGTGAGAGTGCCGCAGGGTTGGCATGCAAAATAGCGGAAGTGTTCCTGGCGTGGTTCTTCACTGTGTCTTCGTCTGGCTGGAAGCCCTTGAAGAGCCCTCCTCCGCTAACAACGTCAGCCTTGCTGTTCCTGGCGCCACCAATCAAGGACCATATGGAGCTCTTTGCAGCTTCCTCAGGGTCATGTATCCTCAGTGTCTTGGGTATCCAGATGCCCGCCGCCCTCCTCTCCTGGTTGTCCCTCTGGTTGCTTGCTTCTTCCTTGGGCGTATTGTCGTCTGCGAGCACCTCATCCTCTCTAGTGTGCTTGCCCAAGGGGGACGGGCATGATCCTGTTCCTTGAGAAGAAGTGTTAAGAGATGAGGTCAATGGCGTGCTCCAACTCACAGGTGCGACTGTACAGTTCCAGAAAGCTGCAGCTGGATAGAATGGAACGGGAAAGCTTGGACCACAAAGTGGAGCCGGGATCCATGGGGGGTACAGCAAAGGAGATCCGCTGAGACATGGAGCTGCGAGGGGAGCATGAGCAGCCGCCTTCTCGTTTCCTGAACTGCTGGTGTGTTCTGGTGGAAGAGGAGGGGGTGGTGGCACCATCTTCTCTTCCATCTGTTGGAATCCATTTCGGTTGCCGCTCTTGGTATTTTCCTCTGCATTGTTCAGTGCAGATGCCATGGGCTCTGAGACAGGCCTGTCAGAACCGAATCTGAGAACCGTGCCGTGTGGATTCAGAGGGTAAGCGATCACGTCAGGGACGTCGGCTCGAACTGCATGGGGAGGAGGAGGAGGAGGACGTGCCATCAGTCGGTAGAAAGGGTTGGAGTTCTTGTTCTTGCGCCGCCCCGAGCCCACGGGGACGTTCCTCATGGTGCCACCAGCCGTCCAGTACCTCTGGCAGTTCTTGCAGAAGTGGCGCGGCTGGTTGACGTTGTAGTTGTTGTAGTAGCAGAACTTGGTGTCCATGCTGTTGCAGCGTGGACAGGGGAGCACCTTGTCGGGCTTCTTCAGCGCTTTCCCCTTGAGATTACTTGGCTCCTCATCCTGCTGCTCTTCAGACGTTTGTTTGTCGATGGATGCTTCGTCCTCCTTACCATCTGAAGGCACCTCGGAAAACTCGCTTGTTGACACAGATTTTGGAGGGTCGCTCTTTTCTTGTGAATCATGGGATTCTGAAGCAGCTCCTGAGATTACATCCTGAAATTACAGGACATAGTTCTCAATAAAAAAAAACGAAATGATAGCCACACAGAAAGATCCATATCTAGAATACATTTACAGAAGATACGTAAATTAATTCTTTTGGGTTCACCACAAAAGCTGAAAAATAGCAGAAAAATTCTCCATGTGAAACAAAAGCTGAAAAATAGCAGAAAAATTCTCCATGTGAAACAAAAGCTGCAAAGGAACTTTATCATGTTTTGTTCATATTAAACAGATATTAGGCGAATTAATGCCTGCAAAAGTTCACTAATAGTTTGTCATGTTATCTTAAGTGGTACGTATACCATCAATCACCGACCACCCATTGACAATCACATAAACAGATATGGCAAAGATTCAGGCTTCTGAAATCAAGGATGAACTGAAATAAGTTCCAGTCATAAACTCACAATTCCCAGGTCTAATCTGCTTCTTAACAGTTAACCAAAAATTTCTTATAAGTAACAGTAACCAACTCAAATGTCTTTACAAAGTTAACAAAACCAGATCAACATCAAATGATAGATCATCACTCACAACTAAATATTGCAAACAGAAACCAAACCAAGAGAAGACCATAATTTTAGCAAGAACCAAACAAAATTTCCAAGTCCTTGTATAATCACATCCAACAATTAAAATACACAGAACTTAAAGAGAAAAGAAAAAAAAAAGGAGTCAAATATTTGTTATCCTTCAGGTAGAAGGACTTCAGAAGAAAACACTACCTTCTCCTCTTCACCACTGCACCCTCCGCAAGGAGGCATCAGGGGAGGAGGATCGCCAGTTGGTTTCAAGGGGATTGTGGCACCAAACAGCTTGATGGCAGGGTCTTTGTTCTCAGACATCTCTTCTTCCTTTGTTTCTTGTAAGCTCTGGTTGTGGTGCTGGACTCTCAAAATGAAGTCGGACTCGCTTCCATCGCAGAGAGGTTTTTTACAGAGGCGGAGTGGGGTGGGGTGGGGGTGGGTGGGTGGGTGGGGGGGGGGGGGGGGGGGTAAGAGTTTGTGAGCCACTAATTTCCTTGTGGCCTTGTGAGGGCGTTATTTGATTCTCTTTGCCTTTTCCTACTTCCATCCCTTCGAACACCAAGATTTTGCACCCAACAAGGAACCCTCCTCTCTGACCAAGTTGCATGGCATTCACTGCTGGGCCAATCATAGAAAAAAAAAAGAAGGTTGTATCTTAATGGACTTTCTGTCGGGTTTTCTGGGGATACTCTATTTCTTGCTGCCAAGTGGAAAGAGAAAAAAAAAAAGAAAAAAGAAAACAGTGGTCATTCTTTCACACTCAGCATCCAATACCACCAAAAATCTTAACTCTTTGAAGTCGAGATTCATGAACAGTTTCCTCCTTACTTTTTTCCCTTTCATCACAGGCCCTTTCTCTTTCATCTTGTGTGCATTTTACATGTCTTCAATGTATGTAATGGATTAATGATTACCAATTTTCCTCTGTTATAAACAATGTTTTTTTAAAACTGAACTGGTGATCGAACCGATTGGTCCAGATCGGATTAAATTAAATTTTTATTAAAATAATATTATTTGTATTACTTCAAAAAATATATTATAATTAAAGTATAAAAGGTAATAAATAATAAAATAAAAATCATATCAATCATCAATTAAATTAATCAAATAGTAATAGATTATTTTTATATTTTTAAAATATATATTAGTTGTAGTTTAATTTTATTATTTAATAATTTCATGAACAACTTTATTTCTTTATTTAAATCTTTCTTTATTACTATCTTCCCACATTTTATTATATAACTTCAAAATTCTCTTCATTTAATTTATTTCATTTTTCATGTTCATCCTATAAAATTTATTATATTACTTATGTTTAAAATTTTAATATAAATTATCTATAATGATTTAAATAATCTTATTTAAGTTCATGATAATTTTCTCTTTTATTTAAATTTGAATTTATTATTTCCTTCTTACTTTTTATTTTCAAATTCAAATTTAATTTCCTTATTACTAATATCTTTCTTCACATTCATTCTATAAAATCTAATCCCTTATTTTCTCCTCTTCCTATTATTCCACCATTAATACTATAATATACTTTCTTTTTTTCTATTTTTTTATTTTTATTTTTGGAAAAAATCAGATTGAATTGATTTTTCGGTTCAACCCGATTCTAACCGATTGACCGTTTCAATTCGATTTTTATACAATCCAATTTTTAATATCAAATCAGACCGAACGGATGGTTCGTGGTTGAAACTTTCTGATTATAAGCTTAAAGCTTTTGCCTTTTAGAAAATATGGTCAAATAATTAAATTGAAATGTGGGCGTCCAACAATGTCCTACATCCAAAAATTAATTCCCTACGAACATTTTTATTATTTCCACATTTAATCTGTAAAAAAAATGAATAATTGTAACGAAATTTTTTATGTTATTTAAGTCTGTTAAATTAACCTAGCCATGAAGAAGCGTTATCAAATGACAAGTGATGAGGCAGAGGGTCCAGCCACATTAATATTAATTGGGCATTGACAGCTTAGCCTGACTCCATGTTTAGCATTGTAAGGACAATGTATCAGAGAGAAAGTAGGTAGTCCAAATTGCAATGACTATCATGTCTAGTACTCAAAACAAAAGAAAATGGCTGCCATGTCCATTTCCGGTTATCCAGTGACATTGTGTCACAGGACATGGCCGCTTAGAGACATGGGACCTGCACCCTAAACTTGTACACAGAAAAAGACCAACATATGAGATGTGAAATAAGGAACTTCCATATAATGGAACCTACATGTCTTGCCAGCCAATTACATAGTCTATATTATTGGCTACAAAGGATATGTGAAGATGAAGGTTTATGAAAAAGGGGATAAGAACCCTGTGTAGGGATGGCGCACTCCTCTGCTCCAACCCCTCTGCCCCGAATTCCCGATGCAAGGGGAACTTAATATCCCACCCCCATCCTTGCGGGCCAGATTTTTCAAATTTTTTTACTAAAAAGTGTGAAAAAAATTCACCTACTATATAATATTATACAATATTCATGCAATAGTTATAATATAATAAAACACGATTAATACAATAATAAATTGAATAGAATTATAAAAAATATAATTTTTTATTCAATCACCTTTATCTACACCCACAAAGTCCTAATCAATTCCCCAAATGCCTAAATTGCAAAATCTCTCTTGGCATGGATGCACCTTAAGCCTTCTCGCTTGGGCGAGTTGGATGTCCTTGGGCATGATGGCAACCATCTTGGCGTGGATGGCACAAAGGTTGGTGTCCTCGAACAGCCCGACGAGGTAGGCCTTGGCAGCCTCCTACAGCGCCGATACGACCAAGCTCTGGAAACAGAGATCTGTCTTGAAGTCCTGGGAGATCTCGCACATCAGCCACTAGAATGGAAGCTTGCGGATGAGGAGCTTGGTGCTCTTCTAGTACTTGCGGATCTCGCGCACCACCACCGTGCCCAAGCAGAAGTAGTGGGGTTTCGTGATGCCACCGGTAGTGTCAAAGGTCGGCTTTGGGGGCGACGTCAAATAGCCACTGCACTTCATGACCTACGGCCGTTGGCCAGGAAGCCGACATGGCCCCGGGTCTGCTTGAACGAGGCAGCCACCATGAGCTGGTGTTCAGATTGTGCCCGCACCTCTGTTGATCGTGCCTCGGCTGCCACTGCCGCAATGTTGATCCGCCCCACCATTGAAGGGTGCGCTCGCAGCCTCCCAAAGCCTCTGCAGCCGGCCAGCTTTCTGACCACCGCAGTGCTATCCACCTCCACAGCCGACCAACCAATGGTAAGCTCCAACCATTCGAAGGGGCATAGTCGGCTTGAGAAATTAGGGTTAGGAAGGGATTGAGGGAGGAATGAGAGAGATTCTGATGTTGGGGGAAGAATGAGAAAAGGATTTAGGATTTTTTATCTTATACATGTTGAAAAGAACGATTGAGATGTAATCCATGTAATCTGACTGATAATTAAATAAGTTATTAATTAAAAATTAAGTCTGGGGAATATGAAGACCCGACGGGACATGAGCAATCCACCCATCCCACTCTTCGAAAGAGGGGTAGGGGCAGTTTGTCCCCCATCCCCGGTTCCGTGGGGAAAAAATCCCTGAGTAGGAGCCCCGAATGGGTAATCTCTAGGGGCCCCGCAGGGGCGGGGGATATTGCCATCCCTAGCCATGTGGGCCAAATTTCTTTCCATATATGTGGGACACCTTTGGATTCTCATATGACAAACAAAAAAATAGGGTATATTTAAGTGAATCGCACTGCTTAATCGATATCACTACAAAAAAAGTGAGCCAGCTTATTGAGTAAACTAGGCTCTCGAGTGGACCATGTAGATCTAGGAAACAGATGTGTTATAACTTTCCATTTCAGCCAAATTCATGAACTTAAAAAGTGCTCTCCCTACACAAAACGAAACCCTTGCATCGGCTTCCCCATCACCGCCCTACCTCATCGGATCTTCGTATCCCTCCTTTTTCCCATCTCTTGCCTGCTCAAACTTTGATCGAATGTTTGACAGTTTTTCCTCGTTGCATTGACAAGTTCCCTGTCATCCCCAAACGTGCACAATCTACGATCAATATGGCGAGAGCGTGAAGGGCTAGGTGCCACTGCCGGGGGCAGACGGAGACAACGACGCCTCCTTCTTCATTGGTGACGATGGGCCAAGGGTGTTATGGTTCAATCTAAGGGATGCCCAGAACATTATTCTCAGAGTTCTTCTGGTCGTCAAGCCCATTTGAGGGCATGAGGGCCTCAAGCAACGGGAGAGGAGGGGCAAGTAGGTTCTCCAGCTCATTTTTAGCTAAGAACTTCTTCGATTTCAGATTTAGTAGCACGGATGGGGGCTCGATGAGTTCGCGATGGCAGCACAAGGATACGCCCATGGAGCACATGCTTCCCTGTAATTTGGAGGCGCTCAACAAGGGCACCACTAAGAAGATGAAGATTTCCAAAGAGATATTTGTGCAGAATATCTAAGGGATACAGATAAGTTACGAACTTTTTAGATACTTTATCAAATTTTTACTTCATCCCCAAAAAATCATTGTGAGCAAAAGGAGGTTCTTAATCTATAATAGGAACCTCAAATCCTTGAGGATGATAGGTAAGATATTTTCAGTGTTTTTTTCATTCTTTGTGAGTTGCAGTTTCAATAAAGTTATATCATTTTCCCCAAGAATCGAATTCGTTTGTGCTTGTGTGTTTCATTGTTCTTGTGATGCAAGGAAACCTTAGAATCAATCTGTGAAAGGCTGAAATCCATCAATGAAGTAAACCTTAGAATCAAGTTTCCCAAGAGGCTCACGTCTTAGGAGAAGGCTGAAATCAAGAAAGTATTGACATCTTGCTGATTGATTGCGCTGGCTTCATCATTTTTTACCCCGGTGGGTCCGAATACACAATTGATGTGTATCAATAAAACTCGTACCATGATTGGTATTCTTTCTAGGCACATGTAAAGTTCAACCGTGCATTACATTAGTTCATGTATTTCTCTTTAGTAAAGAAATATAAATGATACAAATTCATCAAATTATTTTTGTCAAATGTGCAATGCTTCATTTGATACTCTTATGTTTGCCTTTTTTCTCAAATATCCTTACAAGCACTATCACCAATTACTTTAACACTTCAAAGTTCCAACTATAGGAAACCCATAATTATTGACCAAGAACAAGTAAATAGACTAGTAAAGAGTAGAAACATATAAGATAGCGTAAATGTAGAATATACTATGAACTTCTTTGACTAGCCCCACATGATGTTTTCTTCTCCTATCCTTTAAGAAAAAAAATTCGAACATAAGTTACATGTATGGCATGAATGTTTATGCATTGAACATGAAGAAAAAGCAATTAACTAGCAATACTACGAATGTCTATGCAAAATATCAAGTTACATGTATGACATGAATGTTTATGCATTAAACATGAAGGAAAAGCAATTTATGTATGAGTTATGCAAAATCCGACCAACCACATTAATACTATGTCTTAATTTACACCTCCCAAGGTCATTAAACATGCATCCAACAAAATGCATATAAAAAGCAACCTAATTTTGTGTTTATATCTCTTAGGTATTACAAACAACCTAATTTCATATCATTCAACATAATTTACATCTCTCAGGCATTACAAAAAATCATGACAATACTACCAAAAAATCAACTTAAGGGGGCAGGCAGCGGGCTCCTACTTTCTTGCAGGGCGGCGACAGTCAAAGCAGTAGGGTGGCAGAGGTATTGCAGGGCAGTGGCAGAACAATAGTGTGTCGGCGTCGGAGTAGTAGTGCATCGGCGTCACCAGGGAGGAGGAGGAACCGGCGTCAAGGGTCGGAGGAGGCGTCGGGATCAAGCGGTTGGGCGGAGGAGGCCAGCGCAAGGCGGAGGAGGGTGGACGACGACGTCGGAGGAGATAGAGAGGGCAGGTTGGAGAAGGCGAGGTTGGAGGACACGGGGTAGGACGAGGGCGGACTGTCACACCCCACTCCAAGATTAAATTCTAATATCAACTATTATCATCATTAATTATGTCAATCAATTCTACAAATAAAATCAACAAAACCTCTTGCCTTACTTATCTTGTGTTATTTGCCAATACATACAAAAGATGCATATATATTCATCAAAGTGAAATAAACAGTTATAAAACATATCAATCACATATTATCATTATAATTTATTTTTCATTAACCACCTCACATATAACACCTCACAGGATCAAGTTTTATATAACCTTACAAAAAATTTCTCACAAACTTAATTACAACATCTAGGATTATCTATTACATGCATGTTTCAAAAATAAAAGTGAAAGAAAAAATAAAATTGTTCCAATGGCTCGACCTCTTCTATATGCAACAAGACAAGCTCTGAACCGATTCAACTTGAGAACTTAGAATTATCTGAAAAATTCAATAAGGATAATGTGAGCAACAATCATTTGCTCAGTGAGTGAAATAAAAGTACAACATAGAGGAACAATACGAGTGCATATAACATTTAAATAATCACATTTCTTTCATATGAGAAAACATTTAAAGCATACATCATAACACATAACTTTTCAAATCATATGAACTTTAGATAAATAAAAATTATTCAAGATATCATTATATTCATAGTTAAACTCTACACATGTGTCATCGCACATACTCATCATGTATCATATAGTTAAGCAGAGCTCAATAATCAAGAGTATTGAATATGCAGAGCAAATCATGGATCAATATATATCCCTCCATGATTGTGTGTCATACAATTAAGTAGAGCTTTACAATCATGGAGTCTTAGATACGCATAGCAAATCATGAGTCAATACATATGTATCCCTTCATCCGTGGATACGTATAGTATATCATGGGTCAATTCATGCACGCAGAATAGTCCCCAAAGAGCAAGAACATCCGATATACGCCTCAAAAGCTTCATGTATATCGAATGCGGTACCAAAAATCTTTTTCAGAAAGCATGACCAATGAACACATGGAGTTTGACAATATCAAAATGCACGTCATAATTTCATATCATTATCAAGTAAAACTTTTTTTAACTTCACAAGCATTGTTCCCTGAAAAATATTTTCGTATGAAAGGTTACTCTATTTCATATGAAATCCTTAAAACATATCATAAATATTGTTCATAGCTTAAGATATGTTTCAATAATAACAATAATAATCCTTGCTTGGGATAATACCATAAATAAAAGAAGTAACATATATCATTTTGTTGTGTTATAAATTTATCCACTCACCTTATATTTTATCCTTTCAAAAGAGATCTATTAGATTTTTCTCATTTCACTTGTAGCTTGATAGTTTTCTCCAAGCAATAATGCTATTTCATTTTTCAATTATTATTAATAACAATATGCAATGCATGCTCATGATGCATGAACCCTTGTTCACTTAAAATGCATATAACTCTTTATAATACTAATGTGTAATTTTAGATGTTTATATTCATACACTACTTCACACTCCCAACTATTCAATCTTCCAAAGCTTAACTAGGGGATGTCTCAGGATTTCAAACTGAGCGACCCTCAATAAATAATTCATAATTTCTTAACCACATAAATCTTATGATTCTGGATGAATTAGAAACTAACTTACTAAGGTTTCCAACCCCCAAATGTCATTCACTAATTCCAAGTGATCAAGTCATAAAATCCAAGGCAATCTGATTTAGGATTTGTATTCTGATAGACTGTGTGTCACTGAAAGGGTGATTTATATGTTTCTTCACACTTGCGTATTTAACTAAATCATAATTTTCCTAAAAACTAAACTTCCTTATTATTTAGTCATAAAATTAGAGAATTTAACTCCTTGTATTACTCTATAAAAATAAATAGTTAATTCAGGTCGTGTTCTGTCAATATCCTAGAACTTGACAAAAGAATCACTATAAAATAAAAAATTCAGTTATCCACATATACACATCCAAATTGGATGATTCCACTTCTCACCGACCTCTTGTGAAGTTCAATTAAATATATCCAAGTTTCAAATCCTATTTCATTTTATCCTAATCATTCTCTAATTTACAAGTCGGATCTATCTTTGATTCAGGACAGAGTGAGCGACCTACGGTGCTGGGTTCATAATTTTCTCTACAAAAGTCCTTTTTATATGATTATTGTGGTCATGGAAATCTAACTTTGAGAGGACTAACCATGCAAAATTTCAGGATTTAGGAAGAATTATCCATGAACCGATGATCATATGAAAAGGAAGGTCAATTTCGGATCAGGAACTCTACCTTAACCCAATGACCTCGACGAATTTTCTTAGGCCGTTCTACTAAGGATTTACTTCTGCCAATTTTTCTCTGAGGATAATATTATTTAATATATATAATTTTGTCAGATTTTTAATACTTCATATGGCGGTTCGGAAAAATATTTTTTCTAAGAAGCTAGTGAGCTGCTGCTTGAAACTCTATTGATTGAAATAAGGATCCAATCATAATATTTTGTTAAAAATTAGTGTTAAACCTCTAACTAATCTTAGTTAATCATAGTTAATGATGTTTTTTATAATATTTACAAATATTAAAATTTATTCCTAATAATCTTATATAATTTCTTTATAATGCTTATTGATAATGTAATTATCATTACGCTTTAATCCAATTGTTAATTACTACACACAAACATGACTATATAAGCATCTAGACTAACTTGATATGCTAATTAAAATCATGATTATGTTAAAACGATGGTTGTGGAGCACGTCTGTGACATCTCCCCTCCTAAAAAATTTTGTCCTCGGAATTTGGATACCTATTTTTAGAAATAAGAATGAATACTTATTCGTTATTTGATCATTCTTACTTTCAAATTTCCTCATTTCGTGAATGATTTACCCATAACACTAACACTAATGAAAATTTTCATTTCCAAAATTCCTTATCCTTAATTCTTATAATTTATACTATATTTTCTTCTCAAGACAAATTCTCTTATACTTCAATAGATTGAGTTTCTTTTTATATGCAGAAGGCTGCTCTGCAGTTTATTGATAGTATGATCTCTAATTCTCTATGAACACAAGGTAATTGTATGTACTATTCTTTATTGATGTTTTGCTCTCTTTGATTTTTGCTTTAACGCGACTACTAGCACACCGGAATATCTTATCCTAGAAGAGATGAGAAAAACTGATTATTACATCAACCCATTACATGTGGACATACTAACAAGGGTTTGTAGACCAATGGAGGACTAGGTGGAATAGCAAGGAAGATCTCTATTTCACCTGTTGATAGCATAATGACAAGCAGAATCTTTTTCTTTTGTGCCAACAAGTATGTCAAAAACCACCAAGAAGCTTCTGGATGTTTGTTTAGGATGCATTACAAAATTTGACATTGATCGTTCTTATGATTTGAGCTTTGATATCTGCAGTTGTTGGACTTCTAAATGAAGATTAGTCAAAGGATACATACGATGGTTTAGGAATCTTACTTAGCATATTCCTGATCGTCATAGTACTATAAACCGTCATTATAGTTTAGAGACTTAGATAAGGAAAAGAAAAGATCTTGATCTAAGTGACATTGAAGCTTGATGATTTATTGATTGATAAGCTTGTCTGCCAAGGGTTTGATCAACATCATCAAAGCACAGAAACATTGAAGATATCATGAATACACAATATCTCTAGTGGTGGAACTTAACAAATAAATAATTGACCCAGTACATGCCAAAATCTCATATGGACCTTTGCATCATGGACATAACTTTCCTTCATATTTTTTTTAGGTATGTTGTCCTTGTGAATTCGCTATTGTGATATCTTTTTATTTTTCTTGATATTTCACAATAATCCTCCATTTATTTATTTCTTTTGGCTATAAAATTTTCCTAATGTGCATATTTAAAATTTTATAAAAGAATTAATTCTTTCATCTAATCTTGTTACCATGATTAATTTTATACAAAATTCTCATAAAGATAAGTACCAAGGTTATGAGTGGAAAACTAATTATAAGAAAATGTTCAAATATTTGACAGGATTTATGCATAATAAGGATAATGGGTATAATTCCAACAATTATATGAGTCTATTATGACAAGCAAAAGAAGATGACATATTGGATAAAGGGAACGACAGAATAATCATCCACTATTACGTGTCCATAGGTCAAATACTATCACTATCATTCGTAAGAATGATTGTTAGAGTGTGAACAACAATGAGTTTTGTGAATAACACTTTTCCTCTCTAATTGATTTACAATGGTGAAATATCGATTCGAGTTCACGATCGAAGATCAGAAAGGCGTCCCCATTCAATCGCTCATTCACTACACATCCAATCAACATTTCATGATTGATGAACACCCAATTAAAGCTCTCGATAGATGATCAGAGAATGCATCACTCCAATAATCTTTCGAGAAGCTTTTTCACAACTATTTAAACTTCCAAAATTAATGGACGTACTAAAGTCCGAAATGACAAATCATTTATCATCTGTAAAGGAGTGACGATGGTGAACTAATCAATGACGTTAAGTGAGATACGATGAGCTAAAAATCACTATTCAAATATGAGGAATCGCAATCGATAACAATTAATCAAAAATCATAAATGATTGCAAAATCTATAATGATGAATGTTGTTTGACAACAATGAACTGGAAGTTGACAATAATTTTAATATCAATAATAACAATTCAAAGTTTCATAGTGATTTCAAGATCACTAATAATAATTCACATTAGACGATGTTAATTTAATGATCATCATATAATTTGAATCTTATCGAATAGGTATCAATTTTCAACACTAAACTGATTTGATGATTGGTTTTCCAACCTTTATGCGTAGTCAAATATTATTATCCATTTCTAAAAAAATGTTTATAATTTCTTATTAATATATACATCTCATAATATCTTCATAGGATTACAAGCATCTATTCTCTTTCTGATTATCCTGGAAGAACCTTCAATATCCCGTATAATATTCTCAAACCCGAGAAAGAAACTCATACTCTCTTATCCACACACCCAACACAAGTAATTTCTAATTTCATATTAAAGATCATTCATATATATCTATAAAATTTTCAATATCATATTCATATTTCACTTATGTTATTTATGGCATGTTTTGCAAATTGATTTTTAAAGACTTTTCAAAATAACATAACTATACTTCATTCCGATTTTTCCTTTCTTCTTATCCACATATTTCATTTGGATCAATCTCAATCTTGTAGAATTAAGCTTCAAAGTCAATTTATACATAGGTTATTAAAAATTTGGATAATTATAATCACTTGAAAGAGTCAAACAAATATAGTATTCAAACCCAAATATTTGATTGTTAAAATTAGAATATCAATGATGTAATACATATCTATTATCTTATTCTCATACATATGGGTAATCCAATGTATGTTAAATACAAAACTATGAATGGTGGCTTGTAAATATCCTCTCATCACACATTCATAATGTTCAAATGTATTTATTCCAAAACACAATGTTTCATTGTAAAACCTTTATAACACAATATCTTAGGATGTGATTTTTCTCATCTTCTGCATTCTCTTTTAGATATAAGTTGCAAACTAGTTGTTCTTTATGTGACAAGTTCTTATTCTTATCAATAAGTTGTTCATACTCAGTCATATGTAAATGATTAGTTCATATTTTTTTAGATTGGGTACAAGGGAACACATCATTCTTTCTTTCTATATTAGGAATAAAGGTTGCATGCTAAATAATTGTTCAAAATCATTCAAATATTTCAGATGAGGATATGTACTAAGGACATGTTTTATTTTTCTTAGAATTGACATGACCTAACAACATGAGGTCAAGCCAAAACTCACTCATAATTTGGCTCTTAGTTTTATTTTTTCTATAAGAATTTTGCAAAATAGTGTTTAAATATCTCTAATGATGTGCACGACTTTAGGAATTATGGGATCACAAGTTTATGAATGATTTGATGGCCAAGAATTCATAACCATATCGAGTTTCATGTATATAACTTTTGAGATATAACATTCTTGAACTTTAGCTAATGGGATCTATATCCTAAATTCATTTTTGAGAATCTGCTAGTACTTGTAACTGATCAAACAAGTTACTCATTCTTAATAAGTTATTCTTCATAATCACTTAAAAATGTATATAATTCGTGCCCAACTAAGGAACCTATCTTTCTTCTTGAAGAATAAGTTTGAAACTTAGAATTTTGATTGAATGTAAACCTCATCGAAATGCTTCAATAGTTCTTTTAATCTTATAAGTGTTATATAATAAGAAGTCTTAAAAGTAGAAATAGTTCTATGGATTAGATCCATAAAGAATTCTCTCTATCTCCTCTGATGATAATTTGGAAAGATCTTAATATTTTAACAAATTCAAATATGATTAAAATATCTTCCAATCGTGACCCCTTTTACCTTTATCTCGATGATAGAAGCAATGTAAGTTTCTCATCCCTTTTTAATTAACTTCTCTGTCATTACTATATAAATAATGCAAGAGGAAAAAATTCTAACACTTATCAAAAAATGTAACTCTTGATTTTTCTAATAACTCAAAATAAATTTCTTTCTTAAAACAATATGAAGTGACATGATGATGAAATAATCAATCACCTTCGGGTAAAACATTATAGTCTCAAATATTTTAAAGAATGAAATATATCATCATTTTCCACTGTCACTTTGACTCCATATTCATTTATATCTTTTTGCAAGAAATTAATCAATAGTTTGATTGTTAATATTGCCGTAACATTATTGATGGACCCATTATGATCACATCATTGATAGGGAGGATCATTATTAGCATCCAATGCCACACACTATACCGATGCATGATGCATAAGATGAAAATGAATATCTACAAAGACTAATAATATCTAATTGGCCTCACCACATTACTTATGTGACAATAGGTTTATCCCTTCAAAAACAAAAATAAGAAAAGTAATACAAAGCATGCACTATAAATCTAATGCAGATAATGTCACATAACCTTAAACTTAGTCATACTGTCTACAGAATCTTGCAACCTAAGCTCTGCACACTCCACTCTGTGATTTCAACTATTATCATACTTAATTATGTTAATCAATTCTATAAATAAAATTAGTAAAATCTCCTCTCTTACTTATCTTGTGTTATTTGCCAATACATACAAAAGATACATATATATTTATCAAAGTTAAGTAAACAGTTATAGGACATATCATTCACATATTATCATTATAATTTTTTTCCACTAACTACCTCACGGGATCAAATTTTATACAACCTTACAAAAAGTTTCTCACAAACTTAATTACAACATCTATGATTATCTATTACATGCATGTTTCAAAAACAAAAGTGAAAGAAAAAATAAAATTGCTCCAACGGCTCGCCTTCTTCTATATGCAACAAGACAAGCTTCGAGTCAATTCAACTCGATAACTTAGAATTATCTAAAAAATTCAATAAGGATAATGTAAGCAACAATCGTTTGCTCAGTGAGCGGAATAAAAGCACAACATAGAGGAACAATACGAGTGCATATAATATTTAAATAATCACATTTCTTTCTTATGAGAAAACGTTTAAAGCATAATTCATATAACATAAGTTCCCAAATCATATAAACTGTAACATAAATAAAAAATATTGAAGATATCATCATATACATAGTTAAACTTCACACATATTATCGCACATACTCATCATGGGTCAATACGTATCCTTCCATGATCATGTGTCATACAGTTAAGTAGAGCTTAATAATCAAGAGTATCAAATACGCATAGCAAATTATGGATTAATACGTATCCCTCCATGATTGTGTGTCATACAGTTAAGTAGAGTTTCACAATCAAGGAGTTTCATATATGCAAAGTAAATCATGAGTCAATACGTATCCCTTCACCTGAGATACGCAGAGCATATCATGTGTCAATACATGCATACAGAGTAGCCCCCAAAGGGCAAGGACACCCGATATACGCATCAAAAGCTTCATGTATATCGAATGCGGTACCAAAAATCTTTTTCAAATAGCATGGTCAATGAACACATGAAGTTTAACAATATCAAAATGCACGTCATAATTTTATATCATTATCAAGTAAAACTTTTTTTAACTTCACGAGCATTGTTCCCTGAAAAATATTTTCGTATAAAAGGTTACTCCATTTCATATGAAATCCTTAAAATATATTATAAATACTGTTCATAGCTTAAGATATGTTTCAATAATAATAATAATAATCTTTGCTTGAGATAATACCATAAATAAAAGAAATAATATATATCATTTTGCTATGTTGTAAATTTATCCACTCACCTTATATTTTTTCCTTTCAAAAGAGATCTATTAGATTTTTCTCATTTCACTTGTAGCTTGATAGTTTTCTACAAGCAATAATGCTATTTCACTTTTCAATTATTATTAATAACAATATGCAATGCATGCTCATGATACATGAACCCTCCTTGTTTACAATAAAATGCATATAACTCCTTATAATACTAATGTGTAATTTTAGGTGTTTATATTTATATGTTACTTCACACTCCCAACTATTCAATCTTTCAAAGCTTAACTAGGTGTTGCGTCAAGATTTCAGACTGAGTGACCCTTAATAAATAATTCATGATTTCGTAACCACATAAATCTTATGATTCTGGGTGAATTAGAAACTAACTTACTAAGGTTTCCAACTCCCAAATGTCATTCACTAATTTCAAGTGATCAAGTCATAAAATCCAAGACAATCTGTCCTAGGGTTTGCGTTCTGACAGACTGTGTGTAAAGATTTATTTATATGTTTTTTTACACTTGTGTATTTAATTAGATCATAATTTTTCTGAAAATTAGACTTCATTATTATTTAGTCATAAAAATTAAAGAATTTAACTCCTTGTATAACTACATAAAAAATAGCCAATTCGGGTCATGTACTGTCAATATCCTGGAACTTGACAGAAGAATCACTATAAAATGAAAAATTCATTTCTCCACATATACACATCCAAATTGTATGGTTCCATTTCTCACCGAACCCTTGTGAAGTACAATTAAACATATCCAGGTTTCAAATCCTATTTCATTTTATCTTAATCATTCCCTCATTTATAAGTTGGATTTGTCTTTGATTTGGGACAGCGTGAGTGACTTACGATGCTGGGTTCATAACTTTATCTACAAAAGTCCTTTTTATATGATTCATATGGTCATGGAAAGCTAACTTCAAGAGGATTAATCATGCAAAAGTTCAGGGTTTATGAAGAAATACCCACGAACAGATTATCATATGAAAATGAAGGTCAATTTCGGATTAGGAACTCTACCTTAACCAAGCGACCTTGGCGAATTTCCTCATGAATGCTGCCAATTTTTTGACTCTCCGAGGATAATTTGGGTTAATATATATAATTTTTTCATATTTTTAACGTGTCATATGTCAATTTGAAAAAATCATTTTCCAAGTTGGTGAGCTGCCTGCTTAAGCTGCTTGAAACCCTATTGGTTGAAATAAAAGTTCAAACATATTATTTCTTTAAAAATTAGTGTTAAACCTATAACTAACCTTAGTTAATTATAGTTAAACATATTTATTATAATATTTACAAATATTAAAAATTATTCCTAATAATCTTATATAATTTCTTTATAACCCTTATCGATAATGTAATTATCATTATGCTTTAATCAAAGTATTAATTACTAACACACAAACATGACTACATAAGCATCTAGTCTAACTTATTATGCTAATCAAAATCATAATTATGCTAAAATGATGGTTGTGGAGCACATCTGTGACACGGATGACGACGTTGGAGGAGGCGGGGAGGGCGGGGTCAGAGGCCAGCGGGGACAGAGGAGAGCGGCATCCGCAGGGCGTCGGAGCATGACACCGGAGGAGGATGGCATTGCGGTCGCGATCATAGTTGATCATCGTCGCACACAATAAATAGTAAAGGAAGAAGTTAGGAATTTAAGATAAGTTTTTAGCGCCGCAAAGAAATGTGATGTTTCTTCCATGCTAACAGGGCGCAAAAAAAAGATATAAACTTAAATGTGATGATACGTCGACGCCCAAGTAACTCTATCAACGACGAATACTTGTCATCGCTAAGTCGACGCTAGAGTGGCACCAATTAGTATATCTGATTTTTCTATTAACTGATATTCAAATAGGTTTATTTTATTTTGTTCATATTATATTATAAGTTTATATTCCAATAAGTTTTCTATATTCTAAGTTTCTATTATATGTATGTAATTGTGTGTGTGTGTGTATATATATATGTAATGTAAGTATCTTAGTTCTATATATATAAACTATAATTGTATATTCATATGTAGTTATATATTTTGACGCCATTGCGTCTATATATAGTATGGTGCTAAGTCATGTCACTTAGTTTAACCCTAATAATTCCATGATTATGAATATATAAAATATATATATATATATGTAACGTATGATATAAGAATACATATGCAGATAATACATTTAATATAGCTAACATATAGTAATATATACATATTGGAACAATATAAACGCCATCGCTATATCATGTCATCTAATTCAATCCTCGTAAATTTCATGATTAAGAATATAAAGATAACTTATCTATCATACATATATGTAACATATGATATAGGAATTTAATTATATATGTAGGTAATACATATAATATGACTAACATATACTATACGAATATATACATAATACATATAATATAGGAATACATGTGTAGGTAAGAATATGAATACATATGTAGGTAACATATATATTTAATTAGAAATATTTAATTCGAGTAATGTCAACTTAGCATCTACATAGCGTCGCAACTTTTGAGACACAAAGTGGTGTCGCATTTACAATAGGCTGGAACCCATATCAACTCCGTCGTTAGCGTCGACATAGCATCGCAAAAGATGTGATGCTAGTTTAGCATCGACGTCTATCGATGCTACTAGAGCGCTACGATCTGCCATGCATTTTCCCTTCTCGCGCGCAATAATAGCGACGAAGTAGCGTCTCCATGGCGCTGTCGCATGTAGCATTGCAGCTTGTAAATGCTAAGGTGATGCTAATGTGGCGCTATTGGGAGGCATTAGTGTCGCGTTCCTGTGACTCAACTTTGACGATACAGTGACGCTAAATCAACGCCCTTTAGCATCACCACCATTTGCGACACTAGTTGGCGTCTCTATTCGCCAATTTTTTTGTAGTGGTTTAATATTTTACTAAATTTATTACTTTAATAGTATGAGAATTCATGTTAGCATCATATTTGAATTTACAAATACATTACATTTTATTTCAAATTATTAACAACACAAATAATATTTTTATTATCATTTATTTTAATTATGTATATAAATATAATATATTAATAATTTGAAAAATACTTGTGATAATTTGACAGAAAATAATAATAATAATAATAATAATAATAATAATAATAATAATAATAATAATAATAATAATAATAATAATAATAATAATAATAATATGAGTGTGTCATTATTAAAATGTTAATGATATGATAAAAAGGTGGGAAATTAGGAATTCAAAGTTAGTATAATTATTTTTTTCTTAAAAATTGCCTCTATTAAATTTTCCTAGTATATCTAGTTTGTAAGATTCATTATCTTGGCTTAACTAATAGAAATGTACAAAAGCTGAGGAGAGTAAGAAGGAATACTATATAACACAAAAATATTTTAACTTTCAGGGATTTCTTTTTCTCAAAAGACTATTTAATTAGTTTATCCAGACAATCAATATAAGTCTTAATTTCCCAAATACTACTTAGTTTCTCATTTATCACAATTATCACATGATGCTCAAGTCATTAGACAGCTTTATTTGTTCCAGAAAATCAACAATTAATAAGATGTGGTTGAATTTCCCATCTGGTGCACTCCATATAGTAATACGAGATATAAATTTGTCAACACCAAAATACATGGGAAACTTATAACTACATATCCAACATAAAAACTTAGAGCCAGTCAAATTCATTTGTCCAAAGGAGGATGTACTTGGAGTCATCACATAACTAACATCTCCTTGTTCAAGATAAATTTTCCAGCGACCAATTTGTTGCCCAAAAAGTGCATCGTCTTGTAGGTTGGTCTTGCAATTTTCTGCCCATCTTGAAACAGCAAAAATACAGGCAATATCGAGTGAATTGAGTTAAAGTTTGGTGGTTGTGTAGAAGATAACTTTGGTATTTTGATGCTATCAAACTGAGTCTAAAGAAAATAAAATTGTGCCACACAAATCGCATTAACTTATTCATTAGTATAGCTTGAAGAAAGACTAGTCCAAAGTTCCTCATAGAGATAAGCTATTGTGACTCCGACTATAAATATTTTCAAAATGCTTGCTGTCACGGTCTGAAGGGAAATTTTGTTGGTGCAACATTTGCTGAGCTCAAAAGGTTATTTTTGTAACTGAAGTTGATCTATATGTGACAAAGTTTATTATTTGGTATAATAGTTGTAACTAGCATTAAAGTTTTTTTGGTTAGTATCCCTGCCTGACTCATTCATATAATCATATCCTGGTGGTTGGGTATTTTGATGATCTTCTAACATGTCATGGGGAATCATTAAAGTGCTTGTTCTCATGTGATGTTTTGCATGTATTGCCCTAGTTCATGATTCCATTTTTAATACAATGAATCATGATATTAGTGATATCATTGAATAGTGGCAAAGAACATTACTGCTTTTTGTAAGAAAAAAATGAAAGTTAAGCATTAATCGGCATGCAAAAACACATCATGATACAAGATGTTGAGGAGCTCACTAGGAAGAGCCTCCTCACAAAAAATCAGGTCGCCATTTGTGCGGCCAAAGTTTGCAATAAAGTCCGCAACCCTATTACAAAGTCTATTACAGTGAATAACAATGCAACCGCTAAACATTCTCATGCTATCCCAGACAGTATACATCAAGTTGTTGATTCTCCAGGGGCACGGCGACTTACAATTGATGATGTTCATTAGCACCAACGAGTCGGTCTCCACTATAACATTCGATACACCCCTTCGCTCACATTCCTGCAGCCCGAGTAACAAATCGGCAACCTCCAACTCCAAGATATCCACCGCAGCACGTCTGCTACAACCTACAGCCACAAAAATGCTATTAGGAGCCCTGATAATGTAACATACTCCCCCTGGCTCCATGGCCCCGCATAGCAACCATCGGAGTTTAGTTTGACCCAAGGGTCAACCGGGGGCTCCCACCGCACCCTATTAGAGTCTTGGGGGCTAATTGTCTCAGGAACATGAGTATTGATATATTCCTTATGAGCGACGAAAGCACGCTCCCAAATACATAGCATGGTTGCTTGCTTGGAACTAAAGTGACGATCATTCCGAGCAATCCAAAGTCCCCAAAGACAAAAAGCAAAAAGATAAAGCAGAAGTCGCTTTGTTCTCCGATCAAGAAGCTGACCTTCCTTGATCCAATTTCCAATGTGCCATGAGTCCATATAAGCAAAAGTAAAAGCAATTTTTTTGTTGAAAAATCGGCCAAAGCTGATCCGAGATAGGGCAAAGGAAGAATAAATGGACATTTGATTCCACACGTAAGCCACAAAAAGAGCGGACAGTATTAATCGATTGATCAAAACCCAGAAACAAGTCCTTAGTTGGTAAACGATTATGCATAAGCTTCCAAAGAAAAATAGAAATCTTATAAGGAACTTTGATTTGTCACATGGAGTTCCAAGAAAGCCATCCAGATGCTGAGGCCGAGCTGTTATCACTGCAAAGAAATTTATACACACTTTTAGCATTTGCACAAACCATGTACATCCGAATCCCATACGCATGAATCATCATCGACATTAGAAGCATGCAGAATTATGGATAAGATCTTGGAGACCAGATGAGGGCCGAAATAGGAGGATAATAAATTGGTGTCCCAAGTACTATTTACAATGAGATCAGAGACCATATGTGTCACAGATAATGCATCAACATTTATGAAAGTAGACTTAAGAGCAAAGGGAATATCAGAGATCCAGGGATCAACCATAATATCAGTTTGGAAGTCATTAACAAGATGTTTTAAAAAGCCAAATCTGATTCTACCATTTTTTAGTACTACCAGATGGGTATCCCACTATATTAGCCCAAGGATGAAAGTTACCATATTTTGCATTAACCAAGTTTGTACACACGTTTGATTTGCCTCTTAGAATAGCCTGGATCCTCTTACCCATTAAGGTAGTCTGGATCATGGTCAGATTTCTAATCCCTAGCCTCTAGACTTTTTAGGCAATTACACTGTACTCCAGTTAATGAGGCTCAAACATTTCCTTTCTCCATTAGCATTCCAAAGAAAACTCCTAGAGAGTTTCTCGAGAGATCCCAGGATACCCACGGGAACATGTGTCACACCTAGGGAATAAATAGGGATGAAGTTTATGACAGAGTTTATTAAGGTTAACCCTCCAGCTTGATTGAGTGTACACCTTTTCCATCTAGCTAGCCTAGCAGAGACCCTATCAATAATAGTTCTTTGTTTACTGATTGGGACTAACTTGTAAGAAATTGGTACCCCAAGATAGACAAAAGGAAACTCTCCCAACTGAATGCCCAACAGACCCCTAATGAGATTCACTCTGCTAAGCTGCATCCTAAGGGGAAGATATAATTTAGATTTTTGTGGATTTAGCTTTTGGTGTTAGCATGTCATAAAGTCTGAGAGTTTTGTTAAGATTTATACAATTCTTCCTGGTGGCTGCAATGCAAATAAGTAGATCATTAACATAACCAAGATGACTAAGGCTAAAACTACCACATATAAAAGGTTTGATGTTGGCTATCCTAACCTCATTATTGAGCAGAGAAGAGAGGACCTGAGATGTCAAAATAAACAGGTATGACGATAGGGGATCACCCTGCCTATTCCCCTGACAGCTAGTAAGCTGTGGGAGAGTATACCATTGATACAGCATCTAAATGTTAGGGAGGTAACACAGGCTAAGATCCAATTAATAAAGGTTGGTGGGAAGTTCATGAGTTTTAGAACAATTCTAATGCTATGCCAAGAGACTCTGTCAAATGTTTTTTTCATATCTTCCTTAATTAATTTTTTTTCTGCTTCTTCCCATGGAATGGACAAGCTCTTGGGCAATAAGAATGTTATATTGGATTAAACGATTTGCAATAAAAACTGATTGAGCAGGGTCAATAAGATAATTTAGCATTGGCTTTAATCTATTTGCTAGGATCTTAGCAGTGATTCTATAAATGACATTACATAGTGATATTAAACGATAATCAGGAGTCTGCTTCTTAGGGATGAAGATAAGAGTAGTCCTAGACCAAGCAAGGGGAATGTGTGCTGTGTGAAAAAAGGACTGAATCTTGTTGCAAATTTTTGGACCCACTATATCCCAGTAGTTCTTATAGAATTCAACAGTAAAATCATATTGATGTGATTCAATTTAATAAAGATTGGTGGGAAGTTCATGAGATTTAGAACAATTCTAATGCTATGCCAAGTGCCTTTTCCATATCACTTCTGCTTATTTGGATGTGTGCTTTCCGAAGTGCACACTCTCCATTGTAACTTCAGAGAGAAAATTCATACTGATGTGATTCGATTCTTGAGGTGAATAATGGAATAAAATTAGTGTAATATCATGGCTTTAACACTTCAAGCAGCAGTTCTATATTGTCATAAGGCCATTCCCACTACTATATGATTAGGATAAAATTAGTGTCATTTCATTGTTATATTGTTCTAACACTTCTAGCACTCCGTTATAATATCATGAATTTTCAATTGTAACAAAGAAACGAATTTCCTATACTTATTACGATAAGTAGCATTTGCTATAATGAATTTTCATTTTTAATTATTATTATAGCAAGAAATAATAATAATAATAATAATAATAATATTTTCCCAGAAAGTACACAAAATAGCTAAGAAAAAAAAGTAAAAAAACACAGAATAATACTAATCCTCCAATTTACTTTTTGACTTTGGGTTGAGATTGGAATCTCACCATGAGCACGGTTTATTGATATGGGACTCCAAGTAGAGCGTTAACACTTTAATCGAGCGATTCGTCAAGTATACCTTTAAAAATCCACATCTTAACATACTGGCGATATATTATAATTCAATTATATAAGATCTCTTCTTCTTCTTTTGAGTTACTATTGTTGTTATTGTTAAATTATACGAGTTAAATATTAATAATATTTAGGTAATGTCTCTACGTAAATTTTCATATCATAAAAAATGTTATTGTTCTATATTAATTTAGTAATTATATATAATGGTAACTAAAAAAAGTAGAAGTGCACACGAAGACAAAATTACTCGAAATGGAAATTAAGAAGATTAGAAGAGTCAACGTACTGATGAATATAAAATAATTGATCTTTTTCTCAAATCTTAATTAACTTAGATTGCAATATTTACAATATTACATAATACAATTTACGGTTCAGATGTCTATACATAGTTGTATATATATAACAACTCTTAACATTCATGTTTGTTTGGCTAATAACTAATGCTATGTTGAAGTGGGGATGGCCTGGTGAGTGATGAGTGATGAAGTATGATGTATTATTAGAAAGTTTATATTTAAATAATAAATTATATAAGATGTGGGGTGGGATAATGAATATTTTATTTGTATAAAAAATATTTTTACCCTTCATTATATATTTAAAGTATTTATAATAGTTAATAAGGATGGGCATGAACCAAGACAATCTGGTCGCCCTCGTTCGCACCAGTCCGAATTTTTAAAATTTTTTTAATTGGGTCAGGACGAGGTCTCATTTTCTTGAGACCCAACGAATTCGAATTTTACGTCCCAACCCGATTGAATATATTATATTAGTATCAAATTATTTTTAAATAATATATTTATATTTATTTTGAATAAAAAGTTTTATTTACTAAAAAGTAATTCTTATGCTTTAAAATTAAAAAATGATATATAAATATATATTCATATTAGAAAAAATATAATATATCAATGAGAGTAGAGAGAGAAGAAATAATTTCATCTGGTAATGAAAAAAAAGGAAAAGAGATTAATTTGGTCTAAAATAATATATTCTTGTTCATTCCACTAATTTGGTGAAATGAAAATTATGGTGTTTGAAGGGTTTAGCTATTCCTCCCTATCTCTCTTAACTTAAATAAAAAAATATAAGCAAATATAGTTTAACTAATTGCATTCCCTCATATTCCACGCACTCCTTCATATCCTTCAATTCAAATAGATCCTAAAGAAAAATATGATATTTTACAAATATAATTAACGCTATTTATATAATTTTATATTGATTTATCTTCATTTTTTTGTATATTTTGGTTAAAATGATTAATAAAAAAAGTGTGATGCATTCAAATAACACAAAAACAAATAATATAAGAAAAATGAGTTGGATGGATATATATTTGAGCTGTGACGACTACGACGAGGCACGGGCGGCCTCTAGAGGCACCGAGGACGGCAACCTTGTGTTTGGTGCTGGCGCCAAATGCGAAACTTGGTTAGAGTGGGAGGATGACGGATTTGAGTGTTCGCTAATGTCTCCAGTAGCATCAAGGACAATGACCTTGTGCTCGGGGCCAACACCAAACGCGAAGCTTCGGTAGAGGTGGGAGGAGGAGGAGTCGGCGTCGAGGCGCATAAAAAGTTAAAAATATAAAACTATTTTATTATAAAAGAATTAAAATAACATATTTTAAAAATAATTTAATATATTTAAAATGGAAAGTTTTGATAAATTAATTTATCATGAAATATTTACAAATTAGTGAAAATTTGCCTCAGGCGCAATGGTACTCCTTAGTTAAGTAATGTTGCAAGAACATATATTATTTTCTTTTCTTTTTTTAATTTTATTTTCTCCTCCACTTCTTCTTTGTTGATAATTAAATTAGGCAATTATGATTTTCTTTTAATAACCTGTGACATTTTTTAAAATAATTTGTGACATTTTAGATGTTTCATAACACGATTTGACTGATTGATTAAATTTTTCTATTTATTGAGGGACGAGTAGATATAAGATAAATTGAAAAGTAAAAAAATTCATAAGCGAGAATCTGAGTTCCGATGCAAGAAGCGTGTGCAACTGTAACTTGTTTGATGTTATTAGCATGGGAATATGGGTGCCCCCCAACATATCTGGGGCACTGTCCCTCATGATGCGTCAGCTGTCGGATGACATCCGACGGTTGACGCTGTTAAATTCGGTTCACGAACGAAGACCGTCGATTCAATCTCGGTTCGACAATATTCGGTCCGGTTCGAGAGATTTCGTATACAAAAAGAGGTCCCTTCGAAAATTTCGTCTCTTTCACCTCAAAACTTTCTCTTTCTTCCACGGCGTGCTCTCGCCCTCTTTTTCGCCCGCCTCCTCTCTCTCTTCTCTCCTCTCCTATCGACACCGACGACGGACCAAATGTGTGTCAACCTCGAGCACAGACAGATCTATCAAGCCTCACCAATATCCAGTCAGATCTGGGCGCATCGACGACCTCCGGTCAGATCTGCACGTAGCAGTGACTCCCCGACGATCTCGAGCTCCCACGATACCTCCCGATCTCCAGACATCACTGTGCCTGCCTCTGAGCTTGTGCGCCGCCGCCGACCTCAAGACCCCTCCAACCTCGAGCAGCGAGCCGCTGCGCCGGCCTCTGAGCTTCGCCGCCGACCTTGAGCATGCCGCGACCCCCATCGATCTTCGGGTGTCGCTGCGCCCGTCTCCAACCTTGAGCATGCCGCAACCCTCGACGATCTCCGGCACGCCTCCGAGCTACGTCGCTCCGAGCTCCACCGTCGACCTCGAGCACCGGCGACTCTCGGACTCATCTCAGAGCTGGACCACGCCTCGAATGCACGCACCTGCATCTAGAACCCTAAGTGAAACCTACCTCTGGGAGTGCCGCCTAGCTCCGGGAGCCGACGCTTGTTTGAGAACAAGAGGTGATAAATTGTAATTCTTGTGGAACTGTAATATTTGTTAACAAGAGTTGATAAATGTTATTTTATGCGATATTCTTATGTTAATCTGGCGTAATATATGTGATATATACATGATGGATGGAAGTTTTTCTATTTATGCTACGAAATTTTGCTATAAAATGTAGGAACTTTTTATTCCTGCATTTTCATGTGTGCACCACCATTGTTCTGAAAGATTCATACATCTTTCCAACAATGAAGCGCCACTTTTTTAGTCGTGTGCGCACAAAAATGCAACACGACCCAAAAATGCAACATCTAACACTAAAGAATATGTAAATGTCACAAACAACAAAGGTTCAATTTTCGTGTTGAGCTTGTACAGGAGTTTCATGCGTAACAGATGCAACAAGCAGTAAATCATTATTTCTACAAATCTTAGTACATATCACAAAAAAAATCGGAGAGGTCGGCAGTCATCGGAAGTGAGCGCGCATGAGTGGGTCGGCTTCTTGAGTCGTCGGTGTTGAGTTCACTTCGGGCGAGATCGGAGAGGTAAACAGCGGCGGGGCAGGCGAGCTAGACGGCGATGGGGCGGGTGAGCTGGACGGCGACTGTGTGTGAGATTAGTGGCAGGACTTCATGGAGGGAGGTGCGCAGGGGTGTTGCCGACGGCATGATGAGGTTGGCAGCGGTGGTGCTCGGGGTCGGCGGTTATGCGCTCTCACAGATATGAGGCGAGGCGTGCTCGATTTGGTCGGCAGTGGTGCTCGGGGGAGTCGTCGGTGAGAGGAGGTCGTGGCGCGGAGTGGAGTGAGATAATGCTCGAAGAGTCATGAGTGGGTCGGCTTCGCGAGTCGTTGGCGGTGAGTCCGCGTCGGGCGAGGAGATCGGAGAGCTTGACGGTGCGAAAGATGGGTCGGCAGATCTATGAGCAAGGGACGTCGCCGGTGAGAGGAGGTCACTCCGCGGAGAGCTTCGTCTCCGGTGAGAAGAAGGTCATACCGCGGAGAGCTCTGAGGTCAGTGAAAGAGGAAAACTCGAGATCCGACGTCCGGTGGCGAGATCCGGCGTCCGGTGGCGAGATCCGATGGCGAGATCATCCGACGACGAGAGAAGAGAGGCAGTGAGAGGAGGGGACGCTGAGAGGAGAGAGAGAGAGTAGGGAAAAAGTGGCAAAATGTTGACAGCCCTAGCTTTTTTACCCTGCCCATGGCCGAACTTGCATCCCGCGAACAGCCCACGCCGAACCGCCCCCTGCCGAACCTATTCTTCGACTTTTTTTTCGTTGAACCGATCATTTGGATGACATCCGTCCAATGCGCATCGGATGGATACGCCAATATAGGGGGACCGTCCCCCACTTAAGTTGGGGGACACCCATATTCCCCTATTAGCATTGAAGTATCATTATTCTAAAGGAAATTAAAAAAAATCATCATTTTCTTTGGTAAAACGAAATAATCATTTATTTCCATAACATTTAATTTACCATTTTACCATTAGAAATCCTAGCCCTTGAATATTGTTGTTCTTTGCCCTCTTTTCTTCTGCCGGTTTCACAACATTCTATGATATGACCCTCTGCATGCACCGAGGGTGAGTTTTTCTTTTCTTTTCTTTACATTTTTTTGCAGATCGCTCAAGATGAGTTTTTTTTGTACTGTTTTAGACTTAATTTCTGGAAATCTGTGGCTGGTCCAAATCTTCTTGAAATTTGCCTGCTCATCTGGATGCTTTTTCGTTACTGTTTGGATCTGGCTTGGTGTTAAGATCCAAATAACTTTGGAAAGAATGCCTGGAAATGTTTCCTTCTTCTTACTTACAAAATTACTGTCTGTGTGTTGACAGGAAAACTTTTGTTGCGCTGATCAAGATACAAGGCAACATAAAATTTGCCCGCTCCTTTTCCTTCTTCTCTTCTCGCTTGAATCTAGCGATCGATCGTAGGAGGAGGTGTGAAAAGAGGAACAAAAGGTTCACTCTGTTCGCAGAAGCGGCATAACGCTCTCGTTGTTTTCTCCTCCACTGATCGTTTCAATCAAGTGCTATGATGCATCTCACTCTGGAATTCGGGTAATTATTGTTTCGCGTATCTTCAATTCGAATGCATAGTTCCCATCCATTTTCCCTGATTGCCCTGTGCCCTGAACTCTTCAGCGGCGGCCTCGAACTGCTTTGCCAGTCCGTCAAGATTCATCACATCGAAGTCCAGACAAAATCCGAGGAAAACAAGGTACTCGGTTCACGTATTTCAAGGTATTCACTGTTTAGCATGTATTTGAATTTGCTATTTCTCTCCTTTTGCAGCTAACAATGAGGGAGTTGTTGCTTTGGGCAAAGACGAATTTGATCAAAGAGAGGCCCGAGATGTTCATCAAAGGTGACTCTGTGTAGGTTTCAGTTTTTTCTTTTCTCCCTAGACTGCAAAGGTTGAATCTTTGATGATGATTATTGGGTATTTTAGGTAGTGGTGCGATCTTTGGATGTTTTTAGCTGGTGAAACTTTTGAAATTTTAATCCGTAATGGTTATTTTTTTTCATTTACCGGAACAATTAAATAAATATATAGTGCATGTCTTTTTTATTGTTGGGCCTGCAAAAAGAGATTGAATATTTGGATTACTAGTATTGTAGGAGGCCGGGCGTGTTAGTACTCATAAATGACTGTGACTGGGAACTCTGCGGTAGTCTTGATGCGGAACTGGAAGAGAAGGATGTGGTGGTTTTCATTTCTACATTGCATGGTGGTTAGTGCCCCATTTGAAGAGCCACGATTACTGCTAATAGGTGAATCTTGTGATGGCTGTGAGCATTTGTTCTTTCTGCAAAAATGTTTGATGTTATTTTTATTATAACACTATGGAGATTTGGAAGTTTGACGTAATGGTGTTTGCTCTGCATAGGATCATATTTGCTATCAACAGGTATCGTTAGCTTTGCACTGTTTGCTAGTGTCATCTTGTGCTAGTGTTATTTCATTCTTCTTAATGAATGAACTGTGATGCTTAGGGTATCAAACATCTTATCTTTATCCATATCTTGTTGATAAGCAGGAATTTATTTCATCATGAAAAGGAGAGGCTAAATACAAATGTGGGTTGGAATTTCTGATAATATATTTTGATGATAGGGATCTTTATTAATATATGTTGATTCCTATCCTCTCTTTCTGTTTCTCAAGTCCCTTGTACCTGTACCAAACATAAAGATGAAGTACTGTGATTTATCTTAGTTGCTTCTTTACATCTTCAAACTCTGCACTGCAGAACTCCTCCAGCCCAGCAGTCATCACATTTAATGCCTGAGAATGAAGCCAACCATCCATTGTGTTATTTCTTTTGTTTTTTCCCCTTTACACTGCTGTTTTGACAAAAAAAAAACCAGCTGTGGGTTTGGAGAATACATAATCATAACTTTCCTGCTCCTCAACAAAAGCTCCACACCAGGCAGAAGCTCTGCACCATACACCAACACCATACCCTTCTCACCTTTCTTTGCCAGAAACCCTAACATCCCTTTTCAGACCTCATGGAGCGACGCAGTCCTTGCATAATGACATTGACCCTGCTCCTCAGCAAGCAATGTCTATTTCTTTTTCCAACAATCAATCTGTCCACTTGTTTGTCAAATATTGATCCAATCAATCTCCCCTCAGAAAAAGAAAGAAATCCAATCAATCGAAAAGTCAGCCCTTCAAGCAGTAAATTTCAATGTTACCAGTTGATTAAGTCTAACTGATCATACATAACGCTTATGTTCAGATGTTTGCATATTGAAACCTCAAACTTACTAATCAGAAGGTAGGCTTGGCATAAAAATATTCAAAATCTACTGGACAAGTGACACATGCATAAATACATGAGTTTATTTCTTAAGTAGATTGTCATGTTATTTGATATTCAACATTGTTTTCATTTAATAACATGTTTCCACTAATTTTTTTTTCTTTTGAAGCGACCTGAATCATGTAATTATTTCGAGTGGTTGGACTCATACTTTGGACCCCAAAGAAATGATAAATGGATTGAAGATGGACTGTGTTAAAGCGAGGAACAAGTTACTTTGGAATTATTTACAAGTTATTATCTTAGCTGTATTGATATGTAATATGACTGAGCGATGGTTTCATTTTCGTTTGAGTTTCTGCCAAGGACTCTGTAATTTTGGAAGAAAACTGAGTAATCCCTTTTAACTTTTTACTCGAATGCCATGTCATACTTCATCCATGAGGAGAGAAAGTATAACAAAGTGTAAGTGTTTTACCTTTTACTTTAAGCAAGTCTTCCATCCAATCAGCTTTCGCACCCTTATGGATCAGAGGTTCAGCCATCCGCTTTTTGAATGCAAATTCAATTGAAGGAAAAGAAAAATAACAATGAAACTGCTAAATAAATGGGATTAATGCTCGTCCTTCCATTTTGAGATGGTAGGTTCGTCCTCCCACTCACATCCATTGTTCGATACAGAATGGAGCGCGATGGGGGAAGGCGCGGTTCGCATCGCATTGGTTCATGGACGGATCATTGGGCACACAATGTTGCGATCATCGAGTTCACCAAGTTCCAGGTCACCTGATCCGGGTCATGGATTTTGTCAGACACCATAAAGCCGCTTTCGGCATCACCGCCATGGCCCTACATGGTGATGAGAGTGTTTGCTGACCAGAGATGAGTGGTAGCCGAGCTTGTGGCGGGGAAGGCCAAGTGGTCGGGCGGCACACCACACAGTGGTTATGTCGATGTTGATGTCAAAGGCGAGGGTGAAGGTCTTGACGCGGGCACGGGAGTAGAGGGTATCGATCCATGATGATGATGATGGTGACAAGATGGAGATCAGGACAGAGGGGTGAAGGGGAGGAGACAAGGAGGGTGCGACCTGCAGTGGTCATTTCGCAAACTACTCACTGTTGTTCTGTCCTACCTTCATCGTCTCCTGCTGCAAACATTCTCGTCGTCAGAGCTTTGTCGTCTCCTGCTGCAAGCATTGTCATTGTCGCTGGAGCTTTATCGCCACTGCATGAGCTTTATCGCCGTCGGAGCTTCATCTCTTGCAGTTGTTGTAGTTGTCACCGGCATTGTGAGGGGAGACGACTTCGCCCTAAAAGGAAAAAATTGTTTGTGCTAATGCAAACCGGCGAGCCATCCATGAAACCGACCATCATCCCTCGAACTAGCACGCCACGAACTGTGCCTTACTCCATCATGCTCCATTCCGCATTGGAAGGTGCATGCAAGTGGGAGGACCATCCTACCATCTCAAAGTGGGAGGACGCACATTAATTCCAAACTAAATACTGAGGCGGTATTTGGTTTAAGAATAAGGAGACAAATAAGCGCTTATTTTGGTGAATATCACCACACAGGTAGCAGAATAAGTATGTACATTTTTCATTATTATATTATTTTTTATGTAATCTAATTTGAACTTATTAGATACTAAATTAAAAATAATAATAATAATTTGTGTATTTATAATATAATATATATAACTATACTATACTAACTATTATAATACTATTGTATGTTATACATATGACAAAGAAGTTTGTATCCTTCATTCATTATAGTTGAAAGTTTAACAAATACTAACTAAATAAAAGAAGAAAAGAACAAGTATAAAAACATAGTTCTACATTCATTATAGGAGTAAGAAGAGAGTAAAGATATAAGTATTAATAAAGAAGAAGACTAATGTGTCAACATAGAGTTTTATGAAGAATGTCCATCTTTGAATCTTTTTGAAAATAAGTAATATGCAACCTAAAATTGTACAAATATATTTTATCATATTATTTTATAACAAAAATTTTAAAAATTAATCGATTCATTCAAAAAGTAGTTCAATCCAATTTGGACCAATTTTTGAACGGTCTCGATCGGTTCAACTTGGTCTGATTGGGCTTTGTAATAGACTGATCCAATTACTTATGTGAGGCCAGGTATGATAGAGCAGTAACGTCTTTGGGAGGAGCAAATGTGAGGAATTGACCTTGAGAAGACTGCCAATGTTTGGTGTGTAGCATACGTAAAGAATGATTGATAGGGGGTATAAAAATCCTTTTTTATTTGTTTCGGTGAAAATGCATTAATAAGTTCATAGGATTTTGGGCCGTGTCGGGTGGGCATAGCCGACATGCCAAAAGGCACTTTTATTGAACCAACATGATTTCAGCCTGACTCGGTTGGGTCATTTATCCCAAGATTTAGACCAAAAATAAAATATAAAAAATAATAAAAATATTGTAATATATGATAATGATTATTATATGTATAAAAAAATATTTTTACATATAATTATATGTATAATATATGATTAAATATATGTATAATATAATCATAAAATTAATAATATAAGATTAAATATTTAACGATATAATAAAAAATCATGTTTGTCGGTTCATGCTCATCGGGCTCGTAATTCTACCGTCCTCTCTCGAGTTTTTGGTAGAACTTCGTTGTAACCTCTGTATCTCCTTCACCAAGCCTTCAACCTTTAAATCATGTCCTCCAAAGATGTTTTTCCTGGCTCTCTTCTGCCTCCTTATAGGTTTTCTCGTCTTCTAAGAAAAGAAACCGAAAATATATTCAAAAAGTTGATAAAAATGGCTTTAAAATGACCTAACAGACTGCCATCACGATCGTGAAAGGCTCTGTCACGACTGTGAAAGGCTCTATCATGGCCGTGGCAGAAGGCTGAAAAGGTTAAAAAATACAGCTATTTTTTTTGTTGAAAATTGTCTATCACGGCCATGACTGAAATTGTCACGATCGTGACAGTAACTTAGCCACATTTTTGCCTGCTGGATCTTCCTGTCACGGCCATGACAAGAACTGTCACGGCCATGACAGTCTTCTGAGCTTTTTTAGGTCTTTTCTTCCCTTCATTTCGACGTTTTCTCATATCATGTCATGAATAATTTCCAAATTTAGGTAGACATCAAATCTAAATAAAATTATATGAAAACAAATCAAAACTCCCCCTTTTCTAAACATAAAAATATTTTAAAATGTTAATCAAATGACTTAAACTAATGCATGATTTTTCGTGCATCAACATTAGAGGAGACAATTACGAAAGGTTGCGAAAGAGAAAAGGGAATAATGAATTAAAATATGAAATTATTAAATTAAAAAATCAAGAAAAAGGATAAATATGAACAGGAGAAGACATCAAAATTATTAACAAAAATTCCATTAAGGCTTAGGATTATATATAGAGAGATTATCATCATTTTCTTTGGTAAAAAGAAATCATCTGAATTTACCGCCCTACCATTACAGAATATACATACAATGGTTTTGTTGGACTTGCCCCAGAACCCTAACATTTATATTGTTGTCTTGTTCTCTTTTCTTCAGCCACTTCGCTTGTTACATTCAATACCTAAAATCCATCCTAAAAGTTTTGGTCATTTAAAACAAATTCCATGCCATTAGCTCGTTTGCCATACATCAATTTACAATGAAAGACTTTAATATTTACCGAAATTCATGATAAATAAAAACTTTGTACTAAATATATAACATCCTCTCATTTAATAAGTCATGGGACCTTAATGCATAAAGAATTCAGTACATAACATCAATGTTCAATTATAACTCATTAGACCTAAGCATGTGCAAGCTGCCATCCATCAATTAACCTCAGTTACCTGCACGGATCCAGAGTATAAAATTTTTCAGTTAGATTATATAAATATCATGTACTTATTCTAGACAAAAGATGATGAATTAATAAAGTAAAATTTCCAAATTGATTTAACCAATATTTCAGGCTTTAAATCCTATTTTGAAGTCAACAAAAGAGATTAACCCTCTTGGTTTTTAATCTAATTTATTAGATTTCAAAATGCACTCAACTAGAATGTAAAGTTAAGGGCTTTCTCAAGTTACCTTAACAATAATACAATTGGGTCTCTTGCGATTTTTTCAAGAATGACATGTAAGAGGAAAAATCAGAGAAAAATTCTAGAGAATTTAAAAACTTCATTTCAGATAGTAAAAAGATTCAAAGGAATAAATCTCAAGCAATAATTAATAAAATCATCAAACATGTTATTGATCCATCAACTAATCGTACGAAGAATTCATAAAGAATAGAGTTCAATTAAGAAAATCCTAAAGAACTACTCCATAAACCTAGAGTACATCAATCTAAATAATGTTTCAGAAAAAGGATAGAGAACAAGAAGAACTACTCCTAATTCTACCGTCCTCTCTCGAGTTTTTGGTAGAACTTCGTTGTAGCCTCTGGATCTCCTTCACCAAGCCTTCAACCTCTAAATCCTGCCCTCCAAAGATGTTTTTCCTGGCTCTCTTCTGCCTCCTTATAGGTTTTCTTTCCAAGAAAAGAAACCGAAAATATATTCAAAAAGTTGATAAAAATGGCTTTAAAATAACCTAACAGACCGCCATCACGATCGTGAAAGGCTCTGTCACGGCTGTGAAAGGCTCTGTCATGGCCGTGGCAGAAGGCTGAAAAGGTTAAAAAATACAACTATTTTTCTGTTGAAAATTGTCTATCACGGCCATGACTGAAACCGTCACGGCCGTGACAATAACTTAGCCACATTTTTGCCTGCTGGATCTTCCTATCACTGCCATGACAAGAACTGTCATGGCCACGACAGTCTTCTGAGTTGTTTTAGGTCTTTTCTTCCCTTCATTTCGACGTTTTCTCATATCCTGCCATGAATAATTTCCAAATTTAGGTAGACATCAAATCTAAATAAAATTATATGAAAACAAATCAAAACTCCCCCTTTTCTAAACATAAAAATATTTTAAAATGTTAATCAAATGACTTAAACTAATGCATGATTTTCCGTGCATCAACATTAGAGGAGACAGTTACGAAAGGTTGCGAAAGAGAAAAGGGAATAATGAATTAAAATATGAAATTATTAAATTAAAAAATCAGGAAAAAGGATAAATATGAACAGGAGAAGACATCAAAATTATTAACAAAAATTCCATTAAGGCTTAGGATTATATATAGAGAGATTATCATCATTTTCTTTGGTAAAAAGAAATCATCTGAATTTACCGCCCTACCATTACAGAATATACATACAATGGTTTTGTTGGACTTGCCCCAGAACCCTAACATTTATATTGTTGTCTTGTTCTCTTTTCTTCAGCCACTTCGCTTGTTACATTCAATACCTAAAATCCATCCTAAAAGTTTTGGTCATTTAAAACAAATTCCATGCCATTAGCTCGTTTGCCATACATCAATTTACAATGAAAGACTTTAATATTTACCGAAATTCATGATAAATAAAAACATTGTACTAAATATATAACATCCTCTCATTTAATAAGTCATGGGACCTTAATGCATAAAGAATTCAGTACATAACATCAATGTTCAATTATAACTCATTAGACCTAAGCATGTGCAAGCTGCCATCCATCAATTAACCTCAGTTATCTGCACGGATCCAGAGTATAAAATTTTTCAGTTAGATTATATAAATATCATGTACTTATTCTAGACAAAAGATGATGAATTAATAAAGTAAAATTTCCAAATTGATTTAACCAATATTTCAGGCTTTAAATCCTATTTTGAAGTCAACAAAAGAGATTAACCCTCTTGGTTTTTAATCTAATTTATTAGATTTCAAAATGCACTCAACTAGAATGTAAAGTTAAGGGCTTTCTCAAGTTACCTTAACAATAATACAATTGGGTCTCTTGCGATTTTTTCAAGAATGACATGTAAGAGGAAAAATCAGAGAAAAATTCTAGAGAATTTAAAAACTTCATTTCAGATAGTAAAAAGATTCAAAGGAATAAATCTCAAGCAATAATTAATAAAATCATCAAACATGTTATTGATCCATCAACTAATCGTACGAAGAATTCATAAAGAATAGAGTTCAATTAAGAAAATCCTAAAGAACTACTCCATAAACCTAGAGTACATCAATCTAAATAATGTTTCAGAAAAAGGATAGAGAACAAGAAGAACTACTCCTAATTCTACCGTCCTCTCTCGAGTTTTTTGTAGAACTTCATTGTAGCCTCTGGATCTCTTTCACCAAGCCTTCAACATCTAAATCCTGCCCTCCAAAGATGTTTTTACTGGCTCTCTTCTGCCTCCTTATAGGTTTTCTCATCATCCAAGAAAAGAAACCGAAAATATATTCAAAAAGTTGATAAAAATAGCTTTAAAATGACCTAACAGACCGCCATCACGACCGTGAAAGGCTCTGTCACGGCTGTGAAAGGCTCTGTCATGGCCGTGGCAGAAGGCTGAAAAGGTTAAAAAATACAGCTATTTTTTCTGTTGAAAATTGTCTATCACGGCCATGACTGAAACTGTCACGGCCGTGACAGTAACTTAGCCACATTTTTGCCTGCTGGATCTTCCTGCCACGGTCATGACAAGAACTGTGACGGCCACGACAGTCTTCTGAGCTGTTTTAGGTCTTTTCTTCCCTTCATTTCGACGTTTTCTCATATCCTGCCATGAATAATTTCCAAATTTAGGTAGACATCAAATCTAAATAAAATTATATGAAAACAAATCAAAACTCCCCCATTTCTAAACATAAAAATATTTTAAAATGTTAATCAAATGACTTAAACTAATGCATAATTTTTCGTGCATCAACATTAGAGGAGACAATTACGAAAGGTTGCGAAAGAGAAAAGGGAATAATGAATTAAAATATGAAATTATTAAATTAAAAAATCAGGAAAAAGGATAAATATGAACAGGAGAAGACATCAAAATTATTAACAAAAATTCCATTAAGGCTTAGGATTATAGAGAGAGAGATTATCATCTTTTTCTTTGGTAAGAAGAAATCATCTGAATTTACCGCCCTACCATTACAGAATATACATACAATGGTTTTGTTGGACTTGCCCCAGAACCCTAACCTTTATATTGTTGTCTTGTTCTCTTTTCTTCAGCCACTTCGCTTGTTACATTCAATACCTAAAATCCATCCTAAAAGTTTTGGTCATTTAGAACAAATTCCATGCCATTAGCTCGTTTGCCATACATCAATTAACAACGAAAGACTTTAATATTTACCGAAATTCATGATAAATAAAAGCTTTGTACTAAATATATAACATCCACTCATTTAATAAGTCATGGGACCTCAATGCATAAAGAATTCAGTACATAACATCAATGTTCAATTATAACTCATTAGACCTAAGCATGTGCAAGTTGCCATCCATCAATTAACCTCGGTTACCTGCACGGATCCAGAGTATAAGATTTTTCAGATAGATTATATAAAGATCATGCATATCATGATATCCTATTACATAATACTACATGTGATTCATTATTATCATAGTAATAATAAGTACATGCATGCTATGAACTATATCATGAATCTTACATGACATTACATCATACTGACATTCATTCTTCATATAACATTTATGAAATATAAAATATTATGTCATACATGCTTAACTTCATATCCATCATCTACAAGTATCATACAATAGAAACATACATTCATATCATTCATAAATAATCATGACTTATCATTTCATTTCACTTTCATTATCATGTACATCCAGTTCCTTTATAACTCATTAATCCTTACTTAGTTCTCGACTTATTTCATACTTTACATTTCATTAGGGTTTCTTTATAACCCTTTGGATCTTCTTTCATTTTCTTTCTTTCTTTATCATGTGCATACTTCATCTTTATCACATAATATCATCTTGACTTTCATTCGATATCATAAATTATATCTTAGGAACGCATTCATCATAATGATGAGGCACTTTATATCTAATCATATTTTGGAATACACACTTTATGATGAGAGACATTGTTCTTTGAAAAATACATACACAGATGCAAGACTTTACTTCTTAGGCTTAGGTCTCCTTGAAGTACATACATCGGTATAAGATTTTATTTTCCATCTTTATTTTGTTATCATTATCATATTTTTTTTGTTATAAGATACTTGAAGTTAAACTTAACTTTTGTTCTTACTTTATGTTATAACATTTTTTATCTTAACATAGTTGAAAGAATTATTCAACATCATCACATTGGCTAGCTAGATCACATGAGAACACACATCATAATAGTAAAGGATTTTATTCTAAGGAATACACACCATAAAGTGAGGGGCTTTATTCTAAGGAATATACATACTTTCTGCTGAGGGAGTTTGTCCTTGAGAAGCACATACACAAATGCAGGATTTTACTTTGCGGACTTAGATTTCCTTGAAGTACATACATAGGTGCAGAACTTTGTTTCTCAACTTTATGTGCATTATGTTTTGCAATACATCAATCATTCATATCAATCATTCTTCATCTTTTAGCCTAATTACGTCTGAATATACATTTTGTGTATTTAGTGTCATATACATTCATCAAGCATCAATACATAGTATAAACATTTTGAAAATAAGTTTAAATATATCATATGTTCTTCTTTCAGTCAGGTCACGATCGTGACAGGGTGGTCACGCTGACTGCAGCCGTGAAACAACCCTGCTTCAAGTTGGTCATGATCGGACCACGTCCCTGGCACACCCGTGTCACCATCATACTTCTTTGTTCACAGTCGTGTGCGAGTCCATGGACCTGGCTGCACCCTCGCACTCATGGTCATGACCGTGGTTGTCACGGCCGTGACTGCCACGAGTTTGAGCGAGACTGCTTTGGCGACTTCCACCATGCGCTCACGGGCGCGACGAGGGTCGTCACGGCCATGAAGCGTCCTGGAAATCGACATTCTGCCTGATTTTTTTTCTCATGTAAGAACATAATCATAACCCATTAATTCCTAGCACATAGATTTAAACATGAATTTGATTTAAAACTTTTTAGATCTAATAAATTATCATGCATCCCTCAATCATATTTCATTATGAGAACAAGATGTCCTCATGCTCTCAATCCAATACAATAAAATCAAGAGAGGAGAAAGGAGTTGAATCTCCTTTACATACTTCTTGTTCTTCCTCAACGTTAAATCCTCTTTCCCTTGTCCATGTCCTCTTTTCTCCTCGTTCTCCTCTTTTTTTCTCTCCTTTTAAGTTATAGACGCCACGTGGTAGAAATAAGAAAAGAGAGGAGAGGGAGGGTTTGGGGACTTTTTATAGATCATAGACTAGGGTTTCTTAGGATTTCCTCCAAATGACTTAAATACCCCTATTTAAAAATGTGGATAAGGGATATGTGGAGCACATTTTGCACCATATGTATAGATCACTGTAGGATCTCCGGTGGATGCTCCAGATGAAAGCGTAGTTCAAATGTTTTGAAGCGTATGTTTAAGTTATTCAAGTTCGATTCGAATGCTTGTGCTTGACCAGTCTAATTAAAAAACCTCATCGGTCAAATGTCACGATCCCTCTCCAAGTTCTTTCCATGGCAGCGATCAACCAAACTCTCGCTTGAGGAAAGCCACTGCACAATAGCCATATAGGAGGATGAAAGCAATCAGTGAGATCTTGTAGTAGAGATCTCTTTTTACAATAGTCGTTGGAAGGATAAATGAAGTCATTGTTAAGTGACTATGAATGAGACTTCCTTTCTTATGCTAGGAAGCCATCACATGCTAGGAAGCCATCACGAAGGAAATGACCATTCTTATCTTCCCACCCCTATTGCCTCCATCATTTCACATACTTCGAGACTGCATATCTGCTTTGCTCCTTTTGTAGTGGTAGAATGGAGCAGGGACTGCAGATCTTCAAAACATTCTCGCAGCTAAGAATGTAAGGTTGACATATCTCCTTTCTCAGGGGCATTTGTGTGGTGGCAGTGTGGATGCAGGAATACATGACTTCGAGACCACTGGATGAATATGGGGTCGAGAATGTGAGTTCATCTAGTCGCATTTGATGGTAGTGACTTTCATGAGAGAGCGAGGAGATCAAGAGGTGAGATCATGGAGAGAATGGAGGAGGGGGAAGAGGCCATTCGAGAGCTTTCTTGGGTGCTAGGACTTTTAGGTTTTTTGAGTTAGATCGGTCGTGCGTGAACATTTCAACTAGACTTGAGTGACTTACAAATATGGTTCATCCATTTGAGCTGCATTCTGGATCATTAAATTGGACAGTGACTTATACACATGGTGAAAAATTTATTCCATATATCCCTTATCCTCTTTAAAAATTGGGGTTGTTACAATCACATCCTCTACACTGAGGGTGAGTTTTTCTAGATATATATACGAGATGCCATGAAAGCTATTTCCTAGGCCCTATTCTTGTGTCAAAGGAAGATGCTTATGACAAAACCGTCATCCAGCAAACGACCATAAGGTCAATCCTTCATCCTTTCACCGCTGAAATATTTAGAGTTTGTTACCTGATAGGTTCCAGTCAAATTAGCATCCTAATTAAATCACTTCGAGGGGATCAAGTCTCCAATAGACCACTCCGAGAGGGTCAAGACTCCAAGATACTTACTCTAAGCAATTATCAAAAGAATATTATATTCTCATATATGATTAAAAAAGTTCCAAGGGGCCCTATTTATAGGGTAAACCCAAACAAGTTCTAGTAGAACTAGAAATAAAATAAAAGAGTGCTAATTGAACTAGAAAGTAAATAACTAGAGTGCTAATCAAACTAGGAAGTAAATAACTAATCATAATCAAAAGAAAATAAACTAGTCTATTATTATTAGAAAATAGGATCCTAGCATTCTCGCCCTCTTCAAAATAGTCTTGTCCTCGAGGCTACGAAGAAACGTGTGAGAGAAATATTCATTTCAATGCTTGATTCGACGTTGTCTCATGATAACTTGAATAAAATAAAGATTCATCTTCAGAACGTAGCTTTGACTATTCATCGGTAACATTGGAACAAGCTTGCATTTGCTGAAGAAAGAGAATTTGAAATTGATCAAGTTCTTTTCGCACAAATAAAATTAACCTTGAGCCTTTTGAGCATTGCAATCTTCAAGTTTTCTTGAGGTTGAGTTAATCGTCATAAGCATGAATAAGTCCTTATTAATATATGATTCTTCAATGCATTTTGCACTAGATTCTTAGTAGAATTAATGATGTCTCATCTTTAAAAGATGTCTCAACATATGAATCTGAACCTTGAACTTCAACTGAATTGTCTTCAATATCCTTCATTTTGTGTTGTGATAAAGTTTTAATAAAGATTTTTTAAGAAACTAAAGTGTTGGACTTTTCTACTTTTGATGAAAATATTATTGCTTGTGCTTCTGAATAAAAGAGGGAGAGGGAGGCCAAGGCGGACACTTGGCGAACTAATAGAACAAGATCTATTGGTAAATAATATACCGAAAGATTTGGTTACTAATAGAGCGGAATGGCGTCGTATGATCCATGTAGCCGACCCCACCTAGTGGGATAAGACTTTGTTGTTGTTGTTGTGCTTCTGAATGATTTTTTCAAGTGTCGATTTGATCTATATCTCTCTTCATTTAAATGTTCTTCTTTCCATCGAGCAAATATATATATATATATATATATATATATATATATATAGTAGCAACTATAGTAATGGGTCGTCGAGCTTTCACTTCTCGTCGAAGATCGGGAAGAAGGCCTTCAACAAAAGTTTTCACCAATCGATGTTCGCTCTAATATTTTTAATTTGACTTGATAATAATTTGAAATGAGTCTAATACTCCTAACCATACTTAATTGTTGAATATTTGCAAGCTCATCTTCTACGTGATTTCCCTTGTTTATTTGTTGATATTTGTTTTCATCGTGAATACTTGCAAAATTCATTGAAATCATTCTTCGATTTGAGTAAGACGATTGGCTAGTGTTAAAATCTCTGAAGTAGATAAATCATGTAAAGTCATAAATTTATTCTGCACATTTGAAATATTAGATTATGAATATAAACTATTAATAAGTTATGATAGTGGTTAGTTGATAGTAGTAAGCGATGGTGATGTCGATGTAGTGATAGTAGTGGATGCGACAGATGGCAGCGTAAGATAAAGATAATTAAGTTATTGGTCCAATAAAAAAATTGAGATATCACAATTGTCTAAAAAAGATCGAATACGAATTGATAAGTTCTTAGTCCAATTAGAATCCTAATTAGATCACTTCGAGGAGATCAAATTTTCAATAGACTACTTCGAATGAGTCAAGCCTCCATGATACTTGCTCTAATCAATTATCAAAAGAATATTATATTCTCATATATGATTAAAAAGAGTTTTTAAGGGTCCTATTTATAAGATAAACTCAAACAAGTACTAGTAGAATTAAAAATAAAAAAAAGTGTTAATCAAATTAGGAAGTAAATAACTAAAGTGCTAACAAATTATGAAGTAAATAACTATAAAATAAACTAATCCTATTATTATCAGAAAATAGGATCCTTTGGATTGATCCACTTCGTTCTCCTACCAAATTCGTCTGTTGTTCAAATATCCTCTGCTCACTGAGCGAAATGCTCCGGTTGTTCCTGTCCAGAGTTGCACCTGTTGCGCGAGGCCCCATTGTACCGTGCCTTCTGAGCCACAAGGTTTCTCCGTTGTTTTCTCTCTGTTCTTTCCTTTGCGTCCATGGACGTGCAATTTCGCATGAAGCATCAGTTCTCCCTGGTAATTAATTTTGCAAACTGTCAGCGTGTCCTTTTTGTTCTTTCGCAGAGATGCATACACAGTAGGAACAAGAAGGCCATGGAATTGGTAGCGAAAGGGTGGAGCGCCCTGCAGGAAGTCAATCGGGTCATTGACTACGCAGAGCTAAATGATCCCAGTCCTCTTCTCAGTGTATGCATTTTTTTTTATTGTTGCCCTCTGGTTTTCTTAACATAACTTAGATTGTGTTCTCATCTTTATTTCATCTTTCCTGTTGATAAAAAAACATGGAGTGCTAAAAAGATATGGTTTTGATGAGTGTTAGTTTGTCAACAGGGTGCAAAGGAGAACTTTGAATTGGCCCTCGAGTTCGACAATACAAATATGCATGCAAGATATTGGTTGGGTAGGATGCATTTCAAGTACCATGTCCCAGGGGCATGCAAGGCCATGTTGGTGACTTCTCTGTTCTATCTTTTCCGCTTACTCTCTGCTTTTCCTATATGTTAGATGCCCTTCACTGATGCAATATTACTAGGTTGAAAATAGTTTTAGAACTACACTTAAACCTGGTATTTTTCCAATATCTCAGGCCCTCTATACATGCCCAATGTTAGGTTGTAATTCCTTTGGTATTAGCAAATTTCTTTCTTTTCTTTTGGTTGCAATAGTTTGTCAGTTATATTTATATTAATCTTCCTCAGACTTGCTAATATATCGTCCCTTAATAATATGTTCAGAAGACCTGTAATCCTTTTTTGTAAGCAACTTTATTTCCTTTGATTTTTTTTTTTCAGTCTCATGAAATATTTCAACCACATGTACAATCCTCATCAAACTGCTACTGTGTAGGTAAAAAAATAGTTTGGAATTTAAAATTCTTCTCATTAAAAAAATTGTAACTGTTGTAGAACAGAAACATTGTTCCTCATGTTTAGATTTCATCCCATGACTGAATTACTGTTTCGGCGGTAATTTGAGCTACTCTCACACATTAATATTATTTCTTCCCTTATAGTTCTCATTGGAGGTCTTCTTTGTTTAATAAATACTAGTTTCTATTTATTTTTATTTTTTTTTAGAGAACCACCGGTTTCTATTGCATGTAGTTAAGTTTTCTTTCTTTCTACTTTTACAAAGTTTTCTTAGTATAATGGTTCATGCAACCTTGTTGATGGCGTGGGTAAATGGTACGAATGAGAACTGACATGGATATATGATAATTTCTTATTATCTCTAGGTTTGATGATGCTTTGGCTTTTTCTTCATCCCTAAAAGTTGCTGTTTGATGCTTTCATTATTCTTCTTATTCAATGAAGTAACAACAATAGGAGACATGCATGTGATGGAAGAAGAAAAAAATTCAGAATGGCATGGAAGCCAATACATTTGTTGAGTCATAGTAGCAAATAGCTGTAAACCAAGTGCATAATGAAAACTAATTATCCCTAAAGAAAAATAATAACACTTAATCAGACGATTCACTCATCGATGAGAACATGCTTTCTTAATCATTTTGAAAAATACGTTCTTCCCTTCCCTTGCTTCATTTGGGTCCAAGGAAATGGATGTATTTTCATCACGTAAGATGCTAACTTGAAAATATTACAACTTTGGCAAATAGTATGAGAGAGTGCACGTGAAGCAGATCATATGTATTTTGTAGCTTGCATGTAATATTACTCTTTATAAAATAGGTTGCATGTAATATTACTCTTTACAAATGGTAACCATCCTTTCCACACACACACTCTCTCAAAAAGAAAATCTTTTGAAAACCATGCTTAAAGTATTTCTTTTATAGTTGATTAGATAGGAAGTATAGTGGATCTTACTGCCATATCGATGGGAATTCACCTTCCTATACGAAGTTTGAATGTTTCGAACATGAAACTTTCTTAAATTTGGTGTAATTTTTTTTATAAAGTATGCAATTTCATTGGCATTGGTGTAGGCCGGTACAAGTCTCAGAGGTTGTGCATGTCAAAATTCTTGTTTGTCAGTTGCCATCTCTATTTGATATTGCATGGCTTAGTTGCATGTGGTATGTTACTGTGCCCACTGTTTGCTGGTACCACCCATGCTCGCAATACTTTGACCCCATCTAGACTGAGATGGATATTATGTGAGCCAGGGAGGAAATACACTTTTGGAGAGAGGTGAAATGTGTGATGAAAAAGAATTGGGAAAACATGAGGCAAGCCAGCTGCTCTGGTATAATGCACAGCAGTCAAAGTATTCTATCATTTACTGATTTACCAGAAAAAGAAGGAACAAGAATTTAGGCCGTGCTTGGATCAGGAATCGGGGTAGAACCGCGCCCCGATTTTGCCAAATACAGCTTTCGATTCCAAAAAAAAGTTGGAATCGGGAGTTGGAACCGGACGCACATTATTTCGATTTCAGCACTCCGATTCCACCTTTTTGGTGAAACCGGAGGACTCTAGCACTTCAGCCAATTTTTTTTTACGTAACTTTTTTTGGATATTTTGTTTTTCTTTTCTTATTTTCTCTCTCTCACACCTTACCCCTATAAAATAATTTACTTATTATATATAAAATATTTATAATAAAGAATTAATATAATATTAGTTTTTACTAATTATTTTATAAAAAATTATATTTTGGTAATTACAATTCATTTTTAAAATGATTTTTTATATTTGAATACTATATTTTTTAACAAATTTTTTTCATAAAAATTTTTAATTTATAACTTTATTTTTAATTATAGTAAAATTATATTTTATAATTATAATAATTATTTTAAATTCAACATTCACAAAAAATTCATCATCACATCAACTTTTTCCATCAAATCAACTCCCTAATTATGTTTCACTCCATCCAAACATAATTCGAACTAATATGTCAATTCACACTACAAGAAAATTGAGATTTTCCGACGAGTAATTTCTGACGGAAAGAAATTCATCGTAATTTACGACGAATTTTGTGACGGATACGTATCCATCGAAATTTCTGATAGTTACAATCGTCGGAAATAAAAATAATAAATTATGAGATAAATTATATTATTATTTTATTTTTTGATGGAATGTCGAAAGTTTCGACAAATACGTATCCGTCGAAACTTTCGACAGTCCTAACCGTAGGTAATAAAAAATAATATAATATAAGTCGTATTTTATTAATATATTTAGCGACAGTTCATACCGTCAAAATTTTCGACGGTGTGGACCATCAGTAACCTAAAAAATTAAATATTATATAATGTAAGTAGTATTTTATTATTATAATTATCGACAGTTCAAGTCGTCAGAAGTTTCGACGGTCTGGACCGTTGGTAACTTAAAAATAATTAAATATTATATAATATATAATATAAGACATATTTTATTATTATAATTATCGATCGTTCAGATAGTCGATAATTTTAAAAATAACTAAATATTATATAATAATATAATATAAGTAATATTTTATTATTATAATTATCGACAGTTAAGACCATCGATAGTTTCTATGGTCTGGACCATCGATAATTGAAAAAATAATTAAATATTATAATCATATATATTATAATATATATTATTAATATTTCTAAAGTTTCCAACGGTCATGACCGTCGGTAATTAACAATCACTCTTCCGCTGCTTGTTTTTTCGTTTTTCCGCTTTCCCCTCTTTCTATATATATATATATATATATATATATATATATATATATATATATATATATATATATATATATCACCTTCTCCCTCTCTCCTCTCTCTCTACTTCTTTCCCTCTCTCCTCTCTCTCCCCCTCTCCTATCTTGCCGGCATGACGACCTCCCGGACGACGACTCATCGACGACCCTCTCCCTCTCTCTCTAGCTCGGTCTTCGGCCAGATCTCCCTCTCCATTAAAGCTCCAGGTGTCGGGTGGATCTGATCGCGGGCAGCCGGATCTGGCCGCGGGGGGCAGATCGGATGTCTGGCGGTCGGATCTTACCGTCGGATCAGGCTGCTGGTGGCCGGTTCTGCCATGGGCGGCCGGATTGGCCGCCTGGCAACGTGCAATTTTTTTATATTATAAAATTTGGTTGCGACGGTGGTGACCACCAGAACATTTTGACGGTGGCGACTGCTGAAACTTTCGACGGTTGCAGCCGCCGAAACTTTTGACAGTTGGAGTCATTGGAATGTTTCAACGGTTGCGGCCGCTGGTATGTTTCAACGGTTGCGATCGTCGGAGTTTTGCGATGGTTACAACCATCGAAACTTTCACGGATTTTTTTCGAACCGTCGGAAATTATTTTGTGATGCCATATTTTTCGACAGAACCTTTCCGTCGATAAACCCATCGGAAATAGACTTTTTTCGATGGTTTCTCTCGATTTTCCAACGGACGAAACCGTCGAAAAAAACTATTTTTTTTGTAGTGTCAACTATTCACCGAGAACTTACGGAGAACTGCGATTGTGTTTCCAAACACAACTTTAGAGTCATTAATCAACCAGGATAAAGAATGTCTTGGGGCATTTGATTCTGCTCATTTAGTTGCATAACAGCATCAACAGAAAGAATTTAACAAAACACAAAACATTGTTTAACCGCTATGGAGAATTAAGGCTACTTTGTCTTCCGTCAAGGTTGAATAAAAAAATATTTTTCTTTTCTACGGGTGAATAAAAAAATGTTAGCTTTGTACATTAGCACTTCTAAAAAAAAGGCTAAAAGCTGCATTCTGCAAAGTGTGATATCAATTATCTTTTCTGCAAAAAAAAATCATTATCAATTATCTGACATGAACTGGGCTAAGCTGGTAATAAATTATCAGCAAACAATGTTACTGTATATATGTTCCAATTACTTCATTTAAAAAAAGAATTCCAGTTATCTTTATGTGTTATTTGAACTATATGAATTGTGATGTTTTCTTTTCCATTTGCATAGTGGAGCTGCTTTGCTGGTGGAAGCTGCAAATATGGGGTGACCCTGATGCACAATATGAACTCGGGTCGGTTACGACTTGAGGTTAGGCCCCACTTAGATCATGATTGATTGTTTTTAGCAAAATAATCATGCTTAGTCATATCTGTTTCAAATAATATTTGAAACTTATCTACAAGTCATCTATTGAAGCTCATTAAAATCCACTGATGCAAATATTTCATTCATCCTTTTTTTAACAATAAAAAAAAAGAATTTGGTTACAAAGGAGATAAATTTAGTCATATCTATTTAAATCTCAATTTTTATCGTAACATTAATCATATGTATATGTGTTATTTGCGTCATATATATATATATATATATATATATATATATATATATATATATTAGGGATTAAAGGATGAGAGCCATGTACACATCCATTTGTTTTCATGGCTGATAAGTTAAAGCAACAAACTGCAATCAGAGTGGTGCACAGTGCACATCTCGCCCAATCTCTCATTGAAACTACATTTCCAATATAAAACATGCTCCGCTCGAAAGATGCATCCATTGTGTTGAATCCATAATGCCCATAGAAAAGCAAATGGAATAGCTCTACAGTCTCTCAACATATAGGTTTGAACTACTTGATCATGGCCTCCCAGCCTGTATGATCGCCAAAAATCTGCAGCCGAGTACACAGCCACCCATCTGCAACCAGATTTCTGGCAGTTGGGCAATTTTTTTTTAAATTCAAACTTTGGGTACTTGTTAAAGTCGTATGTGTCACTCCTTGCCTATGCGACATCCCAGGACAGAGTTGGGACGCAGCGCTCGCAAGCTGGACGCGCAGGGACAGCGGGCGACGCAAGGCGCACCGAGACGCGCGTGGCGATCTGGGGCATGAAGTCAAAGCAGAGGCTTTGGAAGACGATCAGTGATGTCTAGGGATGCGATGAGATTGAGGAGGAGTCTCGGCGCATACCTGGGTCATGGCGGGCGTGCGACGGGCGTAGAGGCATGGCGCACTTCTATTCCAAGTAGGAGTAGGATTCCTAGTCCAAGTAGGAGTTGGATTAGAGCAACGAAATGCGGAAGGCTAGAGATAGCTGCCAAGGAATCCAAGTCAAAGGAGGGACCAAGCGGGCTGGAAGGATAGATGCGAGGTGGCGGCCATGCCCTGGACAAGTCCTAATGCGAGTAGGACTTGGACAGCCATGCGGATCAAGCGGCAGGTGGCATCTTCAGGCCGAGCAACTCCAAGATCTTGAAAGTCGATGTGGAGGTGGACTTCGAAAGATGCTTGGACGAGAGGTGCAAGGTTGGAAGGATTCCTACTCCTAGTAAGAATAGGAGTCGGCCGTTCTCCTACGAAGAGGAGGACATGACGGATTCCATGAGGGCCAAGCTTCCTTCTTGGACCGAGGGTCACTTGGAGCTGAAGACCTAGTCTAAGAAGAACCGGAGGACAGCTGGGGGCATGGAGATTCTCCAAAATCCGAGTGGGACTTGAATTCCTCCTAGCTGGGCACGCCCTAGGCACGGTCGGGCGCCAGGTGGGCACACGGCAGTCCAAGCTTGAGTAGGAGATGGACATGGCTGAGATTTCCTTCAGGCTTTAAGGGATTAGAGTTGTACTCCTATTCTCAGGAGGTTTTTCTAGAGAAAGGCTTGCATGCCTAGTAGGATTAGGTTCATAATTAGAGTATGAGTTATTTCTCCTTGACCTGAACAATTCTGAGATTGTTTAATATATTCTCTAGTTTTTCTCTATCTTGTGAAGTCTCTCTCCTCTCCAAGTGGGCAGGTGTTTCGTTGTGCATCTAGGTCGTATCCGAGACACATTCGAAAGGGGCTAATCGACGACCGAGCAGGATTTGACCGAGCCGCACACTGAAGTTCGAGTTAAAGAGCTTAAGGATGCGACATATGTCTCACTATCTACAGAAGCACATCATTAAAATTTGTATCCATCTTCTTGGTTCTTGGAACTTTTTTAGAAGTTATTGAGAACTTTTTAAGGAGGAAAAGAAATTGGAAAATGATCTGGACCATTGATCTAAAATGGACGGTCCAAATTTGGAGGCTACATAAGGTTACACCTAAGAGATATTACACCCCCATTAAACAATCTAAAATTTCTCCTTTCTTCTTCGATTATCGCTCTGAATATTTTTCCTTTCTTCTTCGATCATGACTTCAGATCTTTTCTTGTAGGCTTCACCGTCAACGTCCATTTGCCTAATCCTCCCTAACAAACCATTAAGAAGGAGTTGATATCGAGTTTCGACTTCTGGATCAAGTCATTAAAAGTATTGACACCCTCCATCTTGCTAGTAAAAATAGAAACATGAGAAGAGTATGAAAATAATCTGAATATTATTAAATATGAGAATTAGTATCTTAATTCATAATACTTGCATCTGAAAAACTTTCGATCCGGATTTGATTCTACCATGAAGTTTTGATAACGGCTTCCTTGTGACAATTGCATAGTGGTGTAGTAGAACACTTAAACTTCGTCATAATACTAAAACATACACTAATAAGAACAACAATACGCACTTAGAATTAATAATGGCATTTCCCCTAAAAAAATAATGGCTTTTGCTCTTAGGGATATAGGAAACTCTTCTAATCTTCTAACATTATTAAGACATAAGAAGGAAAACAACTATGATAAATTCGTCCTTATTACTATTTTGAGGGAATTCTAAAGATCTAGAATCTTATAAAACTAATGTCTTACATTGTAAAGAAAACAATATTATATGAAATCTATTGTGTTTTACGCCTACTTGTTTGGATTGCTGATGAATCAATTATTGCATTAACTGCTTTCATCATGTGAGTTCGTTAGGCTTTTACATGTGACTAACATGTTAACTTATGTAAACATGTTTTGCAAAGAAAAAAACCAACTCTTTACATACTAGATATTAAAGTTACATACATAGAGACAAATGGCAATATTACAATCAAGGTGAAGAACACAATGGAACAAAATGGAACACTCATAGCAGTAATGATAATTGCCGAAACAAAATGGAACAAGATAATGAAACAAAATGGAACACAACTCTTTCAGTGAGAAGTACCAGAGAGGAGGAGGCATGATGGAGGAGGAGTTTCACTGGATCTGCTTCTCCTCGGCCTAGCGCAAAATCTCATCCAGGGAGGAGTAGTGCCGGATTTAGTCGAGGAAGCCCTAATGTCCAATTTTTTTGAGGGAGGTGCGGCCATCGGAGGAGAGGGAGAGAGGGAGGTGCAACCGCCAAAGGGCAGGGATAAAGAGAAGAGTAGTGCCAGGGGCTTTGCTAGGGGCTCTGTTGTCTCTCTACGACAAGGCAACCTGAGTCCGGTGCTTGGTCGTGGGCAGATCTCGCTAAGGCCGAGCGCAAATCTCGCTAGGGCACGAGCATGGTGTCGCTTGATTGTGTGCACATCGCCGTCGCAGCACTCAGGCAAACAGATCGTTTGATTGTCTTGCTAGGCCTTCTCTTGTTCGTGGAGAAAGCAGGAGGCGGCCTACTACGACGGGAGAGGTGAGCGATGCGAAGATCCACCCTAAAGCCCCCGAATATTTTTGAACCAGACGCAAGTGCACAATCCGAGCTGCCCGCCTTCAAATTAAAGAATCAGTTCACATTGCCTCAATCCTGGCTGCTGATGCGCAAAGGGGCAGCTCAGATGATTAGGATTGTGTGGTCGCACCCTGCACCCAAGGCATGTGGTAGCACCCTAATATACCTCATATATATCCCCTAATATAACTCATATATACGGGATTTAATGGAAGCGGAATGCCTCAAAATAGTTTTATTGTGCAACATCTCGATTTGAGGCGGATCAATGATCTGGATTGAAAACTACATATTTGACACGCCATTGCCTCTCCCACTGCCCCTACTCCTTCGTCACCTTCTGCGTCGCCTTAATTGAAGGTGCAAATTCCCCTCCGACCCTTGCATCTCCCTCCAGGACTTCATCTTCACCATGCATGGGTGTCTACAATAGACAACTGGAACTCTCGGTTGATGATGTGGCCAAAGAAGCAAGGTGAAGAGCTGCGGGAGAGTGCTTCCTCATGTGGTCTGTTCAATTTTGGCCTGGAGGTTGTGAATGGGGGTGGGGGATGGCGGATTGGTTGACTCATCTCCCTTCTTTTAGTTCTCAGTAAAATGATTCTATGAAGAATGTTATGCTTTTTAAGAAAATGATGGATATGAGAAAAAAAAATGGAATTGGAACAATTTTGCCTTCATGGTGTCTATGTGTTACGCCAAGCAATCTATACATTAGGGCAACCATCGATTGTGATGAAAGAAAACAAATTGTACAAATTGACAAGAGGCACTATGACATTATGCAATCTGAAAAGACAGAACTTAGCAAGATCAGGCAAAATGAGGGTGAGGATATGAGCGGCAATAGGATAAAGTTTAGTGGGATCAAGTGAGTTGTTCCTGGAGAGATTAGGGCAAGGGCGAGGAGGTGAGCTATGGTGGATCGGGCTTGATCGAGGATGAGACTGGCTGGCAGATGCCAAGGATGAGGAGATCAAGAGAGCCTGCTCAACCAGGAAAGATGCACGGTTGGCTGGCTTCATCGAGAGAACTCAACCTGGAGAGAGAATGAAATAAAAATGTAAAATCAGATTTTTTTAGAGTAAATAGGTGATTTCAATCTTGATCATATATCCAAAAATCAAAAACTCATATTGAACGTTGCATGATGAAATGGTTTTTGGGGTGTTTCATCCCATTAAATTCATATATATATATATATATATATATATATATATATATATGGGAAAGATGAGCGTGTGAAGCGGCCTTAGACATATTTTTCTTCATTTTTTTTGATATCTTTCTTTACTATTAGCTTAAATGATCATTCATGATAACAAAAAATAATTTTATAAGATTAGAAGTTATATAAAATGCTTATATCCATTATGACGGATAATAATGTGCAGAAGTTCATCAAAATTCAAAAATGATAAAAAAATTATTGTTAAAGATTTGAATCATATATTTGTTTTCTCCAGTGACCCTCTAAACTATCAATGAAGAAAAATGTCGAAAAAAATAAACATAAGTATGTCTAAAGCCGCTTCACACGCTCATTAAACCCTATATATATATATATAAATAATTATGGCCAAGTGTTACTTGATTTAAAAGGTTTTAAAAGGATAAATAAATCATTTTGAATATAGAAATAATATATCATAACTATCCTATTTAAAAACCAAGGATTTGGGGAAACATTAACCATGGAGCTAAGAACTTTTGACTCTGATACCTAAATATAACACCTCCGAAATCAGCCCCATGACACATGTGGTGAATGGGACCCAGAGTGCATCACACGTTGACAATGCAATGGTTGAAACCATGTCAATGAAACATGACAAAATTAAGCAACTAAAAATGATAAACATTCAAAACCTTGAAAATATAGCGGAAGCAATAAAACATAAATGACATATGTCGATAAGCCCATATAACATCAATGTATACCATAGCGAATAGCCCAAATGCATAATAAGACTCAAAGTCTACAATATACAACAAAATCCAACATAATCCATAATAAGGCCCAAAGGATGACTAGTACACTATGATATACTAAGGCTCAACATAAGACTGACACCATGCGCTAACCGTCTTCATGAGCTCGTCACAGGCTTCATACTACTCGTCCATACTTGTACAAATCCGAATGCAGGGGTGACCCACCTCCCATTAGTTGTATGTAAGGGCCATAAATAAAATGATAACTTACAACAAAGTGATCAAACACGATAAAGATTAACACTATAAAACATGCCGCTAAACTATTCATGATCAATTTGATTCCATACGATAACAATAAGTCCGATTGCATTATTCACAATAAATGCCCAAAATGGTATCAAACAATGACTATCCAATAATGATTACATTAACATTGAATGCCCATGAACGAAGCTAGCCATATCATGATTCATATAATTTTTTCGATTTTAAGGTTCTCAAACATTAGCAAACAATATGAGTGAGTTATTCAATGTATTGTGGTACTTGGGGTCTTCGTCGCCATGATGGCTGGCCAAGTCGGGTGACTCGCACCCAATTGACACCCTGAAGGCGTGCCAATCCGATTACCTACGTCCAAGTTCGATGAGTAGTAGTAGTAATAATAATAATAATAATAATAATAATAATAATAATAATAATAATAATAATAATAATAATAATATCAATCTGATTCGCCAAGGTCTAAGTTTAAACCATAATAAGTCTGATTCAATACAATGATTCATTTTAATCCGATGGCTTAACATGCATAGTTGGATTCTAGGTGAGTCAATTAATAGCATGACAATAAAAGTACCAAACATGGCATAACATAGCATGAACTAGTGAACAATTTATAAAAGAATCATTGAGTTACATCATCAAAATCATGCATTCGACTCAGCCTACGACCAAAATAAACAAAGACAACCAACCTGAGGATTGGTCGCATTACAATATCTGACCAGTTGACTGACACCTTGACCAAAGGAAATAGAGGCCTCCAACCCTAGTTTCACCTATGGAGAGGTTGACCGTCCTCATTCTACTAGTCAATTTATTAAACCAGAGGCTTACGACTCGATGACCGATTGCACTGACCGGTTGATCGAAGTCTCAACCAAATAAAATTGGTATTTTAATAATGGAGCGGTCGACCGATCCACTCTCCGGTTGTTGGATCTAAACATGATGCCTATGTGCATAGCTATGTAGCTACGAAAACTTGATCGATCATCCATTTGGTCGATCGATCTGTATATAAAAATCATGACAACAGACATTTTACGACTTGTATCCACATAGCAATTCATACAAAGTTCATATCTAGTCTAACCTTATAGGTTCCATGCATTTAAGGTCTGTAAACATGAATCGATTCGGGAAAACAAGGTCACATTCCATTTGAGGCATACATTCTTTAAACCCTTTCATTTTTCATACAAGAATCCATAGTCCATAACCGACAACAAACAATCCAACTCAAGAGAACAAATCTCATCTCATCCTAGTAATGGTTAGAATTGGATGAAGGAATGAATTCACCCTATTTACATACCCTAATCTTAAGTGATTAGGGATTTCTTCTATCTCCCTTTCCTTTCCAACGTAGTTCCTCTTCCAATCCGGGGGAAAAAGAAATGGGGTTTTGGGGGGGTGGGTGGGGCGCCCTCGCCCACACACACACACCCAAAGTTCCACTACTTTTAATGGCATATATGTCTACTTTTTGCTTTTTTAACTAGAAGACAAATCTGCCCTCTAGATTCCATTGCTTTTGGCTTTTCATCCTTTGGTTAAATGGGGTATTACAGTTGCGACCTTGCACAACCGTTGTTGCCTCAATGCGAATGTCGTGCAAGCATGGACGTCGAAGTTGTCACACTTGTAGATTCGAGGGCCAATACGCGCTATCAATTATCATGTTCGCAGGGTCGAAGCAACTGTCATCGTCGTGCGATTGTTGTGCGAATGGCTCGGCCGACCGCTCAATCATCAGCTATTATCACTGTCATCGTGTCCCTATTGCTGCCTCTCTTAGCCCTCCCATCTCTCTCTCTCTCTCTTTCTTTCTCTTGGAGATGAAGCCGATAATGCTCCCAAATCATCCTTGCCAAGGTCGTTGTTAATAATGCTATGTTTTGACCAAAATCTTGACTTTGATTGGTTCTATGGCCAATAGACAATATAAGCGAAAGACTTAATGATAACAATAAGAATAATAACAAAGTGGAAGTCCAACGGTAGCTATGAGATAAATCATAATGTCAATCAACATAAACTATAGAGCGGATGTCTAGAATAATCCATGTATCTATGAAAAAAATCTAATGACACTAAAATAAGGTATCCTAAGACACATCCATGTGCACTGAACCATCATGAACATTATCAATCGCTTGAATTCATCTTTGATTAGGATCAATGAAAGGAAAACAATAACCCGTGCGCTTCGTAGTCCAATAAGTGGATAAACATTAACAATACATATGCATGGGTCAAATAGGCATAAGTATCAATGGAATAATCATTGGAAATATAATTAATGCCATGCTATATAAGGATCAACATAGTAAGACAATACTATGCTCTGGGTAAGATTCCTTTTTGCTGGGACAAATAGACAGGTGGCATGCAGGACCACAAGAACATGAAGGACCACAACAATAGTCAGGATCATAGCAGATTCCTTTAGCTGTAGGAATGAAGCTTCCTATAAAGCATCTGGAGGCACCAAATGTCGAAAATGTCACTAGGAATCAGCGGTAGGCTGAAGACAATCTTGAAAGGGGTTTGAATTTGGTTTTGATTTGGATGAGTTTTGAATCTCGGCCGAAGGAGGTTGGAGAGGAGGTTGCACCAGCAGCCTCCTTTCTTCCTTCTCTTTTGTATTTCGTTTCTTCTTTTCCTTCTTTTCTAGTTTTCATAATGTGTAATTAATCAGTCAACTAGTGGCTGGGGGATGTTGATCATGGCTTTCATAACTCTGTCCTTATTCTTCATTGATGCTTTTCATGATCTGAACCGAATGTTGAGCTTCATTCCTTGTTTAATGATATTGTTTGATCCTTGTCATTATATAACTCTTTACCTTTTGGATCTGTGTATGGATTTGAGCTCATGAACTCTCTTCATCCTACACCATTGACCATATGGGACGTTAGAAGCTCTATCGCGACCGAACATAGAGAAATCAAGCTTAGACGAAAATAATTGTAACGCTCCGAGATTTTTTTTTCTTTTGCCTGCCCAGAAGGCTATCTCGGCAACGTCACTCAATTCTATACCTTGACTTTGACAAGTCAACGAACTGACTTACATAAGCGGAAGACTAATTTACAACATTCTATTACAATATGCGGAAGCTATTATACCATATCTAATAACTTGCGGGTTAGGGCCCACGTCTATACAGTAATGGATCCTATATCCATGTGCATGTCACCCGTCAGAGGAGTCACCACCGTCTCACCATCGCCATCACCATCACCTGTATGGATCCAAATACAGGGGCAAAGCCCAATGAGATAACTCAGTACGTAGGGTCACCCATAATATTTATATGAACCGTGGTCAATATCAATATCAATACTATCAATAAACAATTATTCATAATAATATATAATTGATCAGAGGTCAATGGAGACTACAATTCAACAATAAATAATTCAATTAATAATTAACAATTTATCAATGTTCAATTGGCCAAAAGTGGATGAAGGCCACAATAACAATTATCAATTCAATTCTATTAATAATTTATCAATTCATCTATCAGGCACAAAGGCCATAATTTATTATCCATCAGTCATAAATGCGCAATTTAATTTTTCCATCAGCCATAAGTGTGAAATCGATAGTCTATCAACCACTAGGGCGAAATCAATTGTCCATCAGCCACTAGGGTGCAATTCAATTAACAATTCGATCATCAATTCATTTATCAATTCCATCTTTGGAGTTATGATCAACCCTTTCGGGCGCAATAAGAGAGCTTTCTATTATTATTAGGGGACACCATGCCACTTCAATCAATAAGTTTGGGTATGATGGGGGACGAAGGATCACACCGAAATAGTTAGCCCGAAGGCCCTATCAACCCGAAGGCGTAGTTAGCCCGAAGGCCCTATCAGCCCGAAGGCGCAATATTAGCCCGAAGGCCCTATCAACCCGAAGGCGTAGTTAGCCCGAAGGCCCTATCAGCCCGAAGGCGCAATATTAGCCCGAAGGCCCTATCAACCCGAAGGTGCAATATTAGCCCGAATGCCCTATCAACCCGAAGGTGCAATATTAGCCCGAAGGCCCTATCAACCCGAAGGTGCAATATTAGCCCGAAGGCCCAATCAGTCCCAGTGGCAAATAGTAGACATGGGTCCAATACATTTTCAACTTTTATCTCAATTACCTAAGATGTCTATCTTTAACAATTATCTTAGGTTAAACATGACCCAATCAGAAAATCACTATTAATCAATGATATGATCAGATGGGATGATGATAAATCGGATACGATAACAATTTGATCAGGATCGATCAATAATGAGGTCAATGGATCAATACCATAATCAATATCATGATTGGGTGTAATGTCAACAATAATCAATATGATGACAATATGATCTGATATGAGCATAATAAAATCAGAGATGTTAATCAAATGATCGACAATGAATAACGATCTTAACAATCCAATAAACTATAAATCAATTCATAAAAATATGTTTTCTATTCCAGAACTCAATCCGCGTTGATCATTACCCGGATCGTACTAAATGGAATCCAAGTCGTGTCAGACAGAACCCCTACCAAATTCTGTCACCATCAAGAATTGTGTTTTCAACATAATTTTCGAAGGTCATATCTATGTCATTCAATATTCAATCGATGCAAAATAATATATAATTTATGTATAACGAAGAAAGAGTTCAGGGATCCATGTCGCGGAAAACCGACGCCATGGGGATCCCCCTACGTACCTCAAATTTGTTGAAAAATTAACTCTATTCTCGATCGTCAATTGGTTGCACCAATGCCGAATTTTGACCAGCAATTACTTTTAATCATTTTTCTCTATATATTCTATTTTTTTTTCCTGACCGAGAAATAAAACGAAGAATTTCATTGTCAGAAAATTTCAAATCAAATTGAAAAAAAACTAAAAGGAATTTTTTTTTATTTCTTCTGCTTATCGGCCGCAAATCTCTTTTCTCCTTATTTTCTTTTATCTACTTTTCTTTCTCAACTTCTCTCTCCTATCAACTGCACACACATATTTTCTTTTTATGTTCTGCTATTTCTCTCTCCAATCTCTCTAATCTTCTATTACGGCCAATCATTCGTTGGCCACCAAATCATCCCATCACCATTTCTTTTTTTTTTCCCTAATGTTACAGCCACCATATTTCCCCTTCAAATCTTCCCCTTTTCTCTCCCTTTTGATTTTACTCCTCTCTCTTTCTCTTTCTACTTCTTTTGCGGGCATGAACCAATCTTTTCTTTTTTTTTTCTTTCAATTCCCCTCTCTCTATTCTTTTATTACGGCTTGGCCACCAATTTCTTCTCTCTCTACTTTCTCTCTCTCCTTCTTAATCTCTTCTCTCTCAATTCATTTACGCCCGCAAAAATGTCTGCTCCAATCTCTTTTTTTTTCTTTTTCTCTCAATCCCTTTCTCTCTCCTATTTTGTTACGCCCTCATTTTTTTTCCACCTTCTCTCTTTCTCTTTAGGGGTGTAAAACTCTTTCTTCTTCTTTTTTTTTTAATCTCTTTGGTTACAATCGCTAACACAGCCGTAAATAGAATTTGATAATAAAATAAAATCCAAAGGACCCCTCCTTACCCTTGCTAACGTCTGAAATCCCGCCTTCGCCGCCGAGAAAATTACGTCGGTCGTCGAAGAGCGCCACACAAACAAATAATTTCTCTCCCTCTTTAAGTTTAGTCGGCCAACTTCTTATTTATAAGATTTATAAATCATTAGTTTAACTTTAACTATAATATCTAATTTCTCTCAAATTTAATCCTCTTTTTTATCTCTTTAACTAAGAGAGATTTATCCTAATTTAAGTAAATTCCGAAATTATTTAAATATCCCATCATTAATCAAATTCCTCTCCAATTTTCCTTTGTATTTTCGGAATTATTTAATTTTATAATATTTTATCATCTAATTTTCAAATTAAAATAATAATAAATATTATTTTAATGACTAAAATATTTTAAGCCATAAAATTCTCAATCCTATCCTACGTGGAAATCCTATATCCATTAATATATCTTTTAGATCTCAAATCAAATTAAAATTCCTAATCTCAATCTAATTATGATTTCCACTCTAAATGGGATTTAAATTTTTCTTCAATCCATCAAACACTCTAATTGAATTATAAAATTACTATATTACCCTTGATAAAATCGTGGGGTGTTACATAATAACCTCCTTAAAAATAAATTCGTCCTCGAATTTTGCGAAAGAGAATTTGACCAATCCAACATACGATCAATAAGCCTATTAAAAGAATATCCATATTCATTATCAATGTCCTTGCATTTTTTTTTCTAATCTATCCAAATGAAAAGACTAATTATTCTATAATTATTTTATTCTCTATTCTCGATGTCTATCATTCATTCTATAATGGTGCCTTAATCTTCCTCGTCTACGCGATGCTCAGTATCCATTTCGATGTTGTACACACGTTTTGGTAATAGTGCACCCGATCCTTCATTCCTTCCTCGATCTTGTTCATTCCTTTTTTGTTCCAAACAATTACGAGCGAAATGCCCTTGCTTTCCACAATTGAGGCATGCTCCTGTTTTGCGATAGCATTCTCCCACATGATATCTTTGACAGTAGGAACAAGGTAGTCTTTCTTTTTTCTGTTCATTGGACTCCAAATCATTCCCTCTTTTGCCTTGATTATCTTCCCGACGATCGTTATGTTGGTCTTTCTTGTCGGGATATCTATATCTCTTTCCTTGTCGGTTTCTATATTGGTCAGCAGATGCTTGATTATGTTGCTTGTCACTTGCTTTATCTCCATCTTCTAAATAGACGGCAAACTCTTCAGCAAATTGGAGGGTCTGACAATTCCCTCCTTTCACTCTTTCTCGAAGACTGGGCTTAAGGCCATCCACCCAACGCTTCACTCGATCTAGTTCTGATTGCTGCAATGTTGAGTACTTCTCCAAGTTCAAGAATTTTGTCAGATATTGCTTGATGATCATCGATCCCTGCTGGAGTGTTAGGTACTCCTTCTGCTTTATACCCCTCTCGTAGGCAGGGATGAATTTATTTCTGAAGGCATTCTTGAAGTCCTCCCAGGTGACATTATCTTGGCCTGAGAACATTGTCAGCTTAGCGGTCTTCCACCATTCTCTGGCTTCACCCTTCAGCTTACGATTGGCGTAGAGCAGTTTGCGGTCCTCACCACAATCCATTTCGAGGAAGATCTGCTCAATCTCCTAAATCCAGCTCTCCGCATCCTCAAAGTCGCCCTTCCCATCAAATTGAGGGGGTTGCAACTTGATAAATCTTTCTATTGTATCCCTTCGATTATGGTGAGATGATAGGTCGAAGCTCCTAGGCTGGGAGTGCTCAGTGTGGGCTGAGTGAGATTCATGAGGCGGCAATCCTTGTCTTAACTGCTCCTCCTGCTGCACGTTGGCATGTACTCCATTCATGAGAAGGCCTTGTGCATTATGTCTATTCGTTCTCGGACTTAGGACTTGTCGCTCATTGACTTGAGGACCTTGGGCCTGCTGATTGGCCCGCTGAGATCCACTTCGGGGAGCTCGTGGGATGTTGTGCGAAAAGCTCATCCTTGATTCCATCTGTATCCACAAAACATAAATTGTCATGAGTGTTCTATCCACAACTTATTCTATCATCACACCATATCATATGGGGATAACCTCTTTAGGATTTTGGTTATTCTATCTTAGAATAACCTCCTTAGAACTTGGGTTATTCCTTTCGAAATAACCTCCTTAGGCGTTGCCTTATACTTTCAATGAAGTAATTCTATTTTCATCGTCTAAGGATCTATGTCATCCCTTACTCTATCCATAGCCTCGTAAGACTCCATATTTCATATTGCATTGGTAAGCTATCTAAGTTAATCATGGTTCAGAAACTTACTTGACTCTTTGTTGATGGCGCGGTGGTTGCTCATGACGTGTGCACATGGACTCTATTCTGTTAGAGACAACTAAGAAGTGTCTCTCGTTAGGCTCTGATACCTTTGTAACGCTCCGAGATTTTTTTTTTCTTTTGCCTGCCCAGAAGGCTATCTCGGCAACGTCACTCAATTCTATACCTTGACTTTGACAAGTCAACGAACTGACTTACATAAGCGGAAGACTAATTTACAACATTCTATTACAATATGCGGAAGCTATTATACCATATCTAATAACTTGCGGGTTAGGGCCCACGTCTATACAGTAATGGATCCTATATCCATGTGCATGTCACCCGTCAGAGGAGTCACCACCGTCTCACCATCGCCATCACCATCACCTGTATGGATCCAAATACAGGGGCAAAGCCCAATGAGATAACTTAGTACGTAGGGTCACCCATAATATTTATATGAACCGTGGTCAATATCAATATCAATACTATCAATAAACAATTATTCATAATAATATATAATTGATCAGAGGTCAATGGAGACTACAATTCAACAATAAATAATTCAATTAATAATTAACAATTTATCAATGTTCAATTGGCCAAAAGTGGATGAAGGCCACAATAACAATTATCAATTCAATTCTATTAATAATTTATCAATTCATCTATCAGGCACAAAGGCCATAATTTATTATCCATCAGTCATAAAGGCGCAATTTAATTTTTCCATCAGCCATAAGTGTGAAATCGATAGTCTATCAACCACTAGGGTGAAATCAATTGTCCATCAGCCACTAGGGTGCAATTCAATTAACAATTCGATCATCAATTCATTTATCAATTCCATCTTTGGAGTTATGATCAACCCTTTCGGGCGCAATAAGAGAGCTTTCTATTATTATTAGGGGACACCATGCCACTTCAATCAATAAGTTTGGGTATGATGGGGGACGAAGGATCACACCGAAATAGTTAGCCCGAAGGCCCTATCAACCCGAAGGCGTAGTTAGCCCGAAGGCCCTATCAGCCCGAAGGCGCAATATTAGCCCGAAGGCCCTATCAACCCGAAGGCGTAGTTAGCCCGAAGGCCCTATCAGCCCGAAGGCGCAATATTAGCCCGAAGGCCCTATCAACCCGAAGGTGCAATATTAGTCCGAATGCCCTATCAACCCGAATGTGCAATATTAGCCCGAAGGCCCTATCAACCCGAAGGTGCAATATTAGCCCGAAGGCCCAATCAGTCCCAGTGGCAAATAGTAGACATGGGCCCAATACATTTTCAACTTTTATCTCAATTACCTAAGATGTCTATCTTTAACAATTATCTTAGGTTAAACATGACCCAATCAGAAAATCACTATTAATCAATGATATGATCAGATGGGATGATGATAAATCGGATACGATAACAATTTGATCAGGATCGATCAATAATGAGGTCAATGGATCAATACCATAATCAATATCATGATTGGGTGTAATGTCAACAATAATCAATATGATGACAATATGATCTGATATGAGCATAATAAAATCAGAGATGTTAATCAAATGATCGACAATGAATAACGATCTTAACAATCCAATAAACTATAAATCAATTCATAAAAACATGTTTTCTATTCCAGAACTCAATCCGCGTTGATCATTACCCGGATCGTACTAAATGGAATCCAAGTCGTGTCAGACAGAACCCCTGCCAAATTCTGTCACCATCAAGAATTGTGTTTTCAACATAATTTTCGAAGGTCATATCTATGTCATTCAATATTCAATCGATGCAAAATAATATATAATTTATGTATAACGAAGAAAGAGTTCAGGGATCCATGTCGCGGAAAACCGACGCCATGGGGATCCCCCTACGTACCTCAAATTTGTTGAAAAATTAACTCTATTCTCGATCGTCAATTGGTTGCACCAATGCCGAATTTTGACCAGCAATTACTTTTAATCATTTTTCTCTATATATTCTATTTTTTTTTCCTGACCGAGAAATAAAACGAAGAATTTCATTGTCAGAAAATTTCAAATCAAATTGAAAAAAAACTAAAAGGAATTTTTTTTTATTTCTTCTGCTTATCGGCCGCAAATCTCTTTTCTCCTTATTTTCTTTTATCTACTTTTCTTTCTCAACTTCTCTCTCCTATCAACTGCACGCACATATTTTCTTTTTATGTTCTGCTATTTCTCTCTCCAATCTCTCTAATCTTCTATTACGGCCAATCATTCGTTGGCCACCAAATCATCCCATCACCATTTCTTTTTTTTTTCCCTAATGTTACAGCCACCATATTTCCCCTTCAAATCTTCCCCTTTTCTCTCCCTTTTGATTTTACTCCTCTCTCTTTCTCTTTCTACTTCTTTTGCGGGCATGAACCAATCTTTTCTTTTTTTTTCTTTCAATTCCCCTCTCTCTATTCTTTTATTACGGCTTGGCCACCAATTTCTTCTCTCTCTACTTTCTCTCTCTCCTTCTTAATCTCTTCTCTCTCAATTCATTTACGCCCGCAAAAATGTCTGCTCCAATCTCTTTTTTTTTTCTTTTTCTCTCAATCCCTTTCTCTCTCCTATTTTGTTACGCCCTCATTTTTTTTCCACCTTCTCTCTTTCTCTTTAGGGGTGTAAAACTCTTTCTTCTTCTTTTTTTTTAATCTCTTTGGTTACAATCGCTAACACAGCCGTAAATAGAATTTGATAATAAAATAAAATCCAAAGGACCCCTCCTTACCCTTGCTAACGTCTGAAATCCCGCCTTCGCCGTCGAGAAAATTACGTCGGTCGTCGAAGAGCGCCACACAAACAAATAATTTCTCTCCCTCTTTAAGTTTAGTCGGCCAACTTCTTATTTATAAGATTTATAAATCATTAGTTTAACTTTAACTATAATATCTAATTTCTCTCAAATTTAATCCTCTTTTTTATCTCTTTAACTAAGAGAGATTTATCCTAATTTAAGTAAATTCCGAAATTATTTAAATATCCCATCATTAATCAAATTCCTCTCCAATTTTCCTTTATATTTTCGGAATTATTTAATTTTATAATATTTTATCATCTAATTTTCAAATTAAAATAATAATAAATATTATTTTAATGACTAAAATATTTTAAGCCATAAAATTCTCAATCCTATCCTACGTGGAAATCCTATATCCATTAATATATCTTTTAGATCTCAAATCAAATTAAAATTCCTAATCTCAATCTAATTATGATTTCCACTCTAAATGGGATTTAAATTTTTCTTCAATCCATCAAACACTCTAATTGAATTATAAAATTACTATATTACCCTTGATAAAATCGTGGGGTGTTACAATAATTTCCTGTGTGGTTTTCATATTTTCCTTGTAGCCGTAAGTTAGGAAAAGTTTTCTGAATCACCTGCTACCTTGCACCTCCTACCGTAGGGATATTATAGTCTCCATCACGACCAAACGTGGAGAAATCTAGCCTAAGGTAAGCATTGGTTCATGAATTTGGTTTTCGCAAGATTGGTGATGGATTCTTAACTTATTTGGATTAGACGTTGTTCATCCTTTGGATCATAGCCTGAAAAGGTTACACTCCCTTCGTATTTCTGACAATAAATGACTGAATTGAGTCAGAGATTTGGGATTAATTTAAACGGTTACAAAGAATGACCATGTGCTTCTATTTCACCATCATTGTGTTTAATTTCTTTATCTTCACCTTTGAAAATGTCTAAGTCGTCTTGAACAAACCGAAAACATGCATTCTGCCTGGAAGGGTGATCTATATTCCCCTGAGGCAAACGTGAGCCGACGCAGCCTCCTTGCCTCAGGTGTATCTCTTGAATGCTTGGTACTCGGTGGACATGAGACTTGACTCAAATATAGAAGAAGGACATTCAGTCATTTTTATTTCAAATAAAGTTTAGAGGACGAAAGTTTCAACTGAAAACATTCTCCAGCCCTAGTGTTTAGCTACATTTTCCTTTGTCTAATTTTACGTTAAAAATCTATAAAAATATAAGAAGTAGTTAATTCAGAAAAAAATAGAAAAAATTGTAAAAAAAAAAAGATAAATAGTAATTCTAAGTTGTGGAGAGCTTGAAACTATCATTAGAGCATGAGCTTTATATGAATATAAGATTAACAATATCTATGTTGGGCTTTATAATTATCTATTATATGTGACAAAAAAATATCCATGTATCATTAAGGGATGAAAATTATATAATAGTACACGATATAATTATTTTTTCTTCTAATATTGATGAAATTAGATAAGGTATCTATGGATAGATAAATATATTTTTTATAATTTTTTTAAAAAAAATAAAGGAAAATATTCATAACTAAGTCATGTATGTGTGCGGTGGGATAATATAGTGAGAAGGTTATGAGATCCAATTATTCACATTAAAGTTATATTGATCAAATTAAATAAGGTATCTATGGGCATATAACTCTTTTTTCTTATAAAAGTTAAAAAAAAATGGACAATATATGTGGCCGAGGCATTTATGTGGTGAGATAATACAATGAGAAGGATATAGGATATAATATTTTAACAACATATATATATATATGTATATAAATATATATATATTGAATGGACGAAAGAGATATAATAATGTGAAAATATAATTTCAATATTAGTCATTCGATTAAATAACGAAATGCATAACGGTTACAGACGTCTTAAGGAGAGCAGAAGCAAAGGTTTGTAGGTAAAGACAAAAGAGTGATTATGACACTAATGAATGCTACATGAATTATGACAATAAATGACGAGAGAACGAATAATTTTATTAATTAAGAAATTACAGGGTAATAAACAATATAATATAATTAAATATTTGCATTTTACATATCTATACATGGATAGATATCATTCTTTTAACAAAATAATTGTATTGCAGAACATGTTTGTTATTATTAAAGTATTATGCAAAAGTAACTAAAACAATATATATATATCTGTGTGAGTGTGGATTAACTTAGATAATTAATTAGAGGGAAATTGTATTTTGTGTTGTTGTGGCTTCCTATTTCCAATTTTCATCTTGCATCGATAAAATTTTATTACGGTGAAATGCACCATAAGGACTTCATATATTATTTTATTCACTTAACATTTATCAGTAGTTAGGGATGTTGTAAAGCTCGACGGCTCTTTGCATGATTATTATTACCCTGTGATGCATATTTAGAGAACTTTCATTACCACATATTTTGTCATTTAGGAAAATTTTGTCAAAGTTGTAACGACCCGAAAATTCATTCTAAATTTTTTTTGTCATTTAGAAAAATTTTGCATCGTTAATCCGTTCGCCATACATCATTTAACAGCGAAAGACTTGATAATTTAAAGAAAATCATAATAAATAAAAATTTCGTCATAATCATTTTATAACTCATAGGACATTAAATGTCTAAAATCTTCTTTATATCATTAGTGTCTTGTATGTGCAATCCATCACAAAAATGGTGGAATAACTTCTAGTTAACATAACTAAAATAGGATGGGCAAGAAATAAGTGAGTCAAATGACCATTTTCATCATACTCACATTATATGAGAAGTCCCCTTCTCCAAGTTCATCAAGTAAAGCTTGAATCATTGTTCGGCCTGCCAAATTCTCCTTTGTAATTTTGACTTTTGCATTATAAACATCCATTGCTATAACTTGAAGTTTTGAGTTATGTTGACGAAGTGAGGAAAGTATTTGTCGAGTTGAACTGCATTATAAACATCCATCTCTCCTTTGGAACCCTCTCTCTCTCTCTCTTTAGTGGATGTAGAGGACACACACCTATAGTACCTAGAGATCCATATGTGGATGGACTGCTAAAGCTCTAAGAATTCTTTAGCTATGGAAGTGATCAGAGATTACAATTGGCAACAATACTTGACATCAACATATTAATAATTTTATCTAGCATATAGAAAGATACTTCCCAATTAAAAGTTTCCTGTACTATTTTAGAATTTCCTTGTTCCAAATATAATTAGGACCATGTCATTAATTCTTCAAATCTGTTGTCCATTGTGAATGTACATCTTTTGTTGGCATTTCTATGAATGACAATAGATTGTGGTAAACAAATAATAACCTTGGTAAGAAATCAAATAATAAATTCAAAATGATATTTTGTAACGACCCGAATTTTTAGAAAATAAATAAAGGATGTTTATTTTTATTTAATGGATATGAAAATCCCAATGTTAATATTTTGAAATTAAATAATTCAAAATTGATGGAAATTATGGGATAAGTTGAAAAGATATGATGGAGAAAGAGGATAGAATTTGAATAAAGATAGAATTGTTATGGAGATAAGCATGGATTTAAAAAATAAATTTGAATTTAAATAAATCTGAATACTTAAGAAGGGATTAGTCATTGATGAATGGCCAAGATTGATTCTAAAAGAGTCCAAGGCCTAATAGAATTGATATTTCAAATCTGCACCTATAAATAGGCATTAAAGGGTGGTTGGAAACCTTTTTTCTGCAAAATAGAATTCTGCCCACAAGTCCTCTTTTTTCTCTCATTTGCACGCGAACCGAGATACTCCGAGAACGTATGGCGGCTGGTTTCGAAGCCTGCACATAGGAGAAGAAGTTCTAGGTGGTGGCCGTGAGTTTCGGAGCGAGGACAGAGAGCAATCGCCGATCAAAGTTTGGCATTCGTGCAGATTTTCAGAGAAGGGAATCGAGTTGATTTTTCAGCCAACTTTAGGTACGTAGGGGGAATTCATATGTCGTCAGTTTTCCACGACATGAAACCCTAATCTCTTCTCCTTTGTACTATGATTCCACATAGGAGAAGAAGTTCTAGGTGGTGGCCGTGAGTTTCGGAGCAAGGATAGAGAGCAATCGCCGGCCAAAGTTCGGCATTCGTGCATATTTTCAGAGAAGGGAATCGAGTTGGTTTTTCAGCCAACTTTAGGTACGTAGGGGGAATTCTTATGTCGCCAATTTTCCATGACATGAAATCATAATCTCTTCTCCTTTGTACTATGATTCCATTGATATATCATATGTATAGTTTAGACGTCGTATGGCATAGTTATGATAATCGAAAAGTCATGTCGGAACGCACTTCTCCGTCGGCGGCAGAACCCGGCCCGGGTTCTGCTGTGCTCGGCCTGGATTTGGTTGAATCCAGACTGAATTGGATTCAGAACCGGATCGGCTTGTCCAACCCGGCCCGGGTTCCTATTGGCCCGGCCTAAGTTCTAGCTTCGGCTCGACTCGGGATTTCAGTGCGATTCGATTAAACGTGAATCGGCCGACCCGGTCCGGGTTTGCCCTGGCCGAGGTGATATTGGTTGTTTTCAAACACGGCCCTGGTTCCACCCGACGCGGGTCGGGTTCTGGAGACAGAAATCGTAATTTTGGGTAAATTGTTATAAAAAAATTGAATAGTTATCGTAGTTTATTGTTCATGATCATCCCTGATTATATCACAAATAGATCTGACCTCATCATATCTTTTATATTTGATTTGAGATTATCTTTATTGTTACCCTATCAGATCCTGTTATCCATCATGATATTGATCCAGTAATTTTCCCCTGATTGGATCTTTGTCTAACCTAAAGTAAATTATTAAAGATAGGTCTTTAGGTTAAATAAGATAAAAGATGAAAACTATTGGATCTTCATATTCTCCGATTGTCTCTAAACTCCCTGGGCCATTATTGTTATAGTATTATATGGGGCAGATAGTGTACCTAAAGGTTTGAGACGTCATCCTTTAAGAAAGCTATGGTTGTCCTGTGATGACCATGGTCCCCGCCATCACGAAATTATTATTAGCGCTATCATTGGAGGGTGACTTGCCGTGGTTTGATCTTCCATTGGCCTATATGAAAAAGACATGGAGTTTTTCATAATTGGTTAAGCGCTCTCTAATTGAATTGAATTGAAATTGAATTGAATTGAATTAAATGAAATTGAACCTTGGTCATTTGAATTAGGTGTTGATTGGCCTTGCCTCCGTCTATTGAATAGAATAGAAATTGGTAATTGACCGATGACCACAATGGATAATAGAAAATTGTTTAATTGCATAGGTGCCATAGTGATCAGGTATAATTGATAATTGATATTGATTGATCCATTGATCTCTTACTTGATCCCCTTTATTGATTCATGCTCTCATTGATCTATTGTTTTATTATTGAGCTCTTCATATATGGTCTTATCATGTGCTCTATTGATTATTGTTCATTATTGATTTTTTATTTTTGAGCACTATTAATCTACTTATTGTTACGGTTAGACCATACGTATTGAGTATTTTATACTCATGAGTTTTCTCTTGCATCAGGATTCATGCAGGTGATATGATAGAAGATGGTGATGCAGGTGGCGAGGCTCAGTGACAGAGATGTTGCACATAGTGTAGGATTTAGTCCTACTAGATTAGTTGTTTAGTTTTTATTTTCCGCATATTTAGGATGATGGAGTCATGGACATTTTCAGCTCCTTGATATTATATTGTTAGGCGATCTTCTTTTCGCATTTATAGAGTTTATTTTTCAAAAAATTTATTTACATAGCGCCTTTAGGATGACTCTGAGTACGTGATAGTCACGTGAGTCTCAGGGCGTTACAAAAAGTACCAGAGCCTAAGGAGAGGCACTTCTTAGCTGTCTCTAATAGATAAAGTTGAGTCCATGTACAACTGTCACGAGCAACCACTACAGCCATCAAGTAGGATCAAGTAAGTATTGTATTGATATATGGATTATGAAGCTCACATTAATAAAATTATTATTGCTATTGTTATGTTGGAGCAGCTTCTATGGCCTTTCCGGATCATGTCCCACGAGCCCCCAAGAGTGGATCGCAATGGACTCTCCAGTAGGCCCAAGCCTTAAAAGCTAGTGAACGGCAAATCCAATGCCCTCGTATCAATGGACATCAGGAGGAACAGTTGAGGCAAGAGTCTATGCCTCATGGACCTCACTCTGCTCACATTGCGTACTCTCACCCTGGGAGTTACGCGTGTTAGCCTGCTCAAGATCGCAAGGATATGGTGGAAAGATTCCTGAAGTTGCAGCCCTCTCAATATGATGGGAAGGGCGACTTTGAGGATGCTGAGAGTTGGATCGAGAAAATTGAGCAGATCTTCCTCGAAATGGACTGCGGTGAGGACCGCAAACTGATTTACGCTAGTCGTAAACTGAAGGGTGAAACCAGAAAATAGTGGAAGGCTGCTAAGCTGACAATATTCTCAGGCCAGGATCATGTCACCTGGGAGGACTTTAAGAAGGCCTTCAGAAATATATTCATCCCTCGTAAGCAGGAGGCAAAAGGAGTATCTCACGCTACAGTAGGGCAACTTGACTATTAAGCAGTACCTGACCAAGTTCATGAACTTGGAAAGATACTATACCCTGCAACAGACGGAATCAGATCACGTGAAGTGCTAGGTAGATGGCTTGAAGCCCAGCCTCAGGGAAATAGTTAAAGGAGGGAATTGTCAGGCTCTCCAATTTGCTGAAGGGTTCGTCATATATCTGGAGAATGACGATCAGGCAGGAGCCCAACAGCAGCACCAGGCACCTGCAAATCAGCCACAGCACCAGAACCGTAACAGAGATCGCAGGCATGGCAACAAACGTGACAACCGTCATCGCAATGACCGAAATAGGGGCAGACCCTATCCCGAGAGGAGGGAGCAATAGAAGGCTTGTGACTCCTGCCATCGATTCCATCTCGATGAGTGCTATCGGAAGACGGGCGCATGTCTGAACTGTGGCAAGGTGGGCCACTTCGTCCGAGAGTGTAAGGAACTAAGGCGCGCTGCACCACCTCCTCAGCGCAATGATAAGCCACCGAAGATGGTGCAAGGCCGAGTCTGCAATGTGCGGCCTACTAACGAGCAGAGAGCAAACGACACCATCCAAAGTACGCTTAAAATTGATGGCGTTCATGCTAATATATTGTTTGATTCAGGAGCTAGACACTCCTTTATTTTGGAGCAATTTGCTCCACTATTAAGTATGAAGCCACCAAGCAACGGGATTTCCACTCGACATCGGCACACCTTTGAGGTCCATTGTCACCCAACAGTAGATACCTCAGGTGTCAGTCGAAGTGGAAGGCAAGAACTTCTCGACGGATCTAATCGTCATTCCGATCAGAGATTACGATGTGGTGTTGGGCATGGACTGGTTGTCCCACCATGACGCCTACTTACACTGCCGAGCAAAGAAGATCGTGATCGGAGCACTAGGAGGATCTCAGACTATTGTCAGAGGCATGCCACTAAAGTTGGGTAAGGTCCTGATATTAGCTATCAAGGCCTAGAAGCTACTGAAGAAAGAATGTCGATGATTCTTAGCAAGCATAGTCAAGACAGACCGGGGTGAGATAGACCGAGATAGCATCGAGGTGATGAAGGAATTTTTTGACATTTTTTTGGATGATGTTTCAGGACTGCCACTACGACGGGAGATCGACTTCCGCATCGACTTGGTGTTGGATACTGCACCCATATCGAAGGCACCATATAGAATGGCTCAAGCAAAAATGCTGGAATTGAAGACCCAAATTCAAGAGCTGTTGGATAAGAGTTTCATCCGACCGAGTGTCTCCCCATGGGGCGCTCTGGTACTGTTCATGAAGAAGGACGGATCTATGCGACTGTGCATAGACTATTAGATGTTGAACAAGATTACAATAAAGAATAAGTACCCACTGTCGAGAATTGATGACTTATTCGACCAATTGTCTTTGGCAAAGGTGTTCTCGAAGATCGACTTGAGAAGTGGTTACCATCAGCTTAGGATAGCTCTAAGCTGATGATGATGTGCCGAAGATAGCATTCAGAATAAGATATGACCACTACGATTTTCTAATGATGCCATTTGGGTTGACCAATGCCCCGGCAGCCTTTATGGATTTGATGAACCAAGTGTTCAGGCCATATCTGGACAAGTATGTGATCATTTTCGTCGACGATGTTCTGATTTATTCGTCGAGTCCAAAGGAACATGAGGAGCATCTACGAGTTGTGCTACAGACCCTTCAAGAGCACAAGTTATTCGCCAAGTTTTCGAAGTGTGAATTTTGGCTGGAAGAGATAATGTTCCTCGGACATATCATCAGCAAGGATGGCATATCAGTGGATCCTACCAAGGTGGGAGCAGTTGCCAACTTGGAGCAACCAAAGAACGTATCGGAGATCAGGAGCTTCCTCGGGCTGGCAAGATACTACCGGAGATTTATACAAGACTTACAAAGAAATGCGTCAAATATGAGTGGTCACAGAAGTGTGAAGACAGCTTCTAGGAGTTAAAGAAAAAATTGACGACGGCGCTTATTCTGACCATACCTTCAGGCCAAGGAGGATATGTGATATACAGCGATGCATGTGGCACCGGCTTGGGGTGCATCTTGATGCAGCATGGGAAGGTCATCGCCTACGCATCAAGGCAACTGAAAAAACACGAGAAGAACTATCCGACGCACGATCTCGAACTAGCAGTGGTAGTCTTCGCCCTCAAGATTTGGAAGCACTATCTCTATGGTGAAGAATTCGAGATTTTCACATATCACAAAAGCCTAAAGTACATTTTTTCTCAACGTGATCTGAACATGCGTCAGAGGAGATGGATAGAATTTTTAAAGGATTACGAGTATGCCATCAGCTACCACCCGGGAAAGGCAAACTCGGTTGCCAACGCACTCAATAGGAAGTGGGTTAGATCACTCACATGCCTGAGAGTGAGTCGCTGGAATATGATCGACTGCATTATACAGGTCAGTCCAGTGACCAGTAGTGATGGTGTACAGATTATGGCACACCTCGGCATGCAACCTAAATTGATGTTGAAGATTGAAAAGGCACAACTGAATGACAATGAGTACGACCACCTACTCAAATTATGCGAAAAGATCCCTGCCGACTTTTCAGTCTTAGATGGAGTCGTCAGATACAGGGGACATTTGTGGGTCCTTGACCATGATGGACTAAGAAGACAAGTGCTTGATGAATGCCATAAATCGGAATTCTCCATTCATCCTGGAAGCACGAAAATGTACAAAGATTTGCAACGGACCTTATGGTGGAACAATATGAAGAAGGTCATATAGGAGTACGTTGCAAAGTGCATAGTATGCCAGCAAGTGAAGGTTGAGCATCAAAGATCATACGGAGTACTGCAGGAGCTTGGAATCCCAAAATGGAAATGGGAAAAGATAACGATGGATTTTGTTATAGGGCTTCCAAGAACACAGTAGGGCCACGATGCGATATGGGTAGTGGTGGACCGATTCAGCGAAGCGGCCCACTTCATCCCCATCAAATGAAAGCAGTCCGTAGAAAGCTTGATGGACATTTATATTAAGGAGATTATCCGACTACATGGAGTGCCAATTTCTATTGTGTCGGATAGAGATTCACGATTTACGATAAAATTTTGGCGAAGCATCCAAAGTGCCTTTGGAACGAAATTGAATTTCATCACAGCGTTCCATCCTCAAACTGATGAGCAGTCTGACCGCACCATACAAACATTGAAAGATATTCTCCGAGCATGTACTTTGGACTGGAGTGACAGTTGGGACACTCATCTCCCACTGATTGAGTTCGCATATAATAACAGTCACCACTCAAGTATTGGCATGGCATCCTTTGCTGCCATGTATGGAAGACCATGCCGCTCCCCTATTTGTTGGAGTGGGGTAGGAGGACGACATTTCTTGTCAGAGGAAATATTGAAGCAAACCATGGAGGATGCCGAAAAGGTTCGTCTCATTAGAAAAAGATTGAAAGCAGCATTCACCAGACAGAAGACTTATGTTGACAAGAAACGAAGAGAACAAATTTTTAAGGTTGGAGATCGTGTGATGCTAAAAGTCTCCCCGATGAAGGGTGTAATGAGGTTCAGCAAGAAGGGCAAGCTGAGCTCTAGGTATGTTGGTCCATTCGAGATACTTAAATTGATTGGAGATGTCGCCTGCAGGTTGGCACTACCGCCATCATATGGACACGTGCATAATGTCTTCCACGTGTCAATGTTGCGCAAGTATCAGCATGATGATGCTAATATAGTGAATATGGAAGAACCAAACTTGAATGTGGACCTGACATACGCAGAACAACCTATAGAAATATTGGACTACCAAACTAAGCAATTGAAGAATAAGATGGTACCTATGATGAAAGTGGCATGGACACATCATAGAGACGAAGACGTTACTTGGGAACTGGAAGATGAAATAAGGAAGGATTTTCCAGAATTATTTAGATAGTTGATGTAATTTTTCCTTGAGCAATTTCGAGGACGAATTTATTTTTAAGGAGGTTATGATATAACAACTCGATTTTTTAGAAAATAAATAAAGGATATTTATTTTTATTTAATGGATCTAAAAATCCTAATGTTAATATTTTGGAACTAAATAATTCCGAAATTGATGAAAATTATGGGATAAGTTGAAAAGATAAGATGGAGAAAGATGATAGAATTTAAATAAAGATAGAATTATTATGGAGATAAGCATGGATTTAAAAAGTAAATTCAGATTTAAATAAATTTGAATACTTAAAGAAGGGATTAGTCATTGATGAATGACCAAGATTGATTCTAAAAGAGTTCAAGGCCTAATATAATTGATATCTCAAATCTGCACCTATAAATAGGCATTAAAGGGTGGCTGGATACCCCTTTTTCTGTAAAACAGAATTCTGCCAACAAGCCCTCTTTTTCATTTCATTTGCACACGAACCGAGGCACTTCCGAGAACGTGTGGCGGTTAGTTTCGAAGCCTGCACATAGGAGAAGAAGTTCCAGGTGGTGGCCATGAGTTTCGGAGCGAGGACAGAGAGCAATCGCCGGCCAAAGTTTGGCGTTCGTGCAGATTTTCAGAGAAGGAAATCGAGTTGATTTTTCAGCCAACTTTATGTACGTATGAGGAATTCCTATGTCGTCGATTTTTCATGACATGGAACCCTAATCTCTTCTCCTTTGTACCATGATTTCATTTATATATCATATGCATAGTTTAAACGTCGTATGGCATAGTTATGATGGTCGAAAAATCGTGTCGGAATGCACTTCTCCATCGGCGGCAGAACTCAGCCTGGGTTCTGCTATGCTCGGCCTGGATTTGGTTGAATCCGGACCGAATTGGATTCAGAACCGGATCGAGTTGTCCAATCTGGCCCGGGTTCCTATTGGCTCGGCCTGGGTTCTAGCTTCGGCTCAACTCGGGATTTCGGCGCGATTCGATTAAACTTGAACCGGCCGATCCGGCTCGGGTTTGCCCTGGCCAAGGTGATATTGCTTGTTTCCGAACACGGCCCGGGTTCCACCCGACGCGGGTCAGGTTCTTGAGACAAAAATCGTAATTTTGGATAAATTGTTATAAAAAATTAAATAATTATCGTAGTTTATTATTTATGATCATCCCTGATTATATCACAAACAGATCTGACCTCATTATATTTTTTAGATTTGATTTGAGATTATCTTTATTGTTACCTTATCAGATCCTGTTATCCATCATGATATTGATCCAGTAGTTTTTTTCTGATTGGGTCCTTGTCTAACCTAAAGTAAATTGTTAAATATAGATCTTTAGGTTAAATAAGATAAAAGATGAAAACTGCTGAGTCTCCATGTTCTCCGATTATCTCTAAGCCCCCTGGGTCATTATTGTTATAGTATTGTATATGACAAATTGTGTACCTAGAGGTTTGAGATGTCATCCTTTAGGGAAGTTATGGTTATCATGTGATGGTCATGGTCCTCCACCATCACGAAGCTATTGTTAGCGCTACCATTGGAGGATGGCTTGCCGTGGTTTGATCTCCCACTAGCCTACATGAAAGAGACATGGAGTTTTCCATAATTAGTTGAGCGCTCTCTAATTGAATTGAATTGAATTAAAATCGAATTGAATGAAATTGAATCTTAGTCATTTGGATTTAAGTGTTGATTGGCCTTGCCTCCGCCTATTGAACAGAATAGAAATTGGTAATTGACCGATGATCACAATGGATAATAGAAAATTATTTAATTGCATAGGTGCCATAGTGATCAGGCATAATTAATAATTGATATTGATTGATCCATTGATCTCGTACCTAATCTCCTTTATTGATTCATGCTCTCATTAATCTATTATTTTATTATTGAGCTCTTCCTATATGGTCTTATCATGTGCTCTATTGATTATTGTTCATTATTGATTATTAATTTTTGAGCACTTTTGATCTACTTATTGTTACGGTTAGACCCTACGTACTGAGTATTTTTATACTCATGGTTTTTCTCCTGCATCTGGATTCATGCAGGTGAAATGATTGAAGATGGTGATGCAGGTGACCAAGCTCAATGACAGAAATATTGCACATGGTGTAGGATTTAGTCCTACTAGATAAGTGGTTTAGTTTTTATTTTTCACATATTTAGGATGATGGAGTCATGAACATTTTTAACTTCTTGATATTATATTGTTAGGCGATCTTCTTTCCGTATTTATAGAATTTATTTTCGAAAATTTTATTTACATAGAATTGCATAGCGTCTTTTGGACGACTCTAAGCACGTGATTGTCACGTGGGTCTCAAGGCGTTACATATTTAAATTAAGGTAAAATTAAAAGTGAAATGAAGAATGACCAGAAGAATTTGCACCACTATAGAAAGCTACCACTATAGAAAGTTTGTGGATCAATTTGGACAGCAGAATGAGACTTGATAATGTCAAGTGAAGAAAATGGATGACTCTCGAGAGGCCTTGAAGTCACTAGCCAAGACAAAAGAAAAACCAACAGCGATCTGATTTTGACATCGTAGCGGCGATCATGTATGCAGGGTCTACCAAGAATTCCAGCAGAATTTCACATAAGACTTACTCTCAAGCTTTGATATATTAATAATATGATACGTGAATACCATGTGACAGGACTCCTCGTGAGACTTGGCAACCACCAAGGAAGAATACTAAACTGAAACGTTTGGGTGAAATTGGAAGAGTCAAAATAATATATTAATTATATTTAAAGAGTAAAATAAAAATGAAGGGTAAAATAGTTAATTTGGAGTGGCATTAAATTTTGGTGAAGTGACATAATGAGCACCCGAAAGTTATAAAGACGGAGATAAAGACGAAGGTAATTACAAAAGTTACATGGGACGAGACAGTTACAGAAGGTTACGAGTAATAATGAATTAAAATTATTAAATTAAAAAATCATGAAAAAAAAAGATAAATACGAATCAACAAAGGAGAAGGCATCACAATTATTAACAAAAAGGCCATGAAGGCTTAGGATTATATATAGAGAGATTATTCGTCATTTTTTTTGGTAAAACGAAATCATTATTTATTTCCATTTCTACCATTTTACCATTAGAAACCCTAGCCCTTTATATTGTTGTCTTTGTCCTCTTTTCTTCTGTCGGCTTCACTTGTTGTTACACTTCTATGATATCATCCTCTGCATGCACTGAGGGTGAGTTTTTCTTTTCTTTTCTTTACATTTTTTGCAGATCGCTCAAGGTGAGTTTTTTTTTTTTTTTTGGTACTGCATGTTTTAGACTTAATTTCTGGAAATCTGTGGCTGGTCCAAATCTTCTTGAAATTTGCCTGGTCATTCGTTGCTGTTTAGATCTGGATTTACTACTTCTTGTAAAGATCCAAAATAACTTTGCAAAGAATGCCTGGAAATGTTTCCTTCTTCTTACTTAAAGGATTACTGTCTGTGTTGACAGGAAAACCTTTGTTGCCCTGATCAAGATCCAAGGCAACATGATTTAAAAATAATGTTTGGAGTCAAAATATTTTTTTTCAAACAAGAGGACCATGGTGTCAGAGCAGCCAACCAGCGACGTCATCAAGCGAGAACAAGGGCAAATTTTTTATAATAAACTAGAGAAGATCATACAAAACTTAATTAAGGTATATATCTCAAATCTCAAATTATGTATGCTTGTAATTTTTTATCAACTTTACATTAATCGTGCAATTATTTTATCGTACAGTAATAACAACAAATTTTACGATGGAATTTTGGCGTGGACTTGTGTGATTTTGCAATGTGCATGTTTAGGGATTTTGATTTTAGATTTATGCGACTTGCAAAATGTTTTATCAGAAACGCTAAGTTGCTATGGCCATGAAATTTAGCATTTAATATTTTATATTATTATAATATTAAGGTATCGGCTAGTATGATTATTTTATTATTAAAGTTTATAATAGCCGAAGCATGTTCCGAGGCCGTTGAAATTTATATTTATTATTTAATATATTTTATCGTTATAACAGCGGCAGTTAGTATTATTATTAAATTTTTTATGGTCGTAATTTATTATTTATATATTATATTATTATGATATTGTAGTAATGTTAGTATTATTATTATATGATAAAAGTTTTCGATGGATGTAGCTTGGAGTAGACGAAGTGCTTCATTGTTGAAAGTTCCGTAGATAGTGGCCATCTGAAATTCACATTGTTATTTAACATGTTATATTATTATAATATTATAGCAATGCGTAGTATTATCTATTATTAAAGTTCCCTACAATCGGTAACCAAACTTGCTAGAAGGGCAAAATCATGGAAAGAAATTACAATCAAGGTAAAAGATGATGTTACTTTTATTACATTCATTGTATCAACCTTATATAATGTTTTAATTTATATTTATTTATAAATTATTTACTTTTATATTTTTTTATTATAGGAATTAAATCAGTTTCATCTTCAAATTAACTTATGGATGATAAGAAAGTGTTTTTGGGAGGTGACTTCAAAACATTTCTTACCAAATGACAGTTTCAAACTCTCCCCAACTTATTAGCATTACTCTTTATCTTTTCTTACATTTTTTCTATTTTTAATCCACTATTTAATCCCATTTAACTTATTTTTAACTGTCATCATATTAGTTATTAGCTTTAGCCACTATTTGGCACGTAAAAAGGTAGAGTATTTAGTAGCGAATAACGTTTTATTAGAGTAAAAACGCTACTGCAAACGTTTGGTAAAAGTTTTTCAGTAGCGTTTAGATATTTGAACACAAAATGTTATAAGCTACTCCTACTAGCTTATAGAGTATAGAGGTAGCGTTTTCATATTTTCTTCCTATTATACCCTCATTTTTAAAGTAAAAATTTATTTACTTATTAAACATCATATATTATTTTTATTTTATATATCACATCTCTAATTTTACTTACAACCCAAATAAGTTTTTTTATTTTGAATTAATCAATATTTTATATTAAATAAGATTTTTAAAAGTATTAATACAACAACAACAAAGCCTTATCCCACTGGGTGGGGTCGGCTATATGGATAATCCATGTTCATGAGATTCGACAGGAGTTGTCGGGGCCTAACACAATCCTCCTCCTTTATCCGGGCTTGGGACCGGCTATAAAACATAGGCGGAGTTTTTTAAAAGTATTAATATTCAAAATAATTATTTTAAATTAAATTATATGAATATGATGTATATAAAAATGATCATAAGTTATATGTTATGTCTATTTTCGTCATTTTATACTATACGCTAATTTAACCGCTATGTTTACCAAACAGATTTTATTGGATTTATAAACAAATCGCTATCCGCTAGCCTCTAATAGGTAACCGCTATACTCTAGTTAAATCGTTATCCTCTAGTCGAACCCCTATTCTCTATTCAAACCGCTAGCTTTGCCACACAGAGCCTTAAATGTCTTAAAATGATTAGTGTTAGCTCTTTTGTGAACCAATTTCAAGTAGCAACTCAAAGATGGAACCACATAAATAAGAAAAGAGGAAAAGATAATATACTTTTTTTTAGAGGGTAGAAATATGCAAATTGATGGCTAAAGAAAGAAATAAATAGAAGTGCAATAGTCAGTTTAATCATTATGACCAGTTCTACAATTAATTTTTTTAGTTCTACGGCTAAAAGGTTGTAATTCGTACAAGGACATCTAAAATAAATAGAAGAGAGCTATCCTATTGCCATAATTTTTGGAAGTTGAAGAGAGGTACAAGACTTAACTACCATTATGATCATCCATTTGTTATGAATATAAAAAAATTGGAAGTTTTAAATTCAGCTATCTACAAAAGGAGGTGATTTTTCTTCTCCATGCCCGTTTGGTAGTTTTGGGGTATTTCAAATGACTCGGTTCTCTCCTCGAAGGTGACCAACACAAGAGATGATTGGCTTACTATGATTAAAGTTTGTAGGATATGAAAAGCCATTAACTTGAAAAGGGATGGAGAACTTATTAGTTTAGATATGATTTTCATAGATGAAAAAGGTAATTCTTTTCTCTTTCAAATAGTTGAAAGAATTGATTATTATTGTTCAAACTTATTTTATATATTTTTATTTGCTCATTTCAATATGTTTTGTGATAGCAAAATGTAATGCATTTGTGTGTACGGAGATTTAAACATGCATTAGTTGAAGGTTCTATTTTCACAATAAAAAAATTTAAAGGTAGTTCCAGCCTTACCACAATTTCATCTCGTGCCAAATGATGAGAGAATTTTTTTTTTAACAATCACTATGGTAAAAAAAATTAGGATAAAATTATCAACATTCCTTTTCATGGATTCCAATTTATAACTAGAGAATTGGTTGAGGAACGAGTCGGTGATAATAGACTTCTTTCGTGTATTTATGTAAAAATTATTACAAAAGTTTTCCAGCTTTTTTTCCTAAACATAGAAGATATTCTTGCATATTCTATTAATTTTTTGTCCATGATGTAGATGTTATTGGATGCTTAACTAGTATTTTTTAACTAGAGACTATTGGCATAGGTCGCAAAAAAGGACCTTGAAATCATCACATATTATTAAGAAAACATTTTCTTCTTTTTTGCAGATGATCTATTTTAGACGTTTGGATAAAAAATTTGGTCATTTAGTTATCCGACATGCCTATTAAATTTTTCTAAGTTTTATTTATTTATTTATGTCTGCAGTCTCCTTTTATTTTTTAAATGACACCATGCTTTTTTAGTATAATGTAGTCATATTTTTTTGTTACACATGAATTCTAACAGAGGTTTCTTTCTCGTACTCAAAGACATACATATTTTTTTTACCCTAAAGATTTTTTATCCAAGTTTCTTAATACATTTAGATTTTATTTTTTACTTTTTACGATACATAAAGATATTTGTGATGTAGCTAGATTCCAACAAAAGTCACATGTGGGGCAGACCCGACCCGACCATCGATTCGGATTGTCTAACGGGTCAAGTGACTATTGTAATATTATTAATATGTAATATATTATTTAGAAAAAATATAATGTATATAATAAAATAATTCTTATCAAATCATATAATAAAGTAAGGCATAAGTAAATCATCGATTGAATATTTTCTAAATAAAAAATCTTGTGATTAATTATAAAAAATAAAGATATTAATGAAATTTTACATATGTAATAAAGAAGAAACTTGAAACATAAATTTCAAGTCTATATATATATATATATATTGAAAAAAAATTGTGCATTTTATTTTTTTTATATTTTACCACTTAACCCAGCCAGGTCGGCCAAACCTGTCGGGTCAACTGGTTGAACGTGAGGTTTGATTGGATTTGACCGAGTTAAATGGGTCAACTCTATGGTCAGATTTTGGACGATTCACGGACTGTTTTAGTGCCCGAACACCGGTCCAACTGGCTAGGTCAGGTCTTACAACACTAGTGTGGGGAGCTTTATGCAACAACTTTGATACAAATATGTTCAATAAAGAACATGAACCCTTCATAGTCATATTCACTTTCATGTTGGTTAAAATTTTTGGAGGTCTAGCAAGAATTCCGCTTTCTATAATCAATACATTATTTCATGTACTACCACTAATTTTTTGTCCTTAACTCAGGTGATGTTACATTTTCCTCTAAGAGTGCTTAAAAAATTTATGTTAATGAGAAGATTGATTATGTAGCATCTTTGATTACGAAATTTTCACATGCATCCACTATTATAGAAGTTATTGAAACTTCCCATGCTAATAGTCTACCTCTTGATGATGAAATGTTTATTAATAAGAATGGACATCAATGAATTATTGGAAATGACCAGGCCAAATGATGTTAACGCATGCTTACTCCCTATTTCTTTTTTGTGATAAATTTTCCAAAATAATATTAAGTTTGTTCTAACAAAAATGTTTTTGTAGGAATACATTGTCACGGTTAGAGCCAAGATTATTGCCATTGAAGATTATTTTGGATGGTTCTATATTTTATGCAATTCTTGTAACAAGAAAGTGGTTCGAGTTGAAGATGTACATATTTGTGATTTCTATAAGAAGGAATGCAAATTTCCTCTTGTGCGGTGAGAATTGGTAGCGATTTATTATCACAATGTCATTATTTGATAATTTATTAACTAATATATTTTTTGATCTTCTATGTAGATACAAGATACATCTCAAAGTGAGTGATGAAACAACAAAAACAATACTGAAGCAGAAAAACTTCTTGATTCATCAACACATAAGTTGTATAATGTCATTTTGACAATGTCAGTACGGAACTCCTGAACTAATTAAAACACTTTGCAGGAGAGAATTCATTTTTAAGTTGAAGTTAAATTATTACAATTTGAAAGAAGGTCTTGAAAGTTTCATTATCTTGAAAGTATTAGTAGCAGATGCAACATTTGTTGCAACACAAATTGAGGGGACAAGAAAAATGTCTTTATTTTAATCCTTTAATGTATGTTAATACGTAACTATATTGCATTAGAATGAATATTTTATTTGATTCTTTCTTTAATAATTTAACAATCATTTTATACTAATGTAATTTGATAAATCCATTCAAAATTCTATTTACTAATATTGAATAAATATTACTTACCAAATGATGCTGAATTAGTCGATGACATCAATGAAGAATTGCTTGGTATAACTTTCAAGAAAAGGAAAGGAAAAGTTATTTATGAAGAGTATATAGACAATAACGAATGTGATGCGGAAGATATAAGAATCAACGATAATAAGAATTGTGTTTAGATTATAATGCAGACAACAATAAGGACTTTGTTGAAATGAATAACACTAAGTTTGTTTACTTCATCAAAGACAATGGTATATTACCTTGTGGTTGTTCCAAAGCTAAATTTAAGAATGTTTATTATATCTTTCATTATTTACATTTCTTTTATTTATTATTGTTAAGATATGTTGATATTTAATACTTGAAAAATGATTATGTACAATTGTATTAAATAAAATATTGCCTAGTGTTCCTATTCCTACTTTTTTAAAAAAGTATATCATATATAATTTATTTTTTATTTAACATGTCACGGAATTAATTAGAAAAACATTTACTTTAAACTCCACATTTGAGATTTGACAAAAGGAGAATGTTATGGTAAATGTGAATGAAATATAAGAGCTGCATTGTAGAAGTGCTAGGAGGTGATCAATATTCTATCTAACCGCAATGATACTACCCAATGGCCTTGCTTCCTCGAGAGAGGCATCTTCATACTACACTTGTTTTACCATGATATGGTTCCAAAGATGCCAACAAAGATACAATATTTGCACCAATGAGAGGCGAAATGTTCTAAAAAGAACTTACCAACAACAGAATTTAATAAAGCATACCAAATCCATCTAATGCTCAATTTGCAAACATGCTTCCCAGCCTCCTCAAATTGAACCGGTGTAATCTTCACAACGGTGAAACAAGCAGTTTATTTGGTTTTGCATCTATATTCAGGTAGGAACAACTTGCAGCATAGGTCATTTTATTACTTAAATAACATTAATTGATAATATTATAAGAGAATGTACTAATAGGAAAGGAATAACATTGTTTGTCAATAAATTCAAATAAGAAATACTCAAGGGAATTATAAGAAAGTTCCTGTAATGACTCAGATTTTCCAAGATTAAATAAAAGATATTTTTAGTTATTTAGATTTGAAAAATTAATATTTAATTTTCTGGAATTATTTAATTCCGAAATTAATGGAAATTAGAGAATAAGTTGAAAAGATAAGATGGATTTTGAGAAGAGGTGAAAATTGTTATAAGCATGGTTATTTAAATTCGAATTTAATTAATCATGAATATTTAACAAAGGGTTAATTAATGATGGATGACCAAGATTGATTTTAAAAGAGTCCAAGACCTACTAGTGAAAATCCAAGCCCACAACTATAAATATACATTAAAGGATGGATGAAAATTCTCTTTTAGTCAAATAGAATTTCTGCACCACGAGTCCTACTTTCTCCTTCATTTTATGCAAACCGAGGCATCCCAAAGGGCACGCCACGGCTGGTTTCAAAGTCGGCATATAGGAGAAGATCATCCAAGTGGTAGCTGCAAGTTTTGGGATGTGGACAAGGAGTTATCAACGGCCAAAATTTGGCGTTTGTGCAATCCTCCAAAGAAAGGAGTGCAGTTGATTTTTCAACCAACTTAAGGTACGTAAGGGAATCTCCATGGCGTCGATTTTTCATGACATGGACCCCTAGACTCTTCTTCATTATACAAAGATTGCATTGGTATATAGTTTGCATCGATTGGATATTGTATGGCATAGATAGGATGATCGAAAGTTATGTCAGAAATACAATTTCACGACAGCGATAGCACTCGGCCCGAGTTCGGTTCCATAGAACCCGAATCAAATTCGTTTTGGACACGGACCATGCTCGCAATGATGCGGCTCGGGTTTCAAACAACACGGCCCGTGTTTCATCGAACATGGCATGTGTTGACCATGCTCATGAATAGGAGCGTGAATCAACCAAACATGGTTCGGGTTATTATGGATATGGACCAGGCACTGTATGACATGGACCGGGTTCTGGAGAATCCGGACTAAATTAGATTAAAATGGACCGTGTTCAATGAACACGGCTGTTGAGACCAACGCAACCCTAATCATAAGAACACAGCCCGTGTTCCATTGAACGTGGCCCATGTTGACCATGCGCACGAATAGGAATGTGAACCGGCCAACCCGGGCTGAGTTCGCAGCACACCCGACCCGAGTTCTGCTTGGCCGAGGTGAAAATTATGGATTGAGAACACGATCTGTGTTCCCACTGACACAGGCCATTTTTCGAGGGCGGGAAACATATTTTCGCTATGATTGTTCTTGATCGTGCATTGTTATGTATTGACCCTCTTATTGATTATGCTTGTTATATTGATTGATGCTAATCAATAATTGATAATCGATATATGATAATTGGTTATGGATTAACAGCCTATTATGACATAAGTTGATAGATTAAATGATTGAGATTAATTATGCATCATCTAAGTGATGGTATAGAAAATTGGTTCGGCAAAGGTGTGGATGTCGAACAACATAGAACCCGACTCGGATTCATCCATTTGGCCGGGTTTAATTATAGAAAATATTATTGTTGAATTATTGATAAGGGTTAATTATGATAATATTTATATTGATAATTTATGGAAATAATAGTATCATAATTGACCATGGATAATCGATTATTGATAATTGATTTATTGCTATGATTGAATTATTGATATGATAATATATTGTTATGAATTATTATATAGAGTCATTGTTAAATGAGCTACTGATATTTGATTTATAGAGAAGATTGAATTATGGCATGATGACACATCATCACATATGGTTATTGATAATTGATTATGGAGAATTGGAATCAATGAAAAATCTGTTATTGAGAATAGGTGTATGGATTTATTGATTGACACCTAATTAATATGACATGGTTGATATGATCTCATGATTGTACCCCAGATTAGAAAGGCGCCCAATGGATAAATTGATAAAGATAGATGTTGTAGGTAATTGAAATAAAAGTCGAAAGACGTGGGTCATCTTGCTTTGCGTGGATAAATTACACGATTAGTTTTTTAACTTTGAGTCATTTTCAAATTTGTCACTCAATTTCAATTTGTGATTAGAATGTCCACCAATTTTGATTTTCTTGCACGATTAGTCCCCTTGACCAGTGATAGAAGATTTTTCGATTATACGAGTGATGTGTTACAATAAAAAATTATAAAAATAAAAAAATATGTTGGTGGATAGTCCCGCCGGCGAACTCGCACACGGTGCGAGGAAGAAGAAAGGGGGGCAATGAGCCCCCTGTGCGAGCTTGCCCCACCAGAAAACTCGCGCAAGGGGGCTCGCCCGCCCACCCCACCACCCCCCCCCCCTTCTCGTCGCATGTGTGTTCGTGGCGGGGCGGTCCTCCGGCATGTTTTTTTATAATATTTTATTCTTTTCTATTATGATGCCATATAATCGAAAAACTTATTAGGTCGAGGGGGCTAATCGTGCAAGAAAATCAAAATTGGCGGACGTTCTAGTTACAAATTAGAATTGGGGGATCAATTTGAAAATGACTCAAAGTTGAGGGACTAATCGTGTAATTTACCATGCTTTACATATTGCGACTTTTATAGTTAATTGATCCCACGTGGCATGATGTTGTTTTAATAAATGAGAGCTCTCGACACAGTTTTATGGTTCGAATGATAATTTCAAACATTAATAGATAATCGAAGAATTGTATTGTGACATTTACAGTATTGATAATTGTATTGCAATCCTAGTGGTTAAAGGATAAAGAATAAATAATTGATAATTGACAATCACATTGTGACCTTAATGGTATTGATAATTGTATTGCAAATTGATTAATCAACAATCGTATTGTGACTTTTATGGTATTGACTATTGTATTGCACCCTTTTGTGGTTGAAGAAAAGGTAATTGACTAATTAACAATCATATGGTAACCGTTATGGTATGAACGATTGTATTGCAATCGATATGGTTAATGGATAAATGAATTGCGCCCTAGTGGCTAATAGATAATTGATTTCACCGTCATGGCTGATGGATAGTAGATCACGACCTTTGTGCCCGATCGTTAGTTGATCGATAATTACTAAATAGTGTATCCATTGAGTTTGGCCAATTGGATAATTGATAATTGAAGTAATTAATATTGATTGATCATCATTAAGTTGATGGTATGGATAATTGTATAATTAATTAATTACTTATTGTTAATAGATAATTGTTATAGCATAAATTATTTATCGTTAATCATGACATTGTTTATAGATTATTGATTGTGAATAGAATTGAATGATTATTATTCATGGTTCGTATAGATATTGTTATGGGTGATCCTACGTACTGAGATTTCTCATTGAGCTTTACCCATGTACTTGGATCCATGCAGGATAAGATTGATGACAATAGTAAGACAGTTGGTGACTCCTCTGACAGATGACATGCATATGGATATATGATTTATTATTGTATAGGTGTACGGCCCATGAAATCACATGTTATTAGATATTGTATAAATAGCTTCCGCATATTGTAAAAATTATTGTAAATGAATCTTCCGCTTATGTAAGCTTGGTCAAAATCAAGGTATAGAATTGAGTAGCGTCACCGAGATAGCCTTCTGGGCAGTGGAAAAAAATCTCGGAGCGTTATAGCTCCAAAGGTTTTCTGCAACAATTTAGTGGTATTCAATTCATGAACGTTGAACACTCAAAAAGGAAAAATTGCAAACAAGGTCAAGTTTAATCGTTCGAAACATTGTAAGAATAATTTATTCTATGCAAACTTCATAACATGAGCAACATCCTCAAGTTGATCTACTAAATACAGCACAAGAACATCCACTTAGAGTCCCAAAAAATGAATGACACTCTTGAAAGAAGGAAAGAGATACAGAAGCCTTTTTCCTTTCCTAATAAAATAGAGAAGAGAGGAACATTATTAGATTGCAATGCATCCACAACAAACAAATCCTAAAACTAAAGTTGTTCATGTCATCCTAACCAGCATTCAAATATGAAAGCTTGACAAGAAGGCAACCAAAAAGGCTAATTCTTAAATTCTATTATATTTTTTTGCTCACAATAAAAAATATTTTAATTTTAATAGAATAAAATGTGAAAACTAATGAATATCTTCTTATTTATCTTGCATATAATTATGAGAATTCAGAATGAATCCCCAACCACCATTCATCCATATTTTTATTATATTAATTTTGTTTATTTTTTAATATTATCCTCATTTATCATCATAAATATCAATAAATATCATCATTTAATTCTTAACATAAACACCTAGTATTCTCATTATCATTTGTTTGTGTATTAAAAGTTCAACATTATAATTAATTGTTTATAATTTACATTTTGACACTTTGTATCTCATTATATTTTTATTCATAAAAAATAATTATATATAAATACAACATTAATTAATCATAAATTAGATGTTGACTCTTTATATTATAATATAATATCATAATATAAAATAATTATGTATAAATGCATCCTTAATTAAAGTATTATAATTTTCACAAATTGTATTTCAATGTTATTATATTTTTCATAATAAAATATTTTTTATCATCATATTTTAAAAAAAAAATTATAAACAAATGAACATTAGATCTTTTTGTTTATCTTATATATAAATGAATCTCAAGCAGCCATTTGATTCTATCTTTTTTCGTTTTTCTATATTTTTTGTTATTCTCATTTTTAAATATCATAATATCATCATTTAATTTTTAGCACAAATATTTAGTATTCTCATTATTAATTTGTGTATTAAAATTAGCATCATAATCAATCATTTATAAATTGCATGTTGACTCTTTATAAGCTATTATATTTTTTATAATGTAAAATAATCATATATAAATACATACTTAATTAATGTGTATTAAATTCCCAAATTAAATTTAACATTTAATTCTATTATATTTTTAGCTCATAATAAAAAATTATATTTAATAGAAAGAAACTATATAAATTAATTTATTATTGAAAAAATATTTATTTCTTTTTTGAAAAAGAAAATATAGTGTTAATAAAAATTTTATAATTGCGCAAAACGCGAGTGAATTCATGAGTTTGATTATAATTGCATAACAAAAAGTAAAAAAATATTGAGTTATTTAGTCTAATCTTTGATTTATTTTGTATTTAGATGATATATATATGGCTAAGTAGGTACATTTTAGTGCGGTTTGAAGTATTAATTTACGTAATTAGAAGGAACCAATTAGGTTTACAACAAAACATAGAAATCGATCACTGCTTTCAAGATGAATTATAACGAATACTAGTATTTGGAGTTATGAAGTTGCGGGGCAACTATCGGGCATTGGGTGTATTGGGACCTAGAAAATTTTGTGATGAACTGGTATTAGTCGGGTGGGAAAAAAGTATAATAAATAAAATAAAGATGTTTTCGTTTTATCCATATGTTCACGACAAGGATGACACATGGAATTGTGTTAGAAGAATTTTTTAAGATTATCACTATTTAAAAGTATCATTATTTAATATATGAATATTAGTGTTCTTTATATATGTACAATTTTATACAAGTTCTACTTACGATAAGATAAGATAATATAAGCAGCAATTGGGAGTTCAAATAAAAATAAATAAATATCTCTTCCGTTGGCTTTAGTCATTATACCCCCGCTATTTTTCAGGTCACTTTTTAAAATTACAAAAAATAATCTTAAAATCATTTTTAAAAAAATAAAAACCACCCTGTATCATTTTTTCGGATGGTTTTATCAAAGCTCTACTTTTATATAATTATATTTTAAAAATATATAGTAATAAATTTAAATTAACATAAATTTATTTATTTATTATTAAATATAAAATATTCTGTTAAAATTCTAAAATACCGAATTAGAGTTCGATAATGTATAGTAAAATATGAAATTATATACAGAAATTATTATATCTATAATAATAAATTGATAACTTATGAATTAAATATATAAATAAGACATGAGCCCATACGATTTTTTTGAGTGGGGTTCTAATTTTAGCGGATGATTTATAGTATATTAAAAGACACTCCAAATCATATTCGGATCTTTAATTTTTAATTTTTTTATTCAATTTATTTGAATCGGGTAAATTTTTTACATTGGTCGAATTTTTCCTACACCCCTACCATGGGTCAAATAGAAAGAAGAGATAGCTCAGTGGGATATGCATGACTACACAAGCTGGTACGATGAATGTCTTTAGAAACACTCTTCACGCACTTGCCACGCACCTGATCACAACCACTACCTTGAGCACTACCTTGAATGTCCTCATGGGGCAGCAAGCCTGCTTGGTCACAAATGGCCAAACAAATAGAGATTTGTTCCATGTCATGGCGGTCAAGCCCAACATGGACGGCCAACACCCTCCTAACAAGATTGATAAGGACTTAGTAGGATGTATACATATATTATTTCCCCCTAAGAAAAAAATACCTCCATCTTGAAATATATCTCGGCGTGGATAATATTCATGTATGTTTAATGCTTTTTCATTTACACCGTTTATTCATTATTTTGTGAATGGAGGTAAGTTATTTTGCATCACATATATTTATTTTATCTTATTTAAACGTTTGTACATCTTTTTGTGTATCTGCATGCATATGCAATAACTCATCAACTGTTCATTCTTTTTTCAACATATAATTTCTGCAATTGCATGTGTTTTTAGAGCACGTGTAAAGTCAATGTTGTAAGACACGACCCAGTCATCGACTCAAATTATTTAACGAATCTTGGACTGGATAATATAAATTAATAAAAAATTAAATTAAATTAAAATGACCATTGTAATATTATTAATATGTAATATCTTATTTAGCAAAAAATATGAAATATTCAGATCAAATAATATAATAAAGTAAGCATTAATTGAATTATCAATCAAATATTTTATAAATAAAAAATCTCTTGAGGTAATTATAAAAAATAAAAATATCGATGAAATGTTATATATATATATATATGATAAATAAGAATGTTGAAAAAAAAATTTCAAGTAAAGATATATATAAATAATATTTCTAAAATATTTTAATATTTTTATTTTTTTTATTTTTTTTTACATTTTATAATTTGAACCGGGTTGGTCAAACTCATCGGGTCAACCGGTTGAACTCGGATTTTAACCGAATCAAAACAAGTCAATCCCATGATCGATTTTGATCGACCCGTGAACCGTTTTAGTGGTCGAACCGGGCCTTACAACAATGTGTGGAGAATGCATGATCGACTAATACCAGCTCAAACATTTTTATCCGTTTCTTGTCGAACTTATCTGCCAACATGATTATTTATATGCTAGTGAGATTTGTAAGCTTGGACATAGATTTTGATAGTATGAGTTGACTCTCCATTGTTTATCCCGTTTTCTATTCCTAGATGCAGTGATTTCATTACTCTTGATTTCTGGATTGTCTCAATGCTGACATAAATTCATATCGTTTCTTAAGTTTTTTATTGAATGATCATTGATCACAGAGACGCCAATGTTCAGCGGACGTGTGAATGAAGATCGTGAGGGTTATGAACTGGAAGGTAAACAAATTACTTTCTTATCGTTTTTACAAGATATTCAAAAAATAGTCGAGTGATCTTCTATTATATTCTTCCAGGTGCTTGGCCCTTCCTTATTGATGACTCTTTGTTAAGAATATGGGCAGACCTACATTCTTTTCTTAAATCTAAAACTAAAATGTTAAATTGAAATTTCCTTTTTCCTAGTTCTTTTTTTCCCTTTATTCCCAAAGTCATCCGAATTCGTTTACCAGATGCAATGCAGAAATGGTGAATCAAGCAATCATAGCTTTCATAATTTCTGTGATTATGGTGACATGAATGCAGAGCCAAATATAACCAGCACCTTTAGTTGTATTAATTGATACTCACAGTTAAGCATGAAAAATTCTCCTTTCTACACTCATCTTATATATTTGAGAAACTTTGTGCCAAAGAATTTGCAATTGCTTAAAGCGTATCAGAGAACCTGTCTTGTACATTGCTAAGAATTGGAGGGGAGGGTACCAACATGACCCAATCCAATCACAATGAATGCCAAAGCTTGAAGGTAGATGTAGACATAGTAGTAGTTTATTCCAAAGATGATATTATATGAAGCACAACTGAGAAGAAAGACGGCAAATCCAAGATGCGAGAAGTTAATCCTGAGAAGAAGAAGAAGAAGAAGAAGAAGAAGAAGAAGAAGAAGAAGAAGAAGATGATGATGATGATGATGATGATGAAGATGAAGAAGAAGACATATTAGTGAGGATAGTTATTAAGTGAGAAGATGTTCAAACAAAATTGATGAGTTGCAGGTGTCGATATGAATAGTTTACCTCTCTCTCCAAGTCGTATGTCTTGATCCCAACAGACTGATTTGAGCCTCTTCCATGGGGTTTTCTCCAAGTTTCTTAGTTACAACCCACTCATTCACACTTGCTACCTCCAGCAAACCAATCAGCGCTGCACGCATTCGATGCATGGACATGACATTCTCAAATAAAATCCAGAACGGCAGTAAATGGAGAGAGCTGTTGAAGAGAAAAAAAATCTTTCATCATGAGAAGATATAATTGTAGACACACAGAAATTTACTGGAGGAGTTTCAAAACAAGTTCTAAACCTTGGATTTCTGATGGCATTGAGAAAGGTAATGGTCGTAGGGATGTAGGACACTCCCCATATGGGAACGCTTACTTCTGGAACCAGGACTGACACAGGGATCACAATGCAGTAGAAGAAAAAGGTGACAACAGGAGCCACTACCCTTCTAACAAAGAAGAAACTGTAGAGCAGATGAAGTTTCTTCCATACTGATATTTTCTGATCCAAGTTACAGAGAGAAGATTTTATGTAGGAAAATCCTCCTTACTATAGCATCATCCTAGATTGTTATTGCTGAAGCTTACCTTCGCCATTAGAACATCCCATGCCATCTTCCTGAAAAGATTGGCAGCGCCGCAAGTCCACCGGTGTTGCTGATGGCAGTAGGCCTTGAAAGTACTTGGAAGTTCACTTTTGACCTGCAGCAGTTTGAAGTTATGATGGAATACAGTCATTTTCATATGAACGGATCAGAGGATTCGGAGATAAAAAAATAATAATAATAATATGCACCTTAACATCACCAAAGTATAGAAATTTCCAACAATTTAGAGTTACTCTAACAGCCAAGTCCATATCTTCCACAGTCGTTCGATCATTCCAGCCTCCTGCTTCATTAATAGCTGATATCCTCCAGACACCAGCAGTCCCTGAATATCGTCTCTTATAGAAACACCAACTTTTAATAATATCTTGACGATATTGGATTTAGTACGTACCATTGAAACCAAAGAATTCAAAGGTCGATGATCCAGATTCTTGCTCAACTTTGAAGTGGTAATCGAGAGACATCTTCTGTATCCTTGTCATCAGGCACTTCTTATAATTCACTGCAAAATCGTCCGCCAAATGGCATGTCAGCATCCTCCTGTCAATTCGAGAAGGAGCATCAGATTGGTATATGATCTCTTTTTTCTCTTCCCCCTTTAAATATCAATCAATTTCATTTCATCAGGACAATGAGAATTCTAGTGGAAATTCAGGGCACATTTAGGCATCTGAATTCTTCACATCTCTTATTTGTTGGATCCTGTGCTAATTCTATCATGGGCAATCTAAGATGAATTATTTCCTTTAGTTGACACCCATTTGTATTGACACAAAGGAACTATGACAGAGCCAAAGTTAAATCTGTCTTTTTTTTCTTGTAATGTTTAGTAATAATAAGTGGAACTTTGATGGTTTACACACATAGAATAACTGTATAAGTTACACATAGTTGAGCTTGGATTATTCAGTCATCATGTGAAGCTAAAGTAGATCATATTCCTAAACGAGTTGTAAATTAGAAGAATTAAAGTAGAGTTGGAGACGGTAACAGCCATAGAGTAACTTTTATATAGAAGCAATATATGCGTTCTGCTGAATTCCCATTGTTCATGAGTTTCTCGGAAAGAAGTTTTTTGGGGGGTTAAGTTTTGATCAGTTTTCTTATGTTTTGTTACCTATTTCATTTGCCATTGCCCATTTCAGAAAATTGGAGAGTCGCTTACCAAAATCCCAACGTGTCTGAACTAGAGCGATTTCTGAATTGTACACGAGGAACGGAATCGTTCTGATAAGAAAATTGGATTCTGGCTGGAAATCAGCATCAAATATCGCGACAAATTCACACTGTTGAACATAAGCATGCTCCATGCCTTTCTTCAGGGCTCCAGCTTTGTAACCCTTCCTGTTGTCTCTGACTTCATAAGCTATGTTCATGCCTTTACTTGCCCAGGCCTTGCATTCAAGTTCAACCAGTTCCTATAGTCAAAGCCAAATAGAAAGGTCAAACTGATATGAGCTCACCAGAGATGACACTATGACAGTTTTCTTATGATTAATATGTGAATTTGAGACTTTGATAAAAAAAAAGAATGGAAGTATGATTAATTAAGTATTTTGATGGCGTAAACTAAGTACCAGTATTCTTTACTAGACATGATTAATGACCAATTACCTCGCATCTCTATCAACCGCCTATATAATGGTCAGTAACTGTCAAAATTGCCATCCTAATTTCTCTAGAACCATGATTGGAAAAAAGTAAAATGAAAATTCTATCTGAATGATGATTTCAACAAGCAATTCCTTTCTTTCAGTAGATATGAGTGCATAGATTGATCATATTGATTATTTGTGGTGCTTTTCTTTCTTGATTGAAGATGTTTACTTATGGCACCTTGTTATGCTGCATAGTACCACACTCATCTGGGCAGCAGATATCCATGCTGTTTTCTGCTCTAAATTTCAGACACTAAGAAATCTCATCGAGTAATTGTCTGCACACATCAGGAGGCAACGCCTACCTAGATGTCACAAAAGTTGTTAAAATCTTGGAAAAAACAGAATAGCTTTTACTTTGTGATCAATTTCAACAGACTACTGGATGGTGGATTCCTGATCAGCCCACAGCATGATATTTGGCCTTACTTTTGGTAGCAAGTTGGATCAATAATATATGAGTCACATAAATAATTTGGTTCAAAATATACGAATGACTTGTTTTCTCAAGAAGGAACTATTGGACCCTTTTTGTTTATTCATATGACAAAAGTTAACAGCTATCTGTCTTCCTCATGCTGACTGCCACCGCGTGTCTGAAGACGGCAAGTAACCAAATCTGTTAGCTGTGATGGTATGTTATTAAGTCTACAGTTGACGCAGTATTATATTCGATTCAATCTTTATTTATGTCTCGAGCACAGATCATCTCATGCATAAACTAATAGAAACCAGAAAGCACTAATGGAGTATGGCACAAGTTGACAACTAGAGTTTTGAACATCAAAAGAAATGTCAGATTCCCTAACTTGAATGAGGATGAGATCTCAATCTAGTGATAACGTAACAGGAACATAATGATGACAGAAAAGATCATATGCTACAATGACCCATATGGATATCAGCTGGAATATTCTTATACTCATGAACCAAGTAGAAACTAGAAACTACAGAAATGGCCACATGGGACCCATTCCATGCCAGCTATTATTAATCCGGGAGCACTGCCCCCACAATGTCTGGAGGCATGCATGTTTTCAGAGCAGGTATGGAAGAAACCTTTACAACCTCACACATATTCAGATAATAAAGAAAAGAGAAAGAGGGCCAGCAATTAACAATTTTGAAATATGAACTTGTGTGCCAATACCAAACATGAATACTTCGAGGTGAACTGATAGCAAGAGAGTACCTTGATTACAGGGTCTGTGGAGTCATCCAGGACTTGGATTATGATCCTATCATGTGGCCAAGTGAGTGCACAAGCAGCTCCTATGGACAACTTATACACCTGCAACACAAGAACAACATAACCTCTGATTTGATACTAATCAATGTCGAAACTCGGATGCATACAATCATCAAGAGAAGATTTTTTTTTTTTTCTGAGTCATAAGGAGCAGCCACACACGTCTCTGTGATGTGACATGTCTACCTCTTTCTCGTTGTACATTGGTATCTGGATCAGAACCATGGGATATGCCAAGCTCCCGAGCTCCGGTTCTCCTCCCAAGGGCTCCCATCGGTACCTCTTCTCCGGCGTCCGGCGCAGGAGCTTCACGCCGAGGCTGACCGCGCTCATGTACACGGCCTCCATCATCAGCATCACCGACATGGCCATGCACAGGCCAATGGCGGCCCACAGCAGTGGGGCGATCACACGCGCCCGCACACGCCTCCACCCGTCGTAGACTTGCTCCGGGGACAACCCACGAAGGAAGCTTAAGCTCCTGGACGCTGCCGGTGCGAAAGACCTCCATATCTCTGCTGCAGAAAACAGGGAAGAACACAGAGCAAGAAGCAGGATCAAGACGCTGCTGCTGCAGATGAAAATGAACGCATGAGGCATGCACAGACATATAACCTGCGCTCAAGTCCCCGTGCAGGAAGAGAGAAGAAGGCCGTCCGAGCGAAGTGGACGTGGCAGAGGCTGCGCCGGTGGCTCCGAAAGCAGCAAGCAGCAGCACGCTAGCGGTGCTCAGAGCCATGGGAGATGCCATGGAGTTGAGACTCCAGAGCTCTCTACCTGCTCCAGCTCTTATATTGCCTGTTGATGCAGCGAGATAAGGGTGGTAAGTTCGGTTTCACCGGGCACACCCGTCACTTTATTTTACTTTTCATCTTTTTTGGTGTGTCCAGTTCTGGTACTCGAGAAGAGTAACTCCAAGGGGACAAAGATATCTTCAATTTATTGAGCACCGTGGAGTGGAGTGGAACACCAAAATCTGCAATAAAAATAAAATAAAAATTTGGCACAAGAAAAAAAGATGGTAACCGAAAAGGAGTGATCACGCAGGAGCACGCCAAACACAATTATCTTGTGTTGAACATAGGAATATATGAAACTTAACACCAAAATAATACGAGGGAAAACTTGCTGGGCATGGGGGCCATGATTTTTTGTCATATGTTATGTGCATGGCACCGAGATCAGGAGTTGAAAAGTGAAGGTTGGAGTAATTGTTTGTGCACTTTGTTACGAGCTGAACTGGCCGGGAAGAGGAGAGAGATTGGATATGATTGAGCTGACCTAAGATGGGATGCAGTCGACGTTTGAATGGGAGTATCAGGGTAGGATGTAGACGGCCCCCGAGCATCCTAAGTTGAGGTCACAACTCCACAACTGAGGAGCTCAGAGAATGCACCTTTTTTTAATAGACACCTAAGGCTACTGGGGTAACATGTATCTTGCTGCACATTTTCAACCAAGCTACTGCCTCATTAGATTCATGAAATCACTAAATTGATCAACATTTATCTTTAATTACTCCATCTTAAAAATCGAATTCATCGGACGCTAATAATCCTATACAGTAATGAATCTTAAATTTGATTTTCTTTTCGTGTTCCTTTCCTTTCTGAACTTCTATAATGAAATAAAGGAGGAAAAAATTAACCTACAAAAGTTTGAATCCTCAAGAGGAGCTGTTCATTTTATTTGACTGGTATCCTTTTTTTTTTTTGTAATAGCTTTTAGCCTTCGTATATTAAACAAACAAAGTAACTGAATAAAATGAGAATGTAAAAAAAATAAAATAAAGGAACTGCAACTGTGGGATCTGGATCCCAGCATTGGATCACATGCTGTGCTCTGTGATCTGATTCAACATTATTTGTTCCTTTTTTTTCTGCAGAAGAAAATTGTATTCTTCTTTCTGTTCTTTCTTCTTCCAACTGAAGTTCAATTTTAAGTATGAAATGTAAGTAAGAGTTTCTTGACCGTTTTTTCCATCATATTGTCTTTTCTTTTTTTACAATTTAAAGGTGAAATATTGTTCAATGGTCACTTTTTGTTCTTTTTGGTTAAAATTTTGGAAAAAAAATTTATGGTAGCTTGGAAGTGCAGTTGATGAACTAATTAAGTTTCTAGTTGCAGTACCTTTTTTTTCCCTTTACGTTTTGTCCTATATAAAATGTAAGCATTGGATTTTTTAATTACCATGAAAATATGGGAGGTTCCATCTCAATGGTGTGGCATATACAATGGGGTAGATTATTTTTTTATCATCATCAATTTAATATTAATAAGTGAGAACGATACAAAATGTTAGATAATATTTTAGTTTTAAAAAAAGTAAATCTCATTTTAAACACTGATACTAAATATATTTTAAATTCTTTTACATGAGTTAATATTAGTGTATCTTACTATTTGTATAATAAGAATGAGGTAAATAGGGTGTAAATAAGAAATTTGGTCTATGGATAAATTCAACCATCTAGGTCAAGATCAGATGATAGCATATTATATCATAAAGAGTTTATAAAAAAAGAAAAAAAAATAAAACAATCCCTCCCAACGAGATGCCAGCCAAGATTTCACCAAAACACTACTTGTTCTTTTAATATTGATTTTATTCTGATACAAACATCCTTATAATTCAAAATTTATATATTATAAGAGGTCACATTTCATGATGAATGTTCCATAGGTTAGGAAGTAGCTACCCCCTCCCATTTCAGGAGACAAATAAATAAAGTGAAATTCATGATATAAAAAAAAGAAAAATAATAATAATGAAGTACATCATCTTGATTGCAACGGAGTGGTGGAAAAAAAAACAATAAGAAATTAATTTTAGGGCTGGGAGTGAGTCCATCAAGCTCAAATAATTTAATTTCAATAAAATAGTTAATGTCACCGGGTGTGGCACATCATTACATTAAAATAATTTAATTTCAACAAGCGGACAATTAGATATCCCTAGAATATGCAATCGAATTTGACACAATTATAGATGAGTCGCCATTGAAATAATTCAAACACCACATAAGATATATATAAACAATTATTTTTATAATATCACTCTTCAACTACAGATAAATAGGAATAGAAAACAAGAATAATATACTATTGATAATATCAATCTACATTCTTCAGTAATATTTGGTTGGATTAAAATATAAATATAACACTCAATATTGCGACGTGGTAAAATCCAACTTAAGCATCACTATCAATTATACAATATTGACTGAAGTTGATGATTTTGACTGATATTTTAACCAAAACACAAATATGGGGACGATCTAAAATAAATTATAATAAAAATATCACTAAAGATAAAAGTTCGTCATAATCTTATCATTGAAACTAACCTATGGTCAACATCGTAAAGAATTGCAGTAAAAGTGTGATAAAACTATTACAACTCCAAAAGTTTAGGAAAAAAATAATTGGTAATATAAGAAAATGATCAATCTAGGAGCACTCATACGTTAGGTTGAATTCGACTAAATCTAATTAAATTTAGTCGGATTGAGTCCCTTCTAGGAGCAAATTAGATTCAACACATTTTTTACTTTTTTATTATTCAACATTTATTTTGAAGCATAAAATAAGTTTTATAAATATTTATCTATTATTTTTTATACTTCAAATATTTTATTTTTAATTTCAAATATAAAGGACTTATGAACATGGATCAACGAATAGCCGACCCCACCTAGTGGGATAAGGTTTTGTTGTTGTTGTTGTTGTTGTTGTTGTTGTTGTTGTTGTTTCAATTATAAAGGACATCTAATGTATGTGTGCCACAGCACTACACCACATTCCCTATTTTTATTCTTTTCATTTTAAACAAATATAATCTTAAAACTAATTTAATGTTTTAAAAAAAATAGATCTTTGGGTCAATTCAAATTTACCCGAGTTGGGATTTCTCAACCCATAATTAGTCGGCCACCCATTGAGTTGTGGCCAGGTCGATACAGTAAACACTTCTAACCATACCATGTGCACATCATCGTCCCGAACGCCAATAGTTGTGTTAGTTCATTCTTTAATTGACTATTTACCTTCTGGACCAATGTACAAAAAATAATAATGCATGAGTTTCACAGCCCCAACATGAGATCAATATAGAAAGCAATTTTTAACACTTAGATCATCCAAGAAAATTAGATTGGTAAAATGGTCAATAGAAAATGAACATTAGCAATGATCCATGTGTTAATTTGGCAATTATGCATTAGAGAGTCATGTGCTTATTCTATTCTTTTACTTAGCATAGTTGGTTCATACTGGACTTGAACTAGAGACCTCACTTAATCCATTGAAAAGTCTCACTAAAGATTAGTGAAAGGAAACATTTACATACTCTTATTATCAATGAAGGAAATGTTTTATATAATAATATTTGTAAATATTAAACCAATAATGTTGATGGGTTAACAAGCATAAGGTAGAATAATTATGCATGAAACATTTGATGTCATTATATAAGGATGTGAATCCCGAGTTGAGTTGTAAATCAAGATCACTAAGATGCATCGATACGGTGCTCTAATTTCTTTACTCTAAATGCTTGGTGTCAATGTTTTGAATCAATATTTGCATTTCAATGCTTTGATAATGAAACTTCTATTCATCTTTTAAGTCTGGTAATTCTATATAATACTTGCAATGAGGTGTCGTGTGCTTTATAAGTGGCTAATGATTGTGCACACAATAACAAATTTCCTTTAGAGGGGAGGAAACATCATCCTCAAGTGAGATCCTCTTTCTTTACACAATGGGAGGATATCATACAATAGGAACACATGGGAATTCATGCTCCAACTATGTGATGACCAATACTATGTAATCTCATCAAGTCGTAGCATGGGCACCTTAATTTTTATCTTTAATTAATTAAATTTCCATCCTTGTGCATACGAGACTTTGATCATGACTACGTAATGATATTCATCAAGTTTCAAGACTTTGGTTAGGTCAACAAGGTTAGAGAGGTTTAGACCTTAGATTAAATTGATACAATAAAAGATGACGGGTTCATTAAGATCTTGACCATTATAAAATTATGGAACAAACAACATTAGACATGTTTTGGTGTATAAAACATAGTTGATTGGAGACAATGAGTAAAATAATTGTTATTAACCATTCTACGAACTGATCCAGGACATGTGGAATTTGACCAAAACCAAGTTCTATCAGCCCTATGATGAAAGGAGCTCGGACTGATTGTAATCGGTTCTATCAACCAATGAGCCAAGTTTGTAGGTCTATTCCTTGGTTCTACTTGATCGAGTCGGTTCCAAGGAGAACACAGGCTAGATCAATAGAAATCTAGTTTGGATCCTTCCATTGTGTTGAAATCCATAGGAAAATATGATTTGGGTCGAGCGAAAACTCAACCTAGGTTTTGTCGTTGTCTAGACATGGAGCATACTAGGATCAGATTGTCTTCAACTTAGCATGAGTTTCGAATTCTCGAGGAGAATATGTCAAATTTTATGTCTATATCTAATTTATGAAATAATCCTCACCATTTGGATGTAAACATTCCCTTAATCCATGTGGGAGTAAGATGTTCCTAGTAAACTAAAGAACACAAAACTCCTCAATTTTTGTTCTTCCCATAATTATTATAGGTGGACCCCATGATTTAATCCAAAAGGTGTTTGGATAAAAACCTAGGAGCAATGGCTTACTCCTGGGCTTATTCCGATGCCAAACGACACCCCCATTTGGCATGGGAGTAAGGTGGGTTTATCAACCTTATTCTCAAAATTTTAGTCAAAAATAGTTTCTAAATTAATTCGTGGACCTCGCCTATGGGTGTTCTCGGATAAATTGAATAACAAAGTAAAAAAAAATTTAAAAATTATCGAGTCCTCTGATCGGGTTGGATCGACTCAGGTTCAAATTTTTCAATCCGTACTCGACTTGAACCCCCCTTCAGATTAAGGTGGGATCGGATTGGGTCGACTCGGGTTGAAATTTTTCAATTCGTACCCGACTCGATTCCCTTCGGGTTGTGGTGGATCAGGTCATCGGGTTGCCTGACCTAGCTATAATAATTGCAAGATCAAGGAAAACCTGGATTTTCTTTATTCCCTTGTATAGCAAGAACACACTTTCCCAAATAGATTAAGAGAGAGGAACAAGGATTAAGGGAGATTTATTCTAGATTTTTTTTACATCCAAATGGGGGAAGTACACCATTGTACTCACCATACTCTATCAAGGATAGTAATATTACCCAATTCGAATCGCATTAACATGCGATCCTATTATAAAAATCTATCTAAATTAATCCAACAATCTACATACATTGATTATGTTGGTTTTTGTAATGCAACCATCACCAAGGGGAAAAAAGGTATCCTCTCAGGGTCATTACGTGGACTTATGATGTGTGTAGAATTGATAGCAAACGTTAGCAAGTGCACTAGTCGCTCAAGTAATAAAGTGAATGAGTAGAGTTATCATTCCCACGAGGATGGTTAATAACTTATATTTTATTTTACCTTTATTAATTGAGAAATTAAGAAAATAGTTGATTTTAGATGTGAATAAAAAGAAAATAACAAAAATAAAAGAAATGATCACCTGGAGAAATAATGATTTAATGATTAGGACACATAATTATCACCACTAGAATGTAATGAATTTTCTCAACTTAAAATTAGTTGAATCAATAACAAAGTGAATTTCCAAAATCAGTTAACCAATGTTTCAGACTTTAACTACTATCTTATGAATCAATTAGAATAAATCAATCCTTTCGATTTTTAATTTACTTAATTAAATCATAAAATGTATTCAATCGGAATTAATATTAAGAGCTTTCTCAAGTCACCTTAATAACTTCACAGATTAGGTTTCTTTCGATTTCCCTAATTGTGGCACGCAATAATTAAGATCAATCCCTAGAAACTATTATGAAAATAATCACTTCTTCTCATATAGCAATCAAATCATAAATCATGGAATCAAAGGAAAGCATTAAACATGAAATTGCAATGCTATTAAAGATTCAAATCAAACTAATATCAAGAAGAATCCAATACATAAATAGGGTTCAACTAGAATGACCTAATGACTATGAAAGAATAAATCTGAGAATAACAACATCAAATCTAATATAAAAGATTGGGAAAAGAAAACAAAGAACTCTGGCATAGGCTAAGGGCGTCCTCTCTCGAGTTTTCAGCAAAGCTTCGCTATTGTCATCGATCTTCTCCTCTTTGTAGACTTCAAAATAATGCTCCAGGGATACTTTTCCAAGCCCTCTTCTGCCTCCTTTTATAGGTTTTCTCGTCTCCCAAGTAAAGAAACCAAAAATATATCCAAAAAGTGGATAAAAATAGCTTTAAAATGGCTTAACAGACCGCCGTCACGGCCGTGAAAATCAAGTGGCACGGCCGTGACAGAACATCAATTTCTCGTCTTTCGCAGCACGGGCGTGACGACATACCGCATTGCCATGATAGAACGTCAGTTAGCCTTCAATTCGCACGACCGTGATCATTTCTGCACGGGCGTGACAGAACGTCAGTTCCAAGCCTCCGATTTGCACGGCCGTGACATTCATCCGCACGGTCGTGATAGAAAAATTAAATTCCGCTCTTCATTGCATGGGCGTGACAAACATTTGCACGGCCGTGACAACTGTTAAAAGTTGTTTTCCATGACTTTTTCGTCCATATTCCAGCGTATTTTCATTTCTTGTCATGAATTTAATCAAGCTTAGGTAATAATAAATCTTTAGGGAATTTCATATATTTACAATATTTTTTTCATTTAAAATCATGAAACACTCTTAAAGTTAAAAATAAATTGGCCTAAAAATTATGCATGAATTCTATGCATCAAATTCCCCCAAGCTAGATATTTTGCTTGTCCTCAAGCAATTTTCAGATAAAGCACAAGGCTCCATCACAAAACCAATACTTTTCTCCCACTGTTCTTTTACACGACCATCACCAGAGTATCTTTTCTCAACCAATACCGGCCTTGCAGAATTCTTAGCATTCAAACATGTCTTTCCTGCATATCTACAAATAATATTAGTCAATCTTATAAGAGTATCAATATTGAACCACAAGTCTTTAAGGAACTTATTTTCATACTATTATCATTTCATATTTCAGCATTAAGATTTTTTTTCACTTTAAGAATTTAGTAATCCTCCATATTGCACAAAGTGGTCCATGTAACGGACTTTCTACCGACGGATCTCAGAGCAGATGCCCTTAGGTCGCCAGGCAAGAATTTCCTACGAATCTAATTACCCGGACACACCAAGGTTCCAGAGGGTACTTTATACTTTTCACTTAACTGTTGGAGCTTAACTAGCCCTCTTTTCTTTCACTTTAACATTAAACTTATATAGCATAATTATAAGCTCCAAAAAGACTTAATGCTTTCAATAGAGATGCAATTATAATCAAGACTAACATTATAGTAAATAATAAAAAACTTATCATTTAAAAGCTAGTCCTTTTACTTAGCAACAACCTCAATCCAAATCGCAATACTCTGGTGATACCCGATAAAAAGAAATAATGATTGAATTTCATAGATTAAGCGATATTCTGAAAATAAACTTAAAGACAATAAAATACTAAACAAGGAGAAATGAGATGACACTTAAACTTTTTTTTAAAAAAAGCCACTATTAGATGCATGCCAAACAAAATAAGATGATAGATTCAAAATGTTCAAAATAGACATGCCATGCAAATGCAAAATGAATTAAGCCCCTTCCCCAAGCTTGAACCTGACACTGCCTTAGTGTTAGGCCCATATACATGAAAATTACAAAAAAAAATAGTAAGGAATGTAATAAAATGTAAAAGGAGTAGAGACAACCTGATGATTTCTAGGTCGGTTACGTTGCTTCAAAGGGAGGCTCACAAGCTTCTTCCGGCATGGTCCGAACATGGTTGTTGTTTTAAAATTATCACGACCGTTCATGATTCTTCTAGGAGTAATATGCTAAAAAAATTTGTTAAAATAAACTTCCAATGTTAACTAATCTAAATTAAAGAATCCAACAGTAATGCTAAACTAAACTAAAAGCTCAAATACTAATGCTAAAAATTAAGAGGACAAAAATTTAGGAGTAGTTCTAAGTTATAGTCATTAGCTTGACTTTTACCCTTTTGTTACCTCAAGTATCTGGAAGGGATTCGAAGTGACATTTTTCCATCTTACCTCTTATGTAATTCTCGAAGTATTGTCCCTCCACTTTGAAAGAAGTACCTGAATCTTTTTGTGGAGCTTGATCCTTGGGCTTCCAATGCATCGAATTTTGTTATGTATGAGGTGATGACAGTGTGTTCCCTTCTATTAATGAATGATTTGGAGGTAATGGAGGGATGGTTGTTGGACTTTCTGGAGGTGCATTTCTTCTTCGCACTTGTCCATCTTCCATAATATATTCACTTGTCTCCTTGATCCTCCATTGAGTAGTCCATGTCTTCTGATAATAATTCTTCCTCGGTCGTCTTCTTCCTACATTAAAATATTGCAAGTGACAGGGGCACATAATAGGTACAAATTTATTCAAAATATTATCCCCTAAGGCATAAGCAATCTGAGAAGTCAACTCCACTTTCTTCTCTAATGCTTGAAATTTTGCCTGCATAATATCAAACTTAACATTAAAATTTAGGGATTGAGGAGGAGAAGAAATAATAACCGATTATTGATCCTTCAACCGTGCCAACTGTGATTGTAGATTGCTAATGAGTTGATCTTGTAGGGTAAATCTTTTCTCTATAACACCAATCAATTGGCACAATTTTTCTTCGATGTTGGAATTTGACTCTGAGTGAGTGGTTGGAGGAGCGTCATTTTTCATTTGGATCCTAGCCTCCAATTGCTCTACTTGTCCCAACAACTTCATAAAGGCTCTTTCTTGAAGTTGAAATTTTTCTTCAACCATTGTGATGAACTTTAACATCTTGGCTCCAATTGTAGAATTTCCTTGTACTACAGGAATGAGTGGGATACTACTATTTGCAAGTTGTGATATTTGTGCTTCATGATCTTCAATCATCTTTCTTTGTGCTTCTAAATAGTAATCTCTCATAGTCTTTGGTTTTGTTGTCATTCTGAATTGTGTTTTGAAAATATTTCCTGGTCACACAAAATAAAGAATATATGAAAGTATGTGAATTAATAAGAATCTGCGTGGAATTTAACAGAAAAATAAATCCTCTCAAATAACAAGTAAAATAAAAATAAAAATTATTAAACACGTCTCTGGCACGGCGCCAAAAACTTGATGTGTGTAAAATTAATAGCAAACGTTAGCAAGTGCACTAGTCGCTCAAGTAATAAAGTGAATGAGTAGAGTTATCGTTCCCACGAGGACGGTTAATAACTTATATTTTATTTTGACTTTGTTAATTGAGAAATTAAGAAAATAGTTGATTTTAGATGTGAATAAAAAGAAAATAACAAAAATAAAAGAAATGATCACTTGGAGAAATAATAATTTGATTATTAGGACACCTAATTATCACCACTAGAATGTAATGAATTTTCTCAACTTAAAATTAGTTGAATCAATAACAAAGTGAATTTCCAAAATCAGTTAACCAATGTTTCAGACTTTAACTACTATCTTATGAATCAATTAGAATAAATCAATCCTTTCGATTTTTAATTTACTTAATTAAATCATAAAATGTATTCAATCGGAATTAATATTAAGAGCTTTCTCAAGTCACCTTAATAACTTCACAGATTAGGTCTCTTTCGATTTTTCTAATTTTGGCATGTAATAATTAAGATCAATCCCTAGAAACTATTATGAAAATAATCATTTTTTCTCATATAGCAATCAAATCATAAATCATGGAATCAAAGGAAAGCGTTAAACATGAAATTGCAATGCTATTAAAGATTCAAATCAAACTAATATCAAGAAGAATCCAATACATAAATAGGGTTCAACTAGAATGACCTAATGACTATAAAAGAATAAATCTGAGAATAACAACATCAAATCTAATATAAAAGATTGGAAAAAGAAAATAAAGAACTCTGGCATAGGCTAAGGGCGTCCTCTCTCGAGTTTTCAGCAAAGCTTCGCTATTGTCATCGATCTTCTCCTCTTTGTAGACTTCAAAATAATGCTCCAGGGATGCTTATCCAAGCCCTCTTCTGACTCCTTTTATAAGTTTTCTCGTCTCCCAAATAAAGAAACCAAAAATATATCCAAAAAGTGGATAAAAATGGCCTAACAGACCGCTGTCACGGCCGTGAAGATCAAGTGGCACGCCCGTGGCAGAACATCAATTTCTGGTCTTTCGCAGCACGGGCGTGACGACATACCGCACGGCCGTGACAGAACGTCAGTTAGCCTTCAATTCGCACGGCCGTGATCATTTCTGCACGGGCGTGACAGAACGTCAATTCCAAGCCTCCAATTTGCACAGCCGTGACATTCATCCGCACGGCCATGACAGAAAGATTAAATTCCGCTCTTCATTGCACGGGCGTGACAAACATTTGGACGGCCGTGACAACTGTTAAAAGTTGTTTTCCATGACTTTTTCGTCCATATTCCAACGTATTTTCATTCCCTATCATGAATTTAATCAAGCTTAGGTAATAATAAATCTTTAGGGAATTTCGATATATTTACAATAATTTTTTCATTTAAAATCATGAAACACTCTTAAAGTTAAAAATAAATTGGCCTAAAAATTATGCATGAATTCTATGCATCAACTTACATCTTGACTTTTCTTTGACCAAAAGGAGTCTTGAAAGGTAAAATATCAGGGGAAGACGTAATTAATAATACAACTCAATTTATATAATACAAAAGTTGTAGCTAATTGTAATATATTAATATAATATAAGTTCCATGAATATCCAAGAAATTTTAACTTTTGGGGTTCAATATTGTAATGCCAATATCATACCATCTAAGAACATAATAAAGGACCTTATACATGTGCACTCGCCAATTGAGCATGTTGTCGCATATATCATAATCAGTCATCCAAGCTATCTTCGCGAAGAAGGATGAATTGCATATGAAATCATTAAACCTACCAAGTGACTCTTGATTTATCTTAATGATTTATACCATTGATCAGATGATACATGATGGACTTGCAAACTATATCAAATTAGTTGTCGTCCATGGTTATCATTGATCTTCTTATCAACATATCTTATTGATTGGAGCCATTCTTACTCCCTTCTAATCTGATTTGATCTTCATGACTTATCTACATGTCTGATTGACTTAGAGCCACACTTGCTCCCCTGTGATGTGATTTGGGATTCATGACCCAACAATAGTGATAAAGTTAAGGAAATATAAAATTTGTAAGTTGTGGGTTGTTTTGCTTATAACTATAAATCGAGGAGAACTAAAAATGATACTATTAATGGAGGGGCAGATAAAATGTAACTTATTCTTATTGTGTGTTGCTACTCCACCCCAAACAACGAAGAGCATTTTACATCACAGTGTGACGCATTTATCCCTTTATAATAAAGGCATTGTCATGGCATTAATGAATCCTTCTCATGAATTATGGCATAGCTTGTATTGTTTTGCAAGACATACCCTTAACTAAAGAGCTCTCCCTATCGAAGAAAATTAAAGAAGAGAATGAATCATTGAAAAGGGAAGTACAACTTTCATTATTGATCCTACTGAAGGTACTACATATTTACTAGAAAATAATGCCAACTAATGGTCACTGCTACTAAACAAATGATACTGATTTTACTTATTACTAATATCAAAGATTGACTCTTGAATTACTGACTCCTATCATACAAGCAAGTATAACTTGTTCTTGAATTCAGCCAACCAATTGTAATGAAGTTCCATATGGATACAATGGCACTAAGACGAGGGGTCTTGATTATTATTATCTAAATGATTGATGTTGACTTATCATACATCAGTCTTATGAATATGTGAGTCGTGGATCATGATTTCATTGATTATGATGGTTTCATTATGTTTTACTGATGTATTTGATTAAGTGTTATGACTAGATCCCTTATCAAGATAGATCTTTTGAATATCCTAATCGAGGGATGATTTTGTAGGATCACTTGGAACCAGGAGGGGGAGGGGTGAATTGGTATCGTAAAAGTTTTTCGATAAGGTAAACTGAAAGTGCAAAAAATTATTTAGACGTAATTGCAAGCTAAGAAGACAAGAATGCAAACACAAGACGAACGAGATGAGGCTTGTCCACATCTTAACCTTCAAGTACTCTGTGGGCTAAGAAAGTAAGTCAAAGCTAGTCGTTAAAGGCCTAATTTCACCCTTCACCCTCATTCATCATAAAAGAATTTCATTCTCATTCAAAAGCCATCATTTTCATTATCATAAGCATGCATCTACTTTAGAAAAATGCATTCCATGATAGAGATCTTGTTATACGTGTTTCATCGAAAAAGTTTTTTTTTCTATTAGTTCCTTCTTCTTCCTCCTCGTTCACTTTGTGGACATCCTAAATCTCTCTTTTGTCCTCTGAACCGTCCCATAGGAAAGGAGCATCGATACCAAAGATATTTTCACAATATCATATTTTCAATATTATATAATTGCCATAGTTATACTTTATAGAATGACTATTTTTTTATCATACATAAATAGTAATTGCATAGTTACTCATTTAACGAGATCTCATATTTTCAAAATATTTTATAACAGCAAGGAAAATATCACAAATTTCTGGGATTCTTCTTTTTTCTTTTTTTTCTTTTTTTCTTTTTCTTTCTTAGGTTTTACAATATATAAAGTAGAATAAAAATAAAGGTAGAATGAATTATAGGGGTGTTCACGGGTCGGGTCGGTTTAGCCCTCTTTGGAGGGTGGTCGGGTTACCCAACAATCATTTTTCTTTTTTTTAATTTTTTCTTACCTTTTCTATTATTTAATATAAAAAATACGATATAATATTTATTTTAAAAGCATAAAATAATTTATTAAACATTTATATATTATTTTACATTTAAAAATTTATTTTAATATATTTTTATTTTTTAGGCTGAAAATTAAAAAATTAAAAAAATTGGATCTTTTAGGTCAGGTCGGGTCAACTCGGGTCGAAAAATTTCGACCCGTACCCGATCCGAACCAGGGTCGGGTTGAGGTCGGGTCGGGTCGGGTCCGACCCGATCATGGATCCGGGGTCGGGTCATCGAGTTCGCGGGTCGACCCGACCCGACCCGCTGAACACCCCTAATGAATTATTTGACCATTTTTATGGTTATCTCTCATCTTATGTGATCACTAGACTAATTCTTTCAGGAACAAGTCGGCCCTTCCAAGATGAAGTTTTATTCGGTATAACAAACAATTTTTATTTTAGGGTTATTTTCATAAAGCTCCCTTAAATTATCACGATTTTTCGTACCTAACCTCAAACTACGAACTTATTTTTTTAAATCCCTAAACTATCACAATTTTTTCACTTTATTCCTTTTGTCTACTTTTATTACGTTTTCCATTATTTTTTATTTTTTTTCATTTATGAAAAGACTAAACTACTCTTCCCTCCATAACACATCAAATAATAAATAAAAAAATAAAAAATAATCGGAGGAGGATAATTTAGTCTTTTCATAAATGATAATTTTTTTGTTTACCACTTTGATCCTTCCAACAATTTTTTTTATTTTTTATATTTGTTATTTCATATTCTTTTAGAGGGATGAATAATTTAGTCTTTTCATAAATAGAAAAAAATAAAAATAACGGAAAAAATAAAAATAATTTAGTCTTTTCATAAAGTGAAAAAATTATGATAATTTTGAAATCAAAAAAATAAGTTCGTAGTTTATGATTAGATGTGGAAAATCGTGATAGTTTAGAGAGAATTTATGAAAATAACCTTTTATTGTATGCCTAATTTGTAACAACTCATACCTAAAGGAAAATGTGATGCTACCTCAACACAAAATAAATAAATAAATATTCCACATAATTTTAATCAATATTAAATTGTTAGTCGATCCAAGAATCAAGTGCATTTTTTAATCCAACGGCCGTAAAATTCACACAAAAGATATTGCTTTGATTTTATAATAGGAGTGACATTATTGTTATTTTAAAATATATTATAATCACTCTATTTTATTTTAATAGAGATAAATGTATCAATAATTTATATGACGATGATGAAGTGATAGCAAGTATAAATTATCAATATAATAAATAATATAAAGCGAGAAAATTTGTTGACCGTTGGTCCTTGTGTTGTGTCAGTGTACAAAATCCTGGAAAGGCAAAAGAGAGAGCAAAAGCGAGCCTTTTTCTTGTGTCGTTGTGCGGCAGCCTACAGAAGCAGCACTGGCGCACGAGAAGCGGACACGCCTCCTTCGCCTCGCCCTGCCATTTCCTTCTCGCTACTGCTGCTACTCCCGCTCGCTTCCACATCTCGCTCCTCCTGCGACCTCTCTATCACTACCTTATCAGGTACCAATACCTCTCTCTCTCTCTCTCGCTCTCGCTCGCTCGCGATGTGTAATTGCTCCATTGCACGCCGTTGTTGTCGGTCGTTCTTCGATGTGGATTCCTGGAGCCCGTGCGATGAGGTGTTTGTTTACACATCCAAGGGAAGTGATATGTGACCAATCTCTCGTGTGTCCTTGGAGGACTGGATCTGGTAACCAGGGCCGCCTTGCGTTTTGTTGCTCTCAATTTAAATGCTTGGAATCGCAGCCCAAGTTAATGGAGATTGGTTTTCGAGCTGTAGACGCCTTTCTTCGGATTCTGATATGACACTACCGTTGGCGAATCCATGTGGTGGATAAATCCTTCTTTTTTTTTCTTTTTTTTTTCTTGCCGTCATATGGGGTTCCGGAATGCCGAGAGCTCAGATGAAAAAAGACCCATCTTTTGGGAAGATGATGAGCTCCCGGCATATTGTGCCAGATATAGTTTTTCCAAAGTAGTGATTACACTGCACCAGAGCTGAAACATCTCGCACTCTGAATTAATCATCTGAATTTGGAATCTGGGAAAAGAGATTCCTTGCTGCCGACATGGAATTTGCCAAATTTGGAATCCAAATTTGGCAAACATGTTGCGCACCAAGTTCTTCTTTTCGGAGACGGAAAAATATAATTATAAAGCACGAGGTGCATCTGATTTAATTGGTTTAGGGTTGTAGTGTTAAATTGGTTTAGGGTTGTGGTTGGAAACTTTTTAAGAGAGCATTGCTTTAACTCTCTTGATTCTCCATAGTTATGAATTTAAGAATGAATGAGCAGGAAGCACTTTGAATGAGCAATATAAGAAACACTAGGTAACCATAAGTACTATGTACTACGTAGAACAAAGCACATATAAGGGAGAAGAATGTATTAACCGTCCTCAAGTTGCTACTACTTCTGGATATTTGTCGGACACACCTTTAACCTTGATTTTGTTGTACTTTGTGTTCATTATTCCACTACTTTGTTCCTTTTTCACATGGTGTTGAATAAGCTGTTGATTAAAGCAAGGTTCTCAGAAGCCTTAGTTAACTTACTGACTAGGCAATCCATTGGTTTTGACAGACCTAATATTTTGCATCTTATTTGAAGAAGGAAGATGGCAGGGATGGCAGCCATGGGCGCAGTTTCTTTATGTAAAATGCATACCAGCATTGGAGAGCGAGAAAGCATCTCTCCGGTCTGTCTATTGAAGGGTTTCAATGGTCTGAAAGCATCAACATCTGTTAGTTTTGAAGCAGCATCGTCCATGACATACCGAAATGGAACTGCCTGGGATTCATTTAAGCCAAAATCAAACAGACTGAAGATGAGATGCCATCGTCAATTCCAACCACAAGCATCTTTTAAGGTGGCTGTTCTTGGAGCTGCAGGTGGTATTGGGCAACCCCTTTCACTTCTCATTAAGATGTCCCCGCTCGTCTCGGCCTTGCATCTTTACGATATTGCTAATGTCAAAGGAGTTGCTGCTGACCTCAGCCATTGTAATACACCCTCCGAGGTTCTTGGTTTCAGAGGAGAGTCAGAACTGGCCAATAGTTTGAAGGGTGTTGATGTGGTTGTCATACCTGCCGGGGTTCCAAGGAAGCCAGGCATGACACGAGATGACCTATTCAACATCAATGCAAGCATAGTGAAGTCACTGGTGGAGGCTGTTGCAGATAATGCTCCTGATGCTTTGATTCACATCATCAGCAATCCTGTAAACTCTACTGTCCCAATAGCAGCTGAGATTCTCAAACAGAAGGGTGTCTATGATCCCAAGAAGCTTTTCGGTGTCACGACACTGGATGTCGTGAGAGCTAACACCTTTGTTGCACAAAAGAAAAACCTTAGACTTATTGATGTAGATGTCCCTGTCATTGGAGGTCATGCTGGAATCACTATACTACCCTTGTTGTCGAAGACAAGACCATCAGTATCTTTCACTGATGAAGAAAATGAAGAGCTGACTGTGAGGATTCAGAATGCTGGAACAGAAGTGGTCGAGGCAAAAGCTGGTGCTGGTTCTGCAACACTATCCATGGCCTATGCGGCAGCCAGATTTGTTGAGTCCTCTCTCCGTGCTCTGGACGGGGATGCTGATGTTTATGAATGCTCATTTGTGCAATCTGATCTAACTGAACTGCCTTTCTTTGCATCAAGGGTCAAGCTTGGTAAAAAAGGTGTGGAAGCGATAATCTCCTCTGAGCTTCAAGGCTTGACAGATTATGAAGCAACAGCGTTACAAGCTATGAAGTCGGAATTGAAGGCCAGCATCGAGAAGGGTGTGGCATTTGCTCATAATATACATACGGCAGCACCAGCATCTGTTTGATGAGATTGCTCTTTCAAAAATTATTGATTACTAGAACAGTGACCAAGCCATATTCATGTCTCCCAGTTTTGCAGCAATACAAGTACTCCACTGAAGGCGTTTCATAATCACTGTATAACTTTACTATGTTGTCCTCTTTTTCCTTTTGTTAGTTCTGTCATGTTCCTCGAATCTGTTTCATGCTAGAAATTTCATTTTCTGATTGCCTACCAAATTTATATTATATGCCATCCTACTATTAGTGCAACATCCTCCCAGCTATTGGAAACTACTTTTACCTCCATAGAACAGAGTTAGCAAAGTTTTGATAAAATATTTTGAGATTTGTATTCTTCCAGCAAAAGATGATGGTATCTGATAACAAAACTACTGACTTAAATTTGTGCGTAGGAGGAGAGGCAAGGACAGAGACTAGCGAGAAGAGGGATGATTAGCGAACTCAACTCAATTCTGGATAGAAAATTATGAGAGAAGACATGATAAGTTATCCGTTGACCTTTTCGGATACAAACTTAAGACAACGATCATTTATATAAACATCTATGTTAAATATCGACAATTTGTGATATAAACGTAGTAGTCTTTATTGAGGGATCAAGAAGGGTTTGAAAGGATAGAATGAGGTCATAAGAGGCTTGAGTTATTTTGACGTTGAATTGCAATTTTATAATGGTCAACGGAGAGAAGAGGGTTATTGGGGTTTGAAGTTTTAAGCTCTTCAAAGTAGAACTAGAAGGTCTTTATTTCAACATTTTAAAGTAAATTTCACACGTACGTACCATCATCTACCTTTGGGGTCTTCAGAAAATAGTCATCCAATTTTAATTTATAATCACATAATCATCTATCTAACTATAGAAACATTTCAATCACATTTATCATAAACTATGATTGAATGTTAACCAATTAAAATACTGATGTGACGCATTTTTTCAAATTTGAGATAATAAAAAAAAGAAACAAACACTCATTATATTGAAAATAATAAAAAATTAAAAAACCCTCTAAAAACATATTTAAAATAAAAAAGGATGACAGACTCCTCCATCTATAGATGTTCATAGGTCAAGTTTGACTCGATTCATAAAGAAATCCAATCAAACCTAGTTTTCTTCTCTAGGTTGGTTCAAGTCGGACTGCCCTTTCATCTCTGGCACCATTGTTGGCGTTGCTTCTTTCTCTCTCCTCTTGCCAATGAGGAAAGCAGTCTTAGGATCACCCTTTTTATTTATTTTAATTTTAAATGTAAGGGATTTTTTATTGTTTTAAATATGTTATGAAAGGTTTTTATTAAAGAAAAAAGGTGTTCGGTCACGAAAGACAGAATAAGACTAGCTGATATGAATGCGCAAAGATTTTATTATTTTATTTAAAATATGACGTGGAGGAATAAATGTTAATACAAATTAAAATTGAATAACCTAAGATCCAAAAGTTGAATGATACGTGAAACTTATTCAATACCTTACATATATCTCAGTTTTTATATCAATAATAATAATAATAATAATTAATGTAGTGACAGTGATAAATAAAGGGGGACTTCTAATTTAGATTTTTTGGTCACCCACCTCATGTTTTAAATTTCAATCTAAATAATACACAACTTCTCACATTCTTTCTTTAATTTCATTTTTCGAACGCGTGCTTTGTTATCTAGCACTCCAATGACCTACTAATGATTGATTAAAAGATAATCAAAATTGATAGAGCATTAGTAATGGATGATATAGATGATTGATCAATTGATTATTATTATTTATTAATAATTATTCTGATTAATTATAGATTTTTTATAAATAATTATTTATTAATTTTCATTTTATTGTTTATTAAGCGTAGTATATACTTATTAGATTTTGCTCATACGGATAATAAAATGAAATGACGACGATAATAAAATAATAAAAGGATTAATGACTCCTCTAACCAATGACAATGACATGAACATGATATATAATCTCTATTGAATAGTTATAGGTTTAACCCAAATATCATTCGATATTGTATAAAATTGTTTGACTGAGATAATCTTCTGAGCTGACAAAATCCCAAGACCTTACTTTTTTTTTCTTTTTTTGCATCGGATAAACAAGAGACACCAGGTGTAAGGGAAGAGTCGTCAAAATTAGAAATAATTCATGTACAAAATAAAAATAAAAGAAAATTAAACAAATTAAATTGACACGAGCTCCGGAACTTTTCTGCTGTTTGCCCCAATAGCTCAATAGTCCGAACACCCTGAAACGGGCACTCAAAAACTAATTTACAGTAAAAGTTCAAGAACCATGAATTAACCGATTAATCAAATAACCGTAAAAATTTATTAAGAACCAACGTTCATTCGAACTGTTCTAGCTTTGTTTGTCTTCGTTTTAAATTTCTAAAGTTTTGTTCTACTTTTCTATCCAAAACCGTACCGTTGTTTTCCTTCTCAGTTACAGCAATAAACTTTAATTTTATATGCTATATATTCTAACATATGTTCCAACTTTAATTGTCAGAAGACATAGACAAGATATGTTATGAGTGCAGCAAACTTACAACTGAATTCACGGGAATATTGAAAAATGTCAGAAATCAATCAACTGCAAATTCAGACACGCAGAATAGTGATATTCCTCATAAAGTCTAGCAGGAAATATATGCCGTATCAAATATCTCCAAGTATTTGAATCAATCGAAAAACAAAAGGCCGTCCTTCTCTTCCCAGTCATATGAATGCCAAAAAATAATCAACTGCAAATTCAGACATGCGGAATAGTGATATTCCTCATGAAGTCTAGCAGTAACTATATGCAGTATCAAATATCTTCGAAGTATTCGAATCAATTGAAAAACAAAAGGCCATCCATCTCTTCCCAGTCATAGACCCAGGACTTAAACTAAATTATCCGCTAACCAATGCTAAAATGATGTATAGATACCAATAGCAATTAGAGAAAGCATGGATATTTTATACAAAGATCCAAGTCACAAAGTAAAAAGATGATGCCTGTAACTTCGGCGATGAGAACCATGAATCAACATGATTGATGAAGATGGGCAGAAACCTCACCTGCATAGGATGATCATTGCTGACAACCAGAGAACTTGTTGCCTGGCCTGGCCTCCGCAGTTGTATAAATAAAAGGGTCATTTTGCCTTTAAAACGAACAAAAATAGGCAAGAATATTGATAGAAAAGGAGATATAAATTGACTATATTAAGAAGCTAAATGTGATCTACAACTTCCAAAATTTAGAGTAATTAAAGGCATCCTTACGGATGATTCTGCTGTGTTGGGACCCTCTCCTAGCCTAAATGTTCTCCTGTCGCCTTTGGGTTAGCCAGCCTCTTCATGATTTTTTATGGGAATGTACAAAGAACAAAAAAATCAAGGGCGATCTAAAGAATCTGGGCCTAAGATTCTCGTCCATCCATTTACACTGTACATTGTGGCATCAGACAGGCTCAGCCATTAAGCTTTGAAATAAATTGGCCGACATTGAATTCATCTGCATACTGTGATTCATCCCATAGCTTGCCAAGTCCACTAAGAAGGGACTTCAAACCCTTCCCGCCCGCCATTGTGCTTGCTTCTTTGTCCAATTTGTCACTAGGGCCGCTAGAGACAGAAGCACCCTGCTGCACGTGTCAAGACAAAATTGTCAGAGAGAATCTCCTCAAAACAAAGCCTGAAGGGTATATAATAACATTAATTAGGTAATCACCGTTTGAGAAGTTGGTATGGAAGTAAATAAATCGAGTAACTGATCTGTGTTCATTGTTTTCATGCTGGCATTCTCAGCATTAATAACAGCGTTGGCAACTGATACTTTGAACTTCTGAAGGCTCATAACTTTCTCTTCCAAAGTGCCACGCATGATGAGTCGATGAACATTGACAACTTTACGCTGACCCAACCTGTGTGCTCTGTCCATCGCCTACAAAAGCATATCAAGAGCAGTAGGATAAGAAAGTGACTGAATTAATACAAGAAGCAAAAGACTTGATATTCCAACTAGTCAACCGATTCATCATATCAAGATGGAAACTAAAGATAGTTATTATTCAATTTATCCACTGGGTTACGCTGGTAACAGCAAGTACAAAATTTCAAAAGGGAACATACATAGTCCATTAGAGTTGCATCATCGAAAATCTCATAAACACACATTTAGAAATACAAGGATAAAAAAGTGTCGATCTTCATAAAGTTACCAATTTTGAATCAGGACAAGTGTGAATACACAACCTCCTAATTTTTTGAGTAGTTTTATCAATGAAGTCAAACTTTTTGAGAGAGAAAAGGGAAAGAATATACATACACACACTATATATGAACAGCTTAAGTTATAAATATCTAGGGTCTGGCAAAGTTTTTTGAAAGGGAAAGAAGAATGATTAACCAACATTGTTAAATATCCCACCATTTAAGGTTTAGGGTTAAAGGGTTTAGGATTTAGGTTACACAAATTAAAACAAAAAACTAAACAATTAAACAATTGGTATCAAATCACCAATCATCCCAGCGCGGGGGAGTTAAATATTGTGCACATAGCATCTACCACCCTGATAATCCTCAGCGTGCATGTTAAAATATTGTCCATGTAGCACTCTACCACCCTGATATACTCTGTTGTTCCGCTGCAACAGTGACTGCCTAGAGAAACAAAAAATGCAAACCGAGCCTTTCCAGCTCGAATCTGTGCGATATGTGACAACCCTCTGGAAAACCAGCTCTGAGGCACAGAACACCCAATCAATCCCATTTTGCTCACCAAGCATCAATCTTTTTTTAATGTAACCATTAATCTCTAACGCAACCACACATCCAAGATAAATAAAGCAAAGTGTTATCAAAGCTAAGGTTTTATCAGAAAATCAGACAACAGAAAAATCATAGTTTTCGTCACAGTGAATGTTTTATTCGTCACAGAAAACACATGATAATGTTGGCTCCAAATGATTCAAGAATATTGTAAATTCTGTCCTAATTTGGAATTGACATTTATCTTTTGAGAGATTACAGATATATATCTTTTCATTTAAAAGGACATTGCAACTTAATTGTCAGAAGACGTACGAATATTTTCAGAGATCTTTGTGCAATACATGTTTTTAATCCCAAACACACTATGACAGATGTATATTTGATTTAAATTAGATATTATTCATTAAGAGCTTAGCCAAAATTGTGAACAAATATTTGTCAAAGAAAAAGTGCGAACTTAGTAAAAGTCTGTCAATTGACAGGACAATCATATTTAAGACTACTTAATAGTTAAATGGTTACATTTTATGAGTAGGTTGATTCAATTGTGAAAGTGCAAATAATGCTACTGATGCTTACTGGTCTTTCAACAATTAAATTGGAATTGTGACACCTGTGTTAACCTTTTTCTAATGTCAGTATCTAAGAATAACGAGAATCTGTTTTTAACAAACTGCACAATGAAGACTATAAGGTTCAAGTTGTGGCGTGTGTGGATTTTGCTAAAACCCTAAATGGACCGTCCCAATATGGCATACGATGTTTGAACCTAATACATTCCATTCACATTTTTTCTAAAACTTTGGTGTCTGCACAAATCTGCATGCCAGAGAGCACATGAATTCTATGAGGTGGCAGCTAACATGTGTTCTGTCATCAGCCACATGGAAATCACGTATTCTAATAAGTGACCATCATTAGAAATACTGTCACTACCAGTAAACTAAAATATTGTAAAACCATACAAAAAAATATAGGAAACCAAATTAAGGGAATACTAAATTAAGCGTTTGGCATGTAACAGATAACTAACCTGGAGATCCTTCATGGGATTCCAATCATGCTCCATAAAAACCAGTGTATCAGCTGATGTAAGATTTAATCCAAGACCACCAACTAAAAAAGAATAAGATGTTATAGTACATCAGTGGCTTGGGAGCAACAATAAATTTCAGAAGCTAGTTATAACTGTACCATGTGTTGTGAGCAGCAGAACATCAATAGTGGGATCTGAATTAAAGGCTTTCACGATGTCAAATCGCTTTTCAGGTTCAACAGAACCATCCAAACGAAGGTATGTCACACTGTTCAACATCAGAATTTCAAGTTAATACAACTCACACAAAGAGCCAGGATGCTATGTAAATAGAAAAAAAAGTTGTGATTGCCAACACCTAACCATAAGATACATGTTTAATATGAAACATAAAAGCAAAAACCTCTAAACTTACCTCTTCATATGAGCCTGAAATAGATCCTTCTCAATTACATCAAGAAAAGACTGCATGTGAAATATCCATTCAGCAAAGGAAACACGGAAAAACTGCATCTCACGATGGATGGATCGTACACAGACTACCTAGATAATCAAATAGAAGAAAAGATATACCTTGTGCTGAGCAAAAATTAGAACTCTATGTTGCCCAACAGCCATGTTTTCCTCATAACTCAATGGGTCCAATCCTATTCCGCACTCCTCAAGAATCTCTTGGAGAGCAACTAGCTTAGGTGAATAGTGAACCTTATGAAGCTCTCTAAGAATATCAGGACAATCAGGAACAGCTTCTGCCAGAAGAGACATGAGGGAATCGGGAGGTTTATCACCAATGACAAGCAATGGGTGGCTACATAGTTTCAATAAGTACTGAATAGCCTGCATTGATAATAATAAAAAGTTAGCTAGACAAAGCCATTATAAGAAAAGTTGTCAACTTATAGACTTCGATACCTGGAAAACGTGAGATGCTGCTTTTGGAGCTGCAGTTTCTCCTGCAGAGCTTATTGCATCATCATCTTTGACCAATGTTGATATTTCCTTCTTTACATTTGAGAAAGAGAACCGATCGTACAATTTAAGTTGAAGAGGATTCAGATCACAATATCTGTCCTGTATAATTTTTTCAGGAAGATCAGACAAGACTTCATCTTTTGTTCGACGAAGAAGGAATGGCATAACCTGCAGTTATAACAAAATCGGAAGAGCTATATCATTGTTGTCCCACAACTGAATAATTATAGCACATAATCAAGGTTCACCTGCTTATGCAACGCCTCCATAGCAAGAATTCCAGCTTCAGCATCCTTCGCAGAGCACTTTGAATCCTTTGCAACCGTTAATGGTTTCCCATAAGTAGTCTGGAACTGCAAGAACTCAAAAGCACCCAAGATTAAGTACTCGTTGCACTTTGTCATTGCGAGGAAAATGCCCACAAGGATTACATACACCACAAAATTCAGAAGAAAAATTGTTTATCAAGACCATGAAGTACAGAGTTCATATTGTTATTTCCTAAACAATCAAATATAATTCAACTCCAGTTAACTAGCAAGTTTTATTTCATTGAGGAAGAAAATTAGGTTGTTATTAGGATCTGTCAGTAAAAAATACTGTGATCTGGTCAAAGCAATTGTCAATGGGGAAAAGCCTTGCAGTTGCAAGAAAAGAAATGACGAAAACATTTCAGTTAGTTTCCACATGAAAAGGATAGATAAATTGAAAGCATAAATCAGAAATGTGAAATGCACACTAACATATACAGCAATGAACAAAGAACATATCTGGGAACAGATGGCATCCAACACACATAAACAGGTACAGCAGAAAAACAATTCCTCAATAAGAGAAATAATATTGCAAAAATAGCTAAGCTACAATTCAACAATCTGAAAGAAAAGGGTGCAAATTTTCTGTCTTGAAAAGTTACCAACCTGTTTCTCAGTCCCAAGAAACCCAGGCATTAAGAAGTCAAAAAGAGACCAAAGTTCTAGCACATTATTCTGCAAAAGACAGTGAAATAAAATAAGATCGTGTACAAATTTATAGAATATTGAAGAAAGTTGTAATGTGCTTATAATAATTGCACTTGATCTTAGCCAAAAGGCTGAGAAAGGTACACGAAATAAGTACATAACAGGAAATAAAAATCAAGTCTGGGACATGATGAAACTACCTGGATAGGAGTTCCGCTCAAGATAAGGCGGTGCTCCGCTTTCAACTGCTTCACCGCAGTAGTTATCTTAGATTTTGAATTCTTTATAATATGACCCTCATCTAAAATGCAATAATTCCAAGAAAGTTTACCAAGGTAATCAATATCTTTACGAACGACATCATATGATGTTATGACCACATTGCACCTATCAAATTGATCATGAAGCGATGACCTTACTTGAGTAGTACCAACATACTGCAAAGTAGTGATTACTGAACTGTCAATATACTTTTCTATCTCGTATGCCCAGTGTCCGACTAAAGTCGAAGGGCAAATAATAAGTGATCGAGGGTCCTTGACGTCATTGCAAGTACGACGATCAACAATATCAGATGCTACAATTGCTGACGCCTGAAGTGTTTTACCCAAACCCATATCATCACAAAGGATGCCATGCAACTTGAACCGTTTTAAGAAAGCTAACCAGTTAATTCCTTCTTGTTGATACCTAAATTATCAAATGTAAATAAATGGTCACTATCAACATTTTCAAATATCTACAACCATACATAAAACGAAAAGAACACATAAGCTTATCATGCAATGGTTATCATTATTGCACGGCTATCATTACAACACGAAAAGAACAAATAAGCCTATCATTCAATGCTTCCAGATCCACTAGTCTGTTCCAAGTTATATGCACACTGAGACAATGTCCCAAGTGGTGTTTTGCAGTTTATATACTTGAACTCAAAATACATATAGATCGATCAGAATGCCAGCTGTTAATATATAAAATGCATCACCCTAGATATAATTATTCAAATTCTAGGATAGTGATCATAACCTTTATTCTGGTCAGGTATGTATGGACTGTAGAATTAAAAGAATGGAAATATGATTAAGTGTTCATCTTAAAATACTTGCTCGCACGCGTAAAATTCAATTCATTTATAGTACTTGATATTTCTATATCACCCCACAGGATCAAATTTCACTATACCACAGCAACTTTACTTTCATGTTCGCAGGTAAACTTCAGCATTAGTCTTTGAACTATACATTCTTTCCCAACCTGGTCCTCCAGTTTTAGTTTATATCTAAACGAGTATTAACTTATTTCACATGTAGTCCTATCAGCCAATTTCCCAACTATCTTGCCAACGTGGCTAAAACCAAAAAATAATAAAATAACATCAAAATTGTTGCCTCCTCATATGTCTGCAAGGTGTTGGGGATAAGATCCTGCTGTTGTTGTTGAAGTCATCGTCCATGGTGCCAAGAGCTAGAACAAGGAAGCCAGCGCCATGCCAAAGCCATCAAACAGTCCACCAGACTTGATGTTGTAACACCCCCGGCCCAATCAAGATATTGTTCGCTTTGGGCTATCGGCCCGCACAAATTTAAAACGCGTCGTGATAGGTGAAGGGGGTAGCTACATAGGACCACCTCCGTGTTTTGCCCATGTGAGACTATTCGATGAGACCATCTTGGTCCTTAGAACTCCGGTCATTACAATCTTTCCGCCATAAAGGGCTCAACATCCTCGTTGAGCGGGGTCCGTGTTGGCCCATGGCCCGTGTTTCCCACATGGCTCAAGCGAGTACACGAGATCGGCTCTGATACCATTCTGTAACACCCCCGGCCCAATCAAGATATTGTTCGCTTTGGGTTATTGACCCGCACGAATTTAAAACGCGTCTTGATAGGTGAAGGGGGTAGCTACATATAAGCCCATGACCACCTCCATGTTTTGCCCATGTGGGACTATTCGATGAGACCATCTTGGTCCTTAGACCTCAGGACATTACAGATGTGCTCCATCATCCGCGGCACTGCTGCTCGTCGTCACCTCAATTCAGGCAGAGTGGCATCTTCAACTTCGACTCACGATGGGATCTCCACCCACCAGAAGTTGCAGTCGGTGAATCCTGTGGATATGAACTCCAGGATTTCCCTTGAGAAGCTCCAGCAGCACAGCCCACTGATCTGGACCTCTCCACTGACGGGACTCCATCTGGATCTCCACAGTTGATGTGTTCTTTTGCTTCTGCAACTGCTGTTGCACCTGCTGCTGCTTGTAGGCTTCCCTTTCTCCGGCGCCCAACAAGGATGAGATCGATCTCCTGTTGTTATTGAAGTTGCTGGTCGCATGATTGGACATTGAGGAGGTGGAAGTGGATCATGAGAAAGAGGGTGAGAGGTAGAGAAAGGACCCGAAGCACTTCTTGCAGAGATTATCCACTGTCAAGGAGTCTGATCCATGGCAAGTGTAGCCATTCACAAAACCCACAGACAGTTCTCATCGCCACAGACTTTCTTCTCTTCAGGACCACAGCAATATTGGTGGCCGGCTGCTGCTGGGGCAGATGCCAAAGATGAGGGTGTGCAGGCAGTGACTGCGGAAGCCCTCACCTTCCTGTCACTCATGCCATTGCCGCCAGCACTACTGCCACTGTCACTTTTCTTCTTGTGTTTGTTAGCAAACAGGATAGGGATCCTGGTACAAGGGTCACCGCCGATGCTGCCTGTTTGAGAAGAATCAAAGACAGACGCTTCCTCCTTGACACCAGTGGAAGGAGGTGATGGCAAGAGAGGAAGAAGAAGCTGAAAGCAGAGACCGGGGTGTCACCAACCACCTTAGGGGACACTTTGGGACATGCAGCAGTTATGATGGCGAGATGATAACTGGCGATGGTTACAGGCGGCGCCACCATGACCCGGCCATGTCATGTCCCAAAGTGAATCCGGGCACTTTGGGAAGGAGAACTTTGTAATCCCGGCGTACAGGGATCAAGTAGGAGTTTGGGACGAGAGGTTATGTCCGGGATATGCCTGGGACGTTGTGGCGCGCAGGTGGCGCGAAGGTTGCACGAACCAACGCTCACTTTGGCAGTGAGGGGTGATACCGTCCAGGGCATAACCAACATGTCCCAGCAGTTACATGTGGTGTAAGATAGCATGGAGGCTATTTGGCTAGAGAGATTTGTAGATATGGAGATCCTGGGACGATGGCTTGCGCAAAGGGTAGTTGGGACATGCGGTGGCACCATACAACCACAGAATGAACACAGCACCATGGCGGAAGGCCTTGGGGCGTGCTGTGTGGCCAAGAGGTTCTCAGTGGCTAAGGATGACAGGAGAGCCATCCAGGCGTCTTCCCCTTGAGGTGAAGGTCGCAAGGCTGCATAGGGGTTTTGTTGCGAAGAGGTGTCATGGGCGGGCGTCTAGTTTGGGCGGTATACATTTGTAATTCAAATAAGGGCCGCCAAGTGCCAGGCCCTCTCTTGTATAAATACACATGTACTCATCCTATTTTGAGATACAGAGTGAAACACTTGCTTTCCCCTTAAATCCAAGTTCTTCTACATTGTGAATTGTGTGCATTCTTTGAGTGTGAGCGGTTACTGTCCCAAGAACATACCAGGGAGGCTGATTTAGCGACTTCGCAGAGGAAGAGGTTAAGACCACGCACAGGAGTTTTCAAGCAGGGAAACTAAGTGCGTAACAGGAGGGGCCTCTGCAGCTGGCGAGAAGGGGGCAGCAGTCTGTTAATTATTTTTTTCATTTTTCCTTTTTTATTATTTTGTTAGCGTTTATTTTTTAATATTTTGCCACATCAACAAGATGACCAGGAAAATGACTGCCGTAGGTCAAAAGGACCGTAAGTGAAATAAGTTAGTAGTTGAAGGACCATTTAGTTACAAACGAAAATTGGATGACGAGTAGAAAAAGAGAGTAAAGTTCGTCATTGCTAAAGTTTACCCCAAGTTCGCTGAACACAATGAATATCCAAGATTTCACATGATCTTAAGTCATTTATAGATATCTAATTCTCTTCTTCCCTTTTTAGATTTGTTTTCCTTCTCCTAAAGCTGCATTTTGATGTTCTTTTTTTTCTTTTTTTCTTTTTAAGAGGTGAAAAATAGAATAAACAATTTGATGATTTCAAGAGTCTTGAGAAAGCAACATCAAAATTATATTAGTAGAGGTATCAAATTATCAATGCATGTGTAATTATTTTTCACACTTGACATAGATCGTCTGAATTTGTCTAATGAGATGTGACATGACCAATATGAAGAAATGAGACGACCGATAGTATACAACTTGTAAACCTACTAAAAAGTAACCACATATCTTCTATATTCTAATCCACTATATATTAAACATCGCCTTTCATTATATATTAAATTATGCATAAATAAGCTCTGATTTGATTGACATACATGCTAAGTCATAATCAGTAAAAAGATGCCAGTAATAGTAGAATGTGTATTTTTTTCAGTAAGGAATAGTAAAATGAAACAACAAATGAAAGATCCAAACAGACTAGTGGGTGATTTAATACCTTCTCAGCTCCACTTTAAGATCAATTGGCAGCTTGTAATCATCAATACTAGAATTGTCAAGAAGCTGTTCTAGGAACTGTGCATCTTCAGTGTTCCTGGATAACCGTTCACTTAAACCAGCAGGCGCCGGTAGTCCTCTAGCTAAAGGCAGTAGAGGTACAAGAGCAGCAAAGCTATGTGTTACAGTTTGTCTCACAGCATGATCACAATCACTCATACATCTCAAGAGAGGAACAACAAGAAAAGGAGCATAAGGAACCAACACAACACCTAATCCCTCAACAAGCAAAGTCACAAGCATTCCAGCTCCCTGTCTAGCATGTATTGATTCTGTGTCCGACAACATAGGGATGACTTTTTCAATCACTGGACCCATCATGTTCAATGCCATTGATTTAGCCATAGATGTGATGCACCTTGAAGCAGCTAATCTAACAGCAACATGACAATGGCAAACACAAGAGAGGATGCTGGGAAGGAGAGTTAACAATTGGGATCTTAATGATCCATTCACCACAGGAGCAACAGATCGCACCACCTTTATGCAAGAAATAATTTGTAAAAAAGTTTAAACAAAGTTTAGAGATAGCAGTTTGAAAGAATTTCAAATGTTACAACTAGCAATATAGGCATCAGCTTTCCAAATGAGAAAGCAAGGAATCGGTGCTCCTTTGACTATCCATAATGCTAATAACTAAATATGAAGAAAATATGCAAGTGAGTGTAATCTTCTTTTGAAGGCTTCACTTGATCATCTTGTTATAAAGACAATAAAAAAATGATCATTTACTGTACAAGTAAAAAAAAGCAAACATTTGTTATGCCCTCCCAATAAAGAGAATAATGTAGATATAGAATTGAGAACTGCAAGGATGTTTTTGATGTAAAAAATCTAGTTTCTTCTCAAAAAAAAAATCTAGTCTCACTGAGCATGCCGATCATTCACAATCATTCTTCTGTGCAGAAGTTCCAAATCAAATATAAACATGAGATTATCAATCAGATAAACAAACTATGAGAGAGAAACCAACCTGAATGTTATTTATTAGTGCCTGAGGATCTATTTCTTTTCTAATGGATGTCATTTGCAGCATTGTTTTGTAGTCAGTTAGAAGGGGGTCCGCAGAAGATATTGGTTTCAGATCCTCCGTCAGACAGTCCCAAAGCTTAGGGAGTTTATCAAATACTGAAGATCCAAATTTGTCACATAAATACTTCAAGACCATCTCCGACCCTCGTCTGCTTATAAAACCTTCTACCTTTAATTTATCCTCACCAACAGGTACTGACTGAAGCTTAGACTTTTGAATACTAGGTGTCTTTGCCAAAGACAGCAAATTTTGGTCTTCAATGACTTCCACAGACTTTATAATTGCAGCTTGTGGAGTCTCATAAGTATCTGAGCATGTCAAGCTGCAAAGGTTTTTTATTAACTTGTCATTTGGGCTAGGTTTTCGCCCAATGCAGCAAAAAATCAGCTCGGAAAGTGCTTCGGCAGCCTTTTGTTGCAATATTTCTTCCTACATTAAGAAAGTCTATTAAAGTTGCAAGAACGGAAGGATGCATTGAAGCTTACAATTGATAGTACCTGCTCTCTCTTTATAGCTGCCATTAGTGGCAAAATAACTGGGTTAAGCTTGGAAGGTAATTCTGACATCCATACCACAGAAGCTGCAACCAATGATGAGACAGCAATGTGCAGATTGTTCTGCAAACAACAAGAAAGTACAATGTGAGAAACATTAATGATCTTGCTATCCATTGTTTTCTTTCTGAAAAACGATATGAACAATCGATGATTCTCCACCAAACTTAAAACCAACACAAATATAAACTAGAACATCTTTTTAGAGTATAAACTTGACCATTAGAAGAATAAATTACAAGAGCAACAAATGAAATAATACCAAAAGCAAACAGATGCACCTGAACACATTTCAAGTACCCAGATGTAGAAAGCAAACGCTGTCTAAGTGACTCAAGATCATCAGTAACATGCTTTTCCAAGGATTTTGCACCAGTTGAGTCAAGAAGCAAAGAAATTTTTGATGCAAAAGTGATTGCTTCGTCAACATTTAGTGAATCTGGATTCAGATTAATATCTAAAACATGATCCTTCAACAGATCAACAGAAATCACTGCTTGCAACAGAAGAGTTGCTTCACTACGCATTTTACTGTATGTCCTTGACAATTCAGCATAAGGAAGAACAGAATCTTTTGTTGGGAAAGAAGGATCAGAACAAGATAACAGATCAAGCAACCATTGTTTGACACGGCCAAGATTGTACGAGAGTGCTTGATACACGGCAGGATCTCTATCTTTTAGCTCTTTCAGACAAGCCACTAGAATCATTGACGCAACCTGAGAATTATGCAAATCTTCTCAGTATTAGGGGTGTTAAAATATCATAACAAAGATTATAAAATCAAATGTCTGGCACCTTACAAAATTAAAATGGTGTTACTTTACCTGTCTCTTAACCCCTGAGGAAGATTTGAGGTCATTCCACAACGAATCAATGACAATTGGCAAACTATTCTCAGGTAACTTTGATGCAAGAATACCCAAAGCAATTGCTGTAGTAACTCGTGTGTAGGTCACCGATTTTTCACTATCTGCCCCAACAATTATCTTACTCAAATTGGTAAACACATCAAAATTTTTGTCCTCCAAATTACTCTCGTGGACCGAACCAAATATAAAATCCCTATCATTGTCATTTTCATGCATTAAAGCTCTCATCTTAGCAGCTGCCCTAAAGCGACTTTTGCGAGGAAGAGCAACTGGCCAATACATTACACTTGAATCTAAAGGAGATCCATAGGGAGTAGTTGCAAGCTGCACCCATGATACAAAATATGACCTTACAGTAGCTTCCAGATCCTGTTCTGGGCACTGCAATCAAATTATTTTGTTAATATCATGAGCCTTACCAACAATATAACACATATCTACATGCATCAACAATGAAAACCAATTGAACAGAAAGCATATTACTTGAAGGAGTAGCCTCCACACTCCTTCTGATGAATGAAGAATATCATCATTAGATTCTAACAGCAAATTCTGGAAAACAATCCGCAATGCATCACTCAATATAGAAGAAGGCCAAAACTCAGTAGACATAGAATCGCAAGAACTTCTGGAATAACTGACTTCAAGAAGTCGTTCCTGTACTAGACCATCCAAATCAGCAATTAGTGTACAATGTCAAAATATAAAAGATACGTCTGTTAGTGCATCTAAAACACTTTACATTTTATTGTTCAGTTTTTTAGTGGAAGGATTACTACCAAGTTAGGGAACCATCCACTATATTTCAGTAAAAGTTATTCTCATAGCTCTCACTTATATACTTGTACATTCCTTGTCATCTTTCCTCACGGAGAAAAAAAAATGTAATAACATGCAAAAGCTAGAAGTTTAAGCAAAAAATAGCAAAATCCATGTTCAACAAAACATCAAAAAACAACTTATTAGTAAAGTGAAATTTCAAAAGAGTTCAGTGTAAGAAATTGTTTGACCAGGGTGCGTATTGCAGAATGCCGAACTGAAGAAATGTTGTGTCTCATAAAGGGCCACAATCGAGGAGTTAGAGTGGACAACATGTAAGGATTTTCTTTATATCTAGAATCATCGCCTGGCTCCTCAACTTGAGATACTTCATTAAGATCAATTTCCTTCTTGCCCGCCAGTTTCAGATTATCAAGCATCTTTGGTATCATCTCTGGCTGAGAATAGATCTCAGCCAACAAGTTCATCACACTGCATAAGAAACAAGTATATAAAACCAAATAAATACAAGTAACACAAGATATACCAGTTGTCCAAATTAGAAAAACTAAAGCAGAATGTTATAAGAAAAGCAAAAACTCAAGAACGCATGTCATGTCACTGGCCACAATGTCACAAATGTATGCCCCAACACCAATTAGCAAAAGATAAATAAGTGATGCAAAGTCAATAAGAACAGAAGTTTTCATGATCTCCGCCTCTATGGTATGATCCTGACTTCAACACAACTTACGCAAGATATCACAATTAAAGCAGTACCTGCTGGTTGATGGGCTGAGGTCATCCAAATCGAGCAGAATATCCCAAAGCAACATGATAACCGAATGAAGCCCTTGGTCATTCAGAGATACAATAGACGATGCAGCAGGTATCAATGCCTCGGCTGCAACAGCTCTAACATCATCATCTGGGTCTTCTAAACCAGCTTTACAGGCAGGCAGCACATAGAGAAGCAGATTTTGAAGCATTTCCTAGAAAAACAATCAAACCAAGATAAGTTATAGAATATTAAGGATAACAAACTATATCTGACTATGACAAATCATCATCATCATCAGTATCAAGTCAAAAGATGCCACAACTAAATAGATTTTGAAAGAGTCATCAGCAACCACAACACATTTTGGCAACAGGAGAAAGGAAAAGGTAAAGAAAATTAATGCCAGCATAGCATGACAATGTGTCATAGCTGAACGACTGATGCTGTTTTAGATGCAAATTTAAGTCAACAGTTGTACTTTTTCAAAAGCCTTCCTGTAATACCCTAAAGAATCCCACATGTAAGACTAAAATAGAATTCTAAAAAGTGCACATGAAATATGTTAACTAATCAATATGACTAACATCTAAGGTTGAACAACCACCATTTTGACAAGGAACAAAGCAAACCACTATATGCATGTATAAGCAGGAGACAACTTGATAAACAAATATGCACCCACCCACCACTCCCATTCCCAGGTGATAACCTGTCAGATTCAGGAACTTCATGCAGCCATTTACACAAAATTCTGTGGACACAATGGGAACATCACCTACAATTTTAACGCAGGAATGACTACTGAGCTTGGGTAGTTATCACATCCACATTAAAAACTTTCTAAAAACATAAGATGTCCCCCCCAAAAAAAAACATAAGATGTACAAGCTTGGAGGCAAGAGAAAGACCGGTACAGAAAATAAAATGAAAAAGAAAAACCATGGGTGTGGATGCCCGCAATATCAAACCCCACTCCATCATCAAAAAGATGTACTGTACAATATTGTTCATGTAACACTTGCAACCCCCAAAAAATAGTGCAGTTGTGCTGTAAGCAAATAGCCAAAGTGACCATGTGCGTTCTATGAAATATGCCAAGGACATTGACCACATGTTTTAGCTGACTCACTGCATGAGAGATTTGGGAATAAATGGGATGGAACCAACTACAACTGAGACTTTTTGGAGTTTGTTTAGAGCTCACAGTGCAGAAGGTGGGATAAGGGAGAGACACTCACCTACTCAGCTGAATGCAGTTTTTGTGAGCCTCATGGATGCATCATGGAACATAGAGAAAATTGTACACCACAAGTCATTGTTTGTAATTGAAGTGGGAGGATTATTAACCCAATTTTTGGCACCCACATATCTCCTTTTCTTCAGGGCGGAGCAAAACAGGGTTAACTGGAAATTAGAAATGTGGCCTAGTCCCAGATTAACTGGAACAACCTGGCTGTCCCAATTTAATTGATTTGTTCATATCAAAATATTTTAAATAAAATGTAACAGTACAAATAATTATAAGTTCTTAAATAAATTAATAATAAAATCATTTTAGACAGCATATATTTAAAGCAAAATTTGTAATATAATATAAAAATAATACATGCATATATGTTGTAAGACATGTATATATTATAATGTAAAATGATCAGGTTGGGAATAATGGATTTTTGGAATATGGATCCAGACCTGACCCAGAATAACCCAGGTTTTTTGGCAACTGGCTCCAGACCAGGACAAATTCTGGGAAAACTGTGCTCTGGCTCATGAACAGACCTGCTTTCTTTATTCATTTGCGTATATTCATAGTTACTAATACTACAAAATAGATGACAACTTCACCTCCATAGTCATTATCTCCTTTCTAAGAAAACTTCATGTAACAGTTAACCTAGTATTTCGGTGAGCCACATTTGGACTATGTATCATGAAAAGCAAAATGAAAGCAACTACAGCAAAACAAAATGACTTGCATATGTCCATTTTAAGTTGCAAGTGTCATAAGACTTCAAACTTTTAAAATATTCAACGTCGCCACAGAGCCAACAACATCACCACTACTCTGTTGCCATATCCCAATTATTTAAACCACTTCTTCCAGTTTCATCTGTTGTACCATATCACCACCATGGAAGAACACTTTGTCTACACTACCTCCCCCCTACTTGAAAACTCCCAAACATTGCCTTCACCTCAATGTGATCATCCCTCTCCATCTTTCTCACAACCTACTCCAGAGCTTTGCACAAGGTGACAGGAAACATGTATAATCCTTAAATAAAGCCTCTTCTTAGAGAAGGCATAGGATGACTAAGGACAATAGCTAGTTATCCACTCATAATAAAAAACTGAGGATAAATATATAGTGGTGATGTAACCGACAGTACAGTGGTTGGTTTAAAAAAACGCTAGAAACACTCCACTAGCTAGTAAAAAAATGGATGTTTGGACAATATACTAAATGTAACATCTCACCCTTTTTACTGCGAACTCATCTGGCGATCCTGGGTACCGGTAAAAGTCGAGATCTTTGCTTGGCTTATGCAGTGGAACCAACTGCTCACCAGGACGTACAGGGCAAGATGGGCACACACGGACACATCCTGCATTGTGTGGTGAGGCGGAGGAGGACATCGTCCACCTATTTTTTGCGTGTCCGACAGCACAAGGCGTTTGGCAGTGGAAAACCATTGGGGGGGTCTGACGACAATTGGGGATCTATTCCCCTCCGACTCTGAGGCAATCTCTCCGAGATTTGGCCCAACAGAAACAGAGAAGGAGATTGCCACCAGCGTCCTTTTTGGCCAGTTCCTGGGCCATTTGGCTTAAGCGTAACCAGTGATTTTGTGGGGAGCGATGTCAGACATCGCTAATTGTAAACCACATCTTTTTTTTGCTTCGAGAATGGGGTTTTGGTTAGCTAATATACCTTTACTTCGAGAACCCACACTTGTATATGATTCCCATTTCATAGATATATATAAATCTGGATGACAACCACAAAACCCAGTGATCATCCTTTTTCCTCTAAAAAAAACATATCAGCTCTCTATAGAGAATCATTGTCGTTCGCATACAAATGGACCAAAAAACTGCCAAGGTAGACTAGGCAAGCAACCTAGGTTGCCCACTCGTCCAGCCAGTTATCCATCCCAAAGTCAGACTAAGTGATTGACTCATTGAGACACAAGCGCCACAGTGCAACCGAATAAAGATAAAGATATGCAGCGTCCTCACCAGCCTCACACATAACATTCACATGTGGTCTAATATATAGCCTAAATCAAGACGCATACCGAAGTAGTATAGAATAGTAAACATGCAAGTTATTACAACAACTTTCAAGGAAATTTAGTGTGCTTTAACATTTGTAAGAGATGAAATGTACAATGAGTGCAACCACAAACCATTTTTATTTATACGAACAAAAAGACAATGATTATCAGGACAAGTAAATCAGAAAAACCGAATATTATAGTGTCAAAACCATACCGGTCGAACAGCAACTAAATACTTTATCCCGAGAAGGCTTCCATGACGAATTTCCCATTCTTGCCTGCACTGAAGAAATAACATCGATGATACTGGGGGCAGTGTTCTTCTGTCTTTGATTTTAACAATAATGAAAAGAAACCATTTCAATAAGATGAACCTGCATCCGGAGTAAGATTCTAAGTGTGTCATAAACTAATGATGGATGCATGTACTTCAACAAAGCGCCAAGAGCTTGCGCACAAGTTTCCCGTACAGGAGCAACAACCTGATCAGAAACATAATCGCCAAATCTACATACAGAAATAAGGAAAGGAAAACAATAACAATATCAATCTATATTGTCCAGAAAGCTTGACATAAAAAATAACCATGTAAATAACGCATCAACAACTGTGACTACAAGTAAATGGCTAATTTTAATAAACTAGCATAAGTATATCCATACCGGTCCAAAGAAAGAACACAAATGCATTGAATAGCACATTCTTGTAAAATCTCCCAGTTCTTAGTCCATGAATATCCAGCCAATTCGATCAACTTTGTGATTTTGGAACCTTCAGGAATATTTGCAGGAAGTTTCATCTTCAGCATAGACATACCCTGGTCGAAGATGGTTTTTAGGGCCGATGTATCTTCAGTACTCAGCTGATGATTAAAACCTTCTGCACATGCATCAGCTTCCACCTTAACTTGACGAATATCAGCATTGCCATTGATAAGAGATGGAGTTGCACTAGAAGTACATTGTTCTATCCTCGAAAATTCGTGATTGTTCACCTGCTTGTCAGAGAACCCTGTGTCGGTCTTATGTCTCTTTTGATCAGGTTGAAAATCATCAATATCGAGCTGTGTATTTAGATCAATTTCTCTATCCCTCTTTGCGGAGTCGATCAAAATTTTTTCATCTGAATCGAATAAACATGAAACTTCCAAGCTCAGATCGGGAGAGTAGACACCAACTGAAGAACCATGATGAGTTAAAATTTCTCTCAAAGCCATTAATGAACCATGACGTACTTCCCAGACTGCAAAGATAAAATATTGGAAGGTTTAACATTTTAAACTAGGTTGTAAGTTTCAATAAATAGGCATTTGGAAGCAGAATTATACCAGGGTCACCCATATCAATAAAAAGTTGTTCAAGAAATTGTTCAAATGGCCACCTTCCATTGTCATCAATTTCACTGGTGTCTTCATCTGCGACAGCATCTGGCAAATCCTGAAACAGAAATTATAATTAGAAAAGACATTCTAAGAAAAAAATAATTAGAGAAGAAAAAAAAACATGAAGCTAAAGTTAAAAAGCTTTAGAACTGTAGCCACTCTTAGAATTTCTTCCACTTGATGTCAGATCTGAATAATACTTTAATATGAAACTTCACTATATTTCAGGCTAATCAAATGCATAACTGCAAATATGAACACAACAAATGTCTGACAGCAATGTCAATTTCAAATGACACCATGGCTTAGGCACTATGACACAGGCATGTTTCACCAAAATATAACTTAAAAAATCTGAATTGGGCTAGAAAACATATATAAAGGAGTGTTCACGATCTTTTCAGTTCTAGAAAACATATATAAAGGAGTGTGTGCAATTGTGATGAAAAACACATAAACAAATTTGAAACGAACATCATTCATAAATACCTTGCAAGTTCCTGAGACATCCAAACACATCCCCTCAGTGTTGCCTGAATGTTGAGTATTTGGTACACTAACTTCATCATCTTCAGATGTGCCTTTTGCTTGATCCTTCATACTACTTCTTGCTCTCCGTTTTAGTAGATTCAATTCTCTGGCACTTAACTTTCGTGGTCGTACATTTGGTAGCATAGTAGCCGCTAGTTGTTGGAAATTTTGTCCGGTTCGGGAACCATAACATCCATTGTTAGGCCCATTTCCACCATATGAAATTTTATGTGCCAAAAGATCTTCATCTCTTATCACTTCACTCACATCCATAAACTGTTCACAAACATCCAACCCTGTAAAATATATGATCACATATTAAATATGAAAAACCAATATAATATTATAATTTTCATAGTTATATTAGTACTTCCAACCTTAAATATGATCGGTGCAAAAGGTAGAAACTAACCCAGACGACGTTGAAGATTCTGCTTTTGCCGAGCTAGCCGCTCAGCTGGGCTCTTGCTACTGTCGATAGCGACATCGTACTCCTGGTAAATTTGAAGTATTAAATGAGAACAAATTATCACCATAGTAATAACAACTTCATAGTCATGAGAACATGAAATAATAAAAGAGATGCTTTTTTAAAGGTAAATAGGTAAGGCTAGCCATCCATGATTGCATATATACATATATAAAACACGTGTTTGCAAATATGACTTACAATATTCTCTATATAATACATCCTCCACTAAAAATGGCAGTGTTGTGCTGAAGCCACACGACCCAAAAAATAAATAAGTTTTTTTTAACTGAATGATTAAAATATTAAAGATTTTTTTTGAAACGAAAAATATTAAAGATGTTAACTTCTGTTTATTTTAGAAATGAGAAATGACTTTTTGAGGTCAACAATTGTCAAAGTTTTTTCAGATTACCCTAGTTCAATACAGTGGCAAATATTTTGAGAGAAGCAGAAAGAAATCAGGATTGACAAAACTTGCTTAGATATGACCTCATACATGAAAAGTAATAATTAAAAATCTAATTCAAAAACTATGTGGAGTATTTATGATAGCAAGCAGATGAATTTAAGGAGAAACGAAAAAGATTTTCAACACAGTAGCAAATGTTGACTGAACAATGAGAAAAAATTGTTAATACCTGTCCCCTTGATGCTAATAAAGGAGAACCAAATTCCAACACTTTGTTAATGTCAAAACTGTTAACAAAAAAAAAGGAATCACATTTAGGAAAGAAAGTATGTGGCTTATAGTATTCACTTAACTAAGATACACAGGGGACATATGCAAAGAATCAAACAATTTGAATGTGATAACAACACAACATGGAATTATTATATGCACTTTGCTAACCTTTTAAAAGAGGGGCGCGCAGAAACAGCTGGACATACATCAGACCAGGTCTTGTCTATTTCTTTGGAGACATCAGATAAACCAGCCTGCACCAGCTCTACTTCGACATTGTTGAAGAGTTCTTTCAGAGATGTGTGTTTCACATTTGCAGCTATGGCTCCAATGGCATGAGCAGCAGCAACCCTAGTATCCCAATTCTTGCTCCGAAGATATTGAGAAACCTAGAATAGCAAATAAAAAACAGAACACTTACATCCCACATGTACAGTTAGTTCTGTAAGTAATATAAGTAAGACACGATTAAAAATGTCAACACAAACTATGTTTTTGGGAGAACATAAAAGGACATAAACAAACAAATAAATGACGTATCAAAATAATATCAGCTTGCAGAAAATACTATCATCGCCTGAAATTACTATTTGTATTGTTAACCATTTAGAAAAAAAAATCAATGTATTCATAAAATCAAATATGGCATTAACATGAATTATTGTAGTTAAAATCAAAATTTAGTAAAATATTGGAACTTATGTTGTGTTTCTAATGATATTTTTTTGAAGTGGTTTCTAATGAAATTATATTTGGTTTGGACTATTGTTCGTTTCAATAACCCTTTTGTTATGATTAGTGACTAAAAATGTATTATCCATTGACTTGTACTAGTATGTATGTTGATTTTATATCTATTTTATTATTTTACATTAATTTATCGTTATCCGGTCTGACCGACCCATTTGACTGGTTTGACCGACTCATCTTGATCAGTCAGCCATCCGAGTTGATGGATAGGTCGGGTCTTAAAGGTTTCCTTCTTTATGTTGTAGATGATGCTTCAGATTGAATGTTTCCTACTCAGGTTCTTTTACACTATTTAAGTGACATAAAGTGCCAACAAGGACATTTCAAATGAGCTGGAAAAGGAAAAAACTACTAGGAAAAAAAAGAAAATAATCAAAGCTAAAGGAAAGTATGCAAAAAGAATGATAAACAATAAAATATAACTTGTTGATTGTTAAAAAATTTAACAGCTTCTCGGGATGGCAACCATGCTGGACCAATGAGTAACTAATTTCATTTACCCTTGTTTATACATGAATAACTAAATAATTGTAAAAAAAATCTGGTTTTTGGTTGTAGTCAACAATAAGTTTGAATAAGAATTATTAGCTCACACCTTTTTTCCCGATAAGGAATATGCAATTTTAAGTTATCAGTAAATTGATTGTCTAGCATCTTTTCACTATTTACATTGGTTGGTTGAAAGAATTATAGCATTAAACGCGGTAAACCTATTAATGAATTACTACATGTGAAAAGGGCAACAGATCACAAAGGGAAAATAGAATACAGAAAGTCCTGCATGAGTGTACCTTCTTCAGAAGGGGGTTCAAGTCCTGAGGATGCGATTTTGCTATATCACCGATTTGCCGAGCGGCAGCAAATCTTGTTGATTGTGTTGAACCAGCTTAGTTTTGTCAACGAATGAACATAAGAAGATGAATAATTAAAAATATGTAATCAGTAAATAGATTGAAGAAGATGACTAGCAACATTTCAATCATCCCTTTTCCATTCGAAGCAGAAAAGACTGCTGAACTCTCAAAAGCAGGCAAACTTCACGTAAATTTTACAAGGATACTGTCCAACAATGTGAGTAGGCGATGAAGACGAGATGACTGTTGAGCCATAAAGCCAGAAAAGAGCACGTTGTTTCATCCAAAAAGTTCTTGACATGAACCAATGAAGCAGCAGCGATATCTTCGAACTATTGATCGGATCTGCTCGGACTGGGCAAAGCGGCGATCTCCTCGGATTGACGAGATGGATCCCAAAGGAGAAGAGTCGCCGCTCGAACTCGGATGCATGAAAGGGAGATCTACTCGTCCTCGGGCAGTCGGACGGACGACTCGAACCAGGGGCTCGCCGGAGGGAAGCGATTGGATCGCCGGAGGGAGGCGAGTCGGCAGCGAAGGGAGACGATGTGGCGAGGCGGCGAGGAGGAAAAAAAATTTGCGAACGAGGTTCCCTCATCGGTTAGGGCAAGGACTTTTTTTATTCATTTTTCTCTTCACCTGAGACTTGAGGGAACCCACAGGATCGTCGGGATCGTCCGATTTCAGCGATCTAACGGCCAAGATTGCAAATTCATATATGATCTTTTTTTTCATTCGACAAATATTTGATATTATATGGATCACGTTGCTACTTTTATGCCACATAGCTCTATAATTACACTGAAATGATAAATCAGCATTTATAACTTTAGGTCCAACAGCTTAAACTTTTATGATAATATTATAATAATCGATTAATTAATGACAGTCCAAACTGGAACTCCTAAAAATTACCTTACTAATATTGGATTAGAGGGCATGAATAAAAAAAAATGTGAAATGGTGAAGCGAGAGAAAATGGAATTTTAACATAAAAATTTGGACAGGAAAAGAACAAAATAAGGATATTAAAGTTGGAGGTGGAGGAGAAAGTAGAAAAGGAAGGTAGCAAAAAGCATTAGAATTGAGAGGAAAGTAAACATTGTTGCAGAGTAGGAAATTAAAGAAAAAAAAAATTAAGAGGTGTAACTTCACGTGTTGGGAAAAAAAAAGCTGAATAAAAATAAGAGGGAAGTGAAAGTTAAGAGTGATTCGAGGTAAAATTAATTTGTGCCATACTTGTATTAATTTGTGCAATAAATTTCGTTAGCTTTAACTCTGAAGTTTAAACTTTAGCTCGCCACGTGACCGTCCGACCGATTAAAAATACGTAGTTCACTATAGCAAGCTACACAACACGGGGCCGGTTCAGCATGCTTTATGTTCACAGTTGGTTTCCTCTATGCCCTAGTCTCCTGCATCGCCGTCGAAATTGCTGATGAAATCGCCACTGGACTTGTCGTTGACTCGCTTGAGAGCCAAGCGTGGTTCTGCATATCGGCGTTGTCCATGTGGGGTGCTTCTTGGGAGGTTTTGTGGTGGGGAAGAACAACTTGAAGGTGCTTCTTGGGGAGTCCCTCAAAGGCATCTAGAATTGTCGCCTAGTCGTTGTCATCTCATCGCTTCGCCGTTGTCATTTCGCTGCGCCTCACCGGCGTCGTTGCCAAACCGGCTTGCCATCTCGTTGTTGCAAATTCAACGCCTTGCCACTGCAACCTTGTCATCACGTCGTGTGTTTGCCTCGCCGAGCACTCACCTCGTCGTCATCGCCACGCCGCACATTCGCCTTGCCGCCTCATCGCACGATCGCCTTGCTGCCTCGCCTCGCCACGCCGCACGACACACGATAGCTTGGCCGCCTTTTCATGGCTGCCTCACCACCCAAATTTGAACCGACCTTAAATCGTGATTTTGCTACTATGGATCTAAGATCGGACGGTGCACAAGTGGATAGCATGCCCATTAAATTTTTTAAGGAACACCCATCTTTTTTCTTTTAATTGACATGAAGTGGCAGCAGAACATTTCAATCGAGCCAAAAAATAAGGGAAGAATAATAATAAGAAAAAAGGAAAATAATGAAAGCTAATGTATTGTGGTATGTACAAAAGAAAAAATGATAGAACGAAAAAATTTGACTCGTAAGGTTGTTGGATCATTAAAAGGTTTAGCAGTTTCTTGGGTCGACAACCATGTTGGCCTAATAAGTAACTAATTCCATTTCTCATTGTTTACACATGAGGATGACTAAATAGTTATGAAAATAAACTTGGTTGTAATCAAGAATAATCTTGAATAAGAATTATCAATCCACAAGTTTTTTTCCCATCAAGGGATAAGCAATTTTAAGATATCAGTGATTTTTTTAATCTATCATTTTTCACTATCAATTATGAAAGAATAACTAATTGATAAGTAGTTGTGATTAGGGGGTTACATGTACATATTGTTCCCAATCCAATCGAATAAATACGACACTATTATCGTGCTTATTTGGTGTGATTTACATTAAATCTACACGCCCATTAAATTCGCCCATATTATTCAATGCGATTAGATATGTCATACTGACGCTGACTAGTGCAGAGCCCCGCCATACTAGTCCGGAAGGCAACTCTATTGGTCTATTTCGAAGTTTTGGGCCAAATTGCAAGGAAAAATTTAGCAAAACTACTCGAATTTTACTCTCTTTCTTTAATTTTATTATCAAATTTATTTTCTAATGACATTGTTCTTCACCTTTTAATTTTTTTCCCACTAACTATCCTTTTCAATGGATATAAATGATTTATCAATTTGTTCGCTTATGTGGCACACATAAAATAATATAATAATATTGAAATAATAAAAAATATACTCACCTCGCGTCCCCCTCGTCAGCGAAGCAATCTTCCTCAATGTGCTTGTTGGCGACGGAATTTGATAATTCGTTCAAAACATGGGTGACTAACTTAACGTCCCATGATCTACTGCTGTTGTTATGTTGTCACCAGCCATCTCAGCGCTAAATCTCCTCTGGCAATCCATCTGCTCCCTCATCACTCTCAGCCGACTATAGTTGAAGTCATCAGTAGCATGTGTTTGTTCGACAGTGAACTAAACAGATTGTCGAAGCTATTGCAGCTCTTCTTCGATTCCTAGGCAAGAACTCCATATTGACGCAGGAAGACTTCCACAATGTGTGTTGTCCATTTCGATGTGGTGGGTTGTTCGAGTAACTTCGTTGTGATCTTCACCTTCAATGGGATTCTTGCCAATGTTGAACAAAGAGGAGGCCAAGCAAAGAAGGGGTGATCGTGCTCCGCCGACAAAGAAGGGGTTGATGCCCTCACTCGTCGATGATGCAAAAATTGGGGGCATAATCTCCCCTCTACTCATCACCGACGATGCAAAAACATCGAATTTATGTCTCTTCTTCTTTTGACGAGGATTTGCCCAATCCTCCGGCAAATCCCCTCCCTGTCGTCAGAGCAGATCTAGTCGTTGTCGGGCGAAGCTGAATTTGGACAGATGTGGAGTTCATTATATAACACCACAGTCCAATCAAAATATTATTTGCTTTGGGTCTTGGGTCTTGTCCCACACAAATTTCAAGTGTGTATTGAAAGCTAAAGGAGGATGTTAATGTCACCTTTTTGTTTTGCCACGTGGGACAATCACCCTTGATTTTTTTTCAACCTTGAGGCATTACAATCTTCCCCCTTAGGGACTCAAGGTCCTTGTTGAGCGGCCCGTGTTGACCCATAACTCAAGTTTGCATACGAAGTAAGCTCTGATACTATTACGTGGTTTATGAATATCAAGTGTTTAAAATTTCAAGGAAGTTCCAACAATGAATGGGTCACTTTTCCTACCTCCCTCACTATTCGAAAAGGGCCTTGCAAATAGCAACATTGTGTTTCTTGATTGTGGCTTCAGCGGGACTAGGATGGGCGCTCCATACAATGATTACATTGTTGAGAACACTTTGGACATTGAGCTCTTTACTCGCCATATGGTGATAATACATGGGCTCTTTGAGTCATAGATCACCAAAGAGTTTTTTAGGGGCTCGATTGAGGTAGTAATACGCATTATCTAATTCATATTGGATTCTATATTATATGATTATAATCAATTGAATATATGTGTTATAGTATAGGTTGTAATGTCACGTATTGATATAATAAGAACTTATAAAATTTAATTAAAGTAATAAAATATAATTAATAATCATATTATGCTAAATCATATCCACTTATGATTAACTATGCATGTGATTTGTTAACATTGGGATTAAGTCTAATGGACCAATAAAATATCGCCAAATGTCATATGGAAAATATATATATGTATAACAATAATTAATATATAGAATATGTGAATAAATTACATGAATTATATTATACAAATGAATATTTAATAATACTTAATCCATCTTAGTTAGGAATGAAATTAATAATTTTGAATGTCAAGTTTTAATTGGACAAGAATTCTAACTCATGACATGTAAGCTGTCAGCAAGCTACACTTCATACTTAATCTATTTTTCCAACCGATCTACTCATGTGATAAAAATATGGAAAAATTCGTAAGGTCTTGTTCTTCTATTTAGACAACACAAAAAAACTTTCAGACCACGACTCCTCCTATGAACTTCAAAGGAAATTTGATAAGGTAGGTCATGCAAGCTAAATATTTTAATCCTAGGCTAATGGTTTTCTTTCTAAGAAAGGTGTTTGAATATTAGAATTTGGGCAGAACTTAAGCAAGCAATCTCGTTGTTGGAAACTTCACATGTGACATGAAGAAAGAACTTGAAGTTCTTGTTGGAACTTTCTTTTTTGCTTTTTCCTTTTGTTTTTGTTTTTAATTATTTTTAATATTTATATATTATTTTATTAATACATTATTATTCAATTTATAAATTAAATAATAAATTATTTAGTTCTAATAATTAAAAAAATATTCATTAATTAAAATATTTTGCTTAGTATTATAGTATAATAAAACTTTAACAAAACATATTAATTAACCGAATTGATGTAAACATTATATTAATTATATATTATATTATAATATTAATTAAATAAAATTAATGTAGAATCTTATTTATAATATTATATTTATTATAATAAATTTTTATTAATTAAAATGTTCAATTGTTTTTAAAAAAAATTATATTATATTTTAAATAAATAAATACATATAATATTTTTATTTAGTATAATTTTATATCGTATAAAATAATAAATTATATTATCAGTTCTTATACTTTTTATCCAAACATCCACTAAAATTTATCTATCAAATTAATTTTTTAAATTTCCATTATTTTTTTTTCATCCAAAAATTGATCTAAATTTTTTTATCAAATCGATTAATTCTCGAAAACTAACAATAACTTAAAATCCTTATGCCAAACAGCCAAGGTGTTCTTTAAATTGATGTAGCAAGTGTAATACACATGATCTAATCCATATTGGATTCTATATTATGTGGTTATAATCAATTGAATATATGTGTTGTAGTATATATTGTAATGTCACGTATTAATTTAATAAGAACTTATAAAATTTAATCAAAGCACTAAAATATTATTAATAATTATATTATGCTAAAGCATATCCTCTTATGATTAACTATGCATGTGATTTGCTAACATTGGGATTAAGTCTAATGGACCAATCAAATATCACCGAGTGGCATATAAAAATGTACAATGTAACAATAATTAATATATATAATATGTGAATAAATTATATGGATTATATTATACAAATAAATATTAATAGTAATTAATCCATCTTAATTAAGGATGAAAATAATGATTTTAAATATCAAATTTTGATTTGACAAGAATTCTAACTCGTGACACACAAGCTGCCAGCAACTTGTCACTCATGCTTAGTCTATTTTTCCAATCGACCTATATGATAAAAAAAATTGGAAAAAAATCATAGGGTCTTATCTCTCTAGACTATACACAAAGTATTCAGACCACGATTCCTTCTGTGGACTTCAACGGAAATTCGATAAGGAATATCATTCAAGGTAAAGATTTTAACCCTAGGTTGATGGTTTTCTTTGTAAGGTGTTATTTCGATTGAGGTAGCATGTGTAATATGCATGATCTAATATATTCTATATTACATGGTTATAATCAATTGAATTGCATCTATGTGTTGTAGTATAGGTTGTAATGTCACGTATTCATATAATAAGAATTTATAAAATTTAATTAAAGCATCAAAATATTATTAATAATCATATTATGGTAAAGAGTATCCTCTTAATGTTTAACTAGGCACGTGATTTGTTAACATTTGGGATTAAGTCTAGTTGACCAATCAGTCGCCAAGTGGCATATGAAAAATATATATGTGTAACAATAATTAATATATAAAATATGTGAATAAATTACATGGATTATATTATACAAATGAATATTTAATAATAATTAGTCCATTTTAATTAGGAATGAAATTAATGATTTTGAATGTCAAATTTTGATTGGACAAGAATTCTAACTCAAGACATGCAAGTTACCCTTGTCACCTCATGCTTAGTCTATTTTTCCAACCAACTTATTCAAGTGATAAAAATTTGAAAAAAAATTTGTAGGGTAATATCTTATCTCTAGAGAACGCATAAAAAAATTTACACCATGACTCCTTCCATGAACTTCGAAGAAAATTTGACAAGGAAGATCATTCAAGGTGAAGATTCTAATCCTAGGATCATATTTTTTTTCCTAAAGTGTTCTTTCGTATCAATTATTCTTTAAAAATTATGAAATTTAACATGTACGATCATTTCAGAGTCCAATTTACATGAGCTTTGGAATCATGTTAATTGGAGTTATGAAACAAAAATTATGTCGTCTAAGGGTCTATCATGTTGTCTAATAAAGTTGTTCATCCTAATTGTAAATAGGTTTTAACTTGGATATGCAATAATATAATTTGATTTTTAATTGTATAGAGGGGACTAAAGTTAGCATGTTTCCAATTGAAATCATTCGAAAATATTATGTCCATGAAAAGTTATTGATTTATCACTCTACATAACCCTTTCTGTCAGAATATGAGTCAGGTTGAGAAAATTGTTGTGATAATTATAGAATGATGTGAATCATACAAATTTTATGAGGTATACTCCATATGTCTAGTTTTATGGAAAATTAGAATCGCATGAAAATGTGAGGTGTATAGGAGTTATAAAATGTTAAATTAAACATCACCGACACGATCTTATTTGTCAAAATTATTATGATAATTATATGTTAATATAAATCTTTAGAATTTTGGGAACGAGATTTTAGAATATCTACTTCCAGAAAAAAAATGTACTAAAATAAGAGTCGTTTACTAATTGATAAAAAATTTAAAAGCCTACATTCATATAAAATTTAATTCATGACATTTAATTATGTATAATGGAAGATATGAAATTTGTTCCACAAATCATGCTATCTGCCAAAAAGAAAAAAATGTGCATATCGAATAGGGTTATGTTATAGAAATTGTATGTGTTAAAATATTAATACCATTCAATTTAAGGAGAATATATAATCCTTTTAGTACCATGTGATAGGTGTTTATGTTGATTCCATGTCTTAATAATATTATGAACATATATCATGTTGATAAGAAGGAATACTAAGAGAAGTAAAAAATAGAGGATGATCCATTGGCTTAATGTGTAAGAATTTAGAGGGAGCAAGTTAAAAAAGAAGTATATAGGATGGATCCATGTGCTTGTATTGCATTCATTGTTATAAGTATTTAGTTATGATATACGTAATATGAAATTTTATGTCTCATTGTGGATTTATAATAAATGATTAAGTGAATACTTGCGCAAAAGTTATGCCATATTTTGTTTTATACGATAACTAAGAGATCGTTATATGAATGTAAAAGAATGTATGAAAATAAACCCACATGATATTGACATGAATAAATTCTTACATGTGTTCCTGAAGTGTCGATGTTACTCATACTGCTATATGATTATTGCTATAAAGATAACTATGCATGACATGATATAATATGTCATGACACGATAAGATGTAATAGAAAAGGACATGATATGACATGACATGTTATAAAATGACATAATATGATATGATATGATATGACGTGACATAACATGCTTGCGTAATACATATGCATTACATTTCATAATCATGTATTTGCATTACCCCTATCGGGCATCAACTTATCCTTGCATAGTTAAAAAATTTGCAAGACTAATAGTATACCATTGCACGGTTGAAAATTTTGTAAGACCGACAGCTTACTTATATTTGGTTGAAAGACCTTATAAGGTCGACGATATCCCAAAAGGGATTTCAAGTCGTTTGGAGCTAAATTTCATATGAACTAAATTGTGGAATAAGTGTGAGCCACTTTTGAATAGGGACCACCTCTAGGATTCAACAACTTCCCTTTGAGGTTCGAAAAATATCCCAAAAGGGATACATCTAATTAGTTGGTGATATGACATGTCAATGCATCATTCTGATTGCATACATTCACTTTAAAGAGCATGGTATTTGATGCATTATTAATTGTGATATTTTAAATTATATGAAATGTTTTGATGTGAATAATGTGCTAACAAGATTTATATGATAAAGATTAGATGCACGAAAAAAAAATTTGATATGATCTTATTATGACAAGTAAAAATGCATGAACATATGTTTTGACAAGATAGGGTATGATAATTCATGTTTTAGTGTAATGGTAAATATGTATTGATGTTTAGAATTATCATACTTGATCAAATGAATGCTTCGTGCTTTGAGTAAATTATAAGTTAGCGCATTTTAAGAAATATTATTTTGGCCTTACATACTCATGGAGATTATGTATATATATGTACAATATATATGCATATATTTCTCTGTACTTGGATCATGCAGGTCAAAGGCACGAGTGGTCAATGCTGATGACAAGTGATGATAGAACTGAGTGTTGGAGAGTTTTTCTTTGAATACATTACATTGTAATAATATTTAAAGGTGTCAATATTTAATATGTAGATATTAATGTTTCCATATGTGAAGAATACAAAGCAAAGATTTATTTTTACATGAGTGTCAATTATGACAAAATAATAGAAGTAACAACTGAACGCTCAAGTAATAAAAAAAATCGCTTCCATTGGCTCGAGGGTCGAGTCGTTATATCAAGATTGTAAAGGATGTTCATTTCACTACGAGATTGTGGTTGTCCATCGAGATGGCAATTAGGTCGACAAGCTTTGACCACTTGCCAAGGTACATTTGGATGCCTTGGGCAACACCGTCGATAGGCACTTCCTGCAAATTAATGGCTTTGAGCTTTTTGGAGTCCCATGATAGAAGCAACTTAAGTAGCTTGGTGATAGCTTAAAGAATGAAAAGGCTGGAGGCTTCCATGTTGATGAGGTTGTTGAGCTCTTTTCATTGCATGAAGACTTTTGTCTAGAGAAGTTCACCTTTCTCCAAGGTTAGCGAGATTGTCATTGATTTGAGGAGATGCATGTGACTTTTGGTGAGGTCATCTCCTCTTATGAGTTCTCTTCTTTCAATTTTTTAGAATGAAAATGAAGGATTGTGGTAACAATGAAATGCTTCGGACAATCGATTGGTCTATGGAACTTGAAGCATATGCCACTTTTTTGAACCTTGGTCTCTTTATGGGAGCATTCTTTGCTCCAATGTGTCCATCATGTAATACTTCTTCAATTTGTTGAAATTTGATTCCTATGAAGCTTGGCCATTGTCATTGTTGTTCGACGTTAATCGCCTAGGCCCTCCCCCGTTGTTGCCATTGCCCATGGGCTCATATGGTGGCAGAGATTGCCTTGTGGATTCCATCAATGACTTAACATTGGTGAGGAGATTGGAGAGTTTGGAGCATGGCTCATGATGTTGTCACGGAGAGCACGTCTAGCTATGACGAATGAGACTCCTAATAAAAATTTTTCAGTTGAAATTGGAAGAGCATGATGTTGATGTCCTAGTCCAATTCCAAGTTAGTGGGACAAAAGTTTAGTCGTCATTTATTCCCTCAAGAAGATGTAGCATACAAAATAATTATTCATCATTATGCAATTCATGCAAAGGGTACATGAATTCTTACCAAACAAATAGAAACTGATAGCCTATCATCAAAATTGGCTATTAAACAAACATACCAATGTAATATAGGGACACATTAAATTTGAGTCAGTTCCAAATATGTTTTGCATCAAGGATCTTTAATGTGTTGTGTCTAGGATTTCAGTTGTTCTCATTGTTTTGGACCTTGTTCTTCCAAAGTAAAAGTATTGATGAAAGTAAAGAATCACATTGATCTTGCCCAATAATAGTAAGACATGATGACTACGATAAATTTGTTCACAAGCATATCACCTTTATTCACTTTCAAACAACATCACTGGTTCGTTATTTATATGGCTCAAGAAACCTCTCCCTAGCAGGACATGATAACTGCGATAAATCTGTTCACAAGCATATCACCTCTCACTTTCAAAAAATAGCACAGGTTCCATTATCCATATGGCTCAAGAAATCTCTAGGGGCATTTGGTTACGGGATAAGGGCCAGAACGTCTCGATATTTTCGAGGACACGACGAAACACGACGTAGAATAATATTATTTCGGTCAAACTTTGAAAAGTGTGAAACCATATTAAAAATCGTGAAACCATTTTCAACTCATCAACAAGAATAAACATATTCTTCTAAAATAGAAGAATATATCTATTCTCTATTTTTTCAAATTTCCAATCATATTTTATTTTTTAAAAATAATCATATATTATTATATAAATATTTTTTATTATTATGATATTGAACACTAGTTATATATAATAAAATATTTTAAATATTAAATATTATACTACTAAAATTTATTCTCTTCAAACGAAATGATAGTTAAAATAAGAATATATTTATTTTTTTCAAAATACGATATTCCATTGTTTTATTCTTTTCAATTTTATACTCCAACGAAATAACCTCCTCACGTCGAACTCAAAGAATATAGGGTTGAGATTTTCTTTTTCCAAATGCATTTTTATGAAACCATCTTTATAATCATGATACCACCGTTATATCAAAATACAATTTTTGTATTCCATTGAAATAAAGAAATATACCTATTCTCATTTTTTATTGTTTTATAATTTAACCATGTATTATTATATTATTATAATAATAAATGTCAAGTATTTATAATAAAATATTTTAATTATACAATATAATATGTTTAAAAATTATTCCTTCTACACCAAATTGAAGGAAGAATAAAAATATTATGAATAAAAATTATTATTCATTAAAAGTTATTCTTCGACCAACACCAACGGACTGTTTGGTTATAAAATATCTTTGAGGATAACAATTTTTTTAGGAGTTACAAATTTTATTCGATTATATTCTTATTTTACTTGTTGTTCGGTTGAATTTTTTTTCCATATTTTATAATTAAGATATTTTACTATAAATAATTTACATTTATTATTGTTGTTATTATAAAAATTGTAATATAATAATACATAGTTAAATACAATAACAAACAACAATAAAGTCGTGAGGTCGGCTACATGGATCATACGACGCTATTAGTAACAAACCTTTCGATATATTATTCACTAATAAATCTTGCTCTATTAATTCGCCAAATGTCCGCCTTAGCCTCCCTCTCCCTCTTTTAATCGGACTCCAAATTATTTGATCTATTTTTCTTACTAACGCATCTAATGGTCTTCTCTGAAAAACATTTTTATTCTATAGTGTTAGAAGAATAAAGATATTCATGATTATACATAACGGTTTCACACTCTAAGAGGATTTTCCAAAAATAAAAGTTTGATCCTATTCTACATCACGTTTCGTTATATTCTCTACAATATCTAAATATTCCCGCAATAGTCCCTTTCTGCATTCTCACGTGATAGTTAACAAAAGGAAGCAAAAAGATCATCATAATACTAAGTGACAGTATTATCTTAACAAAATCCAGCAATATATAGAAATAAGAACTACCATCATGTTCTTAACTATAAAAGAGGAAACTTAATTAGCTTGGGGAACATAGTTGTATTGCTGCCACATATGAACTCACTCATATATAGAAAGATCTGTTTTATACTGCCCGTGGGACTTCACTGAAGAATGTTGCGACAAATATAACTTTGTGACTTGTTATTGCAGATTAACTGGTCATCTTCCAAACCCACCTTTCCTTCCACGACCACGGCCACCTCTTCCTCTGCCACCTCTACCTCCTCGTCCCCCATATCCACTGCCACCTCCCTTTTGATTCTTCTCAGATAAATTTCCTTTGTCTGACGCTGAATGACCTTTCATGTTTTCCGGCAAGGGAAGTATGTTATCAACACATTTCCGGAAGCTGAAGTCATCAGAAGTTCCATCAACCCTTACAACAAAGAAACACCTGCTTTTCCACAGTGGATGGTAGCGCACCTGGAATGCCTGGACCCCTTCACCAATTTTCTTGGCCGGATCCACATGCCCTTTCTTCAATAAGTCCAGCAGCACCATGTGCTCATACTGCAAAGATGTAGGAAAAATGTGAGTTCATAAAATTCCCCTCTACCTGAAAAGTCTGTGAAACTATAAAAAGAATAAATTACAATGCATTATGATGCAATATTTTTTTGAAAGCAATTATGCTGCAATATTTAGAAGACTGATGCTAGATAAGTTAGCAAGAAACCTTTTTTTAAAGGGAAAAGGATGAATACCTTGTGCATTAATCCAACTAGTTAGCAAGAAACTTTAGTAAATTAAAATAATTCAGTTCCCCAGTCAGTTTTTTGAGAAGGAAAAGGATGACAGTCAATTGGTGCAGCCACCCTATTTTATTATCGTAGCATGTTACTAAAAGGTGACCATATGTACAGAAGGAAACACACTGTAAAAATACTACCCCCTGTCCAAGCTTCAGCAGAAGTTATAGCATCCTCCAGTCATATCAATCAATGACACACTTTTCTATAATTGATGTTTATCAGCTTCCTTTAGAATGTTATTCCCGTCCAGCTGCTAAAGGGTTGGACCAAAGTAGAACATCAAGCTTTTTCGGTCACATTTAAACCACGAAATTTTCCCTAATGAAAGGAAAAATATTGAAACTACAAGCTTCAACAGAGATTGAGAGTAGATGGTAGCTATGAACAAGTGTATACTTGGAAAGAAGAATGCTACTTGCAAATCTGTAGTTAATCTACGACATCTATGCTACTGGCATAATTCCAGAGGGAGAATGCTAAATGATACTTATTTTCTATAACTAGTACACTTTTAGAACCTTGAAGGACAGAAAATAACTATTCAATATTAGTTGAAAAGGCACACAAATACAAATTTGACTAGTATTTGATACTATCATACTTTAGCTGCCGATATCCATAACAGATAATGAGATTGAACGGCCACTGGGTCACAAGTTTAGAAGACCTGAGCTACCAAAACAGATTTTCTTTTCATGTTCTACATAAAATTCATATTTTCCTTTCTCAAGAGAGGATGCACATTCCAGTATATCGAAGATCTTTAAGAAATCACAATAGCCCCTAGAATACAAAAGTTTCCTTGAAGTACATATTTTTTAATTTCAAGAAAACAAGAATTTGGAATAATTGTATTAATTTTATTCATCGCAAGCATGTCCATTCAGTCACATGATACATTAATATCTCTATGACCACAGATGAAGGTAAATTATTTTCTACAAGAAAGAAGGGACACTGGGCTCTGAAATCATGATGGGATCCATTCAGTACGAAAATGCAATGGGATTCATTCAGCTGGAAAAACATATCACATCCTAATACTTTCGTACTGATTGATAAAAATCAAACCATCACAAGATGTGTGTTTATCAGAAAAGAAGGATTAAAAATTATGGTTTTTTAGAGAGAGGCAGGGAAATGGTGTTATACTACTGGGGAGAATAAATTGAGAAGTTTGTGCAACAAAAGAAAATTGAGAAAGGTAGCAATATCCCTTATAACAAGCATTTAAGTATCCGTAAAGGAGCTGAATGATTACAAAGTTGATAGTCATCCTTTATATAAGGAAAATGGCGATGGAAAGAGTTTTACACATAAAACAAAAGGTGATTTATGTCCAATTTTAGAGAAGGGCATAAAACAAAAGGTGATTTATATCCAATTTTAGACGAGGTATCAAACTTGGCCAGAGTAGTCCAAATTTAACCTGAAGCAATCTGAATTTTGTTCCAACAGTAAGGTTCGTACCAACACAAATAAGGCAAGAAGGTGAAACCACAAGGACAGTTTCCATTACAGATCAGAAAATATACAAACGCAATTGGATAAGAAAAAATCACTTCTTGTTAAAGAATGCAATCGAGTATAAAAATGTTGCAACGAAACAAACTCAGTGTTATCGAGCTACGCTTGAAGGAGGGAGGGAGGGAGGGAGGGATGGAGGGAGGGGGGGGGGGGGGGGGGGGCGCATAATTTTGACTATCACAATGATGCATTTTTATCCAGAGCGGTCTTTTAGACTTTGCTTCAAATGGCCGAATACATGACACCCATAAAAGAAGAAGCTTTATTCGATCGGGTAAAATAAATGGATCAAAATCGGATTAAAGAAAATCACCTTGTTGAGATCGAGATTAGGCGTCCAGTAATGGAGCAACTTGATGAAGTAATCGAACATCGCGACCGCCGAGGCGAATAATTTGGGCCCAACTGTCGCCGTCGTTGCAGCAGCAGGTTCTTTCTCGCCCTCATCTCCACCTTCGCCCTCTCCTCCCTTGCCTTCTATGCTCTCATCTACTCTGGGCTTCTTTAAAGCATCATCCTTCCCCTCCTCCTCCTCCCCTTCTTCTCTCGCCCTCTTCGCGCCGCCTTCGCCAGTCTCCCCCTTATGCGGCTCGGCCTCCTGCACGGCCCCTCCCTCCTCCACCTGCATATCCTGTTCGGTGGTTTCACAACCCTCGGCCTGCGGCTGAGCGGTCGCCTCGTGCTCCTCCGCCATGATCGAAGCTTGGGGCACCGCCGCAAAAGATCGACACACAAATGCTTGTTGAGCGCTAAAACCCTAGGAGGGTTTTAACTTTTAAAGCAGGAGTAGGCCATGAGATGACGTAATATTATTCTTGGATAAACTTTTTTTTCTTTTTTTTAGGAAAAAGATATCGTTTCACTCTTTTTTTTATTTCCAACATAAAAACTAATACACTACTAATAATTTTGAATACTAATCTCAATTAGCTATAAGAAATATTTATAATTAATGAGTGCATTAAATTCATAATTGAGACTAAGGGTGCATTAGGATGTAATTAATCAATAATTTAGATCACTACTTAATAGATTGCCACTATTTACCATAATATCATTGGGCAAGGTAATACAAGGTATGATTAAAATATTAGAGACGAATTATTAGAATACTTTTAAAATTTATTTTAAAATTTTGTCACATGGTACTATAAAAAATAAAGCAAAAAAAATGAATATAATAAAATACGAGAATAAATTACATGAAATGTCCTTCGAGTTTGACGTTTGTTCAGCGTTGTCCTCCAACTTTAATTTGTAGTACGAATACTCTTCATCTTTTAACACATTACACTGAATACCCTTTTCACCATTTTTATTTTTTGATCGCATAGTTGACGCAACACTAACACGACATCTTCTCTTTTCTACATATAAATATTTATTGACATGCCAACATTAAAAAATAAAAATGAAAAAAAATTCTACGTAGAGAAGGAGGGGGTGTCGCCCCTCCCTCTGCGTCAGAGGGGGGGGCGAGGCCCCCCTCCTTCTCTGCGCGCGCCAACAGAAGCACGTGCGGGGGGCGGCCCTTTTGCGTTGCACGTGTCGCCGACGCACGCAAGCAAGGGGGTGTCACCCCCTTGCGAGCTCTAGCAAGACCCGGAGCTTGGGGGGGGGCTCCTTTTGCGTTGCGCGTGTCGTGTAGGAGGAACACCTCGTTGTGTGCGTCGGTGACGCACACATGCCCTTGCAAGCTCGTCCCCCTCCCTTGCGTAGCACGCATCGCCAAAGCTTGTAGGGGGCGATCCCCCTATTATGCTATGCGCGTCACATAGGGGGGACCCCCCTTTGCCTGCGTGGGTCGGCGATGCACGCAGGGCACTGCGAGCTGAGAGCTCTCCCCCTCCCTTGCATTGCTCGTATCGTCGGAGCTTGCAGGGGTCGACGTACCTCCTTATTTTTGTAATTTTTTAATGATGCCACGTCGGACTTTTACTTATGTAGAGAAGAGAGAAAATTGTCGCATGGACGTCACGCCAACAGACTACTAGGAAACTGCCAATAATAGGTGAAAAGAGTATTGTGTGAAATAAGTTAAAATGTGGAGAACAATCTTATTACAAAGTGAAGTTGAGGATAGTGCTAAAAAAATAATCAAAGTTGGAGATTATTTGATGTAATTTACTTTAAAATAAGATAGAGGCAAAACTAAGAGTTATTTGTGAAAAATTTTAGAAAAGAATAATATTGAATGATATTTATTTATTAATAAAATATTTAAAATTAATTTTTTTATTAAATGAATATTTTTATCAAAATGCATGCAACTGATAATCTAAAAAGTCATCTCCCATATCTATTATTTGAATTATTAGTAAAGTGATAATTAAGATTATTAGTACAATTAAAATTATCGACAGTCACAGCCAAACGAGATAATATGGTGGTCTCTGAGAATTTTAAATAAAATAATCAATAATCTATCTACATTAACTTATAGCAAACGACTCCTAATATTCTTGAGTTCAAAGTTTAATACTAATCTCAAAGATTTTTCATGATGGTTTTTATCTTAAAATTTAGAAGAAAAATCGCAATAGAGAAAGATAAAACAAATATAAGTTTTATTGCTTTCTTTTTTTTTTTCCTAAAATCATGTTCGGGTACGTTCCATTTCAAGACGCTAATTTTGGCAAATGAATAACAACCAATGTTTTTGAAGTAAATAATATATATGGCAAAATCCATCCAGTAAATATTTTTCAAGTGGTTGTATTTAAAAGGGCAGGTGCATTGTGATTTTGTGTTCTCGGTTCTTAGGAGAGGAGAGAAGAGAAGGGGAGCTCTCATCGTGGAGAGCTTCCGAAATCTACGGCCATCATTTTTTATTGCATGGTAAATTCATTTTAATATTATGAATAATTAATTAATCACGTCCTTTTTTTATTGTTCTTGTGAACGTCATGTTGTTGCTTTATTATTGCATTAATATATCACGGATTTTAGTCGTTAGAAAGATCTTTTATTTCCAAATTCCAATTTCGTTTCGTTTATGGTTCGAAGATGAATTCTATCAAACTTAATTATGAACACAAATTTCAGACACCTCTTTTTTTTTTTTGTCATGTGAGGATGAAATTAAAGATAACATGTGTGAAACATTAATTTGTCGTTTTAAAGTTTACATGATTGGATCTTTCTTTCGGTCCAGAAAATGTTCAAATTTTCTCCTCGAGAAATCTATTTCTGTTTGACTAATACCAACTTCTTGTAGTTTTCTTGTGTTTTTTTGCTGATTTTATTACAATATCGTGAATTCTATTTCAATTAAAAATTTATCTAATCCCAAACACTTCGAAGTAAAAGACGTTTTTGCACTACGGATGTCTCGCTGCCCGGTCGAGTATGTGAGGGGTGGCCTCGGTAGGGGTGGGTGAAGTCCTTCGGACCAATGGAGTATTTTGTATGTGATTCAAAATTAATTAATTTTCTTGTCATGAAATATATGTCATAATTTAGAGAGATTAATTTATAATCCTAGTCATTATGTAATTACTATTATCCGTAGAGAAAGTACCTATATAAACTCTTTAAGAGTTAAAAAATTTATAATTCTTTTATATTTTCATCTAATAAAATTTTGTGTCGTCTTAAAATTCTGGTGCGTTTATTCGGTGCGTAATATCTTTCGTACAAAAATCATAATAGATTTGTTTTCTCTCTTTTTATTGTCTTTAGCAGATAGGGACATCAATTTATTCTTTTGACGAGATCAAGACACAAGGAGGCTTCTGTTGTGACAATGGGGGGAGAACATGTGATATTGCATTTGGAAGAGCTTACAAAATCTGAGAATGGAGGCACAAAGTCTGCGTCATCATTGCTAATTGGTAGTAAACAGGAGGAGGAGAAGGAAGATGAACCCCTCATCCAGCTCATGGAATGTCGCATATGCCAAGAAGAAGATCACATTACAAGACTAGAGGCACCTTGTGGTTGTAGCGGAAGTTTGAAGGTCTGTCTTGCTTTTGCAAATTGGAATATATTATATCTCATGTACTGTTGTCTAGTTTTACGCATTCTTTATGAGTTTTGTCAAAGTTTTTGTTGATTGTGTTGTTGGAAAGAAATTACATGCATGATTCAGAAAAAAAAAGTGTAGACAAAAAAATTAATTGCATGTGACATGTCTTGCACTTTTTTCTTAGGTTATATATCATTGATCACTAATTTTTTTTGTTCCCTTCGTCGCTCTCTTTCTGTCTTAATGCATATAGTATCTTATATTCTTTTATCATATTTTTATGATCTATCGTTGTACAATATTATTACAAGTTTGTGTCTTGAGCATATATATAGTTTTCCAGTACATGATTACACCCTTTTATGAGTTTTTTTTTCATATATTTGCCCATTGGATATGTTATTCATGTTTTGTCAATATAACAAGTATAATGAAAGTGACCTTGTGTGCTTCGCATACAAATTTTTTGTTCATGTCATTGTCTCAACTCCTGGTATATCTTGTCTAGCTTTAGATTAGCTAACACACAATTGGAATAACTATGTATGCATTAGCTCATGGATCCTGTAAAAAGTTCCAACCTTGCAATTTTGCGTAATATTTATGTTGTTGAAGGATGTTGCAATTAAAGAGCATGAAAATTGTACATTGGCATTTACTACTGTGTTAATGTTTGCTCTTAATACCTTGGTTTATTTGGTAATTAGTTAATGATGCTTTTTTTATATCCTTCTCTTGTAAAACATGCGAGAACTATATTTGTCCTAGTTAAAAGAGCATTGATAATAAGATATGAAATTTCCGTTCAAACCATCTTATTTTCTCAATGTTACAAGTATGCACATATTTGTCCTTTTTTTTTACCTTCTCTCTGAAAAGTTTGATATCCCTTCCTTGTATATGTTACAGTATGCACATAGGGCATGCGTACAACGTTGGTGCAATGAGAAGGGGGATACAAATTGTGAGATTTGTCATGAGGTTCGTATGGGAAAGCCATGTGTTGCATGCTTGAGATTGATTCATTTATATGTTATTCCTTGGCCATGGTTAAATTCATGTTTAAATTCAACTCTAGGTCTTGAACCTTTAGGCTACCTTTGGAAATAAAATTAAATTTTCAATGAATAGTTGAATTGATAGATTAGTTCAGAATATATTTAGATGGAGTGAAATGTAACAATAAAGAATTAGAGAGTTGATGCGATAGATTATTTTTTATTAGATTTTAAATTAAAAATAGTTATTATAAATATAAAGTATAATTTTATTATTAATAAAATAAAAGTCTAAATAAAATTTTTATTAGAAAATATATTGTTTAAATACAAAAATAATTTTTAATTAGTTATATTGATCAAATATTTAAATTTCTTAATAAAATACTATGTAATACATAATATTATATTAATATTTTACTATAAATGTTTTATATTTAATAAATATTTTACTTTAAGATAAATGTGTGAGAGAGTGAAAATAAGAAAAGAAAAAAGAAAAAAAATAAAATTAGAAAAAAAGAAAGTCATGTTAGTCAAAAAAACTCTTGGTGGAACTGAAGCGTGGGAACCAAGGTGACGTGACTCTGGTTTCAGCACATTAAATGCGACCTGATTTCACCTCGAGAATCATGCCGCTAATTTGCATTTGAGGAATTAGGTTGGAATGTTTCGTAATCAAATGCGATTTTAGGAAATTTTATTCTTATAATTCTGATCAATGTTGTTAAGAAAATGAAATAAATGATGTTACTATTTATAATTATTTAAGCTTTTAGAAAAAAATGATGAGCTTATCAAACTTAACAAATGTTATTAATTCGATATATATATATATATACTTTTATCTTTTAGGTGTGTGATGTGTCTGGCAGGATTACAAGCCTGGTTACACTGTGGTTCCTCGTGCTAGTCCCAATGAGACCACCATTGACATAAGGCAAGCTCTTATATGCGCTTTTTTGTTTAAAGAAGATATTACTAAGAAACAGTTAACCTCTTATTACTTGCTCAGTACGTAATTTTACTAATAATTTAGATTAGCTCTATCATTATTAAATATTAGTTATTATTATTATTATTGTAATAATTGATATATAGTAGTGGAGGTTGGACCATCACGAGTGCCCCTTTGGGTTTGCATGGCCCAAGAGTCATCGCCATGCACGCAGCACAACATCACTTTCTCGAATCTGATTACGATGAATATGCAGCAACAAGTGCTGCTGGTAGTGTTGCCTTCTACCGTTCCGCGGCTATGATTGTAAGTATGACGACAACTGTGGATCCACAATATATATATATATATATATATTACATTACAAAAAATAAGATGTTATTGTTCTCTTCAAGTTTATCTGACCAAGTGTCTTTTTTTACCATGTTAATAGTTGATGGTTCTTCTGTTGACGAGGCATTCCCTTGCCATCACAAACGAGGACGAAGATGATGACGTGTCTACCATATTTTCAGTTAAATAAGATTGACAAAATATAAATATACACACACTTGAATTTTTTGTTTTGTTTTTTTTTTGCTTACAATTTTGTGGATATCATTTACTAATAATCATTTATATATATAATTTTGGTAGCTTTTCTTACTCCGGACCGCCGGGTTCCTGTTGCCATGTTATGTCATGGCATGGGCATTAAACATTTTGCAGCGCCGAAGACAAAGACAGGTAGGTGGCAGCACATTCAAATGTTTAATTAGCATATATATGGATGCATTTTGCTTTCTTTTTTTATGGTATTATCGATAAGAAAAAACAAGAGTATTGTTTTCTATTAGTAAGTTATACTTTTGAAAAGGCAGTGCATCTAGTATATATGCAATAATGATTTTTTTGCTTAAACAAATATGTAGTATATACTGTTACATCTGCGTTGTTTATTCCTTTCTTGCATTTTTTTCGAGTTAATTTCTTAAAGGTAGCCTGAACTATAATGATTTTTCGCGTCTAATAATAATATATAAACTTATCGTAGAATGTCTCTAAATTATATTATGATTTTCACTTTATTTCATCTATATGATTCTGTTAAATTTTTTAAATATTTTTTTATTTATGAAAAGATTAAATTAGCATCCCGCTAATTGTCCTCTCTTTTAATTTTTTTAAAAAGATTATAATAATATATAATAATAAATAATTTAAAATCTATTATAAAAAGAGATGGCGCTGCCCCCTCCTCTCCTTTCAACAGCCTCGCCAATGTCAGCGGAAGAGGCCCTCTCCCTCTAGTGGCCTTGTCGGAGTATCTTCATCGCCGACGATGAGCTACCCTATGTGTGCTTAGTTTATTGCTTTCTTGCATTTCTCCGGATTAATTTCTTAAACTTCTCACGAACTATAGCGACTTTTTCATTCTAACTCTAATATATGATTTTTACTTTACTCCATTTGTTTGATTCTATTAACTTTTTATTTTTTTCTATTTATGAAAAGATAATTGTCCTCCCATCTATGGTCTGTTTTAATGTTTGAAAAAAGAATATAACAATATCTAATAATAAATAATATAAAAAACTATTAAAAAAAGAGATGGCCTGTCCCCTCCTCTCCCTCCGGCGGCCTCACCGGAAGTAACGGAAGAGGAGGGGGCGGCGGGCACCCTCTCTCCCTCCCGATGAGGTCATCGACAGAAGAGGAGGGAGAAGAGGGCGACACGTACCTTCACCGCCGACGAGAGCCTGGCACAAGCTCCCTGGCTATGAATTTTCCACTTTAGGATGATGCGCCAGGTTTCAAGTTCTACATGCGATTGTTCAAGAGACTTCTCTGTCTCTCCCGTGTTCATCTACCCTCTATTTGTCATTCTTCCATGAACTTTTTTGTCCATCTACCCTCTCAGCATCTGAATGGTAATTGTAAAAGTGGGACAACAGTGGCAGTATCATAGCAAACTATTGTAGCACATTGTAGCCGAAGCTAAGCAATTAGCAATTTGCATAGCAGAATTCGAGAGGACAATTGGCGGGAGGGTAGTTTAATTTTTTTCTTAAAGTGGAAATCACGATATAATTTAAGGTCATCATACAATAACTTCATACATTAAAGTTATACGTGAAAAATCACTATAGTTCAAAAGGGTTTAAGAAATTAATCATTTTTTTCCTTTGAATTATTAGCTTCTCTGTACACTATTGTTGCATAGGACATGATATATTAAGTTATCTTTCTTGTACATAGTTACACTAGATAGTCTATGCTTTTAACATTTTGTATCAAATGAATATAAAGCATTTCAATGGTTTAACTTTTCTTTTTTGTTTTGCTAATGCTGTGATCAGGAAGCTGCAACATTGGCAGCAAGAGAAGTGTCCTTCATACTGCAATCAGGGCTTGGAGGGGGTCTGCAATTTAGCATCGCACCGGAGTTGCCTACGACTCCACAGCAAGAGCCGCATCACTAGTAGTTTCCTCACCTTAATTATGTGATGTATAATTTACGTGCACCTAATTGTGAGCAGGAGCACCCCAATGTAGGTTGTTACCTTGATGGTCACTTTTGGCACTTTTTTTTGTCAAAGAAAAGAAAACATAGGATTTCACATATAGTTTTGTATATTCCACGTTGTTATTATCTATCTATCTATATATCTATCTATTTATCTAATTAAAATGAAAGGGAAAATGTGTCACAATACATGGACATGCTCACATTTTTTAATTAATCTTAATCCTAATATTATTATTTTATATCCGAATTGAATAAAATTATACTTTATTTAATATAAAATAATAGTTCATAATGTTATTGTCATGTTGAGACATTTTTTTAATGAGGAGTAAAAGTGGTTCCAATTTGGTGTTTCTTTGCATAAAAAGAAATTAATAAAGATGTTTTCCAAAATGGGAAAAGACCAATATAGGCATTCTCAGTCTTTTAGATCGGGAACATAATTTAAAATAATAATATTTAAAATGTACACATATATACTAAAACAAAAATAATTAAATGGTTCAAAAGTGTAAAATGAAATAGTAAAATTCAACCTTTTCATATAACAATATCATAGGAACATATTATCACATTGCAATTCAAGATAAGCGTATATTAATAACGTAATAATATTTACATTCCGAAGATGTGAGAGAAAGAACAAATATAAAATAGTATTTGAAAGTAATAATAATATTTTAATTATAATAAATATTTTAACAAAAAAAATTTGGTCGAGTTCACCTTTTTTTTTGTTAGGATCCTAATTTAAATAGATTATATTATTCATTAAATAAATCAACATAATTTTTATAGGAGTTCAATATTTTAATTTTTTTTAGATGAGTAAATTTCTTGGGTGGGTAAATTACTTACAACACTAAATTTTATTCATTATTCAATCATATAGACTTGTAATATAATAAGTTCATATATGTGCTTAGGAAATATAAAAAAGTGATAATGAAAAGTGTACATGTATGAGAATTAAAGACTACACTAGCTACATATTTTATTATTTTTAATGCTTAAATTTCAAGCTTAATCCCACTAAGAAATAAAGCTAAATCAAATAATTACAATGGTTAAGGCAGGATTAGGTTCTATGGTTGCATCAAGTTTTTATGTGGAAAGAAATATATTATAAGTTCTAAATTAATCTTGAACTTTCGAAAAAATGACACCTGAGTTTTGACAAGGTGGAATCTTTCGTGCTCAAGCAACTCAACCCAAATTCTTTATTGTTTCACACAATTCAACACTGAATTTTTCAACCCGAACTGGATTCGAATGAAACCCAATTTAAATTTAAGAGGACCCAATTTGCGTTCCTCTTTGATAAGTTGTGGGGCGTTTGGCATTGGCCGAGTGAACCGACCCGAGCTTTGATTATACTCGGCCTGAGTTTTGTAATGGAATGATTTAGAAATGATAGATAGTAATGATCTATCTATGAGTTAATCTTTCCTCTGATGACCCATATTTATATAATTGACCACATCACATGTTATATTGATGATTCTTAATCTCATGATTGATTATGATCATGTCATAGTTTAATTGTTCTAATAATTATGACTCCCATTATTACACTTATCATAAGATGTTGTTCTATATTTTGTTCATCAATGTTTATCATTTTTATTTCATACTCCATGACGGCTTTTAATGTTAAGAATGATTTACATTGCATACTTAATGTTTTCTTTGATTACGATTATTATGATGATTCACTATGTTGCATCTCTCATATTATGATGCCTTATCTTATGCTTACCGATTATGATATTTCGTCCCTTAATAATGTTATTATTTATGATTTTAATACATATGATTATCATGTACTGAATGTCAAATCTTTCGGGAGGTTCATCTTCTTTGTGTATTTAATGTCATAAATAAAGGTGGCGCAAACGACAAACCAAGCTCATGGTAGCTTTTGCACATGGTGTCGAGTTTTTTTTATATTCTTTATCTTTCCATCACATTGTATTTGATACATGAGACTGATTTTGTATTGACATTATTATATAAGACTCTCATATCATTGTTCATGTCATATCCTTGTATAAGTATATTATTTTTCTTTTTGTATTATCTATTCACATTTGATGCTAGTTTTATATTTTGACCAAAGTTACGTATATGCAAGTAATGTTTTATAAGGCATGTAACACTCGGCCAAAAAAAGGTTATTAAAGTTAATAAAAATAAAAAATATTGATGGGATAAAAATCAAATCAAAGGAGTCCTAAGTGAAAGTTATAACTAACTTTAACATTTGACTCTTACTTATTTAAACTTTTTATCTCAACCAAAATCTCATTTAATTCTAATCGTCGTGTCTCTCTTCTTTCCCTCCTACACCTGCACGAATTCCTTAGCAATCAGGAGTCTGAACACATTGTTGGCCGTCGAAAATATGTTGGAACACTAGGAGAAAATCAAGGTAATGTAGCAAACATAATAGGACATTTTTAGCACTTTATAGCCGCTTTTCTCTGTACTTTTCCTCGATTTTCCCCCATCCGACGTGACCAGTAGAGACTGGGCACCAAGGACGAGCCATGGTCGAAGTTGAAGGGCGACTGATGTAGAGAACGAACTAGAGAAAGACGATCGACCAGACAGGGACACGCGTTAGAGGTAGGTGGATCATTGAATCAACCTTTGGGTTAGTTTTAGCTATAGATTTGTATGTTCTTAAGGTACAATTACAGTCATAGCATCGTCTCCTATTATTCATGATTCGTTTCATGTGATTACTTTGGTTCTAAGAGATTTATTCTGGCGAAGCTCCATCGAAAATCGAACAGCCAGTGCCACCATTCTTGTCGAAATCCCAGAACTCGACTTGAGTATATTGGTTGTCGGGCAAAACAAGCCGAATCAAGTTCAATGCTGCCCAACCCGTGCCTGTTGTTGAGCTTATAGACACTAAAACCTAGCTCGGGCTCCACTTGAACCCGGCCTGAGCTCTGTGTACCAATCGCAATCAGAGACCAATTCAGATCAAGCTCAGGTCACACTCGTCCCTCGTTGGGTCGGGACACCGGTATCATATAACTCGGCCTGAGTTTGACCCAATCCGGCTCAGATTTTGCTAAAAGTTATGTTATGTTTATATTTTTAATTGATTATTGATTCTTGAATTATGATCCATCTATGCACATTGATAGCTTGATACAAAGTATTGTATTGCATCGCATAACCTGTTATTATTGATCCATTGTCTAATATCCATATGATTTCATCGAAACATAGTTTATATTGATATCGACATTATATCATTGTATTATTAATTATCCCTCACATGTCATTGATTTGACCCTACTATATCATGATCTAGAGTATTGTCATGGTAGAGAATGATTAATCATGTTTTATTGTTAATTTTTTATCTATGGGTCATGATCTAGAATTTATTACTACCCTGCATTATCATCGGATCTACTATCTTATTAGTCTTGATTCATCCAAGGATTAATTACTCTTCGATTATATCAATCACATGATTGTAATTATTCAGAACATTATTATTACATAGATTATATTCGAGGATTAACTCCACGCTTTTTTATTATTACTATTTATCCATTGATTTATTATCCACCTATTGTGCTACAAAGCTTATGGGTTATTATTCCCCTGTATTGATCCTGCAGGTAATCAGAATAACGAATGATGAGTTCAAATGACTGATGATATTTGTGATGATGATGTGCACATGAAGTGGTCTTAAAATATTGTTCTCGTTTCATTTTAGCTATTATGCCACAGGTGTTTCCTTACTATAGACTTCTGACTTAGCATATGATGATTAGTGACATTATGATTCATTTCAGATACTATAAAAGCTATTGAACTTCTGCATGTATTGATATACTTAGTGATAGTTCTATTAAGTCTTTCACTCATATTGTATATTGGTCCAAGAACCAATCAAAGTTAACATTTTAATCAGAGCATTGCATAGATGGTAGCATCCCTCAAGTTGAGTCTTTCCACATGACAAGGGCGATTTGAAGGCGTTACATTTATGGCATAAGAGTCAAACATAGGAACTCTCTTGACATCTCTAAAATATTTAGAGTATCTAGTGATGTAGGATAGATATGATAGAAGATAAGTATTGTTAGTTGGGATTTTTATCTAGATATTGTTGTTATTTTATCTTGATAGATTTTAGATTATTTTAGATTTGATTGTAAATGCCTATAAATAGGCATAACCTCTTTCATTATTGGATAGTTTAATTATTATCCAATTATTCATTAAACCTGTGTGGTTTTATTTCTCGGTGGATTCCGAGCTTCGATGGATTCTGAGTTTATCAAGCTGTTGATAGTGCTTTGAACTGTCAACCTCTTTCGAGATTCGTCCGAAAGTTGTAATCTCCTTCACTTTGCGATCCCTCGCTACGTCAAGTGGTATCAGAGCCTTCGAGGAGATTTACCTCTTCATCCCAGTGCTCTCTTCTTTTTCATTATCCATTTATTATTTTATTTTATTTTCCTTCCTAACTGAAATGTCTCCATTATTTTTATTTTGTTTATTTTCTTATTTCACTACCTCTTTATCCTTTTTCTTTCTCTTTCTCTTCTCCCTCGTCATTTGTTAATTACATTATTTTTATCTTGTTTTCTTTTTCTTTTAATTTTATTTAACTAATTAGATGAGGATAGATCCACCTTCATTTAATGGGTATTTTGATATCGATGAGTCTTTGTATTGGATTTCTAAGGTTGATTATTTCTTTGATTATTAAGATATTCCACAATCTCAACAAGTCAAATTAGTTGCCAACAAATTTACAGCCATAGAATTTTCTTGGTGGAAAGGGAATAAATAATTACGAATTTGTTATCACAAACAACCTGTTCGGACATGAAAAAAGTTGAAAATATTACTCGTCGAATATTTTTTGCCTTTATCATATCATTATCTTGTTTTTTAGCAATCAAGCAAATATCAACAAGAGAGGCAACATTTATTGCAAGAAGTGCAATTTCATTTGATGAACATCAAGAATTCAATTGACAAAGTTTAATAACAGTTAGATAGTATAATGCCCGAGGCTCTGTCAAAATCTGTGCAATCTTGTGAATATCAATTGCCTTTGGAAGTTATATCTGCTCCAATTGAAAAATCACAAAAAACTACTCAAGATATCAAAATCAATCTATTCAAATACTGAAGAGTTGATTATTTTGAATTTTCTTTCAGAATCTATGCAATCCTGTGAAGATCAATTATCTTTGAAAGTTATGTCTGCTCCAATTGAAAAATTATAAGAAACTACTTAAGATATCACAATCTATCCAAATATTGAAAAGTTTGTTATCTTGGATTTTCTTTCTGAGGGAAAAGGAGATAAATTTATTCAAGAGGTGGATGAAAAGTTGGAACTAAATTTGTCAACTAACAAAAGAGATCTACTTCAAATGCTTCAAGTTGATCTCAGATGTATGAAAGTTTTCGTCAACGCCAAATATTTTAATTTTCTAAGGATTATATTTTCAAGTCAAGATTTAAGGATAATACCTTATTATTTGGTATTGTTATACAATATGTTTGGTCTAAATGCGTTATCTGATGAGTTGAGAAAGAAGACTAGACCACTGCGGAATATCAAGCGTGAACCTCTAAATTTAATTTTTCAGAGTTCGAGGTCGAACTCTTTTGAAAAAAGGGAGCCTGATGTAGGATACATATGATAGAAGATAAGTATTATTACTTGGGATTTTTATCTAGATATTATTATTATTTTATCGTTATAGATTTTAGATTCTTTTAGATTTGATTGTAAATGCCTATAAATAGGCATAACCTCTTTCATTATTGGACAGTTTAATTATTATCCAATTATTCATTAAACCTGTGTGGTTTTATTTCTCGGTGGATTCCAAGCCTCGGTGGATTCCAAGTTTATCAAGCTCTTGATAGTGCTTTGAATTGTCAACCTCTTTCGAGATTCGTTTGAAAGTTGTAATCTCCTTCACTTTGTGATCCCTCGCTGCGTCATCTAGAGTCTTATATGCACACATCACAAACAAGTCATTGCGACACTCGATCCAATCAAGTAAGAATCATTGCATTGAACTCATTGATGTTATCTTGATAATTTACTATGTGTATAGATGATGATCGAACGTAGAGCTGCTGGACGTGACCGTGGAGACAATGCCCAAAGGGACAATGTCATTGGAAACATACAGGATCAAAGGGGACCATATATAGCAGAACAATGAGACAGAGGCAAAGGCCATGACTGTGGATAGAGAATGAAGCATAACTATGAGGATAGCTATGTTGGTGACAGCTATCCATTGCCACCGCCATTACCACCATCGCCACCAATACTCTGCCTTGTTAGGAAACCCCACGACAGTCGGTGTCTTTCGAGAATATCATTCAGGCATTTCTGAAGCACCGACCTCTACAATTTGATGGCAAATGAAAGGTTGACAAAGCTGAGTGTTGGATTCTCAACATGAAAGAGATGTTCACACTCATGCAATGTGAAGAAGACCAAATGGTCTTGTATGCTGTGAGCCGCCTGGCAAATTGTTGGAGAACTACCACAGCGACAAAGTTTGATGATCAGGAGGTGATTCCTTGGTAGAGTTTGTATGAAACATTCGACGTTATTTTCCTAAGCGTATCCAGAAGCAATGGGAATTTCACAAATAGCAGTCGAAGATTATCACGTTAGGTTCATTCAACTAGAATGATATAACACCCTGCGCATGAGTGAAAATCAGAGAGCAGATCAATTCATCCAAGGCATGAACTCCACTATCAGGAAGAATACACTAATAGCTAGGTCACTGCAAGACCCTCAAGGATACAATGGAATTGGAAACAAAGATGAAAAGGGACTATGAACGAGAGCAACAAGAACAAAAAAGCAAAAAAAAAGGACACTAGTGCAACTCACTGATCAACGTCAACCTAGGTTTGACAATTGGTATGATTATCACGAAAGACCTTATGAGAAACGTGGGAGTACACAATTGCAACAAATTCCAGATAGAGTTCTACGCGCACATTGTGGACACACACATGCTGGAGAATGTTGACTTAAGATAGGGGCCTGCATCCATTGTGGGGAGTTTGGACACATTGTAAGAAATTGTCCAACAACAACAATGTGACCAACAACAACAAGGCACAAGGGACATGGAGAATTTAGCTCAAGTTAGATTCTATAACATAGAGGCCTATACAGACCAAGATAATGACAATGATATCATGGAAGGTATGCATATAACATAACTGAACCTATTACCATTCTCCCATCACTACAACAGATCTAGTTTATAGCCACAAATTAATGTCAAAAACAGTTAGTAGTAATAATCATATCTTAGCCACAAGTAATTTATATCGTGGTAATAATCATTTAGCAATTGTTATGAAGATTTATTTTGTGACAAATAATATACGTAATTGTCACAATTTTGATTTTCATAATAAACTATATTGTTTATCATCAATATTAGCCACAAAAGTTTCATAACTAATTGTTGAAAGCAACATTATGTATTTGTTACATTTTCAAAATTTGCAACAACTAACATGTAAGATTTCTATAAAAGCTTAAGTTTGATTCATACTTTATTGATATTCAAGAAATATCATTTCAACATCATTAATTGTACATAGATATATAAATGTGTTTTGTTGATAAAATTTCATTAATAACTGTTATTCGTTTACATTAAACTTAAAAATTGTATGATTTAATTAATCACCTAGATCATTTTATAAATTATTATTAATAAAAGATAAACATAATATATTATCTTTTAAATTCTAATATTTATATTTATTAATACTTAGATGATCTTTTTTGTTTATGATAATATTTATTTATTCCTTACTTAGATGATAAATTAAATTCTTTGCTTTTTAATTTTATGTATGTCTAAATTTTTAAAATTATTTAACTTTGATTGGGATTTAGGTTATATAAATACATATTTATATCTTTTTACATTATTTTTTATTTCTTTAAATAATGATTAGAACCCAAAAAAATTAGTTGTTATTCTAAGATAAAATTGTCATGTATTTTTTCCTTTCACCACAAAAAAGGAGAATAATAAGGGTTAAGGGTATAAATATTGTTGTTTAACCTAATTGTATTTTGTTCCAGCACTTCACCATCGCATTATGTTCCTCCACGTTTCCTATTCATATTCCTTCAATAGGTACGCCTTATATGTTCCTCTTTCCACTTCCTCTTCCCAGCCTTCTGCATTTTCCATGCGGCCACGCAAAGGCGCAGCAGCCGCCTCACGTGCTGGGGCGGCCGTTGAGGGCCACCTCTATGCGAGAGGCGGCCGACGAGCTGATTCTTTTTATGGGTTTTGTAATTGTAATGTGCTGCACATTTGAAAAAAAAAGATGGAATGAAGTTAAAAAGGAGGGGCTTTTTGGTCTTTATGCAGGATTGGACGACAACAAAAAAAAGAATGACGTGTATATAAAAAAAGAAGCGTCGTCTGCTTCTTCCCCCCATTGCTACAATGACTACCCCATTGCTTCCTTCAGCTATCCCCACTTCCAGTCACCCGTTCTCCGTCGTCCGACTATCGTTTTTCACGTGTGAGGTGTCGTTGGAAAAATAATGATGAGACAAACATTTAAACATGGGATCGGTCCACTGTGCGTGATGTACTAAGCTTCGAACATGAGGGAGTTTGCTGACGATAATTTTTAGCTCTGATTAATGCCGATCTTTCTCCTAGTGAGTTGAACATCATCCTCAGGTCGATTAGGATCATTTTGAGGGGTTTTAAACATATTCTTGCTCCCCATCATGTACAAGGCCGAGTTGGGTTTTTTCGGCGAGTCCGACGAGGAGTTCCAACTGAACTCATCACGACGTTCTAGTAAGTGCACACATGAGAGATATATGATTCAGATTGTTGTCCAATAAAAGTTAATCGCTAATCCCTTTTAGGTTCGTGGGTTTTGAATTTCGATCGTTCTCCGGTGACATCTCCGATGATTCGTCCTCATATTACGGTTGGTAAACGAATAGAAATGTGCACGTGATTGGATTTCAGTTATGTAAACAAATTTAAAGTAACTTTATTTTATTATAAATGAAGAAGGCGTTCGGTGGCTTTTCGACATTTCGATGGGTGCGGTTTTGGTTCTGATAGCGCTGGCTACAGTTGTTGTGGTATCGAATAACTGAAAGAAATTTTTATAATGTAGTTAAAGTCCCAATTGAAAGTTGTCTTAAAGATTGATTTAAATTTTGCTTATTGGGGGTTTTTAATTGGAGGATGACAGTTCATTATTTGTTGAAATTCGATTAGGCTGCTACTAGTCGACGAGGTCTTCATATCCTTCTTGGTAAATGCTGTAGCAAATCCATAATATGATTTGGTTTATGATAAGCACGTCGAGTTATTGTGAAGAGTGAATTATCAATTTAGTTTTATAATATTAATTAATCAGGTAATGGATATGATAGATTGTGTTTACTTTTGATTGGAATCAGATGAGAAGATAATTTAGGACTCAACGAATCCAATGTGAAGGAATTTATCTCAATTGATATGAATTGCTTAACTCTTCGGAGTGATGACATTGTTCCACCTGATGTGGAATGAATTTTCGTGATAGTTTCCTTCATGCATACTCATACTTATTTATATGCTTCGTATGTGTGTCATCATATGACATGTGATATTTTATTATGAAATTTGGAAACATCAAGGCTTTTCCTTGTGCTATTAAAGGAAATATTTGAATTTTTGAAAACAAAATGTTTATACGATGACTTCTAATTCTAGGCTTTCTCTTTGGATTTGCATTTACGCATCATGTGCATTACATATAAAAATCTGCATAAGGCGAAGTGTTTTTCACCCCGGAGGATTGACCTTTTTTCGAGTAGATCGGTTCGGGTCCGATTTGCTCTAATGACACGAGGAGCAAGTTCAACACCCTATGTCGATATAGTGACATGAAAGGATATAGTGACATGGGGGATGGAGTGGAGAAAGAAAAGAAAAGAACAATCATCATGTGACGATATAGTGACATGAGGGATGGAGTGAAGAAAGAAATGAAATAAGCTCTGTTTTGATATAGTGACTCAAGGAGCGATCCTGTGGCGATATAATGACACGAGGGACGAAATTATAACAACAATATAGTGAGATGAAGGGTGGGTGAAGAAGCACTCGATTGATGAGTGGTATGGATATTCGTATTTGATGATATTTTTCCAAATTTTATGATGTTATCCTATTACCATGCATGTGCGCTCATAGCATTCATTTTGGTATGATTATTATTTAAATGAATTTCCTTAGAAAAAGGAAAATGGTTTGGAATAATTTTTGGAAATAAAGAGGTTAATTTTTTCCTTTGCTATTTTTAATACTTGAGATAGTCGTTTGACTCACTGAGTTTTTTAATGCTTACTCTTCTTGCTTAAAATAAGGAACATAAAGAGGCTAGGAAATGAGCATGTGCGAGGGGCGTGATCTTTGAATTACTATCTTTGTGTTTCGTTGAGTTTTTTATATGGATTTATTACTTGAAAAATATTTTGAAAGATTTTGGAGATATTGAATTGTGCAGCGATGGATGTTCACGATATATGATTTACGAGTATCTGACTTGTGATTTTGATTAGAGAGTGAGCTTGTGACTCACTATTTTTAGCTATTTGTTGGATTTTCAGTAATGTTCTTCGCTGTTTTAATATTTGAGATAATCGTTTTACTCACTGAGCTTTTCAATGTTCACCCTTCTTGTTTAATTTTTTTTTCGGGTAATGAATGAAAACTTGCATAGCATAAAATAAGGAATGTAAAGAGGCTAGAAAATGAGCATGTGTGAAAGGCGTGCTCATTGAATAGCTAACTTTATGTTTTATTGATTTTTTCTTACACGGATTTATTACTCAAAAAATATTTTAAATGATTATGGGAGATATTGGATTTTTAGTGTAAAGTAATGGACGCTCATGTTATATGATTTACGAGCTTGGCTCATAGTTTTGGTTGGAGAGTAAGCTTGTGATTCACAATTTTGGGCATGTGCTTCACTCTTTTAGCTATTTGTTGAAATTATCACTAATATTCTCATAACTGTATGTGATGATTAAAGTTTTTAAGTTTAATTGCTTCAGATATGAATTATATGGAATATTGTACATGACTTATGGACGAATTTACATATACGTCAAATTTTTTAAAGTTTTAGAGTTGATTTATTTTTTAACCTTGGTATTCCGTTGAATTTTTTTAATTTGAATTTAAGCGAATGATTTTATGGTTTAACCCCTTATAGCGCCAAAAGGAGTAGTAGGGCATCATAAGCGGCCAACGAGCCAACTCTCACGCAGAGGCGGCCCCCCATGGCCGCCCCAGCGCGTGAGGCGGCCGATGAGCCTTGCCTCTTCGCGAGAGGTAGCTCTTCGGCTGCCTCATGCGCTGGGGTGGCCGTTGAGGGCCGGATCTGCTCGAGAGGTGGCTGACAAGCGGCTCTCGCATAGAGGGCACGCCACGGTCATCGCCGGCCGCCTCACACGCTGGGGCAGCCATCAAGGATAGCCTCCGTGCGAGATGCGACCCTCAGGGGTTGCTTAGCGTGAGATGCGTGTTGAAGCAAAGTTTTAATGACATATACAATTATATTTTGATGATACATATCTCGAAAAAGTAAAGTTAAATGTTGAAAAAATTTAAGTAAAAATGGATAACTTTGTGCACTAACTTTGATTAAATAGTTGACTATGATTTTATTAGATTCTGGATGAATGATAAATATTAAAGTTGTAGAGAATCATGTTAGCTATCTATAGAATTCAACATTATCTAATTTGAATAACTGTGCAAAGAGTTATGCATAAAATATTATAGGTCGGTCAACTTATCGGTCGAAGCAAAGACCGATCGAGACAATACTGGTCGACCGAATAGGAGATGTCGGTAGATCGACGAATACTAAGCATGTCCCGATTGATGACGAGATGATATCGATCGACGGACTAGTCGATCGATCAAGTAAAGAAGCTGAAGAAATCGCACAACGGTCACATCAACCGATTGACCGGTCTAGATGTGCGGTCAACGGGCATCCGAGTCAAATGAACAGTAACATGTAGTTTTGAATGAGAAAAATGTGGAATTAATTATGTACGAATTTTTCACTTGTTGAAGCTTATAAAAGGAGTGCCAAAGCCAGAAATAAAAACATTCATCCACTCATTGAAAAAAAAACTTCAAGTTATAAAAAAAGACTTTTTCCTTCACTACAAAAAAAATGAGATTTTTCGACGGATAATTTTCGACAGATAGAACACTTCACAATTTGCGACGGATTTTACAATGGACAGCAATCCGTCAAAACTTCAGACGGTCAAGACTGTAAAAAATTAAAAAAAATGGAATTTCTTATACTATTATTTTATTTTCTGACGGTTTGGAACGTCATAATTTTCGACACTCTTTTTCCGTCGAAAGGTCTGATGGTCCAAACCATCGATAATTATAAAAATAATTAAATATTATAATCTTACATATCATAATACATGATATAGTCAGTATTTTATTATTATAATTACCGACAGTTCATACCGTCGTAAGTTTAGACGGTCCCGACCGTCGATAATCATAAAAATAATTAAATATTATAATATTTATTTTATTATTATAATTACCAACAGTTCGAACCATCGCAAGTTCAGATGGCCCGGACCGTTAATAATCGTAAAAATAATTAAATATTATAATCTTATATATCATAATATATGATATAGTCAGTATTTTATTATTATAATTACCGACAGTTTGGACCGTCGCAAGTTCAGATGGTCCGGACCGTCGGTAATCATACAAATAATTAATTATTATAATCTTATATATCATAATATATAATATGAAGGGAGTGACTTTGACAAAAAAGAGCACATCGGATGTGGGCAATGAACAAAACGATGATTCTACATCTACAACATCCAAAGATGATGTGTTATGCTTAATGGCAAAAAGCAATAATGATGAGGTAACATCAACTTCATCTTATTCCTCTTCTAATGATAGTGATGATGATGTTGATATTGCTTTTGATGTTCATAAAAAATTTGCTTCTCTCGTTCAAAAGTATATTTCTCTCAAAAAGGAAAAGGAAATTTTAATAAATGATTTTCAAATCTTGAAAGATAACTATGATTCTCTTAAAAAGGAAAATGATGCATGTTTAATTCAAATAGATACCTTAAAAAGGAAAATTGATTTTATTTCATTATCTTGTGCATCTTGTTAATCTTTAAGAGTTAAGAATTCAAAATTGATTGCATTGAATGATGAGTTACAAAAGAAAAATATTTCTTTACAAAAAATCTTAAATGAAAAATTATTACGTGAGATTGAAAAATTAAAAGAAAAAAAGAATGCATATTTTGTGAAAAATGAAAACTTGAAAAATGAAATTGATTCTTTGGAAATTACACATGCTTGTGAAATTGTAAAACTAGCATGCTCTTTTGAAAAAATAAAGAAAGAAAATGACTCTTTAGAAGATATAAAAAATATCGCTATTTCTCATGTAACAAAAAAATAATCCTAAAAACTACTTTGGACATGAAAACTTTTATTGAAAATCCAATCATTCATATGATAGAAAATCACATTTCAAATGTTTTACATATGGATTTAATAGTCATTTTGCATATCAATGCAAACTAAGAAAATCTTCACAAAATGGCAAGATTTGGATTCCAAAAGGAACATTGACTAACAAAATAGGACCAAAAAAAATTTGGTTACCAAAAATTACTTGATTGTTTTTCAAGTGTGTCTCACATGCAAAGGACAAGAGAAATTAAAAATGTGAAGGCACAAAGATTATGGTATCATTGATTGCATTCTTATATTTCTTAAGTGATTAGGCCTATTTTTTTAATTTCATTCAAAAATTTCAAAATGACTATTTCTTTGAATGAAAAGAACGGAACAAAAGAAAATTAGTCATAATGATAGGGGAGCATGTTAAAACTTTAAAACTTTATTTTGACATATTATGGATATTATTGTTGTATCAAAGTTTTATGCCATATTTTGATTCATAGATATATTTTTGGATTTCATCAAATTATCTTCATTTTACCATTACCATAAATTTAGGGGGAGTTATATTTTCAAATCTTTATGTTGCAATACTCTACATGTCTATTATATGGAAAAAGGGGGAAGAATAAATTTTTTAAAAAATTGATTAAGGGGGAGTAATACATGGTTTCTTATATGCTTCATATATATAAATTATTCTTTTTTATGAAACAAAAGGAGGAGAAGTATAAGAGAAATATGATCTGAATATCATTTTATACGAAGAGTGCCTTACAATTAACATTCATGTGAATATCTACCATTGTAAGGAAAGGTATGTGATAGGGGGAGTAAAATTATTTTAATAAGAATTTTATAATTTTTTCATAATTTATATATTTTTCATATTTTTTTGTTTGTCTTCATCAAAAAGGGGAAGATTGTTGGATCTAAGTTTTAATGACGTATTAAATTATATTTTGATGATACAAACCTCAAATGATTAAAGATAAAATACAAAAAAGTTTAAATAAAAAGAGATATTGGCATTGATCTTATTGGTTTTGGATGAATGTGGAATTTTAGATTTGTAGAGAATTCTGTTAGCTTTCCATAGACTCTAAGATCATCTAATTTGGATAGCTATGCAAAAAGTTATGCTCAAAATAGTGCAGAGTGGTCAACCTGCCGGTCGAAGCTATGAAGGCCGGTCGAGACAGTTCGGTCAATCAATCGGAGATACCAGTCGACCGATCAAGACAAACTGCTGAAATCAAAACTGCGAGACTGTACTGGTCGACAGATCGGTCGATGCAACGGTCGTCCGATCAACCGAACGGGAGAAAATCAAAATTGCGAGACTAGATCGGTCGAGATATCGGTCGACAGTCCGGTCGACCTATCAAGTGCTGAAGCTGCAGAAATGAGCGCAACGGTCATATAGACCAGTCGACCGGTTCATTAATGCGGTCGATCGATCAGCTGCGGCAAATGAGGAAAATGAGCCAACGGTCATATAGACCAGTCGACCGGCCCATAAATGCGGTCGACCGGTCCATTACTGAAATGAACAGTAACGACTATATTTTGAGGAGAAAAATGTAGAATTAATTCTGGATAAATTTTTCACATACCAAAACCTATAAAAGGAGTGCCAAGGTCAGAAGCAAAAGTAATCAATCCAAGCATCAAAGCAAAACTTCAAGAAATCAAAAGAAGATCATTTCTCTTGAAGTTATCATTTAGAGCTTTCTTTCTTTCTCTCTTCTCTTCTTGTGAGTGTTCTATTATAAAAGAGAGAAACTATTTTTCAGAAAGATTGTGAGAGCTCCTGTGTAAAAGAGATTCCAAATATTATCTTTTGAGCGAGAGAAAAGATTAGCTTCCTAAGAGGAGAGGTTGCCTTGCCTCTCGAAGCGGAGAAAAAGGTGGTTGTGCAAAGGGCTTTCTTCCTTGCCTCATTTGGAACAAAAGAAGGGATTAGTGGAATCTCCGACGGTCTCGAGGTCGAGAAGTTGGAGCGGGGACGTAGGCCAAGATGTGGTCGAACCTCGTCAACGACCACCCGTGTCTTCGTGTTTGATTTCTCTCACTCTCTCTCCCTCTAATATTGTGTTTATAATCTGAATTGCAAATGTTTTAAGAATTGATTTTGTGCTTCCGCGACGAATTTCGTGAAATCGACATTTTCAGTTAAACACCAATTCACACCCCCCCTCTTGGTGCCCTTTGGGATCCTACAGATCATGTGTTATTACTTTTGTGTTCTTTGTCATCTTCTTATAAGACATTTAAAAAACTATTATCTACGGTTGGGACAAACTTACTTTTGAAGATGTTAAAGGCAGACTTCTCAGTGAAGAAAAATTGGATAATGAGTTGGGATCTAGCAGCAAATCTGATAATCAAGTCTCAAGTCTGAACATAAGAGGCAGACATCAGATAAGAAATCAAAATCAAGATAGATTCAAATCCAAGTCGAAGAACAAAGATAAAGTCTGCAACTAGTGGTAAAAGAAGGGTCATATCAAATCAGAGTGTTACAAATTACAAAATGAGAATAAAAGAATGAATGTGATCAATGAGAAGGCCGATGTAAAGTGAGAATGAAGATATTCTGTTGGTAACGACATCAAACAAATCCATATTTTCAAATAAATGGACTCTCGATCTGGATGCTCATACTATATGTGTCACAATCGAGATTGGTTCTCCATGCACAAATATGTTTAAGGTGGAGTTGTTCTTATGACCAATAATGTTGCCTGTAAGACTATTGGTACTGAATCCATCCGGATTAAGATGCATAATAGAATTGTTAGAATATAATCTGAAGTTAAACATGTTCCCGATTTGAAGAAGAATCTCATTTTGCTCGGGGTATTACACACAAATGGTTGCAAAGTTGTTATTAAGTCTAATGGAATGAAGATTTCTCATGGCGCTCTTATGCTGATGAAAGACTCCAAAATCGATAGCTTGTATGTTCTTCAAGGTTCGAATGTAACAGGTTCGGTAGTAGTCTCATCTACCTTGGAAGAAAATTGTACAAAGTTATTGCACATGTTTGGGCCATATGAGTGAGAAGGGCATGCAAGTTCTCAACAATAGATGTCTTATTCCTAATGCAAAAGTTGAAAAATTAGAGTTGTGTGGGTGTTGTATCTTCGGAAAGTAATCTCAGCCATTCATAAGATGAAGGGAATCCTTGACTACATTCATTCATATTTATGGGGTCCTTCTCAGATTCCTTCGAAAGGAGGAGATAAATATTTGCTCACATTTATTGATGACTGCTCTAGAAAAGTCTGGGTCTACTTTCTAAAGAATAAAGATAATGTGTTTGAAACATTTAAGTCATGGAAGGCTTTACTAGAGAATCAGTCTAGAAAAGTTGTTAAGAGATTGAGAAGTGATAATGGACTAGAATTCTATAATTCTAAGTTCAATGAGTTTTGTGACAAAGAAGATATTGTGAGGCATCGCACAGTTGTGAGGACTTTACAACAGAATGGAGTCACAGAAAAAATAAACAAAACTCTACTAGAGATATCCTGATGTATGTTGTCAAATGTAGGACTTGGCAAGGACTTTTGGGCAGAGACCGTCAAACTAACATGTCATTTAGTAAATTGATCTCCTCATCTTTGGACTTGAAGATTTTCGAAGAATGTGGCCAAGTAATCCTCCTAATTACTCATATTTGAGAGTTTTTTTATTGTCCTGCATATGCACATGTTAATGATGGAAAATTTGAACTTAGAGTTAGAAAGTGCATATTTCTTGGTTATAAATATGATGTTAAAGGTTATAGACTATGGTGTTCTGAAAATAAGAAATTTGTTATTAGTAGAGATGTCACTTTTGATGAATCTGTGATACTTCACCCAAAAAAAATTGTCTATTATTAATGATAAAGAAAAACAAAAGACTTTGGAAAAGGTGGATTTGGAATTTTCAAGTTCTTTTGATGAAAAGAATGATAATTTCAGATACTATCAATTATACTAAAGTTCGCACATCATCTCAGGTTCAATAGTAATACATGTTAGCTCGTGATAGACAGGGAAGGAAAATAAACGCACCTAGGCTCGATTTTGATGAGTTGGCGAATTATGCATTAAGTGTTGCTAAACTTATTGCAATCAAAACTTCGAATAGCTTCAGAATAAGAGGATGGATCAATAATGAAGATACAAAGTGTAAAACAAGATAGGTGGCGAAAGACAACAGTCAAGTGTATTGTGTTGATTTTCCTGATGTGTTCTCTTTTGTTATGAAACATACTTTTATTCGTACTTTGCTTGCTATTGTTGCTTTGCATAATTTTGAACTTGAGCAACTAGATGTTAAGATTGCATTCTTACATAGTGATCTAAAAGAGGATATATAGAGAGAGCAAACAGAGGGCTTTCATGTTAAAGGTAGAGAATGTCAAATTTGTCATTTGAAGAAGTCTGTGTATGGACTTAAACAATCTCCTCGACAATGGTATAAAAAGGTTTCATTCATTCATGTTGAGCATTGAATTTGCGAGAAGCAAGTATGATACTTGTGTTTACTTGAATCAACTTGTTGGTGGTTCATTCATGTATTTGTTGCTGTATGTTGATGATATGTTAATTGCAGCAAAAGATATATCTAAAATTAATATTTTGAAAAAGTTAAGTTCTGAATTTGAGATGAAGGATCTTAAAGAAGTAAAGAAGATTTTGAAAATAGAAATTTTCAAAAATAAAAGCGCAAGAAGACTATTTCTCTCTCAAGGAGCATTTTGGAATGTAGAATGCAAAGGCTATTACACCACTTGCTATAAACTATTAGCTTTTTTGTTCACCACCATCTGATAAAGACAAAAGGTATATGACAAAAGTTTCTTACTGTAATGCAATTGGTAGCATTATATATGCAATGATTTGCACTCATCTATATATATCTCATGTTGTCAACGTTGTTAGTAGATATATGTCTATTTAGGAAAGAAGTATTAGGATGCTGTCAAGTAGATAATAAGGTATTTAAAAAGTACTTCTGATTGTTTGGAATTCGATAGAAATTTAGCTAGACTGGCTGACTATTTTGATTCAGATTTTACAGGAGATCTTGATAGATGAAGATCGCTAACTGATTATGTCTTTAATATTACAGATTGTGCTGTGAGTTGAAAAGTTATTTTGCAGGATACAATAGTATTATCCACCATGAAGCTGAATACATGGTCATCCCTAACCATGAGGGCTAGGGTTTTATTATGATGTATAATCATAGTGAATTTCTTCTGACGGCGACATCCTTTACTCGTGGATGTATCTCTCTTGTTCACATTGATCAAGAAGATTTTACTATGTTAAATCAGTTCATCTTTTTTTCTATTTCTTTACTTCGTTGCCTTGATTATTCATCGATTCTCGATGTAATATTCCCAACAATTTCTGTCTTTCCTCTCTAAGTATTGTTGCAAAATACTCCAATTCCAAGTTCGGTCAGGTAGTAGCATGTCTTCCACTGTGATTTCCTTTATATGATGTTCTAGTGATTTTGTAGTATTCTTGCCAAATGAGTCTCCATCTGGTCTTCAACAGTCATACCAAAAGTTGACCTTGTCACTTTTATTGAGTTCCCATTTTACTCCTCCTTCTACCTTTGTCCGGCCCTTTGCAGGTCCTTCCATTGCTAGTATTTACCCTATTTAGCAGTTAATGTGGATCCTCTGCCCATTCTTTGCGGGTATTTACCTTTAAGCACATGAACCTAGAGATCATGGGGCTTTGTGTGAAACCTCCAGCCAAGCTTAGCTAGTAGAACCATGTTAAAATGTTTAATTTTCTTAAGTCCTAGTACTCCTCTATCTTTGGTTCATCGACCCTCAACCAAGCTATCAAGTGTAATTTCCTGATTTTAGATGTGTATCCCCACAAAAATGATCTACATAATCTATCTACTTCTGAACAATGACTCTAGAGATTTGCACCATCTGCATTATGTGCACTAGAATGACTTGAATTGTCGAGTGCACAAAGGTTATGCAACCAACTAAAGATAAGGTTGATGTTGCCCATCTTGCAATTCTTGTTCTCATTCTATCAATGATTAGCTGAAAGTGGCTTTCCTTATTCTCCCATGTATTAGTGGTACATCAAGATATTTACCTAGAGAAGTGCAATCCTGAAAGTTGCTAATACTTATTATTTGATTATTCGTCTGCATCCACTATTTTGGAGAAGAACATGGATGTATTAAGGCTATTAATCCTCTATCCGGAGATCTCTGAGAATTGTGTTAGGACATCATTAATGCAAATTACAAAGACATATGGAGAAAGGGGCAATCCTTGACGTATGCCTTGGGTTGGCTTGAATTCTTCAATTGGTTCATCATTCCATGCAATGGGGTTGAAGATATGCACTCCATATTGATTCGTCTAAGATTTGATGGTAGACCGACATCAGTGAAAGTGTCTGCAATGTAACTCCATTCTAGCTTGTCAAGTCTTTTCTAGATTAACCTTGATGGAGAAAAAACACTTGCATCGTCTCATAGGACTCATTGCGTGCAGAAATTCTTGTAATATAATTATATTGTCATGGATGCTTCTTCCTTTGATAAAGTTTCTCTGGTGAGGACCAATGATGTCTGGCAATATGCTTTGCAAACAATTGGCTATGACTTTCATGATTACCTTGTAAGTGGTGTTACAGAGACTGAGCCTGAATTTGGTGATTTTCTTTGGGGCTGTTAGCTTTTGTATGAGCACAATGAAGATATTATTTGTCGACTTAATTTCCTCTTGGCTGGTGAATGCTTGATGAACAAAAGATATTACAAATTGCCCAACAATTTGCCAATTTTGTTGGTAGAAAATGGGTTGGAACCATCCGGTCCTAGTGCCTTGTATGGAGCCATGGAGAAGATGGCTTTCCTATATTTGTCTCTCAAGCTAATGTATTTTCGTTGGACATATGGTTGGAAAGTGGTTAGGAAGACTACCAAATCTGCTGCTAGATCCTTGTTCTTGTGTGAATAGCCTCTTAAAATACTATGTAAGATGATTCTTCCAAAGATCTCGATCCTGAATCCAGGTTCCATGTTCGACCTGGAGCATAGAGATGTGGATCTAGTGTCTCTTTATGATGGCCTTTGTTGGGGGCAGTCATAAATTGTTGCGAGCAGTGCATGGCCTGGGTATGTCTTTCAATGACGTTGATTGTGATCATGGACTTACTCTAGAAAAGCCAAATGCTCCGGAGAATCCATGGGCCTGAATTCTAGTGTAACTAAAATATCGAAAGTGGTTGCATATTTTGTTTGCAGATCGGTCGCTAATACCTGGCTCCAAAATGAACAACAAATTGGGTGAGACCTTTCTTAGATATTCCTTCATTGTCCTTGAGAAATGATGATGCCCTGCACAACGGCAATTCCATCTACATTAAAACTTTTCTTATATGGGAATTCAGGAGCTCAACAATAGCTCTTGGTGATGTTCCTATTTCTCCGGGCTTTCAGTTCATTTTTGTAGGCGTCTTAGTTGCTAAGAGCTTGGAGTGTGCTTGTACTGAGGGTTTTGAAGGGTTGGGATGAAATATGGAGGAATGATATTAGATACACTTTGTTTGATTATATTTTTCATTTAAGTTAAGAGGGATGGGTTGGAATAGTTAAGCCCTCCAAAATATCGCATTTTTCATTCCACCAAATTGGTGGAATGAGTAGGAATAAATAATTTAGACCAAAATAACTCCTCTTTTATTATCAAATGAAATCATTTCTGTTGTTACTAAATTAAATTATATCTCTCTCTTCTCTCTCTTTGGTAAATTATCTTTTTATTTCATATGAATATATATTTATCAATCATTTTTTTAGTTTTAAAAATAGATGATTAAAATATTTTAAAAAAGTAAAGAATATAATAATAATAATAATAGACAAAACAAAAAAACAAAAGGCAAAAATAAATTGAGTGGTAAGGTAATAAATACTTATTACTCATTATATATTATAAATAGTTTATATATAAAATAAAAGGTAAAAATGACTTTTTTGTAAATAAAACTAAAATTTCTCATACCATCATTTTTTACAATTTACTATCCAAATATGAACTTTCTAATAACACCACGCTCCACCATCCCATCTCTCTACACCACCTCATTTCATCCCTTCATTAGTTAATTGTGAAACAAATCTGAGTCCACCATTGTGCTGTCAATTTCCTCATCCTGATCTTCTTGATGGTCCACTGGCTATCCCGGGCATCCTCAATGTTTACGTCATTAAAATTTGGTTGTCCTCTTTGAATACCAAAAGATTTCAATTTTTTATTGTTAACTTTCACAGACTTGATGTAGTTAACTGGTCATTGTGTGGGCCTTGTAAATGTCCTTGTTGGGCTCTTGACGGGGAAAGTGAATTGGGTTGTTGGAAGGCCTTGGCTGTTTGGTATGTTGTGGGAGATTCCAGTAGAGAGCCCAACTATTAGCTATAGGAGGTGTCCTTTCCTTGTCTCATAGGCATAGCTTATTTTAGCATGCGAGTTGTGAAGTTCCCCTGCTGTGTGGTTGTATGACGGTGGTTCAGCAGCAACGCATGTTGTTCTTCTACTCAGACTCAAATGTTCTTTCTTGTCTATGTCAAGTCCGGAGCCTCGCGCGTGTCTCGAGCCTTCCCCTTCAATTAATGTGTGCCTCACTAGATTGGCCTCAGTTGTTTTTTTTCACTTTCCCACATGTTGGTTGAACCAGAAACCAACGGCCATACAATTCCTCGCTCTTGGTGTTATCAGAACTCTTGGGAGTTGTGTGATTGTCTCTGGTGAGGTCGTCGGAAATATCACCCTTGTCTGTCTCCTTTGTTTCTGGTGAATGTGAGCATCGTTCCTTGACATGTCCAACTTTGCCACATCGAAAGATTGCTACTCCTTCACACTAACGACCCCTGATTTCCACCAAGGGTATGACCGCTTCCTCCAAATCAAGTTCCACATATAAACGTGCAAAGTGTCCATGGGAAAACTCCAAGCAGTGAGAAAACTCCACCCTAGCACGTGGAGGCTTTCGAGCCCCCGCTTGTTCCCTAATGTGCTCCGGCTTTCGAGCCGGAGCTTGTGAAGAGTGATACGAAGGAGCTTGCCAAAGCCTACACTTGAGAATTGTCTGAATCAAGAGGTGTAACGCCGTTGAAATCAGCCTTACAACACATGTCACGAGCGAGTCCCGGAGCGGTTACATGGAGGACAATACAATAGTTGACACAAAGTAAATGAAACATTTGACAAGAATAAGCAACATAAAGTGATAACATTTAAAATGTATTCTACTTAAAACATAGCGAAAGCGATAAAACATAATGGATCATATGGCACTAAGCCCAATGACTGTATCATGGTGGATGGCCCAAATACAAAAGAGACTTGAAGTCCACAATATAATGACTCCAAAATGTTCCTCACATAAGAACATACAACATAATCCATAAGAAGGCCTGTGGGCCGACTATACATGATCGTAAAATATCATAGCATACTAAGGCCAACAAGAGACCGACACCATGTGTTAACTGCCTTCATGAGCTTGCCATCGATTTCAACCTACTCTTCCATGCCTACATGAATCTGAATGCAGGAGAGGCCCATCTCCCATTAGTTGTATGTAAGGGTCATAATTAAAAACAATAACTTGCGATGAAACAATAATACATGATAAAAGTAGCACGATGTAATATATCGATAGACTATTCATGAACAATTCAATTCCATTCGACAACAATCAATGGCTAATCATTAAATGATTGCATTAACACTTAATGCCCATGAACAATAATAATGTCTATCTAGCCATTTCATGATTCAAGTGATCTTTTTATCAATTTTAGGGTTATCAAACATTAGCAATCAATATTAGATGAACCCTTTGATGTGTTGTGGTGCTTGGTGTCCTCAACGCCATGATGGGCTGGCCAAGCCTAATTGACACCTCGAAATCATGTCAATCCATAAATTTCGTATCCGGGGTCCATGAGTATATACATATACATAATAACGATTATTCGATTCGTTGAGGGCCAAGATTAAACCACAAAACATTCGATTCAATACAATGATTTATTTTAGTCCTATGGCTTAGCATGCAATATCGGATTCCATGTGAGTAAATCAGTAGCACAACAATCATGCCAATACATACATAAAGTATAGCATGACATAGCATAACATTCATATCAATAAAAGCATGACAACATGGCATAGCATAACATTCATATCAATAAAAGCATGACAACATGGCATAGCATAGCATGGTGTAAATTTGTAAACAATTAGTAAGAGGATCAGAGAGTTCAAACTGCAAAATCATATATTTTTGTTGGATGGTCGATCCACCGATTGACCGATCGATCGAAATAGTGGCTTACGGTAGCTATTTCACCCATGTGGAGCGATCGACCGCTCCACATAATCGGTCGATTGTTGTAAACAATGGATTTCGACCTCGCAGGTCAGTTGCCCATTCGGTCGACCGATGCCACGTCTCACTCGGACAGTATTAATCACACGTATGAAAACTCATGGACCGATCAATCGCTCATTGGGTCGGTCGACTGATTTAAATAATGGCATTCTGACTTCGCAGTCGGTTGACCATTTAGTCGGTCCGACGCTTCGTCAAATTTGAACAGTGGCATTCACATATGTAAAAACTCATGGACCGTTCGGCCGCTTATTGACTGGTCGATCGATTTAAATGCCATATGACAATTCTATGTATTGAAGCCTACGGACTGGTCAATCTATTCTTATCGTAAGACATGAAATCGACCATTTAAATCCATCGTTCCCAAGAACATTCACACCTATAGACACTCTAGGCTCACTTAAATGTTGCATATGTTAAACATCCATAAGCAACAATAAAAACCAAGAGGAAGAACTACGATTTTTCAAGGTGGACAAATTCGACCCCTTGTCGGTACAAGGTCCATAACTCCTCCTATAAGTCACTAATTGTTGGAGCAAAGTTTTAATGACATATAAAATTATATTTTGATTATACAAACCTCGAAAGATTAAAGTTAAATACTGAAAAAGTTTAAAGAAAAGGGGACAACTTTATGCACTACACTTTGATTAAATAATTTACTATGACCTTATTAGATAATGGATTAATGATAAATATCAAAATTGTAGAGAATTATGTTAGATATCCATAGAATCTAAGATTATCCAATTTGGATAATTTTGTAAAATGTTATGCTCAAAATAGTGTAGGTCAGTCAACTTGTCGGTCGAAGCAAAGAAGGCCAATCGAGATAATACCGGTAGACCGAATGGAGATGTCGATCCACTGATTAAAATTGAGCCTGCCCCGATTGACGCTAAGACAATACTGGTCAACTAACCATATGATGGTCCAGTTGGCCGATCAAGCGTAGAAGCTGAAGAAATCGTGCAACGGTCACATAAATCAGTCGATCGACCCTTGGATCAAATGAACAGTAATGATTAATTTTGAAAGAAAAATTTGTGGAATAATTTTTGGACGAATTTTTCACATACTAGAGCCTATAAAAGGAGTGTCAAAACCAGAAGCAAAGCATCCATCCAAGCCTTGAAGAAAAACTTCAAGTTATCAAAAGAAGACATTTTCCTTCAAGTTTTCATTTTTAAGTTTTCTCTTCTTTCTCTATTCTCTTCTTGTGAGCTTAGCATTGTACAAGAGATAAATATTTTATTTAGAAAAATACTAAGAGAGCTCTTGCGTAAAAGAAGTTCGAAATCTTATCTCTTGAGCGAGAGAAAAGATTAGCTTCATTAGAGGAGATGTAAGTCTTACCTCACGAAGCGGAGAAAAGGCGATGGTGTAAAGGGTTTTTCTTCCTTGCTCCATTTAGAACAAAGGAAGAGTTCTAGTGAAACAGGACATATCAAATTTGGACAGAATATGGATGAACATACTTCTAATACTTAGAACACATAACTATCATCATTCATCATCTTAACACTAAGAAGCCACATATTCACGACATTTAGAGTAAAAAGGCTCGTAAGGATCACAAATCTAATAAATAATTCATTTCCATATGCTAGGACTTCTAATCCATGTGTTAGATGGATTAAAAGGGGTTCACCCTTACATATCTAGGATTCTTGTCCAAAAAATCATTTGAATCCAATCTTCCTTCTTTTTCCTTGATCTCTTCTTTTTCTAGACCCCTTTGCTTCCAATGAAGCTCTTCTCTTTGATTGGCCGCTTCTCCTTTCTTCTTCTTCTTTCTTGGCCGGCTGCTACAGGTGAGAGGGAGAGAGTGAGTGAGTGGGAGATGGAGATGGAGGGGGCTGCTTGCTGCTGTGACGGAGAGAATGGAGCTCAGTTGGGTGCTTGGGGGGAGAAGATGAGAGGGGTTAGAGAGTGGGAAGAGGATTTTAGGGATTAAAAGAAGATAAGTTTCTTGTCATATTTCAAATGATGAAATGACCCTCCAACCACTCTCACTTTTAGGGTTATAATTTCACTTTTACCTTTTATTTAAACTATCCTAAAGATGTTCTTGCTTTTAAGGGTGTTTTCGTCCATAAATAAATCCTAATTTTTTGCTTATATTTTCTTTTCTCTTTTGTCAAAGACTTGATTTGTCCCTCTACATAAAGACATTTTTGTCCATTTAATTTTTTTGGATATTACATGAGCTCTAGCAAGGTCTCCAATGCAAATCCTGATCTTGAAATCTTCGCTTTATTTGGTCTAAAGTCGATCGTCCACTCCCTAATAGATAGGAAGTGACCCAATATAGCCCAGTCGATCCTAAATCTAACTACGAAAAAATGATTAGGCAAAGATCCAGGCGAATGTATTCATCTCGACATGATGATTGTAGTCGTAGGGATTATCTCCATTGCTAACTATATACAATATTTTTTCCAAAATTAATTTCTATCGAATAAAGAAACATGGTAAAAAAATGTTTTTATGCCATGTATTAATAGAATGAATGATATGTCTATGATATAAAAATTATTCATTTTTTATTCTAATTATTATTTACTTTTCAGTTCTCCCTTATGATATTATATTTCAAATGCATATTTAAAATGGTTTTATCAGTTTAAACATGCATACTCTAGCAAAAAGCTGTGTGTCCATGTCATGTATGTTCAAATAAATGGGTAATATATGGCACGTACGGATAAAATAATAAGTTTGTTTATGTTATTTCTAACTTACTAGTATAAGGCCCCGTGCGATGCACGGGAGTATAACAAATTGTTCATATAAAAAGTTTAAAATTAATATTAATGACACAAAAAAGTCATGCAACTATAAATAAAAAACATAATAAATGAAGAAATAATATTATAATGTCTCAAGATAAATTTCAAATTTTTTGAATAATATACTTGTGACCTCATTTGTCATTTGTCAATAATTATCGTAGGACAAAATTTTAAGACCTTTTTTATTTGTTACCTGCGAAATAACTTACTGTTCATGTGTTAAAACTTATTGTTTTTAGAAATAATCTCACATGAGATAATGGACGTGGCCTCCTTGCAAAATGAAAAAAATAGACCAAAATGTATAGATTTTAAAATATAATTTTATATTTTTAATATAATAATATATTTCTATTGATACATTTTCATTTTCTAATATCGTTTTGTTGGAGGGCGTATTATTCGGATTATGATAATCGATAACATTGTACAATTTAATCACACAAACTTTGAGATTTCGTTGCATCTTAATTAGATTTAAGAGATGAAGTCAATATTTTCAGTCATGCTACATTAAAAACATTGAAAAAAGTATTTAATTTATCAAATATTAAATCATATACAACTTATATGCTATTAATAAAAAAACATCATATCACATAGTGAAATCAATGTGACAACTCGTAATCTCTTTTCTCAATTTAACATTAAAAAATTTGCATTTATACTTATATAAAAAATGCTCTATCAATTTATTAACATTATATGCATTTAATATTATGCCACAAAAAATATTTTACAGAAAATTTGAATATAAGATACCTTATTTAATGAGATAGAAATTATTTATATCCTAGTTTTATTTATTGACAATTGTTATCAACGAAAGAAAATAAAAATGAGAAAGCCTGTACTAAAAAATTCATACATAATTTGTTAGAAAATGTTCGTTTGAGATTCAAATATAAAAAATTGTGACTAAAGTTGTAAAAAGACAATTAAAAATAATAATTACTTGTGAGAGCAATGTCAAAACTATGATTTCAAAGATGATGTAGAAAAATTATCGATAATTATTGTTCCATAGAAAAAAAAGATAAAGATGTATAAATTAAGTAAAAAAATACTTACATGTATGATAATGTTTATTTCTATTATCCTTTTAGCCATGTCTTTTCTTTGTCAGAGCTAATAATAATTATTAAGACTTTTATATTTCAGGTAAATAATGATAGATTTTTTTCCATTTATAGTAGTTGAATAATTTATTACAAAAAATCTTTCATTTATAGCAGTTAAATAATTTATTATTAGTTCATTAGAATATTTTAATTAATTAATAAATTGTTATTAAAAATATTTAATTTTATTTGAATACTTTATTATTAACTAATTACCTATTAATTTATAATGAACTATCTAATAAAAAAATTATCATGAAACCTAGTTATTTGATATTCTAAAATGATTGATATATTAAGTTTTATATTTCCTTGATAGAATAAAAAAACATAACTATATACAACTTAAAATTATTATCATAAATAATATATATGATTATAAATATTATTAGAATTTAAATATATCATTTATTTCATATATTATTTATTATCGTATTGCTAGTTACTAAAAAATCTTTCATTTATAGTACTTAAAAAAAAATTTATTATCTTATTATATAATAAAATATTACGAATCCTAATTGTTTGATATTATAAAATTGTTTATACACATGAGTCTTCTATCTTCTTGAATTTTATAGAATAACAACTTGATTACAACAACAAAAAATAACTATACACAACTAAAATTTCTTACCACAAATAATATATAATTATAAATAATATTATCACAAAATATATCATTTATTTCATATATTATTGAGTATCATATTACTATTTCTAGAAAAAAAAATTCATTTATAGCAAATAAAAATTTTGTTATTAGTTGATTAGAATATCTTAATCAATTAACAAACTATTAATAATAATAATAATATAATGAGTAAGTTTGGTTGAATATTTTTTTTATTAGTTGATTACATATCTTATATTAGTTTATAATGACATATCCAATAACAAAGTGATTACAAATCTAAGTTGTTTAATATTTTAAAATGATTCATATAGTTAAGTCTTTTATCATCTTTATAGAATGACAACTTGACAACAATAAAATATAATTGTATACAATTAAAAATTGTTAGCATAAATAATATATGATTACAAATATTATTAGCACCAAATTATAGCATCTACTTCATATATTATTGGTCACATAAAAAAATATTTATAATAATTGAATAATTTGTTTAATTTCTACTTATATATATATATATATATATATAAATAGATATATATAATAATAAATTAACAAAATGCTAACAATAATAAAAAAATGATTAAATTTGGTTGATTATTTTATTGTTAACTAATTAATCCTATATTTATTTATAATGAATTATGAAATATAGATATATATATATAATAATAAATTAATAAACTGCTAGTAATAATAAACTATTCAACAATAATAAAATAATTATGAATTATAGTTGTTTTAATATTGTAAAATGATTGATATATGTAAGTCTAAAAAACAACTATATACAACCAAAATTTATTAATATACATAATATAAAAGTATAAATATTAGTACAAAATGTATATCATTTATTTCATATATTATTTCTTACAGAAAAAATAATTTATTTATATTAGTTGAATAATTTGTTTAACCTCTTACTTATATATAGATATGCATACATAGATAAATAAGTTGTAAATAGATACATGTTATCATAAATATTATATTTAAAAATTTTATTATACTCATACTAATCATCGATAGATATTATCATTAGAGTATGAAATACATGTCTTTAACTCGAGGTATAGATCATCACTTTTCTTATAAATTATAATATTTTATTTTTTTTATACAAAGAGAAACTATATATAAGTATTTTTGTATCATTACGCAAAACTAATATTTGTAAGATTGCATGCACTCATTGTCTTCAAAGAGGTCGCCGAGTATGCAAATAAAATATAAAAGCCTCTTATAATATTTAATATCTTTTATTAGATAAAGATAAGTATTTTTTTCTTACCATGTTTAATATTTTTATTAGTAAATATATAAAAATATTTTTTTATTGCGCACAAATTTATATTTTTATGTTCGCACATACTTTTCGTCCTGAAAGAGGGCGTGGAGTATGCAAATGAAAAATGAAAGTCTCTCTATTTATAGTTACAAATATGAAATTTAAAAGTATAAATAAATAAAATTATATATATTTAATAACTAATTTTGAGATACTGTAAGTCCTTCTGGAATTTTAAAACATGAATTAATAAAAATTTATATACTTAACAACTAGCTTAAAATATGAAAATAAAAATTAAAAATATCTTTATTTATAGTTACAAACGTATAATTTAAAAACATAAATAAATAGAATTATAAAATTTTAGTAACTAAATTTTGAGTATTTGTGATTATATAATTAAGATTATTATTTTATACATTCAATTTATGAGAGCTCAACATGTGGCACTTTCTACTTCTGCTTTTATATATATATATATATATATATATATATATATATATATATATATATATATATATATATATTTCTCTATAGTTTAGATCTTGGGTTTTAGGAAAAAACAATAAGAAGAATATGCTAGGAGTAATGAACAATTACAAGGCTTCAGTCGTCAGTTGGGCCTTAACCCAGGATTCGACCCATGTCCAACGCATGCAGGTAACTAAAAGCCCTGTTTGGCTTTATTGTTTTCAAAATCTATTTTCTATAACTTATTTTTTTAGGAGATTTAAGAAATATGTAGATCCACATAGGTGGATCCACCATTGATTTATAAATCAATGGTGATCCTTGATAAATATATTTTAAAATAAATTTATCATAAATTTATTACTACTATTAATTTATAGATCAATGATGGTCCATATATGTGAATCTGCCTTGGGTCTCCATAATCCTTAATCTCTTATTTTTATTTTACAAAATACGAATATTATTTTGGTTCATCATTTTCAGTTTGATTACCTAAGAAGACTGAAGAGATTTATGATGCCGGTTATGCTATATATGATTTACATCATACGTCTATATATTAAGTATTATTTTATCATAAACAATGCTATTTTAACTACTGAAGATGCCTCAAGCCTTTCATTTTAATAATAAACAAGGCAGAACAAGCACTCCAGCTCTTTGTTTTGATTAGGTCTACTAATTTAATTATTTAATAGGCTTTAATCTGATTTAACAATAGATGTAGCAAAAATACTCCTTATATATATAAGGGATGTACGTGTCAAGCTTTTTCCATGTGAAGTACATGTCAAGATAGTTTCACATATGCTTTTCTTTATTTTTTTATTAATAGGGTGTAACACCCCTTAAGTGAAACTTGGTGCAATGATCTAGCAAACGATCACCGCGGCAAGCTCGACTATGAACAACGGCGGCATATATGGTTCGCGATCAATGCACTAACTATGAACAACGGCGGCATATGTGGTTCCAGGCTCGACGACGACAACGATCAACAGCTGCAACACGCGAGAGAGAATGCCAAATAATCTGGACCATATACGTAAAAGGAATTGCTCATATCGAGGCGTTCCCACATTATTTGACTTAAGGGTGTTACATCCCATTAATTCCTATATAAATATTTATAATTATATTAGGATTCATTCCTATAGTTCTAGAACGTCATATTGACATTATTTTGATCCGATGATTCAAAACACGGACAATCTGAATCATTGGATCAAAATAATACTAAATTGATAATCCAAAACTATGAGATTGCACTCATATATATATATATAAGGTTAAAAATTGGTCTGGTTAAGAAGGAAAAATACATTTCTCCACGTCCATTCCTCCACATCTCTTTTTATTTTACTTTTATCAATTTTACTGATGTTAAAACACAAAAAATTTAATAAACTCGAAATAATGATAATAGACAACATGACCAAAATGACAAAATAATTAAACTGCAGATTGCAGAAAGAACCACAAGAAGGCGCCTCACTTTTTTAGTTCATGATTAGATAAGAAAAAGTAAAATGACTTAATCTTTTGATTGAGTGCAAATTACTTTTAAATTTCTTATTCAGTTCTGGGGTCACTAGATTTGGCATTTGGGCTAGGAGGTTCTCCGGGTATAAATATAATAATAAGAATTCAAAGATTAAGTTGATATATTAGTTTCATGGAGTATTTGGATAAAATTTGAGAAAAAATATTAAGTATATTTTAAAAGAGTTATTTTCATAAATCACTTCTAAACTATCGTGATTTGTCATATCTAACATCAAACTACGAACATATATTTTACATTCCTAAACTATCATGATTTTTCTAATTTAATCCTTCCATCAACTTCTGTCATATTTTTCGTCAATTTTATTTTTTCATTTATGAAAAGTCAAAGTTATCCCTTTAACCTTTAAAAATAAAAAAGAAAGAAAAGGCACGGGGCATTGTCCCCCCTCCCTCCCATTCGCCCACGATGAGATCGTGGGGGGGTCGCCCCTCACTATCTCGTCGTCAGCACACACAAGGGGGGCAGGAGGCCAACGTCATCATCCTGCGCAAGCTCGCACAGCGGGTGTCGGCGCGCGAACTCGCAAAGGGGGGCGCTGGCCCAAATGCCCCCCCAGAAGCCATGCATCGTGTCGATGATAGCTCATTGTCGCCGCCTGTGCCTACGGCGTTCATGGACGAGGATGTGCCGCATCATTCCTAGGCACCTTACCCTCCATGAGTACTACTTTCAAAACAACCCTGCATCATCGACTCCACTACCGGAGCGACCCTCAACTACGCTGAGGTTGAGCTCTGCACTCATCGCGTCGCCGCAGGCCTCCACCGCCTTGACCTCTGCGGCACATCCTCGTCCATGAATGTCGTCAGGGCTCGAGCTCGCATAGAGAGGTGCTAGCCCCCCTTTTCTTCCTTACCGACGGTCGTGGGGGGACGTCACCCCCTACTTTTTTTTTTCTTTTTTATATTTATTATTATATATTATTTAAAAGGTTGAAGGGTAACTTTAACTTTTCATAAATTAGAAAAAATGAAATTAATGGAAAAGATAATAGAAGTCGATGGAAGGATTAAATTAGAGAAGTTGCGACAGTTTATGGATCCAAAAAAATAAGTTCGGAGTTTGGGATTAGACATGAAAAAAGCTTATGGTGGTTTATGAAAATAACCTTTTTAAAAAGTAGATGAAGATTATGTAAAACTAAAAATAAGATAAGTGATTTTCTTTGTATATTATATATTTTTTTTATAAAAAAATATTAAATAATATTAAGTGATAAATAATAATTGTATATATAATAAATAAAATATTGAATTGTGTTATTGATACAACTTATTATTTGCAATACTTACTTAATTAACTAAATATTTCTTTGGCGAGTCCAATATTTCAATAACTCGTCAAAATATTTTACTATTTTTAAAACAAAATTATAAGTTTAATATATAATATTTTGTTAGGCTAGCAGCTTTATTATCTCATTCGAATAATAATTCAAATAAAAATTAACTTTAGTTTTGTAATTATATAATTGAGTTAATTAAAATAAATAATTTATAAAAAATATGAATAGAGAGGACTGAAAGAGTGATAAGAGCGATGAGGAGAGAAATATAAAAAGACACAAAAAAACATGGAGGGCACAACAAATGTTACAACCATTGGCGTGGAAAAATGTCGCGCGGGGAAAATGTCTGCTAAAAGCCCGTGGAGAGGTGAAAATGCCGCGCTAGAGGTTTAAGGCGCGGTAGGCAGGGAATTGACTCCGAGGGAAAATGTCACGCCAGAAGCGGCACGGTGAAATTCAATTTCTGCTTCTTTTTATCTTGTACCATCGAAGTATTAGAATTTGGATTAAGATTATTGCTAAGTAGAATGATTAAATTTTAAATGATGAATTTCTATGCTAGTCTTGATTATAATTATATTTTTATTAAAAACGTAAAGTCTTTTATGAGCTTATAATTATTCTAAAAATGATAAATAAATATAATGATAAAGTGAAAATAAAAAGAGGACTAATTAAATCCTAACAAGCAAGTGAAAAATATAAAGTGCCCTATGAAATCTTGGTGGGATGTTTGTCTAGTGAACTAAAAGTAATTGTTCTGGAATTCGTCGATCAAAAACTTGTTACATGAAACATCTTGTGCAATATAGAGAAACACACGGATACATAAAACAAAGTAAGTAAAAAAGAAAAAGTACGAAAATAAGGTCATAGAAGACTTGATTCAACATTAATACCTTTATGAGATAGACTAACATTATTTGTAAATATGAGATAGACATGTTTAAAGGTTAAGAATTCTGCAAGGCTATTAGTTAAGAAAAAATATTTTGGTGATGGTCGTATAAAAGAACAGTGGGAGAAAAATATTGATTTTGTGATGGAGCCCTATGCCTTATTTGAAATTTGCTTGATGACAAGTAAAATATTAAGCCTGGGGTATTTGATGCATGACAAATCATGCATCAGTTTAGGTCATTTAATTTTAATATTACAAGTATTTTGTGGTTAAGAAAGAACAGAATTGAATCATTTTTATAAAATTTCTCTAAGATTTGATTTCTACCTAATTTTGGATAATTTTATTGCATGAAATCAAAATAACAAGAAATGATTGGAAACACATGGAAATAGCCTGTCATGGTCGTGCCAAGTTTGATCATGACCGTGCCTCCATATCGCGTGCCCTAAAGCCCTTTAATGCAGTCACGGTCGTGCCGCAAACAAATCGCGGTTGTGCCCACTGTCACGACCATTCTACCACACTCATGGAAGTGAGCATGTTTTGGAAGGAGGAACGCTAAGTATGGTCACGTCACGGTCATGACGGAGCCTTTCACAACCGTAATGACTAACGGTTAGACCATTTTTTAGTAGATTTTATTCCTTTTTCGAATAGAATTTCGATTTCTTCCTCTGGGGGAACGAAAAATCTATAAAAGGAGGAGGTCAAAGACCCTGAAAAGCATCCCAAGAGTAGAGATTTAAAGTCCAATAAAATGGAGAAGTGCAAGAACGACTGTGAAGCTCTACCAAAAATTCGAGAGAGAACGTGCAAAGCAGCTGCTAGAGTTCTTTGTTTCTTTTCCTACACTTTTACATTAGATTTGATGTTATTTGTCTTAGATTCCTTTATTAGGATCACTCTAATTAAACTCTATTTGTATTTCGAATTTATTTTAAATTTGTTTAGTGTGAATCTTTAATAGCATTGCGATTTCATGTTTAATGATTCTTTTGATTCTATGATTTGTGAATTGATTGTTATAAGAAGTAATTATTTTTCTAATAGTTTTTAGGATTGATTTTATTTATTATATGCCACAATTAGGAAAATTGAAAGAGACCTAATTTGTGAAATTAATAAGGTGACTTGACAAAGCCCTTGATCATAATTTTGATTTAATGCATCTTTTGATTAATTAGATAAATTAGAAGCCAAAAGGATTAATTTATTATAATTATTCTTAAGATAGTAGTTAAAGCTAAAATCTGATTTTGGAAATTCAACTTTGTTATTGATTCAAATAATTTTAAGTTGAGAAAAATTCATTACATTTTAGTGATGATAATTAGGTGTCTTAATCATCAAATCATTATTTCTCCAAGTGTTCATTATCTTTATGTTTATCCTTTATTTCATTCACACTTGAAAACAAACTTTTCTCAATCAATTATCACTACAAGAAAAGTGACGATTAGTGATGCAAAATAGTGTCTCCATCGTCGGTAACGCTAAGTCGACGCCACGCGCGTCATTATAGTGTCTCAGTTGAGTCACACAAAGGAGATGCTACTTGCCTCCCAATAGCGTCGCATTAGTGTTACTAGCGATTAGCGTTCGAGAAATAGATGCTAACGGAGGCACCATAGAGATGCCAATTAGCCGCTATTATTGCGCAATATGGAGCGCAAATGCGCGGCATGACTTAACGGTGTTGTAGCGTCGACATCGATCGACGCAAACCTAGCGTCGCTTGGTTTGAGATGCTTTGTCGACGTTAGCGAGGAATCGATAAGGGCATCGTATTGTTTTGCAGTTTTGGCACCGAGGTATGCGACACGACTTGCGTCACAATTGATGCGACACTATGTAGACGTTAATATAAAAATATATTCCTATAGTTCCCTACACATGTAACACATACAATGCTTAATTGGCACTATATTAACACTGCTTGGCGTCTCATAACTATATATGTTTGAGGAACATATATGTTAATTAAGAAATACATTAACTGTATGCTATCTATATTTATATGACTATATATATATATTATCTATTTTGACGTAACCCCATATACTTTAATATGTATTATATGTGTACCTTCAACATATATTATGTACTTATATATGCCTATCATATGTGTATTCCTAAATGTATATTTGTTACCTATATTAGATATGTTGCTTATACGTATAATGTATATCATATCTTAATTATACATATATTATTTTTATATTCTTATCATGGAACTATGATGGTTGAATTAAGTGACATGATTTGTTACAAAATATCCCATTTTAGCGTCAACGTGGAGACTCAATAGTGTCGACGGAGTGCCACAATAGAGTCGCATTGATAGTCGACACGATAGAGGCACTATTGGCGTCTCTCTGGAGTCGCGATTTTAGGATGCCAATACGTTTGAGATGCTACATCGACACTAGGATGTCGCTAATATATTTTAGCAACTCATTAGCGTCTCTATAGCGCCTCAGTAGCTGACTTTTTATTCCACTTACTTAATCGGGCACATATAGACATATAAATACACATATATACTTGTACTTATATTGCTCTATCGTAAGTTAAATAAGTTGTAGAAATTTTATTATAGTTTTTCTTATCATTGAAAATTAATTCTTCTTTGTAATTTACAGGACCACTTTTATATCCGCTAGTACCGTGTGGGATGTCAATGCTCTTGTTCTTTCCCACTTGCCAGAAGGGGTAGGATCATGGAAAGATGTCTCAATTCAAGTGTGGGTTGAAATCTTTTGGGCCTTTACGGTACGATCTTCTTTCTAGGTTACATAATTTATTTTATATTATTTTTGAATTACTAAGTTTTCTAGTATTATTTAGGAGGCAAATTATTTCATCCGAATCTTTGTTTGGGAACGATCTGAAGAGCTTTTGAGGAGGTGACTGTGAAACGCCTCCAAAATCGATTATATAAGTTTCGCAAAGTCGTCTCGTCTGCCGACATCACTTTGGAATAGGGCATACAAATATGCCCAAGGCATATTAGGCACTCGGTTTGAGAGTCCTTATATAGGAAGTGGTAAGCATGTTTATATTTAAATTATTTTTATTACATTTATAATTTTTCAAAGTCTAAGTATTTGATGTTCATACTGGACAGATGAACAATGGCAAAGAAAGTTGGAAAAGGCAAGAGTTAACCAATTTTCGAAGCCCGAGGCCTACATCCACACAGGCGAGTCGATGTGATTTGACGAGCATCGATGGCGCATGGTAATCTACATACAAATTTGAATAATCAAACTTTTAACTTATATTTATTTTATAAAATTTGAAACTTTATTGCAGGAGGACAAACAAGACGGTTGATGCATGACATTTTATACATATCATATCATTCAGTCTATTTTTCATAATTTTATTCTATCATATAAAACTTTTTCTCATTTTTAATTAAAACTTTCAAATAATCAGTTGGTGCCTAATTTCTTATTTTTATTTCTGTAGCAGCCAACACGGTCCACGTTATTCCAACACAGTCCGCGTTGAGCAACATGGTCCGTGTTATTCCAACACAATCCGCGTTGAGCAACATGGCCCGTGTTGATTCAACACAATCCGTGTTGTCTATATAAGTTGATTCAACATGGTCCGCATTTTCTAGCAACACAACCCATGTTCCTTGCAATAGAGTCCATGTTAGTTAGCAATCACCATATCTTCAAAATCTAAGATATTGTGCATAAATCACTCTAACAATATGTAACACAATCCGTGTTATTAATTCTTAGAGGGTAGATGAATTTTTTACTATAAAAAGGGGTTCATATCACCTCACTTAATCATCCAAGTCTAGAATTCAAAATCCATTGCAAAGAAGAAGAGAGAGCCTCTGGTCATCTACTCGGTGGATATTCTTCCAGAGGAGTTTAAATAATTTTGAAGAGATTATTTCTCTTTTTTCTATCTTTTAATCTCTTGTTTTTCTCTCTACTGTTTGTCTATCTATGTAATAGATTTCTGTTTAGGATCCATTTATGTTGGACTTTGTTAGACGTTGAATAAGATTTACTTTCTGAATTTTCTGAATATATATGTTGATTTTAATACTTTCTTTTGACTACTCAATTTTAACCGGATGGTATTATCGAGATTTGTTCTTTTGATCTTTTCTCAGTTTATTGATCTTTCGATAAGCATTTCATATTCTCTCTCTATTTTCTCGGTTGAAATTTAGAGATTTGTGGATTATTAACTTACTCGATTGAGGTGCTTTTGAAATAGGATTGCGTCGCTAAAGCATCTTATTAAAAGTTGGTTAGAGATTGATTCAATTGAACTTTCTCTCTCTTTAATATTGAGATAAGATAGTTAGGACATCTGGTTTGAGTCATTTACCTTTTTTGCATCCTTTCCACCAGATTATTCGGATTAGTTTTAGATCTTACATTCAAGAATATTATTACTCTCATCTTATTTGAACATCTCTAACGTATAAATTTTAGGATTTTAGACTGGATCAATTTTAATCTTCTTTATTTTATTTGAACCAAATATTATTTATTTTTCTCATCTAATTAAATTAAGATAAAAGATAAAGATAGAAGTCCTCGTGGGTTCGACATTCTTCTCACTCTTTATTACTTGATTCAATCTAGTGCTCTTGCTAGTATTTGCGCTATGCAAAATTATCGCATCAACAGTCCTATGGACTTTTGCGTGGTCTACGCGGCCACGCATAAGAGCTGGAAGACCAACGACTCAGTCACGCCCACTGCTCGTAGGCTTCTGGTAAGTCTCATCACATGTTTACTTGGTTGTTGACGTTAATACAAATTAATTTTTAAATGCACAATATTTAAACTTTTTAGTATGAGTATAATGTGAAGATGGCTGAAAAGTATGATGATGATCCGAGTACTCGGCCACCAAGTAACATTTCTCGAAAGTGATTCATGTTTTCAATTTATGTGTTTTTTATGTTATATAATTTAATCAATTTATAATGTTTATATGATTGTATACTTTTTTTATTTCGTAGAGGACCCTACCGTTTGGGAGGAGGTGGCCAGCATGACACGGGAGGATACCTGTGTGGCCTCAGCATAGTTGCTCAGGTACCTAAGAGGAGCGGAGGATATGTAGGTGGCACATCATCTCCGAGCTCATCCGCAGCACCTAATGTGCCACAGTTATCACATCATCTATCACAATAATTCACAGCAGATATCGCAGTAGGTGTCGCAACAGCTGTCACACTAGTTGGCTCCATTATTGCAGGTAGTTCAGGGATTGATCCTGCCGCAAAATCAATCCCCGCGAGGCCAAGGACCGGGCATGTCGGGATCAAACGTCCGGAATGACAACAACTCCCAAACTTAGGATAGAAACTTTTGCACCTACACCTTTGTTACTTATAAACTTGTTATTAGATATACGTACAAGAGTTATATTTTTGTTATTTCAGTTTATTATTTTTCATATTCTTATCTTAAATATTGTGCCTTGATGATTCCTCTTTGATATTATGCCTCTGATGGATCATGAATGCACTTATATGCATTATATAATTGTATGGTATGGGAAGGAAAGAAAATATGGTTGTAATTAATGGGGCAAAAATATTTGACATTAGCGTCTCCGTAGCGTCACAATCACGTCACGATCGGAGTTGATGCTACATTAAATATATCGTTCTTCGCGTTACAATAGTGTCAGCATGTGGAGCGTCACCTTAGCGTCGCCTTGGCGACCTAACTGACATGATGTTGGCATCACAATGGCGCTGAAGTCGCATCAACTAATGCATAAACTTAACGTCTCTTGAGCGCCAAAATAGCGTCTCACCATTCTGTGCCACTTTAGCGTCTCGATAGAGACGCCTATCGACTGGTAGCAACGAGACATTATGTGTCATCTTAACATCGAGATAGCATCTATGGTTGATGCTAGTAGCGTCTACCTCTTATTTGACTCTATTGTGACACTATTAGCCATCAATTACAGGCGTCGCATATTGTCAGCTCTACATAGACGTTAAGGAGACGCTATATAATACGGAGACTCAATAGCGCCTCCTTCTTTGGATCGCTATTCGTCGATTTTCTTGTAGTGTAACAAGGTTTAAATAGAATGTAAATTAATCTTTACTCATCTCTTTATTACTTGAGCGACTAGTCCACGTGCTAGCGTTTGCTACCATTTTTACATGCATCACATACAACCAAACTTGTCCTTTTGACATCATCAAAGATAGGTACATACAAAAAGAGCAAAAGATGCCAAAATACTCCTACAACTCGTCAAGGCTGTCATTTGAAAATAATCTCTAGATTGCATAAAAATTCTGAAGAGTCCTTGACATGTAGCCTACATCCCGGCCAATCCTCCTAATGCCACACTCCATCTGAGTCACCTGTTAAGCAATAGATGACATGTCATATGATCCATAGGAGCACCTTATGACGCAATGTGTATGAGACACCAAGATTCAGTGGGTGCACGGTGTGGAGGTTGAGTGTGCTCCAGTCAAGTCCCTCCTCTTGAGCATTGCTGGATTCATATACCACCCTAATAATTTGAGACATCCTTTGCATCATCATAATCCCAAGTGTCATGAACCCAACAAAGTTCATGTGCATAGTTTTTGTGCTAATGATGTTGAAGGATCGAGACCTAATATACACCTCATCGTCAAAAATGAGAACTCCAAAAGTAATAAAAATCCTTGTGATCCATGAACCAAAGTAGACAAGATGCTTCCCCCTAGTAGCAGAAGAGATGTTCTATTTGATGTTCTCTAGGTAGTAAAAGAGATATGACCCAAAAGGGAGATAAGTGTCATCTCGAACACAAAGGCAATGAAGAAAGAATAAGTCAATAAAAGTAGCATCTACCATATCATGGGGTAATCATACGTTCAAGAATGTGATGCATGGGCCAATTTTATTTAATAAGATAAAAACTAATGCACCTCATTAGTTTTGTAATGGATTGTTCTCCTATTAAATATGAGATTAATGCTATCATCAAGAGGTAGGTAAGCATGTGGTCATTCATGTGCAACAAAATTATGATGACCCCGTTTAGGAGAAGGAAGATCAAAGATGATACAAACTTGATCTCTACTAAGACAAAGAGAAACTCCAAGAAGCCAATTATAAATCTCACCATATTGAAACATTTTGCGTAGAAAAGCTGAACAATCTGTGGATATACACACTCAGAGACGGACAATATAGGTAACCACTCAATCAATAGAGATGGCCTTCCTAACATCTTGATAACGGTAGAGGACTTCAAATGTCATGACTATCATTTGACTAATGAAGATATCTGTGTCATAAGAGGTGTAGGCAGAGGTTGATGCAATGGCAAAATGATGACTAGGAGGAGGAGGACGATCACACCATGTGTGCTCATGACCAACCCCTAGTGGAAGGAACTATGGGTTCAGGCTCGAGCTCGAGCTTGTCTTAACATTGACATGTTTGGTACGATGATGATAGACATTTGATATGGTGAATGAAAGAATTGAGACTACAACTGTGAGGGATTTCATTTAGCATCAATGGGCATGTGCACCTACAATCAAGTTGAACGAATTCAATAATGGGGAAAACTGACAAGGACTACGGGGACTAATGACAATGATCAAGGGGGGAACCTAACAACATGGGCAGAGGTGAAATGGATCAAGGTCATAGGCATCGGTAAACGGTCATAGATGACGGTAAATGCATCATAGGCCGATAGTAACGGGCCGATTGTAGGAAAGATCGACTGAGAGAGAGTGGCCACTTGTCTTTGGTGTTTGGCAAGAGTGAGATGGCGAGAGGATTGGTTGGAGATGAAGAATGATAGCCAGAGAAATTCAAGCGACATGAGAGCAAATGGCGGACAGATCAAATTAGAACTAGAAAAATATTGATAAAAAAAGAGGCGGTGGCATGGAGGACTTGGCCTGGATAGTCACCAGTGGAAGGACATTGGCGGTGGTGTTTGATGAGGGTGGAGATGACTAGAAAAGGGAGGATGAGGTGCATGCAGTCGCACATCCGATCGCAGAGTAAATGGGTGAGAGGGTTGGTTGGTCGATTTAATTTTGAGGTCTTAAAATGGTTTTCACATAGGACAATCAACTGATCATGTTTGAATGATCGAATGCTTAATTTATGTTAACTTTGATATTTGATTTAAATCAAGGCCAGTCAATTGATTTTGTCGGGCTGATGGAGAAAGTTCGACCGAATAGTGGTAGATTTGAATTTTTCAATCCAAAGCAACATTTGGTGTTTGCAAATGGAAAGCATGTAAATGCAAACATTATTCATCTTCAGCTTTTGCAATAGCGACATTCCTAATGAACTCTTCCCTAAAAAATTATGTATTCTAATTATGCCATTGGATATATTCACATGTTCTATTCATATATTCTCCATTCTATCGAGAGTTTCACAATATTGGACTAAACATAGCTACAAGTTCATGTACAAGACAACAACAAAAACAAATCATGTTATCAACATAAAAGCGACTATCATATTTGATCAATCATTTCAACATGCATAAGAATTCTTACATATAAGTTGAATCCATTAGCATAATTGAAAAAAAATATATTCTTTTCCTTTGTTGTTCAAAACAAACTTGAGTTGCAGAAAAGGAAAGAATGACAAAAAGAACAAAAAGAATTGCAAAGTACATAGAGATTAACTAAAAAAGGTAAGGGAAAAAACACTACAAGAAATATGTTGATTAGTGACACACGCAAGGCGTCGCTAAAGCGGTGCTAAATTGTGGCTAAAAAAATTAGCCACCCTTTAGCGTTGACATGGCATCACGATGATCGGACAACCTACTAGTGTCACATGTCGATGCTACTACGATGATATGATGACGTGAAAAGTATAGTTGTGAAGCACTAATATGCGTCGTTACTTCGGCGCTAAAGAGATGTTGACACTATTGATGCTACCTCGATGCCAAGTTGATGCTAAACCGCGACGTTATGCTGATGCTAATAAGGCGCTAAAATAATCCCTACCTTGTCGTCGATGGCGCTACATTGATGCCAATTCGTCACTAAATAGTGAGATGCTAATGTGGCGCTAATACGGCGACGCCAATATGGTGCTCATGTGGCGTTATATACGATATGTTCATGAAATGAACAAATGTGCGCAGAGGATCATTTTCACATATACAAAGAATCATTTCACATATACGTTCATGAATAGATGTTCACAAAATATATCAAATTCGTAATCATTTTCATTTTCATTACATCACATATACAGATGAATTTTCATCAAATTACATCAAATGAATTTCCATTACATCAAATGAATTTTAGGGGCGGCGTCTGCGACCGTGGAGACTCCGCCATCAATGGTCACCCAACAGCGATCACAAATGAAGCTTCGACATCGGCGGCGGGGCACTCGCGAGCCTTAGAGGGTTGGATGGGAGCGATGATTCAACGCCTTGGGAAGGGCGGCACAAGGGAGGTGGAGGTTAAACTTGCAGAAGGCACAATGGAAGCAGAAGGCTTGGCCAACATGGTCGCACGTGTTGCAGCGGAACCCTTCAGCGATCAAATAGGGCGGCAAGGGGAGGAAGGAGAGGGATGGGGCAGGTGAGCCGGGTGGTGGAGGGTCGGAGGCAGCCGAGCGCATGTTGGGTTGAGGGCATAGCCGCATTAGTAGGTGACACAACTCTGCCAGCAGGCACAATAGGTGGGACGGCGTCAGTGCGAGCGCAGCAGCATCAAGCACAGGTCGATCAGCTTGAGAGGGTGGAGGAGGAGGATTGAGGAGAGAGATGAATTGAGCAGAGAGAAAGAGGAAAAGAGGAAAGACACGGTGAATGTGTTCTACGAAGCATCAGATTAAAAGAAAGGAGGGTTAGATTCATTCTTCGATGAGCATCCGGATCGCCACTTAGAGACACAAACATTCAACGCTACTGCGTCGCTAATGTCACGCCATGTTAATTCAATTCTGATATATAATTAATTATAAAATATGTCGAATAGTGATGCATATTATTGACTCCAAAAATGTGATGCTAAGGTAGAACATAGCATCGCATTGGCGTCGAAAGACGTGAGATGCTAAACTAGTGTCACGTCATTATGACACTCTTGTGACACTATTATTCATGGTGCAAGAGTAGCGACATATGGTGGCGACTCTATTGTGAAGCCAATGTGTCGCTAGCTTGACACGTCACTAAGGTGATGTCAAGGTGGCGCCAAAGTATTAGTTATTTATTTATTAACTATAAGTTAATAAATATGTAGGTAACATATAGTATAGGAATACATATTTAGGTAACAAATAGTATAAGAATATACATGCATAGGTAACATATATATTTAATTATGAATATTTAATCTTTTTATTCATTAAACTATGGAATAAGTAACTTATATAGTTATACAAATTAACATTACCTACTTAAATACAAATCATTATACCATTTATTGTCACATCGGTGATGCCATAGCGACGCAATGAAATAGCGTCCTCGTGCCTCACAATAACCTCGCAAGCTTTCGAGCTAAATATCGTCTCTTGAGCTAGTGTCGATGGTCGACGTCAAAATACAATGTAAGTCTCCAACGACAATATCGCCTTCTGAACTCATGTCGATTTAGCGATGCATCGGCGGTGACGCAGATTTCGCGTTGTAAGGTGTCGAAGTCAATACAACGCTATAATTTATCGTGCATTTTTCAGTTTTGATGCATGATAATAGTAGCTAAGTAACGTCTCAATGGCACCGAATTTAGCGCCGACATGATGTAATGCTAATGGGTCAACAAATAGACATTACAGAAAAACACTCGGTGTCGCATTTTGTTGACCCAATGGCATCGCTATTTAGACGCTATTGACGTCGAATTAGGATTGCTAATGTGCATCGTTATTTGGCAGATTTCTAAAGAAAAATCCAAGTGAAACTAAGATTAACAAAAGAAATTTCAGAAAAAAATAGAGAAAGCAAATGTGGGACCGCGAAAGAAAAGATCCAAAATGAAGAACCCAATTTAAGCGAATGAAGATATGATGCTTGATTGATAAACAAACTATAATGATATGATTTTACCGTTGATATCTCCAATATTTTCACCACAAAACATCTATGTATTAATGTCAATAATATTAAAAAGCATCAAAATTATATGCATAAGCGATTTAGCTATGCAAATACAAGGGACAAGTAAGGAACTAAAAATTAATCTCTTAATTTCTTTATCATCTAAATGTTAAAATAGGACAGAAAAGTTAATTTACTCTCGACTCGATGCAACTATATAAAACAAAAAAATCAAGTGTGTCAAATCACCACTGCACACTATCCCAATACTCTAATTAAATGTTTATATTTTCAAATGCAGCCATGATCAAGGTCATTCCACGCCATAATTTGTCATATTCACAGCCACGGTCCTGCATCTTACTTTATATGAGCCGTAAAATGATTGGTTTATCAGTGGCTGGGGATTATAATTTGTAAAAGAACAACTAATATGCGTTGTGCATCAATAAATCCAATAAATAAAGCTATTGCATATATATCTCTTTTAGTGGGTTGAGGTTATGAGCCTACAAGAAGATTCCTTTTTACAATTACAAGAAGACTCCTTATTTCCATATTTGATGCCAAGAAATTTCCTCGCTTCTCACTATTGACTCTTTAATTGCTCTTTTTTCTTTTTCTTTTTAGGTCCATTCTCATTTTTGTCATCCTAGCTAGAACTAGACCACTAGAGTATCCAATACCACAAGGGTCAATTAATTTGACATCTTTTGGATCCAAACTCAACGGCCTAGATCACAAGGCTACACCGGTGTATGTAAACTAAACACCCATGTGTTGGACAGAATCTTATTATGATAAGAAATGAGAAGTCCAATATGTGTGTGTATATATACTCATTATACGTTGATGCTTTACATATATATATATATATATAACTATATATTATATATATAAAGCAATCGATGTATAATGAGTATAAAAAACTATGTTTAATTTTATTATAAAAATAATATATTTTATTAGTCAAATAACAAATTTGACTAAGATTAAAATCCTCTAATTATTCCACGTTTATGATCGAGTCATTTTAATATATATGAGTAATTCGACATAAAATGATTCAAAGATACTATTTTTAATTAGATTAATAAAAAAATATATTAATTATTCAATATTCAGAATTAAATCATTTTAATATATATATGATTAATTTAATTATTATGATTTATTTAGTCTTCAGTGATAAATTTTTTATTATAAAATTAGGCCAATATATTGCATCTACATGAATCATAATTGTTAAATTAATTAAAATAACAAAAATATACATCAAAATGTAGAATCGGATCCTTTAGACATTCATTCATATATAGATATAATGACCAATTTAATAATCACTATTTATCTTACCTTGAATGAAACTTTTTGTTATCAAATTATATATTAATGCTTCCATAAATTATAGGATTAATTTAATAATGAATCATAATCATTAAATTGATTAAATAATAAAAATACTTTTTTTTATTAATCTATGGTGAGGAATCAATTACTCCACCCCAACTCTCCATTGACATATAATTACTCTATAATGAAAAGAAAATTCTTTTTGCAGACGTATAATTTGATCACCCCAAGATTTACTACTTGAATCAATTCTTGTTCCGGCAAGCCCTTCGTGAAATGGACAACATATATAATTATTTTTCTAGACGTGGAATCACCGTCACTGCCACGAGAATGGACGCCAACTTCCCACCCATTTTCTTCCCAATTTCCACCCCATTCGGCACCACTTTACCACCAAAGATTCATCTTTTGGCATTACATGCATATATATATATATATATATATATATATATATATATATATTAACCAAGAGACTATAAACTTATCCTCAATGGTCAATCATGACCTATAAAATAATTCTGTATTTTGGTGTGATTTTTTCATGGATGAAAGTTTACAATAAGTAGCTGAGATCCGGAAAAAATAACCATTTAATAATTTTAGTGCACTATTACTAGAATGTTGAGAGTGCAAAGGGACTATTTTAAACCTCATGATAACAAGGCAATTTTCATATGCTAAGCAATATAATATCACTTTCAAGGAAAATTTTCAACTTGGAGTATTTATGCATGCAGAAGATTTTAGTTAAGAACCTGATTCGGATTAATCAGATCAATCGGAGATGAAGCTTCCAAATATTGAAGTGAAAATCAAAATTCGAAAACCATGCATTAATAGTTGTAAACAATCATGTCAGAATAAATGACTTTAATTAAAAAAAAAAAGGACATTCCATTAGGGAGACAACAATCAAATTGTGTGGCCATGCATCAGGAACCCTCCAAAGCTGTCCTACAGATTTTTTTTTTATTTTAATATCTGTAGCCAAATCTTGAAATCTTGCTTCTGTTCCAGCAAATTAGGATCACAAAGTTAACATATTATTTCTGCAAGAGATGGACCTAATTACAAGTTTAAAGCATGCCATGTCCACATAAAACACAAATGAAGTAATATTAAAATCCAAGCATTTATCTGCTCAACCATCTTTCTGCAGGGCTTCAAGGAAGTTTCCACTTCCCAGCCAAAGCATTTCCAACAAGAAACTACTAAACAATTCAGAAGGCCACTTTGCTTCCTTCCTCTATCACTTTCTCACACCTCTCTTTCAAGGAAGCCGCTAATCCTATAAATGAATCCTCGCAAACGCACACACTTCACCCATCCCATGCATTTAATTTGACCGAGATCCTGCTCCTCCACAGTCTCACCTGTCACAGCTTTGCGCCTGTGCAGCAGATGGAGAAGCTCCTGTGCATGGCGGAGAAAGCCATTCTCGTGAACCCGATACTGAGGTGGGTCGTCATGGTGCTGGAGAGCTCCCTGGGATTCAATCTCCTTCGCGCGTGCATCTCGTGCTCGGGCTTCAACTCCGGCGTTCACGACGGAGTCAAGAGCCACATGCAGGTCGTGACTCAAAGGGAAGATGAACATGAGATGATCAAGAGGCGTTCCGCAGCCAAGCTGATCAGCAAGGAGGAGCTGGAGATGGTTCTCGGGAGGATGGGCATGTTTGCCGGCGGCGGCGGCGGCGGCGGCGGGGAAGGCGAGCAGCTTGAGCACGTAAGCTCCGACGAGCTCTCCGGCTTGTTCGAGGAGGAGCCGAGCCTGGAGGAAGTGAAGGAGGCCTTCTGTGTCTTCGACGAGAACTCCGACGGGTTCATCGACGCGGCGGAGTTGCAGAGAGTGCTGAGCGGGCTGGGACTTGCAGAAGGGACGGAGCTGGAGGCGTGCAGGAGGATGATCACGAGGTATGACAGGAACCAGGACGGGAAGCTCGATTTCATGGAGTTCGTCAGGGTCATGGAGATCAGCTTTGACGACGTCGCCTGTAATTAACTATATATCCAAAACCAAAATTTTTGTCAATTAATTGTTGTTTTCCTCGATCGATCGGTGCTGTTTTTCCTGTCAGTTGTAAGATCGATAGCGTTCCAGGACTAGTTAATTGGAAGCCGATTAACGATTTTAATTAAGCTGGCCATGGGCAATTTTTTCCATATTCACTCTTCTTCTTCTTCTTCTTCTTCTTCTTCTTCTTCTTCTTCTTCTTCTTCTTCTTCTTCTTCTTCTTCTTCTTCTTCTTCTTCTTCTTCTTCTTCTTCTTCTTCTTCTTCTTCTTCTTCTTCTTCTTCTTCTGCATCGGTGACCAGCGTGTTTGCGACACCTGTGGAAGGAGGTTTTAGATTGGCGGACGCATTTATATTGAGTTTTCATACAAATGGGATGATATATATGTTCCACATCTCATTTATATATCTTTCCATTCATCTTATCATCTACGAGTGTTATTCTTCTATTTCGATTGACACAATTAATTCATAGGGTGAAGATGATCACCAAAATTATAATGAGAAAGTAATTAAGATAGAGTAAAGTGGAATAAAGGGATCAAATACTCAAGTAAATAAACTAAATTATATTCATGAAAGTTCCTAATAATCCGGGCATTGAGAGTCGCTTGACGGGAAGAGTCCTCCCAAAATGAATCCAAAAAATTGTTCCTCGGCAAAGTTAAGCAGCTTTATTTGCTTATCGCAAAAATGTCTAAATTAGATTGGTTCAAAATGTTACATGAAACCCATCTCTACATTCTAAGCATCACTCCAAAACAATCAATTACTGCAGTGTGCTCAAATGTTATCTTCTACTCGTCAAAGTCTCTAATAGGAAGTCGCGTCCCAAAATTCGTTCCCTCCAATTGATAAGATTTTTTCTCCATGTGATACGATTCTTCGGTACATCTTTATTAACTCAGTTGGTTAATAGAAGTGACATATCAGCAAAGACTCATAAAAATTACTACAACAATTGAAAACAAATGCGGAAGTTAAACGACGAAGAAGATAAAGGTAAATAAGTGTGGAAGATCAGTAAAATAAAGTACATCACGTAATCCATCCAATAGTATCTAAGCATATAAAAGTTAATGTTATAATACATCACATATGTAGATTCCACGCAGGGACGGAGCCAGGATGAGAATTTAAGGGGGTCAAATGTAGAGAGTAAAAATCGTATCTACATGCATTATAAAATAAAAAATTTTAGCCAAATTAAAAATACAAAAAATATTATTTTAGAAGATAACTTAAAACTATAAATCTTATTGTATTTTAATTTAAATATTTTTTTGTTATTCATCATGTTCATCTTTTTTGTGTTTATCATGTTAATGAATGACATATGTAACTCACCTTTTATTACTTAACTAACTAATTTAATTTGTTATAGAAAGAAATCAAAATTATTGGTACATATGTTATATATTCATAAATACACTTAATATAGTATAAATCTATTATAAACATGCACATATTCTCTCATCAATATAATACATATTATAATTATGTTAAGTTCATAATATCAGGAAGAATCTTATTATATATAATATTTCAAAAAGTTAAGGGGACTTAATTATATTAATTTCACAAAATTTAGGAGGCCTCACTATATATATGATATATATAATAGTAATATATATTAGTATTATATCTAATACTCCAAAAAGTTAGGGGGGGCCATGGCCCCCCCTAATACTAAGGTGGCTCCGTCCCTGGTTCCACGTACAACTCTAACAATGTCACACGCCACTTGAGAAGGAGTCGCATAGGATAATTAAGTGCCTACGAAAATCAACACAGAGAGGACACTACAAAAAAATTGGAAATTTTGGAGAGGTCATTTCTGACAGAAAGAAATTCATCGCAATTTGCGACGGACAGGTATCCGTCGAAATTTCCTACAGTCACAATCTTTGAAAATAAAAATAATAAATTATGAAATCTATTATATTATTATTTTATTTTTTGACGGTTAGAAACGTCGAAAGTTTTGACGGATACGTAGTCGTCGAAACTTCCGATCCGTCGGAACTTTTGACGTTCCTAACCGTCGATAAATGAAAAATAATATAATATAAGTAATATTTTATATTATCAAAATTTTCAACAGTCTGGACCGTCGATAACTTTTAAAATAATTATATATTATATATTATAATATATAATATAAGTAGTATTTTATTATTATAATTATCGATAATTCATACCATCAAAATTTTCAACGGTATGAACCGTCGATAACTTTAAAAATAACTAAATATTATATAATAATATAATATAAGTAGTATGTTATTATTACAATTATCGATAGTTAAGACCGTCGAAAGTTTCGACGGTCTGGACCATCAGTAACTTAAAAAATAATTAAATATTATAATCATAAATATCATAATATATATTTAAGTTATTAATATTTTTTAATTTCTGACTGTCATGGTCATCGATAATTAAAAAAAACTCTCTCGCAGCTTCTTTTTTCATTTTCCCGCTTTCTCCTCTTTCTACCCCTATATATATCACTCAATGTTATAAAACCCGACCCGGCCATCGACCCGGATTGATCAGCGGGTCAGGTCAGATCGGGTCGAACCGGATGATCAGATCGGATAATATAAATTAATAAAAGAATAAAATAAGTTAAAGAAATTATTATAATATTGTTAAAATATAATATTTTATTTAACAAAAAATATGCAATGTATAATAAGGTAAAATAATCTAATTCAAATTAAATAATATAATAAAGTAACATAAATTAAGTCATCAACATAAATAAAAATTTTTCTTATGAGGTAGTTATAAATAAAAAAAATATTGAAATAATTTTATATATGTGACAAGAGGATATTAAAATATAAATTTCAAGCATATATATAAATATATATGATATGTCTAAATGTTTTAATATTTTTTCATTTTTGAAATTGACTCGGCCGAGTTGGTCAAACCTGTCGGGTCGGCCGGTTGAACCTAGGTTTGACCCGTGGGCCATTTTAAGCCCCGGACACCGATCCGACCGGTCCGAGCGGCCAGGCCGGGCCGGGTCTGACAACACTAATATCACTTTCTCCCTCTCTCCTCTCTCTACTTCTTTCCTCTCTCGTCTCTCTCCCTCTCCTATCTTGTCGGCGCGACGACGATCCACCGACGACGTCTCCCTCTCCCTCGCCTCTAGATCGGCCGAATCTGGCCGCGGGGGGGGGGGGGGGGCAGATCGGCCGCCTGGGGGGATGGCCTCACATAAGGTTGATAACATCTTCTAATAAGATGGAGTGTCTCACACAAGGATGATAACCTCCATAAGGGGAAGTGTCTCATATAATGCTGATAATATTTCATCTAGGTAGACAATGATAACCCTCCCTAATTTCATTAATCTCCAAACCTATTTTTTATCACTAATATTAATTAAGGCTTTAGAGAGCAAAAGTTGACTCCAAATTAACATGAGGAATCATATGGCATAAAGAGAATCATGTGGACAAAGTTAAAACAAGACATAATAATATTAATCCTTTGTTCGTCTACTGGTCAACTGCTGGGTAGGATAGTTCATTGGTCATCTGCTAGATCATGCGGATACGATCATCAATGGTTCACTGGATAGGTGAACCCCCGGTCTACATTCATCTTTTAGTCGTTCAAATGCCAAATATGATTCGAATGCTCAGTAGGTTGGGCAGACATCTGATTCTTCTTGGATAGAAATTGGAAACTCTCGGCCAAAAGTTTCGGATGCCCAAAACTTTGATCAGTCATCTAATCTGTCTGGGTCACAAAAAGTTTAAGGTTCAGTTCATGATCTCTCGACGATGCAAGTTCGCGGTCAACTGTTCAATCATATTTCAATCTTGACATTTTCAAATCGGATGCCCAATGTATGGATCGGTCATGCGGTTCGAAAGTCACTAACTGTCATTGAGAAGCACTCAATCAGGGGACCGATCATCCATTTATGTTCGACAAAGCCATGTTATTGCAGTGTCCTTAAGTTTTTAATCAGTTTTTACACAACAATCAATTCTAAACACAAGTAAACCTATTTCTAACATATGACGTGGTTTAGAGGTCAATCTTAAGCATAATTATGTCCACTTCGTCATATATAATTGTAAAGAAATCATCAAAATCTTACCTAAATAATCCACCATCATAATTATAATTTCATTGATCATAAATATCATCTTATATATATGACTATAGAATCATATCATTTAAGAAAACTATATAAACCTATCTACTTATCATGAAAAATAGAGATCAATATCATCCAATAAAATCATGGCATACTAGTTCATCCAAAACATCATATTAAAACTATTAAGATCATGATCATCAACAAGAGAATACTAAAACATGTTTTCTATGCATTATAGCATGGATCTTAAGCCTAACATGGTTCTTACAACATGTAAATTCCTCTGAAAATTTGCCACATGACCTAGATCCTGAATCACACTTTATTCGTGTTTTCGATTGATTCCTTCAAAACTGTAAGCCCTAGTCATTCCTCATTCTTCTTCCTACATCCCTCACGTCCTTAGCACTTCCCAGATATCCTCCAGAACTCTCTGGCCGAGACATAAAGGAGAAAGAACACACAAGACAAATGGAAGGGAGATGAGAATGAGAGAATGTAGAGAAGAGATGGGGAAAAGATTAAGATTGAATTGCGCCCTTATGATTGATGGATAAGAGATTGTGACCACTATGTCTGATAGATAGATTATTGATAATGGATTTAATGGGGGTACTCCCAAGATCATGGATGTTCGATTCATCATCAATGGCTGATATCGTTCACGTGATTATGCTCGTCCGATTCAAGATCAACGTCTCATATGCGCGCGGATTTTTTCCATTTTTTTCCCATTACTATACGCACGCATGACCAATCCTCACCCTTTTGCCCTTTCGACTTCTCTCTCCTCCTCACCACATCTTCTGCACACCCTCATTGCCGACCGAGCCCGCCCCCAATCCGCACGGCAATGCCCCCCTCGATGCCCCCCGACGCACGATCTTGCTCGTCGACGTTCGATCTCGCCCACAAACATGCTATCTCGCCCCCAGGCCGCCAACCTCGAGCGCCCCAGGCCACGACCCCGACCTTGACTACCTCTGCCATGACCCTGACAACCTTCGTAACCCCATCGAGCGCCATCACCGACTAGATCTGCGCGTGAGGGGATCAGATCCAACCGTCTCCAACCTCCGTCGCGAGCTCCGCCGACCTCCGCGTGAGGGGGCCAAACCAACCATCGTCGACCTCCGCTGCGACCTATGTCGCGACCCCCGCCGACCTCCGCGACCCCGGCGACCACCGTCGCTCGCCCACTCATCGCCGCCACCTCACCCACTCGCCATTGCTGCGCCTCGTCCACTCACCGCTACTTCCGCCTCGACGAGTTCACTCGCCGCTATTTCCACCTCGCCCACTCGCCACTACCTTCACCTTGCCCACTTGCCGCCGCCGCCCGAGAACTGAAGCTGCTGTCCGACAACCCTGCCGGCCGACAACCCTCGCCCATCACCAAGTCATGGATGTGATCGAGATTAGTGAAACTATTAATTCAAATTAGTGATGGCTTTGTTGCCGCCACCCTCGCAATTCACCGCCGCTGCCTCGCGAGGGGTCGTCGTTGTTGATAATCATATATTAACTTGTTCTAAATTTGTTTCAAAGAAAGATGTAACTTGATGTGGTTCTTGTATCCATTTATTTTCAATTTGAATGTGTACTTTGATGTAGTTCTTGTAAGTCAAACATGATTAACGAAATCTGACTTCTCATTATCATCAAAATGTAGTTCTAGCAATGTTCAGATTCATAACCATTATTTTTAATCAATTTCTCATGAACTGATTTCAACTGTGGGTGAATTTTATCTCATTTGTCTTCATGCATTTCTTAAATTTTCCTTTATGCATACGGATGCATAAACATGTACATAAGCCCTTGCACTCTGAGATTGCAACTCCCTTGTGAATTCTACAAACACCAAGCAGAAGAATGCTGGATGTGATTTGTAGTACATCATCGAAGTTGATAAATTCAGCTAGAAGTTACAACTCGAAACTACTATCCAACTATACAACATTCGGCAGCGAGTGTTCCCAAGCAGTGGGGAGGGAGCATGAGGCGTCAGCGAAAGGTCCGATGGTTCCTGGGCAGCGGCGATGGATGGCGAGACCGCGGCGGTGGCGAAGATCTCGAGGCGGTGGCAAGGGATGGTGAGGCGGCGGCGGTGGCGAGGGATCGCGAGACGATGGCGATGGATTGCCAGGCGGCGGCGACGAAGGGTCACGAAGGTTCCTGGGCGGCGGCGACGAAGGGTCGCGAAGGTTCCTGGGCGACAGCGACGAAAGGTCGTGAAGGTTCCCGGGCGGCGACGGAGGTGGTGCAGGGTCGTGGCGAGGGTCGGCAAGCGACCGTGGTCGCCGGGGTCATGGAGGTTGGCGAAGGAGCTCGATGGGGTCGCTGAGGTCATCATGTAAGTCAGTGGGGATCGCGGCATATGTCGGCATGCGCGAAGAGGTCACGAGACGAAAGGGAGGTGGCGGGCTTTGCGAGATCGGGGGCAGAGCTTGACGGAGTCGCGGAGGTTGGCAGGGTCACAGTGGAGGTCGTGGCGAAGGTCGGTGGAGGTCGTCTGCAGGGGTCACCGCTGAGTTCTGCGGGCTCGCGACGGGTGTGCTCGAGGTCGTCGACGTCGCGGCGAATCGTAGCGGAGGTCAGCGGGGTCACGATGGAGGTCGTCGTGGAGGTCGGTGGGGGTCGCGACGGAGGTCGTCGTGGACGTCAACGGAGGTTGTCGCAGAGATCGGCGGAGGTCATCAAGAGGTCTACGAGGTCGCGGCGGATGTGCTCGAGGTCGGTGGCGTCACAGCTGAGGTGCTCGAGGTCGGCAATGGTTGGATCTAACCACCTCACGCGCAGAACTGGTCGGCGGCGGCGCTCGATGGGTTCGCGGAGGTCATCGCGGTTGCGGCCTAGGGGGCGAGATCGCACGTCGACGAGCGAGATCTCACGTCGGCGGGCGAGATCGAACGTTGGCGGACGATATCACACGTCGGACTGTCGAGAGGGCATCGCCATGCAGATCGGGGGCAGGGCTAGCCAACGGCGAGGGCGTGCAGAAGACGCGGTGAGGAGGAGAGAGAAGATGAAAGGGCAAATGGAAGATATTGATACATGGTTCATATTATTATTATTGGTGACCCTGCGTACTGAGTTTTCTCATTGAGTTTTTCTTCTATAGTTGGATCTGTACAGGATGAGAAGATGGATATGCTGAGATAGTTGGTGGCTTCTTTGACGAATGACATGCATATGGATATAGAATCATATATTGTATAGTTGTAAGCTCTTAACTCACGGGTCCAATTGTATAGAATATCTTCGCTATTTTAATAAAATATTATAATTAAGTTTTTCGCTAATGTAAGTAAAAAATAGAATTAAGTAATGCTACTGACATAGTCTTATGAACAAGTAAATAAAAAAATTTAGAAGTGTTACATGTCATTTCTCATTATTTTTGTATCCACCCCATTATATATAGGACTGTGATGTCTTTCGTGATCATTTTCATTGATAATAATTAACTCTTTGCCACGGTAATGTAAGGAATCACCTCCGAATTATATGAAAACTCCGTAAACCTTTATGTTCTCTGTGCATACTTTTTTGTGATGATTTTTTTATCATCTTCTCGTGAAAGAGTATTTGTAGGTCGAGTTCAACTGGAGGAAGAAATTCGACTTGACCAAATTTAGCCGGATCGGATCAAATATTTTTTGAAGGCAAATCCTACTCGGTTCGAGTGAAGTGGTCGAATTATCCAACCACTTAAGTTTTAAAAAATAATACTATTATATAATTATTTAATATAAAAATATTATTAAATATTTATTTTAAAGTATAAAATAAGTTTTATAACTATTTAAATATTATTTATATACTTACAAATATGTTATTTTAATTTTTTAAAAAATTAATCAAATATAAGTTTAAGTTTAAATATAAAAAAACTCAAATTGTGGGATCGACCGGAGCTGAATTTTTTCAACACATACCTGACCAGATCGAATTCGATTCGGATCGAGCCAACTGGTCGATAAATACTCCTAATTCTAAATTATCTAGTTTGGAACAGTTCAGCAAGAACTTCTAATTCCATGAGATCGCTTCTTAATTATATGAAAACATGTGCTGACCAGAATACAGAGAAGGAAGAAAGCATTAACATGGTGACACTTCAAAAGGCCCGCTGTACACTTCAATGGCACCGCCTGCCTTTCTCTTGTACATTGCAGTTGGATCAATGATGCTCATAACTCGCGTCAAGAGCGCTACTGTTACAAACAAAACACCAAGTCTGCTTTTTTAGCTGCTCAGCGTCTGGATGATGGTGTTGTGCCATGGGTCTGAGAGGTGCTGCAGGAGGTTCTCAAATGGCCCCTTCCCCGTCACGTTGTGCTGGATCACGAACCCCAGGAACGCCAACATTGCCAGCCTCCCTGATGCACCAAGAACAACAAAGTAGAAAAAGGTTTAGTATGCAGCTCTCTTCTGCATTACAAATTGAGATTGGGGGGCTGAGTTTTCACCATTGGCGAGCTCCTTCTCCTTGGCCTCGATGGTGGGGGCGAAGTTGAGGGGGTTGAAGATGCCGCCGGGGTAGCCGACCTCGTTGGGCGGCAGGCTGTAGCTCTTGAAGATGGGGTCCTGGTTCACGCTGCCGGGGTTCTTGATGTCCTGCCACCTCCGGATCTCGACGTAGTGGAAGAGGATGAACTCGATCACGAACAGCGTGGAGGACGACGCGAAGTACTCGGCCTTGCCGGCGTCGTACCACTCCGGCACGTTGATGATCCCGATCTTGGTGAACACCTCCGGCAGCAGCATCCCTGCCACGCCCAGCATCGCCCACCGGCCGTTCACCAGCTCCGCCTGCACGAACCACTTCAGGTTCTCCGGGTCCTCCGCCAGCCCCAGCGGGTCGAATCCGTTGTCACCAGGCAGGCTGCGCAGTTTTTTTTACCATGCAATGCAATTTAGATGGTTTCATTACTCTGAGTCTGCAGAATCCTGCAGCAAGATCAAACATTTTTATATATATATACCTGCCGTTGAGGTAACCCGGTGAAGCGAGCCCCGGGAGCCATTCGCCCTTCTTGGCCTCGACCTTGAACGACTTGGCCGCGACCGAGGACGGAAGCGACAGCGCCCTCGTGAGCCTGCCGGAGGAACCTGACAGGAACTTCGATCTGGAGCACGGCCGGAGAGCGGCGATCGATGCCTGGGTGGTGACGGCGGCCATGCTTCGCAGACTGGGGTCGCCTGTGTGGCTTGTCCTCGGGCAGTGAGAGAGTGCTGTGGTGTTCGGCCGGAGTGGTGGATATGATGGCTGCTCTTTCACAGCTTTGTATGATGTTGGAGGGGTGGGGAAGGTGATCTTGTGGTCTGTAGCCAGGAACGCAGGAGAGCCATATGTTTCTGACAAGCCTCAAGGATTGGAGGGCTGAGATGTTCTGTGTGCTCGAGGTGGCCAATGGGATCTCTCTGTCCTCTATCCCGCCTTATCTGATATGGCCGAATCCAAGATATCAATATCTGCAATGCCATTGGCCAGGGTCAGATTTAGTGGCAAAGATCATATCGTTCTTGGCTCTTTCTGTCAGTTCTTTTGCCAAAAACCTGTTACTGTTATAGCCTGCAACCTTTATTCTTTTCAAATTTCTGACTCTTAACTGATGATTGCAACTTCATTAGGACGCACCATCTGAACATGTAAATTGTAAATGGATCATGTTGCTTAAATGAGAGTTTGATTTATTATTGCACAGGAGCAAAGCCTAAACTACTCTCACCTTCACAAAAGTAACTAGACAAGATTGTCATCTATCTGTCGAACTGTGAACTAGATCAGCCCAAAAGGGTTAAACATAAGTGTCATCCGAAAGGCATATTTTTTTTCTGTTGTAAAAGGCATATTTCATTGCCCTTGTTAGAGACTAGAGAGAACTTTTATTAGTTCATTTATCAGCTTTGCAAAGACAACCTAAAGCAGCATTTGCCAAATTTATAGAATCAAACTTATTTCTCGGCTTTGTGTTTTACAGAGGCACATGAAATACCACTTCAAAAGAATAAAATTTCAGAGCCTTCCTGCTTGGAAAAAGATACATATTAGAACTTTATCCTCCAACTTGTTAAATTTAACCACGAATAAGATACATATTATAACTTTATATTGAAGAATAAGGTTGCTTCCACAGCTTTCAATACCATGGATCAATTCAGAGTTCTTATTCACTCCCATTTTCCAGAAATTCTTATTCACTCCCGTGGATCAATTCAGAGTTCCAGCATGTTGTGATTCTGACCAGTGGAATATTTTTTTGTCAAAGGTTAAACAACAATATTAATCTTCATTCGCTGGAGAACAAGTTTAGCTCTTCGATATAAATATAACCAAGTTTAGTTGGCATTAGCATAGTTGTCTCCTAATGAGTCGCTGAGAGCTAGTAAATTCATGTTGGATTTTTAAAGTCGCTTGACGTATTAATGAAATATTAGTAGTCCTAGATATAGGAGGACTGAATGGGTATAAAAAAAACACGAATAATTAGCAATTGAAATAGACCCAATGGTCATCTTCATGCTCGAAGGAGTCCCATTTCCAAAAGCTTCGAATCCACTGGCCTATTTCTCTCTTCATTGGTAGTACTTGTTAATCCTTATATATATATATGAAGATTACACCCCAAGAAAAAAAAATATTATATGAAGAGCCAAGCAAAATAAGCTCTTAAATAACTACTACGTACAACAATTTATTTTATTCTATATTTTCTTATATGTCAAACTTACGTAGTTTGAACTATGAATGGCTGAAAAATATACCCGGGAACAAGGGAACTGGCTTCCATAGAAGATTTTGGCTGAAGGACCAGCTCGCAGTTTGGACAAGACCACCTCGTTTTGCACATGATATTGAGAAAAAGTAAATCGTGAACTTCCTTCGAATTGGTCCTATATGTTTTAGAATATTTAATCATGATCAAAGATAATCTTGATAATAATCAAAATTACTAACTAGGTAAAATTTTTTAAAAAAAATATTATTTTATTAATTGAATGATAAAAAATAGTAGTTCATATTCTATTCGCATAAAATGCCCTACATATATTCATTTTTTATCTGTTAATTTTTACCCAATTATATTTTTTCTGTACAGAGACTCGAGACTCTTCGGCTCATTGTAATGACATTTAATCGTTCTTTTAACTTGATCGATACATATAAAAAGTTTAGAGTATACAAGAACGGGTGCATCCATTCTTCATAGACACTTGGAAAAAAAAAGTGCAACAACGAAGATTAAAAACCAAAACTTTTTAATCGATGGATGAAAGACATTGAGAATATATATATATATATATATATATATATATACACACACGATTTAATGTATATGTTGAGTGTTCTTTGCTTCACATCGTGTGAAGCACGTCTATGTTGAGTGTTCTTTGCTTCACATCGTGTGAAGCACATCCGTCCAATTCATATCGGATGACTTGGATCATAGCACACGAAATTTTAGTATCATATTGCAAGCACACGAAATTTTAGTATCATATTACAAAATTCTCACGAGATTTTGACATCGCCGATTCTCTTCCCCTTTCTCACATTCTTTCTCCTCCTTTCTCTCACATGGTCTCTGCAACTCCTCACCTTTTTTTTCTCTCCGATCCACGATGAAGACGGCGAGGGAGGCCGCAGCGACGGCGAGAGCGGCGAACTTGGAAGCCATGGCGCCAATGATTGACGATGAGGGCGGCCGATTTGGAAGTCACAATTTTGACATCACTGATTCTCTCCCCCCTTTCTCTCACACGATCTCTGCAACTCATCGTCAATTCTCTATCTCTTTTTCTCTTCGATCGGCGGCGAAGGCGGCGAGCGAGGACACGGCGAGAATATATATTATGAAAGACATTGAGAATATAATATATATATATATATATAATATTCTTAACATTTGTTATTTAGAAATAGGATACTGAATCCAGATCTTGATAATTTTGTAATAAACTAATTTTCAGTTAGCAACCAATAAGCATGGCATATTGCATATATCGCAACAATATCTGACATTTTTTTCATTTGAAGAATTGTCATCCTTGCCCAATCAGTTATTACCAATAAATCAGTGGAACCAAAATTGAGGTAGGACAAACTCAGTTCTCCATAAACCAAAGTAAAAAAAAAAAGTTAAATTAAATTCAACTTTCGGACAAAATTGCACTGAATACCACAATAGTATCAACAGTACTAAAATGTTCGTTTTAAAGTACATCAGATATATTTAAATACCGCAAAAAAAACGTGTTTACTAAAAGTAATACCTAACACTGTATAGAAGTATCATTTTCATCACCCCAAAAGCTTCAGACACTTAACACATGTAATATTTCTAATTTGAGATGCAACCAAGGCCGACGTTGGCAATTCAGACGAGCACAACTACTGCTCATGAACGTGAGCGCTTGAGACCTCCACTGCAGGACCCAAAATTACAAACTTGGCTACCAGTTTAGTCTTAGTAAGTACTATCATATGACACCACTGACACTTCAGGTTCTTATTTCCGTTTATAGGCATAGAACATAGACTCCACGAAATGCAGAAATTCAGAAGTATACTACCTAAAGTAGAATGACATCAAACTGAATATTCAAAAAAAAATTGTAGCATATCTTTTAAACAGTCTTGAATGCTTCACCAGAACCAACGGTCAGAAGAAGTGCAGGCTTACAGATTAATAATACAGAGGAGGTTGACCAGGCGGTGGTGCAGCTCCAGGCCTTGGTTGCATAAGATACTGGGGCATCTGTGGAGAAGTTTGAAGAGGTCCAGTAGGTTGAGGAGGGCGAACTCCTGGAGCTGGGTATTGGGAAGCTGCAGGGGGAAATCCCGAAGGTGGATACTGGGGGGGCATGGGAAGAACTCCTGATGCTGGGCCCTGAGGAGCTGGGGGTGGAACAAAAGGTTGCCCTGGATATGGACCCGAAATAGCTGACCTACTTGGATCCCAAGTCGGCATCTGCCCAGCAGCAATGGGCACATGTGGGCCTACAAATGTTCCACCAACTCGAGGATTATTTTGCCAGCCAGTGGCAGCAACAGGTGCAGCTGAAGGTTGTGGAACTCCAAGTAGCCCAGCTTCTGTGACGGTGTAATCCCTGCTCTTGTCACTATGTGCCTAAGGAATATCCAAAATGAAGTATGAGACAAAGAATAGTAAAGTATTCAAGCATAAAAGGACGGTCCTAAGGGACATTTAAGCCAGCAATTGCACTATCTAATGATGTTGCCAGTACATTTGATAATAATTCTTCAAAATTCACAAGATATTCTTCAAAATTCACAAGATATTCTTCAAAATTAGTGAATATTTCCATTGCATTTAACTCAAGAAACTTTTACCTTTACATTAAGATCAGTATGACGAGAGTATGACAGATGAAGCTTACAGTAACCACCATCATAGATACAATGCCCTTCTAAAGCTTGTTTGGCAACAGCTGCAGTGGTCACATCTGAAAGGAAACAATAAAATTAGACTATAAATTCAATCAAGCATCAGCAAATTGATTTTCAGAAGGTGAGTGCTCGAGAACACCCATTTTGGAATACATCCTGAGGAGTTTAAGTGTTCTGTTAAATTAGCAGTCTAGAAGTAATAACTACAATTTATTGAAACACATGTGACACCATAATTGATCAAAAATTTTAAAAAAAAAATCGCCAGAAAATATAGATGACCTAGAGAATCACCGTCTAGGAAAAAAAACTGATACATTATAGTACTTTTACATACACCGAACACACTGAGTTGGTATCCCTACCGTTTCTTCAGAAAGTATCTCTACTTAAAGCAAGATTTTCTTTCATGTAATTTCACCATATATTTCATACTCAAAGAAAGCTACGTGCCTAAGGAATTTCTTCTTGTTTCTTCTAAACAATCATGTTCAATATATGGAAAAACTTTCCCTTCAAGAAGAAATGCTTTTTATTTTCTTTTTTCCCTTTCCTTTGTTTCACTCAACCATGTGATCTTCCTCATATTTTATAAGACAAAAATATTTAAATTTTACAGCAATTGGCAATAAGGAGATGTCTGTTTTAGAGAGAGAGAGAAGATAATATCGAGATGTTTCTTACCAGGATATTGGATTAGTGCCTGTAATCCACCATTTTTTTCAAATATTGCAATTTTCTGAACTGCTCCAAAAGCTGAAAAAACCTGAATATGCACAGAAACTACAAAATGAGTTTGTCTATGTCCACTCATAAAATATTATGTATTGAAGCATGAATTATCTCACAGTGTGAAGAACATCGACTGTCACAGCATATTGCATATTCTCAATGGATGCTAAAAGCACATTACTCTCAGGCTCCATTTTCTTTCCATCAGGACCAACAACAGGCTAACAGAACAAAAAATTGTTAGAAACCAAATGTGTCATGTCTTAATTTCAGGAGGCGTACAAAAAAAGAATCATTCTTCACTTGTAACCAGCCAACCTGCAGAGTGCTATCAATTGCAGAAGGATTCACAGGAAGGTAAGGGTTTGTGTAGTCCCTGAATGATACAAAATAGATCATCAGATCATATCACAACTGAGGAGTTTTAAGTGAGCATAAGAGTAGACAAATGTATAATGCTTGATGTAATTAATAAAATGGATGAAAAGCAAAAGCCGACCCCACCTAGTGGGATAAGGCTTTGTTGTTGTTGTTGGATGAAAAGCAAAATCATAGAAGGCACAATACTAAATGACATTAGAAAAGTTACACAACATTATACAAATGTTGCTAACATCAAAATAATTGTGGATTTCTCCTCAAAAATAAATAATTGTTGATTATGTGTACCGGCTTCGATGTGACTGAAACTTGATATTCAAATCTGTATGTGCTGAAAAAGAAATCCGCAGGTGACATGAGGTAACATGATCCGGAAGCAAGTACCTGTAAACAATTGATTTAATAGATATATCTAAGGAATCTACTATTACTCTCAACGAAACAGTTACGACTTTGGGATACTTCTTCCATCCAAGGCATTCCTTGCTTCTGAGGCAGTTGCTGAATCCGAATATTGAATCAAAGCCTATCAAATTGAAATAGAAATCAGCACTCATGAATCCCTTTTCTAGAGAGAATAACTCATGAATCGACAATCACATGTATTGGAAACTCAAAAGGACCTGGAATCCAGCAGCCTTCTCAAATGTAGCAATTTTCTGAACAAATCCAAAGGCAGAGAAGACCTGGTAACAGTCAGAACAAGATTACAATGCTAAATTTGATAATAGCAAATACCTGGTGTCACGCAAGGATGTGCTCCCTCAAAAAAGGTTAAATAGAAATACAAAAACATCACAAAGAATATCATATGTAAAGATACGAATTAATCTGTTGAAAGTAAAGGATGGCACCTGGATGAATTCATCAAAACTCCAGTGGCATCACGTAGAGAAGTAAACACTTATAATGAGGATATGATCTTTTACCATGTTTACTTATTGCATCAAGAAGATCATGTTAAATTACTATGCAAGCACAGAAAACCCACCTTTAGAACACAATTAAACCAACCACAAAGATGATCAACACTTTTAGTCGGAAATCGCAACTCAAAGCAGAAATATTTCATAAGTTTTCAAAAGAAGTTATTGAATCCTAAAGTTTGAAGGTTTAACCTCTAAAAACAGCTTCGATATAGAAGTCGACCTTGTCCTACATCTTGAGTTAAGGGGCAGTGACATAAGTAGATAGAACCATTCATTCAACAAATATCCAAAAGATTAAAATCAAAAGTAAGAGATAGCATAACAAACATGGAATCTCTCCGCATGCAGATGCTGATAACGAGATATTCTCCGTGTTAATATGAACCTGGTAACCCATGCAGATTATGTTACTAGAAGTCAAAGCATCAAGCAAGATTAGCTTCAACTACAAACACCAATGGAAAAACTTGCACGCTTCCAATTTCATCTTAAACAGGTTGAAGTTGTGGTAATTTAAGCTGATTAAATGCAACATGAAACTCCAGCAGTTACAGCTTAAGAAATAAGAATATTAACAAAGAGAAATTACAGACTCACCAAGTGAATAACATCAATGGTAACATCACCAGCTTCCACACCCTCTATGGTAACGAGCAAAACATTGCCAGGGACATCCCCAGTGCCCTTGTTGTTAACAATCTCTTGCCTATTTGAGTACTGAATATAAACGGTCTTGCCACGAACTTGTGCAGGCTCAGACGAAGAGGCATAATATGAGACCATCGAGATCGCCTGATTGAGATCAGCCTGATATACATTTAGAAGAGTAAGATCAAAGTTATGCATATTCCAAGCGCAATATCATAAAAGTTACAGAAACCATGTCAAAGCACTTGAAGCAGATACATCATTTCTTTAACAGGATACAATAGGACTTGTAGAAGGTGACCATGCGAAAATTGGAAACTTGTGCGTGCTACGAGGCAAGCTTACGACACAAGGAATCGACCACATTCAAGAAGACGGCGTGCTTATAATGCGTACATAATAAACATGAATCTGTTGCATGAATTTGATGAATTCATCGATAAATCTATTCAAACGTGCCGTTCAGAACATATATTTGGCAGATCTCTAAAGCAGAAGGGGGGGGGGGGGGGGGGGGGGTTGGGGGGGTGGGGGATGGTTCGGTCGGACGGGCTTACGAATTCGACGAAGGCCTGGTTGCGGTTGGCGCCGACGTTGCACTTGGTGTTGACGATCTTGCCGAAGGGCTTGCAGAGCTCGACGAGCTCCTCGTCGGCGCACTCCCACGGCAGGTTGCGGAGGTGGAGCACTTTCGACGGCGTCTGCGTGTACCGAAACTGCGTGTGGCCGGAGGAGGACGACATCGTCCCAAGCTGCTCTGTCTATCTCTCACCCTCTCTCTTCTCGTCTCTAGCGTTCCGATCGAGATGAGGTCCGAAATCGCTAGGGTTTGGAGAGGAGAGGATCAAGATTCAAGAAGGCGATCGATTTTGGGCGATGAGTCTGGAATTGGGGGAAAGCTTCGGAGGAGACCCTTCCAAGGGGGAGTGGCTGGGGATTTTGATTTATACCAGGCGATAAATAGAAGACATAATATTAAAATTAAAATATTTTTAATGAAAAAAATAAGCATATTGCGCATTAGTATTTTACATTTCCGGAGTTAATGTTAAATAATTCGAACTCAAGCGTTAATAATTTTAAATCATTAATATTTAAGTTTTCTTTTCTAAAAAAATAAAGAAATAGTTTATCCTCATATATTCCATTTGGATTGAAATTACAGATCAATCATAAATAAATGTTTTTTCTTCTCGCATTCATTTTAAATCGTATATGTTCGCAAGACTGCATTTGAGATGACCTCGTCACAAATTATATTGATGCAAATTAAAAGCTTGTGAGTTTTTACATTTTCAGAGGATTCTTTGCTCATCTTTTTGAAAAGGTAAGAAATTGACTCTTATCACCAAACAATCAAATTTTGTGTAAAATAGCAAGTCAAATTTTTTTTACAACACTTATCAAAAGTTGTCCCAAAGCACCCCATAAGTTAAAACTATCAAATTGTTATCTCCATTTCAAATAAGTAAAAAAAAAGGTAAATGAGTATGTAGAGCATCCCGCTTTACATCTGCATATAGAGTGTTTATTTTCTTATCATTTAATTAATTTAATAGTTATAATTTATCAACAAATTAATTATATTTTTTTATGAAATAATATATATTTATTTTGGTAATTTGATAATAAAAATATATTATCTATGGCTAAATAATTACAACAGCTGAATTAGTCATATTCGATGATTGGATAATCCGACAATCTTGATTTTAATACCTTTATTATTTAACATATATTTTAAATTAATATATAATTATTTTATTAATATATTAAGTAAAACTAATGTTCTACATCCGTTCTACATCAAATGCTCTACATATACATTTTCCTCAAAAAAAATAGTGGTCACTAATATCAGTACGCAAATGGGTACTCAAAAGAATGAGTTAAAAGTACCAAAATTTTATCTCTAAATTAGTAAATAAATAGTAGTTATTAATATCATGAGGCAATAGACACAAAAAGAAATGCGGCTATTGTCATGTTGATTATGGTGAGCAAAGTTTTATTTACATATAATAGAATTATCAAAAGCTTAACCTACATACACAATTATTTAATTTATCTGTCACACAAAAACAAAATTGGATAGTGGACTCATGAAGTTTCATGGCATGGTAAATATTTTAAAATTATATGTTTTTTCTTTCTTTGCTTGTATGTTGATGACCATATTAAGAGAATAAAAAAGGAATATCATTGATGATGGCATCTGAAAAAATTCTAATATCTAGACAGTTAAAATACTTAATAAGTGTGATATAATAATACAATCGTTAATGTACATTTAAACTATCAAACATATTTAGAATTTGGGATTACTAAGATGCCAATATATATATTTTTGGATACATAAATAGAATCTCCTCCAATAGATTTATATGAAGCAAACAAATTTCGAGATAGGTTCAATTAAAACCAAACTTTAGTTCATAAAAAGATCATAACATCACTCCAACTTATAGTTATTTTGGTTAAGAGGGTGTGACTTTGTTGACCAAGTTCATTCCATTATTGTTTTCTTCCTTTATATTTGGAACATTAAACAGTTCTTTGATCACGATAGAAATAACTCCACCGCATGTTTTATACTACCATTCATTTGTTGAATTCCATTTGTCGTATTTTGTATTCTTTTAACGGATTCCATTTGTCTGATTCCTTTGTCGTACGTCATTTACACAACATATCTTTATTTTGAATATTATAAAGAAATCTAAAACGATTCCATGGTATGCATGGGGCATGTCTTGGATTAATCCCACATGCATAAGTCACGGAGAGATGTTGGGTATATATGGGAACATGTCCTTCACTAGGTGTGACACATTTTGGTAAAATCGTGCGGGCCGAGGCCCAGAGCGGATAATATCACACACTGGTGGGGAATATTACATATGATATCAGACCCACTCCGCGTGGACCTCTGTGCATGGTGGGGTGCGATCACTCAACGAGGATGTTGAGTCCCCTAAGAGGGGAAGGATGCATGGGGCATGCCTTGGATTAGTTTCACATGCATAAGTCACGAGAGATATGTTGGGTATATATGAGAATATATCCTTCACTAGGTGTGACGCATTTTGAGAAAACCGTGCGAGCCGAGACCCAGAGCGGACAATATCACACGCTGGTGGGAAATTTACAAAAAGAAATACTCCTCCTACCTTGCATGTATTTTCTCTATTGTTTATGTTGTTTATTATGAGCAAAGTTTTATTTACATAAAATAAAATTATCAAAAACTTGGCCTACATACATACATAATTATTTAGTTTATCTACCACACAAAATCAAAATTGGATCATGGTATGGTAAATGTTTTTAAATTGTATGTTTTCTTTCTTTTCCTTTTATCTTAATGACCATATAAATGCTTATCAATGAGAGGATAAAAATATATATATTTTATAATGGTATTGACAATAATACGTGAAATTTTTTTGATATCTAAACAGTTAAAATACTTAATAAGTGTGACATAATAATACAATCATCAATGTACATTTAAACTACTAAACGTATCTAGAATTTGGGGTTACTAAGATGGCAATTTTTTTTATACATAAATAAAATCTCCTCTAATAGATTTCATTACAATATGAAGCAAACAAAATTCAAGATTGTTCAATTAAAACCAATCCTTTGGTTCATAAAAAGATCATGACATCACTCCAACTTATAGTCATTTTGGTTAAGAGGGTGTGTGACTTTGTTGAGCACGATCATTCCATTATTGTTTTCCTCCTTTATATTTGGAACATTAAAGAGTTCTTCGATCATGATAGAAAGAACTCCACCACGTGTTTTATGTTACCATTTGTTTGTTGAATTCCAATTGTCATATTTTCTTATTCTTTTAATGGATTCCATTTGTCTGATTCCTTTCTCGTACGTCCTTTGCACAACATATCTTTATAAGGGAATCTAAAACGATTCCATGGATTTTCCACTAGGTATAAAAAAGAATACTCCTCCTATCTTGTATGTATTTTGGCTATTGTCATGTTGTTTACGGTGAGCAAAGTTTTATTTACATATAATAAATTTATCAAAAGCTTAGCCTACATACATGATTATTTAGTTTATATGTCACAAAAAATTAAAATTGGATAGTCAAACCATGAAGTTTCATAGCATGGCAAATGTTTTTAAATTGTATGCTTTTATTCCTGTTGCTTGTATTTTAATGGTCATATCAGTGCCGGTGAGAGAATAATAAAAAGAATATCATTAATAATGACTCTAGACTCCTCTAATAAATTTCATTAGAATACGAAGCAAACAAAATTCAAGATTGTTTGATTAAAATTAAGCCCTAGGTTCACAAAAAGACCATGACCTCACTCAAACTTATAGTCATTTTGGTTAAGGGGTACTAAGATGGCAATTTTTTTTTTGATACATAAATAAAATCTCCTCTAATAGATTTCATTACAATATGAAGCAAACAAAATTCAAGATTGTTCAATTAAAACCAATCATTTGGTTCATAAAAAGATCATGACATCACTTCAACTTATAATCATTTTGGTTAAGAGGGTGTGTGACTTTGTTGAGCACGATCATTCCATTATTGTTTTCCTCCTTTATATTTGGAACATTAAAGAGTTCTTCGATCATGATAGAAAGAACTCCACCACGTGTTTTATGTTACCATTTGTCGTATTTTCTTATTCTTTTAATGGATTCCATTTGTCTGATTCCTTTCTCGTACGTCCTTTGCACAACATATCTTTATTTTAAACATTATAAGGGAATCTAAAACGATTCCATGGATTTGCCACTAGGTATAAAAAAGAATACTCCTCCTATCTTGTATGTATTTTGGCTATTGTCATATTGTTTACGGTGAGCAAAGTTTTATTTACATATAATAAATTTATCAAAAGCTTAGCCTACATACATGATTATTCAGTTTATATGTCACAAAAAATTAAAATTGGATAGTCAAATCATGAAGTTTCATAGCATGGCAAATGTTTTTAAATTGTATGCTTTTATTTCTGTTGCTTGTATTTTAATGGTCATATCAGTGCCGGTGAGAGAATAATAAAAAGAATATCATTAATAATGACTCCAGACTCCTCTAATAAATTTCATTAGAATATGAAGCAAACAAAATTCAAGATTGTTGGATTAAAATCAAGCCCTAGGTTCACAAAAAGACCATGACCTCACTCAAACTTATAGTCATTTTGGTTAAGGGGGTGTGACTTTGTTGAGCACGATCATTTTATATTGTTTTTCTCCTTTATTTTTGGAACATCAAAGAGTTCTTTGATCATAGTAGAAATAACTCCACCACATGTTTTATGTTACCATTTGTTTGTTGAATTTTAATATTTCCTTTATCTTATTCCTTTGTCACATGTTCTTTGCATAACATATCTTTATTTTGAACACTGTAATGGAATCTAAAATGATTCTATGGATATGCCGCTAGGTGCCAAAAATAAATACTCTTTCTACCTTGCATGCATTTTGGCTATTGTCATGCTATTTATGGTGAGCACATTTTTGGATATATAAATAGAATCTCCTCTAATAGATTTCATTACAATACGAAACAAACAAAATTCAAAATTGTTCGATTAAAATCAAACCTTAGGTTCACAAAAAAGATCATGACATCACTCCAATTTATAGTCCTTTTGATTAAGAGGGTGTGACTTTTTGTTGTGCATATTGTTTTCCTCCTTTATATTTGTAGGATCGAAGAGTTCTTTGATCACGATAGAAATAATTCCACCACCAAAATGAGTTCTTTCATCCAAGGCCCTCCCAAATTGCTTTGACTTCCTCCTACACTTTTTTAATGGTTGTTAATGGAAAGTAATTATACCATTATTATACTTTTTGATTCTCAATAACACGACCTCTATATTTTTTCTAACCACCCACTCAGTTGCATCTAGACATCATGTATTTTAGCAAGTTTTTTCTTAAACATTGTTTCAATCAAATGAGTTCAATTGATTTCTCATTACTATATATCATGATTACAACTTTTTTAGTTTGCATTGCAAAACAAAGCATCACATTTGTGCAAATCATCATCATCATAAATAATATTCCAAATTTGCATGCCATATATTTTAGTCTATTTTTTTGTTGATTATGCATCGAATAATTGATTCATGCACTCTTCCAAAAAAGGTATTAATTTGTATATGTTCATTTTTCATTTTCCTAATCTCATTTAAAATACTAATCAGAAGAAAAATGGCTCTGTAGTCCTCACATAAACAATTATCACACACAGATAAATAAACTTTTCAAGTCCTCTAAAAAAACTCAAGAATCAAATCACATTATACATGTATTTTATCTTTTTGTACATTTTTCACTTTGCATCAACTTTTCTTTTCCTCGTATTTATGTACTCGTGTATATATATATATATATATTACTTTTTACCTTTTCAGTTAGAGCTTGGAAGAAAGAGACTCATAACTCAAGTTTAAATCAAATTTGTTCTTATTTTTCCTTTTTATCACAAATATCTCGATTATCTAAAGTTTTTATTTGCGCAAATAAACTGCATAAATAAATAAAGGAGCGCAAAGCAACAAAATAATGCCCACCGCTTTCGAAATAAATAGAGCTCCTTTTCGCATGCTCCTTTTTCTAGGGTTTAGGGTTCCTAATGTTAAGATTATATTTATAAAAATAATAATTTTGTTAAATGGTTTAAACTTTAAAAAAAATAGTAGCACATCTATTTTCACATGTTAACAATAGGTTTTAATATTATGAAATTAAAAATATTGTTCTTCCTATTTACAATTTTTAGAAAAAAAATAATTAGTACATTTTTTACATGGTATCAAAATTACAAGTTATATGTTTAAACAATCATTAATGTTCATATTATATATATATATATATATATATATATATATATTTCTCCTTTATTTGTTTATGTATGAAATTTCGCCCACGAAAAATGACAGTTTTTTTTAATTGCTTAAACTTTTTATAATAATTGGTAGTCCATTTTCACACAATAATAATTATTTTGCTTAAACTTTTAATAATTATTTCACAGGGTCAAAATTATTTCTTGAGGTACTTTCAAACAACAACAATAACAATATTCATAATAACATCCAAGCTCCTTGCAATTGAGCTTAAACTTTTAGGACCGTTTGGCAAATAAAAAAAATTCGGAGGTATGGATTTTTTCCTAAGGAAGTCACTTTTTCAAAATTGACTTAGTTTTTCTATCTACATTGTTTTTTTAACTTTTGCATGTTTGGCAATTCCATTATAAGTTTATAACAACTTTTTCATAAAATTGAAAAATCTGTAATAACAATTTTGGGTCTACAGAGAGATGAGGGAAGAAAGTGAGGGGGACACGTATGCAGGTAAGAGGGAAGATTGAAGGCAAAGAAAAAGTAAAGATTTTTTAAAGAAAAACAAGAAGAAATGTTGTAGAGGAGTTCGTTTGCAAGCGATGAGGAAGGAAAAAAAAAAAAAGGAAGAAGTGCAGATCAACTAGGTAGCGATTGGGAAGAGAAAAAAAGGAACAAGTGCAGATCGAACCATTACGAGAAAGAAAAAAAAAGGAAGAAGTGAAGATTAAACCAGCTAGCGATGGGGAAGAGAAAAAAAAAAAGTAAAGATGGAACAGGTCGTCAGATTTGTCCACAGAAAGAAGACGTTGCCTGAGAGAGAGAGGGAAAAAAAGTCACGCAAGAGACGAAAGGAAATAAAACAGAGATCAGAGTTAATTTTTTTTCCAACGGATAACGCTCTGTTCCTGAGGGATCTCATCCATTATTTTGTTATCCAAACGACAAAAATGAAAAGTTTCCATTCTCAGATTTTTAAACAATGGATTGAGCTGATTCCTGTGGAAAAGTAGTGATCCAAACGGGGCCTTAGTAATTATTTCAGAGGATTAAAATTATTTCTTGAGGTACTTTCAAACGACAACAACAATATTCGTTGTAACATCCACGCTCCTTGCAATTGAGTACCTGGTCAAACTTCATGCATAGCATAAAATCCAAAAGAGAGAAATTAAACATGTCTTGATATGACTTTTAAAAATATCAAAATGTAAGATGGTTCCTTCGTCTGTTTTGTGCTCTATCTTGTCGTAATTTCTTTTTTTTTTTTTTTTTTTTGCGAATCTAGTGTTTACCGAGGTAAAAATCGGATTTTATGTTAGCTGCGTGTCAAAAGTCTCGCTTTTAATATTCTTTCAATCGGTGGATCGTGAAGCTGGGTTGACATTATTTCAGAGCATCATGGAAGAGAAACGGGGGCTGCAATTTACTAAAAAAAAGTGTTTTGCACCCCTCAATCGACATTTTACCCAAAGTATTATTCCTTGCAATGCTGGAACAAGACTTGAAAGCATCATATCTGCATAATACTTTCCAAGGTTTGACATTTCACTTACCGGAGTGCGATTTTTGACGGAAAGATGGAAATTTGACTTTTTTTTTGTTTGAAAGTATGGAGAATGTGTTTATCCTTGCTTGTTATGATGCCAAATGCTGTCTACTGGCTCGTGTATCAAGTGTCCAATGCTTCGTATAGACCGTTTCTCCTTTGAAACTCTTTATAAAATTTCAGGCCTTTTTTTATTGTCCATATACCACTCTAGATTGTTAGCTTTGCAGTGAATTTCATGCCTTTTTTTATTTGTTAAGTGATCATCAAACGCCCCAATTTTAGTGCGACAGTAGATTCAATAAGTTTTTTTTTTATGTGGTTTGACATTTTTAATCCTCACCGACTTTCATCAAAGAATTAGTGCAACAGCTATCATATTTCTTATATTTTCAAAGCAAATATAATTATCTTCGAGTAAATTTGGAAACTCTCATCATATTATTTTTTGAAACCTTCTAAAAAATATTATTTTTCAAAATGAATCGAAGTTTTGTCTTATCTACCTTATTTTATGATCAACACTAGTAGAATCTTTAATTCATAGACTTACATGAAAAATATGCATCTGGTCCTCAATGTTGTCAAAATGGCGTCTCAAAATATAAAAACGTACGACTTTACCACTCTATCTTTGAAAAACATGCTCGATTCCACTCTGAAATATTTTCGGCCAGCACGCGCTAGAATCGCATGCTGGAGCTTAGAATCGCCGGACGTCTCGAGCGATGGACGTCTCCAACGATCCCATCTTTTTTTTTTCTGCCGATTTAGTGGGTCACGTGATCAATAAGGACGAAAAAAATCGATGATGCCCTAGGCCCTTACTTACCGCCGCTTGCTTGCCGCTGCCTGCCGCCGGTTGTTGACGCCAGCTGCCGTGTGTTACAGTCGCCTGCCGCCGTGTTTTCCAGCCGTCTGTCACCGTGTTTTGCTGCCGCCTGCCATTTCTGCCGCCGTGAATCATCGGTACACCCCTAGTCCCCTTCTCCTCTCTCTCTCTCTCTCTCTCTCTCTCTCTCGCCGGTTGTTGCCGCCTGCCGCCTTGTGTTGATGCCTGCCGCCGTGTGTTGCAGCCGCCTGCGGCCATGTTTTCCAGCCGCCGTGTGTTGCAGCCGCCTGCCGCCATGTTTTCCAGCCGCCGTATGTTGCAGCCGCCTGCCGCTCCCCGTCTCCTCCCTCCCTCAATCTCTCTCTCTCTCGCTGTCGTCACTCTTTCTCTCTCGCGGTCTGCTCCTGCTCGCGCGACTCGCCGCCTCTCAGCGCCTCCCTGCCCACGAGCAGGGAGCACCAAGGTTTCCCTGCCCACGAGCAGGGAGCGCCGAGGTCTCCCTGCTCGTGAGCAGGGAGTGCCGAGGTTTCCCTGCTCGTGAGCAGGGAGGCCTCGCCGAGGGAGGTGCTGCTCGTGAGCAGGGAGTGCCGATTCCTCCAAAATGATGAGCATTATGATTCGGAATTAGGATTTAAAACTTAAATTAGGAATTAGGGTTATATAAGTGCATGCTTAGTTAGATTTTAATTACTGTATGCTTTGTTACTATTGTATGCATAGATAATAGATTTAGTGTTACAGTCACAGATTTAGGAAATGAAAAATGGCATCTGGTTAAAATTTATTCTAGTTTTGGTAATTTGGAATTGATCCCTTGACATGTTGCTTGATGTTTTGGTAACTTGATGAAATTATATTATTATATTCAATTTTGTGCTAATTAATATATTAAAAAACTAATCGGGTAGAATGGGCTGCGTCGTGTTACGTGTTCACAACAACAACAACACCAAAGCCTTATCCCACTAGGTGGGGTCGGCTACGTGTTACGTGTTCACGATTTACGTTTTTTTCTCGGCCCTCTATGTCGTGTCCGTTTTACGAGTTTGACAACATTGGTCCTTATGATTTGTATGCATACGGAATCTTTTCGGTTTTTATAATTTTCGTGAAGTCATTTTTATACCTTATATTGCATTTGGGTGTTCATTGATTGGTGTTATATGGAAATTCTGATTCGCTCATTCTGGTTGCTTTATGTACCGTTGCTTCATTTGAAAAATTATTGCCATCTTGTGTTCAATAATGCCATAGAATTAATATTATTGTTTGATGTGTATTGATGAGTTTTACTTTCCAGATAAGTGAAAGAAAAGAATTTGGATATAATGGCTGGACAGAGGAACAGTTATGGGAAAAGATCTCACTCTCAGTCGGACTATGCTGACAATGGAGGAAGCAAGAGAAGGAATCCTGGTGATGACAGAGAGTCTTATGTTCCTGGACCTGATGATACTGTTTATCGTTTCTTATGTCCTGGAAAGAAGATAGGAAGCATCATTGGAAGAGGTGGAGAGATTGTGAAACAATTGAGATCTGAGACTCAAGCCAAGATTAGGGTTGGGGAGAGTGTTCCTGGTTGTGAAGAAAGAGTCATAACCATATTTAGCACGAACAGAAAAAGTAATACATCTGAAGATACTGGTGATAAAGTTTGCCCAGCACAGGACGCCCTCTTCAGGGTTTACGAGTGTCTGATCACAGATATAAAAAATGAAGAAGATGATATTGATGCAGGCAGTCCTGAAATTACCATTCGTCTGCTTGTCCCCTCTGATCAGATTGGTTGTATCATTGGGAGAGGAGGGCAAATTATTCAAGGTATTCGTAGTGACACTGGTGCTCAAATACGGATTCTTAAGAATGATCATCTCCCTGCATGTGCTATTAGCGGTGATGAACTTATCCAGGTATTCCTCTAAAAAAACTTATCTAGGTATATGTTTTAGAGTTTTTACACTCTGAACCACCATTTCTGTCTAAGTATAGATTAATCTTGTCTTGATATCTGTCCAAAGTCTTGAAATTAGATTTTTTTTTTCTTTTTCTTGTTTTTTGAGGAGAAAGAATCTTTCTTTTTTTTTTTATGGATATCATGTAAATTGGGTTTTTTATTTTATTTTATAAATCATGTATATTTTCATTGTTGGTTCTCTTGCTTAACGGTAACAGTTAGAGCTTTGAGATTGGTGACAGTTTGGAGGAGTTATGCTTCTAAGATTTCACCTTGACTTTCTTGTCATCATATCTTCCGTTAAAATTGTTTTCTGCGTTTTTTGCTTCTCTTTGCTGAATGTCCTCTACCTTGCTGTGGTCTTAAAAGTCATATTTTCCCTTGCCTTAATTATATATATCTGTTTAATACAATTTTTGTCATCCCTGAAGGAATAAGACCTTCCTATTTGATGTGATAGATTACAGGAGATGCTTCAATAGTTAGGAAGGCTCTTATTGATGTTTCATCTCGCCTTCATGACAATCCATCTCGATCACATCACCTCCTTATTTCTGGTCCCTCCCAAGTATTCCCCATGGGCAGTCAGTTTGGAGTTGCAAATACTGGCACCCCTGTTGTTGGCCTTGGTCCGTTGATGGGTTCATATGGATCTTACAAGGGAGATGCAGCAGGAGATTGGCCATCCTTTTACCCGCCTCGGAGGGGAGAAAGTTCCACCAAGGAGTTTAGCTTACGTTTGCTATGCCCTTCTGCAAATATAGGAGGCGTGATTGGCAAAAGTGGAGCGGTCATTAAACAAATTCGGCAGGAGTCTGGAGCCTCTATTAAAGTTGATAGTTCAACCACAGAAGATGACTGCATAATAACAATTTCTGCCAAAGAGGTGAGGGTCTATTGAATTTTTTAATTGTTTTCTCTATATTTAAACTATAATGCAGAATGCCGAGTTGAATGAAGTTTTCCATGCAAGAAAATCAAGGACCATGTTTTCTCAAGCTGTTGTTTTTCAGTATTTTGAAGATCCAGTCTCTTCGACGATTGATGCTGCAGTGCGGCTGCAGCCTCGATGCAGTGAGAAAACCGAAAGAGACTCCGGTGATCTTTCATACACTACTCGTCTACTTGTTCCTACATCACGAATTGGCTGTCTGATTGGCAAAGGTGGATCCATTATCTCTGAAATGAGGAGATCAACACGTGCAAATATACGCATTCTTTCAAAAGAAAATCTCCCTAAAGTTGCTGCTGAAGATGATGAGATGGTTCAGGTGATAATACAAATTATTGTACCAGTTTCAGTGCACTATCATTTCATTAGCTTACACCAAGAGCTTGAGCAAGACTTGATTTGTTTCAGATAAGCGGGGACCTTGAAGTTGCAAAAACTGCACTAGTCCAAATAACAACTCGCCTGAAGGCCAATTTCTTTGAAAGGGAGGGTGCCTTATCTGCATATCCCTCCATTCCCTATCATGCTTTACATAGTAATCCTTCTGATGGTTCAAGATACAGTAGTAGAGAGAGTAAGGTACACAGCCGTGGTTATTCTTACTCTGGTGGATCTTCAAGTGATTTACGCTCGTCTGATGCTTATGGAAGTTATGGTGGTTCTCAGGTAATATTTTAACATGCTGTGTCCCTTTTATTACGTGTGTATTTTTCACGCCTCTCTATATCCTGCTCTTTTCACTCTTTAGGGTGGCAGTGGCATTTATGGAGCTTATGATGGTTACTATAGCCGTTCTGGTAGTGCTGGGTAAGAATATGATTAACTAGTGGTATTTTTCTTTAGGACTATCTTACCTGGATTATTTTTCATTTGTGAACTTTTAACAACTTTCTTGTTACCATTAGAAAACACTCCGCATTATTCAACCATACGCCTTCAGTAAAACATATATATATCCACTCATATTCTTGCAAGAAGGATGTGTCTTGTGAATTAAGCAACTCCAATATGCTTATTCTCTCTACATAAAAAAAACTCGTTTCCTCACTGTCATCTTGTATCTTAAAAAAATACTTAAGATAATGCTTGTAGGCATTACTAAAAAAAAAACTTGTATCTTAAAAGGTTCTTCCAAAATAAGTTTGTATATTAAACAGAATGCTTTTCTTTTATTCGTAGTCAGTTGTCGTTCACGTCCTCTTTTTAATACACCTCTGGTCTGTTAAAATTATCAGAAACACAAACCCTGTTTCGCAAATGCACCTTGAACCCACTGACTTCTTTTTCTAGGCATTACTCTGTTTCGCAAATTCTTGTTGTATGAGTTTCTTTATTTTGATATATATTTTTAATGTGATTTAAATGGACAGCTTATGACAAGAAATTGTTCATATATATGTGATTCCTAACTAGCAGCTTTTTCTACCAGGTTATCTGGTCCCAACCCTGTTTCCCATGGGAAACATCATGGTTATTAGTATCCCAAGTGACTAGGGCCAACAGGTAGATTGCTCCTTCTACATTCTATCTCTTCAAATACATGACATCACACTGGATGCACTTGTGCTCTGTTGACCACTTTACTATCTTTTACCCAGCCTCCCACATATGGCTTTCTAATGCACCTGTTTTTTAACCTTTGTTGCCATGCCATCCTAAAACACAGCTGAGGTCTGAGAAGCCTGGAGCCAACCTATATGAAGCCTCAAGCCTAAACCTGAAGACCAGATCATCAGAGTTTGATACTTATGGCCCATCATGCAATGATCTTGACCGTTAGATTCCCTTCATGCCTTTAGCACTATACCAAGTGATCTGGGCCTATGTTTGGAGTGTTTGCTCAACGCATTTGTATTGACTTTTTAACAGGATGACTGTGACGTACATTGAACCTTCAAATCTATGGATATGCTGATGACTTTCCCAAGTACTACCATAAATTGCCAAAAACTTTAAGGAAACTTGTGGTGCTTAATTTATCTATTACAATTGTACTAATGATTGCAAACTTCTGGAATATCAAGTACCCCAAAAAAACTGTTGGCATTTCATGCATTTGTATTCATTGTTGACAATGCAAAAAAAAAAATTCCCATATTACCTCTGTTATTTAGAATTGATTGCATTTTCATGTTCTTTTTACTGCAAACTGGGCAAATGATGGTCTTACATCAATCCTACGCCGGACCCTTGTTAGCGTTGACATACTGTGTGATACTCCTTAGTTAAGCCATTGACAAGGATCTTCAGCCTTATGTTTTGTTCTCTCCTAAAGAGTATGCGTTCACTGGTTTGCACTTTGTTACTCTAGTGCGGGAATCAGGTTGAAGTGTATAAGCTGATTTGTGTTGCCAGGTGGTCAGTGAAGACCTTATAAGGCGAAGTAATAATTGATGACCTGAATATGTGCTCAAGAAATTTATTAAAAGGTAGAGGCTAGATAAATGGCCTTTGAGTTGTCCCAGCTGAATGTGCCAGTCGATCTTGCTGGACTTGATTGGGATTGGTAAGTTAATTTGGAATTTCTCTGATGGTTTTTCTTGGGCTTCAGTTGCAAGTGATGAATATGCAGTGACATCAGTTGTGCAGGTGTGAACAACTATCCATTTTCCAGTAAGATATCTGGTAAGTAGTAACTGGGACTCGGTTATTACCGTGGTCTGACATTCATAACTAGACGGGGCTTTATAAGTGCAATTTAATGTCACCTTACTGAAATTTGCTTACCTGTAAAGCTGGATGAATCTTGAGAATGAATACTAGGCTCCTTTTCTAGATTGTGCCAAAGCCATGCACTTGGAAGTGCGTATGTTGGGGGTTACTTAATTGGTTCATGACATGTTTCGAGTTGATCTTGTATGGAGATAATTGCCTGTCTTATTCTATTTTATCATCCTTCTTTACTTTCTGTCTGTTGAGAATTTAGTATTAATGCTTGTTGTTAAAAAAAGGAAATGAACCCAGTGTGTGTATATTCATATTTATGTCTTTTTGAAAGATACTGTCTTCTTAGTTGATATTTGTGCATTGAACTACTAATAGCTATTTTTTTGGGAGCACTGTTGGTGGCTATTTAGTTGATTTGTCATTTTGTAGTTTAATTGTAAAATTAACTATTTGCTCAAAATAATATATTGGTTAGGTTTTTTCTTTTCTTGCAGTCTTTGCATTTAATACTGTATGTTTTATTCTTCTCACTTGTTTATACTAACATTTATTTCAGCTCGTGCCTTGATAGCAGGAATTTTTGTTTGATCTTTACATAATTCATTCTTGTGTTGTCATAGATCTCATAGTGCTTAGGGTTCAGATTTACCCATTCAGAACCTGCTGCATAAGTGAATCATGTAAATATGTTAAAGTCGTGTATAAAGTAATATTTGTACTGCCTTGTAGTCTGCTAGTGATTTGCTGTTGGAATGTTTGATCTTTTGCACGGGCATCATCACAATATCTATTCCTGCCTGTTATTTTATGCCATTTCTTGCATGGAAGAGGAGCATTTGGAACTTCTTGAAAGGCCACTTCATATAAAATTAACGAATATGTTCACTGTGGCATTTGCAGCTGTTTTTTTTTTCCTACTGTCATTTGATTTCTTCCTGATTGTCTTGGTTAATTTCTGTGTTAATTATACCTTTGGTAAATATTCGAAATTTAAGGGATATACGGAGGTGCAAAGTTAACAAGGCTTCATGATTGGATCAATATTTAAGGGGAGATCATTTAATCTATCTGAGGATGTCATCTCGACATCAAATGATTAAAGTTATTTTAACTTTTTATATTTTGATCAACCATGAATCAAAATTTTAATTACGTTAAATATTTTATGGGATTATACATGCATTTTTCTCTATTTTTAATAAGTTCTAACATTATCGACGAGCTCATGTTGCATTGGATTGGTTGAAGTTTTCATCCTTATATCTGCTCAAAAAAAAAAAAAAAGTTTTCATCCTTATAATGTGAAATTTAAGTTTCGGATGGAGTATAATTTATTTTTTCCTTTTAATCGCATGGAAAATGCGTCTGGTAATGGCAGTGCAGCTTTTTATGACGTCATCCTGAACGTCAGTTCTCGTTTTAATCTTGCAGCAGAGTGCAAAATACGTGCAAATGTATTAGCTTCTTTTGATGGTGATTTGTTAATTATTTATTTAGATGTATTTAGTTATAAAAAAATATAAATTTATCTTATTTAATTAATTGTAATAATCCGCAGTATAAGTGTTATTATGTAATGGGCGGCTAGTGATGGCTTATTTGACAAATAATTAATGAAGGGGTGAGGGGGGACGGTGAGTGGTGAGTGATGGTTGGTGAAATATAGTGTGACATTGAAGATTTTATGTATAAAAATTATTTTTATTTTTTATTATATATTTAAAATATTTATAACAATTAATAAATATTTATCAGATATTCTTTATTATTTAATTTATTATTTCTTTTATTTTGTGTTTGACATATTTTTATCTATTTTTGTTATATTTATTTTTTTAAAATTAGTGCTAAATCCCACGGAGATTATAAAATAAAAATAAAGACAGAATTCTATTATTATTAATTCTAAAAATTATCGAAAATTATAATTTGATATTTTAAAAGTGGTCCGATATAAAAAAAGATATAGCACATCCTAAAATCGCAGGGATGACCAATATAGTATATTATAATTTATACTAATTATTAAATTTAAATTATTAGTACTTAAATGCCATAAGTAAGTTATTCTATTTTGAAAAGTTTTAAATTACCAGGACGTCAATTTCTAATTAAATTATTTTTCTTAAATAATTAATTATTTTCAACTCAAATTGATTTCTTTTGTTTAAATTATTTTGGACGCAATTGAATTAATTGCTTTAATTTTTTTAAGATAAAAGATAATACATGTATTTTTTAAAAATATTTTTTTATTATACTTGTACATTGCCTTTTAGAAATGACATTATTGATTTTTAAAATATTTTTCATTTTAAAATATTTTTTATTATGAAACAATTGTATTAAAAAATAATTTATGTTTACTTCTATATTATCTATTAGAAAGAAAATATTATTTATTTTAATAATATTAAAAAAACTCTGCTTGTGTAGATATGCTTATAAATCTCGTCCTATTTCATTTTTGTTACCTTATATAACAAAGTTATAAGATATATTTATTTTCTTTTAATCATACTTAGATTACTAAAAATTAAACATTAATCTTATTTTGATTCAAAATATTATTTATTTTCAGCATACTCTAATTGATAAAAAAAAGATTAATTAATTTGACTTAAATTGGATTATTTATTTTGAATTGTTTTTTAATTCTGAAAATTTTAATTATTATAAGATAATTGACTTTGTTTCTAATCAAAATATGTTTATAAATGCAATCTTCTTTTATTTTTGTTACCTTATATAAGTAAATAATATAAGATAAGTTTTTCTTTTGTGAAAATAAATTAGATTTGTATATTATTATAACTTTTTTATAAGATATTGACATGTGTCATCTTAGATTACGTTTCTTGATTTGTTTCTATGTTATTTGAATTATAGATATTTATGTATAATTTGAAATAAAGTAATATTATTATCTTAAATATTAATACTTTATATAGATGACACATGTTTTGTCATGAAGCCACTTCTCACGCTCTTATGCTCTATGCTTTTACCTTTGATATATATATAGATAAATATAGATAAAAAATTATTTCATCGAGGAGAGATTGATGGGAGAAGAGAAAAGAGAGACGGAGAGACAAGAAAATAGAAAAAGAGGGATGATTAATTTAGTCTAAAATTATTAATCTTTAATGAAAAATATGATGTTAGGAAGGTTTAGTGACTCCTCTTAATTAATATAAAATTATTAACTAAATTAAATTTATACTCCAATATTTTGGATGAATTGAGCCAACTATATTAATTGTAATTGGACATATGCATTAGAATTTGTAATTTGGTTGATGCTGTGGAATTGGTATCGATCTTTCAACTGTGAGTAATGGAAATCAGACCCCTCTTCCATTCATTGCTCGGCTCGGAGTCAGTTCCAACTTATCCTCAGAGAACAGTCCCTAACAATTCTGGGTGAATTGACCATCATGTGTGGGGTCTTGTGCCCACTGCTGCACCATCATATTTAGCAAGCATATATCTACTACCCCACAGAAATGCCTAATTGTCTCATGCTGACCTTTTCTGACCCAGAGACCCATGCCTAATTCTTGGTTGTGGTTGGAGGATTGGGAACCCTAGCACTGTTTCTTTGCAACTAGTAATCCTCATGGTTCTAATCATGAAATTGCAGGCATTTGGATGCTAGATTATGAGTTCAATTAGGATCTTATTTTTGATATGATATTAGGATGGGAATTCAGAGTGGGCACTTACGAAAAGGAACAAATTTTGCAAATTGAAGTTGCAAATAAAATTCAATTCACCCATGTATCTAATAAAAATAAAATTCGGGGATATTTTAGTTACAAATTGAAATTAGGGGGTCATTGAGATATTGACCTAAAGTTGAAGACGATCCGTGTATTTACCCATATTGAGGTCTATAAAAGATATTGAGAAGATCACTAATTTAAAAGAAACCATTTTTTATATATCAAGAGTAAACACATTTGAGCATACAGTATCATCTAGACCATAATTAAATTCGGAGGAAGTCATATTACAATAACAAGGCCAAGATGAATATGTGGGAGAGGTTAATGATATATAATTTTTTTATTTTTCCAATATAAGGGTGCATACACACAGGTGCATTCAGGTGCAATCATCCCATCACAAATGTTGGATCTCCCCCCTTTTGCTTGGATGGCTGATCCTAGCTTGTTTGAGCCGGCGACCGGTTCGGTTCCATCCGCCCTTGCGCGAGTGAACGATTGGTTACACCATTGAAGGCGGCACGACTTCCCGAAGTGGCCGGGAATACCCCAGGCAATGATGCTCCAATTACTCATGCCGAACTTGCCCACCAGCCTGCTCAGTATCGCATCCTCCCCCGATGACAAGGGACCTTTCACCTGGTCCTCAGCGACATCGCCGTTGGCACCGCTCAATTCTTCGAGCACGATGATGTCGTCGCCTCTCCCTTCGATAGTCGGGAGACTCGATCTGAGGCCGCAATGTCTATGTTGGTGGGCAAGGAAGGAGATGAGTCGGAAGGAGGAGGGGAACCGGAGAGGAGGAGGAATCCGCCGGCGTCTCCATAGCTTCTTGCTTCATCTCCAACTCCATTGGGTAATGGCAGTTTAGTTTTTGGTCTCTTTGATGCGAGGGGAATCGATGGCTTCAAAGCAAATTTGGGGCTCTCCGCTCGACATCACCAACCTTCGAGCTCCACGTCCTCGACCTCACCGATGCAACAAAGAAAAAAAGGAGGCTGACGCCTTTTTTGGAGTTACAACTGTACTATTGACTACAACTGTACAATTAAAAATAAGCATATTAAAATATTTTCTGGAGTTAATTTTAAATAATTCGAATTCAATTCAGCGTTAATAATTTTAAATCATTAATATTTAAGTTTTCTTTTGTATAAAAATTAATAATTTATTCTCATATTTTCATTTTCATTGAAATTATAGTTAAATCATAAATAAATGTCTTTTTTTTTCTCACGTTCATTTTTTTAGCTTTCAACAATAAAAAAATATTCCAACTAATATGCATACATTCTTAATTCTTTTGAGATGAATAGTTGGTTCTCAACATCCTTTTGAGATTACCTCTGTGATTTTGATTAAAAGGTTGTGTGTGTTTTGCCTTTTGTGATAGATTTCTTGGTCCATCTTTTTGGAAAAGTAAGAAATTGATTGTCAAACTCATAATCTACGAATAAAAAACTCTCACCAAACATTTCGAGTAAAAAAGTAAGTCTATCAAATTGTTATCTCTATATCGAATTGGTAAGAAAATAGTAGTTATTAATATCATGACTCAAATGGATACTCAAAAGAATGAGTTAAAAGTATCAAAATTTTATATCTATTTCGAATTAGTAAAAAAATAGTGATTATTATCATGATGAGAATCGATGCCAAAAAGAAATAATCCTCTTATCTTATATGCATATTGACAACAAAGTTTTATTTAGGTATGATGAAATTATCAAAACCTTGACTTACATACACAAGTATTCAATTTATCTACCACAAAAAATCAAAATTGGATAGTCATCTCTCATAAAAGTTTCATGGCATGGTAAATGTTTTTAAATGTTTATTTTTTTCTTGTATTTTAGTGGTCATATTAGTGCACACGGGAAAGAGAATAATAAAAAGAACGTCATTAATAACCACATCGACAATAACACGTGAAAAAATTCCCATATTTAGATAGTTAAAATACTTAATAAGTGTGACATAGTAATACAATCAATAATGTACATTTAAACTACTTGACATATTTAGAATTTGGGGATTACTAAGATGGCAATATATATATATATATATATATATATATATATATATATATACTCTAATAGATTTCATTTGAATATGAAGCCCACCAAATTCAAGATTGTTCGATTAAAACTAAATATTATGTTAAAAAAAATCATAACCTCATTCCAACTTATAGTAATTTTGATTGAGAGGATATGACTTTATTGAGCATGATCATTCCATTATTGTTTTCCTCCTTTTTATATTTGGAACATCAAAGATTTCTTTGCTCACATAATAATTAATATTGTACATTTAAACTACTAAACATATTTAGAATTTGGGGATATATATATTTTGATATATAAATAGAATCTCCTCTATTAGATTTCACTAGAATATGAAGCAAACAAAATACAAAATTGTTCGATTAAAACCAAACATTAGGTTCACAAAAATATTATAACCTTATTTCAACTTAGTCATTTTGATTGAGAGGGTGTGACTTGTTGAGCATGATCATTTCATTATTATTTTTCTCCTTTATATGTGGAACATTAAAGAGTTATTTGATCACAATAGAAATAATTAACATCGTGTTTTATGTTTTTTTTATTTTTGTCCATTCGTTTGTTAAATTCCATTTATCGTACTTTTATTCTTTTAATGGATTCCATTTGTTTGATTCATTTGTCATATGTCCTTTGCACGACATCTTTATTTTGAACATTGTAAGGAAATCTAAAATGATTCAATGGATTTGTCACTAGGTAACAGAAATAAATACTCCTCTTACCTTGCATGCATTTTGGCTATTGTTATAAAGTGAAAAAAGTTTTATTTACATATAATAGAATTATCAAAAGCTTGCCCTACATACACAATTATTAAGTTTATTTGTTTGACAAAATCAAAATTGGATAGTCAGATCACGAAGTTTCATGGAATGATAAATGTTTTTTTAATTGTATGATTTCTTTCTTTTTCTTGTATCTTAATGGTCATATTTCAGCAGTTAAAAAATAATAAAAAGAATATCATATAATAACAACGTAGACAATAATACATGAAAAATTTATCATATCTAGAGAATTAAAATACTTATTAAGTGTGACATAATAATACAATCGTTAATGTACATTTAAACGATTAAACATAAAGCTCATGAGGTAGAGAATAATATGACGAATATCATTAATAATGACATCGACAATAATACGTGAAAAAGATTTCATATGTAGATCATCAAAATACTTAATTAGTGTGACGTAATAATTAACAAATCATTAATGTACATTTAAACTACTAATCATATTTTGAATTTGCGAATATATGTATATATTTAATATATAAATAGAATCTCCTCTAATATATTTCATTAGAATATGAAGCAAACAAAATTCAAGATTGTTCAATTAAAACCAAACCTTAGGTTCATAAAAAAAAGTATAACCTCATTTCAACTTATAGTCATTTTGGTTGAGAGTGTGTGACTTTGTTGAGCACAATCATTTCATTATTGTTTTCCTCTTTTATATTTGAAATATTAAAGAGTTCTTTGATCACAGTAGAAATAAATAACAACGTGTTTTATGTTATTTTATTTTTGTATCCATTCATTTGTTGAATTCAAATTGTCGTACTTTTATTCATTTAATGGATTCCATTTGTCTGATTCATTTTGTCATTAAAGAGTTCTTTGATCACGATAAAAATAAGTAAAAATGTGTTTTATGTTATTTTAATTTTGTATCCATTCGTATGTTGAATTCAATTTGTCATACTTTTATTCATTCAATGGATTCCATTTGTCTGATTCATTTTTTCATACGTCATTTGCACAACATATCTTTATTTTGAACATTGTAAAGGAATCTAAAACAATTTCATGGATTTGTCATATTAGATAAAAAAAAACTCCTACCTTGCATGCATTCTGGCAATTGTCATGTTTTTTACAATGAGAAAAGTTTTATTTACATATAATAGAATATCAAAAGTTTGCCCTACATACACAATTATTTAGTTTATTTGCCACTCAAAATCAAAATTGGATAGTCAACTCATGAAATTTCATGGCATGGTAAATGTTTCATTGTATGTTTTTTTTCTTTTGTTTGTATATTAATGGTCATATTTCACTAGTGAGAGAATAATAAAAAAAATATCATTAATAACAACGTCAACAATAACACATGATATCATATCTAAACAGTTAAAATACTCATTAAGTGTGACATAATAATACAATCATTAATGTAAAACATATTTAGAATTTGGGATTACTAAAATGGCTATACATACATACATACATACATACATACATACATACATATATATATATATATATATATTTGGATATATAAGTAGGATATCTTCTAATAGATTTCATTAGAATATGAATCAAACAAAATTCAAAATTGTTACATTAAAACCATAACCTCACTTCAACTTATAATAATTTTATTTGAGAGGGTATGACTTTATTAAACACGATCATTTCATTATTTATTTCCACTTTTATTTTTGGAACATCAAAAAGTTCTTCGATCACGATACAAATAAACTCCATCACGTGTTTTATGCTATTTTATTTTTGTATCCATTCATTTATTCAATTCCATTTGTCATATTTTTTATTCATTTAATGGATCTATTTGTCTGATTCCTTTGTCATATGTCTTTTGCACAATATATATATATTGAATCTAATAAAAAACAGACAAATTATTCATGTTCTCTTTGCCTTGAAGCATTTCCAATGTTATGGTGGCATTGAAAATGAGAAAATAAATGATTATATAAATTAAGATTAATTATATATTGAGAATTCAACATTTAAATTGTGGTGTATAAAATAACGCGCAAGATAAAATGAAGGACCATGTTCAAAGTTATTCAACTTATATCATATCATACAAACAAGAAATTTACATTTGTACAACTACAATATAATAGTTATCAAATTTGAAAACGACAATAAAAATGCTTTTATTATGCTATGTTAAAGGGGAATGGGTCAAGACTAATAACTTTGTGGATGTTACAACTTGTTAAGATCTTGATATGCATTTTAATATTTTACAATTTTTTAACTATCTAGAATTTTTTTCGTAATCTTGTTTGTAATGTATTAGATGATATCATACAATTAGTACTCATTTTAATAATATAGAAATATATATATGTTCATGCTAATAATTAATTTAGCTAAATTTTATTATAGTATCGTTGTTCTTATTATATTTTAATATAGTTTTGGTTTATAAATAAATAGATATGTTACTAAAGGATAATAAAAGAGTTAGAGTGCAAATATTTTTTGTGAAACAATATTTTATCTTTTAATATGTAATATTGTAACAATATGTATGATATTAAGCTTATCGATCAAATCTTACGATTTTTCATCTTTATTATCCTTTACTAACTCTGCCAAATATCTATTAATTGTGCAATTGCATGTTTTATTCCAATAGATGGATTTGGACATCTTTTGTCAATCAGACCGGTGACTACCATTTTATATTATACATATATTGATATAATTATCTTATTGTTATAATTCACAAGTTTTGGATATGTGAAATATTGATTATTTTTACGTGGATAATGAACAAGGAAGATGATATTAGTTAACCGAAAAAAGCTAAGCGAAACACCAAAAAACCTAACGAGATCTCACAAATCCCATATCCCTTTTCGGGAGCTCATAATGTAGTGAACGCTTAGTAGAGATTTGGACAGAGCGGAATCCGCGTACCTTAAGGATCTTGCTCGGAGAAGGAAGAGCTCTCCACAAACCCTAGAAAAAGGAGCACCCGAAAACGATAGACGAAGTCACGACGGACGAAAGGAGCTCTATTTATTTCGAAGGCGGTGGACATTATTTTGTTGCTTTGCGCTCCTTTATTTATTTATGTATTTATTTACATATTAAAAACTTTGGATAATTGAGATATTTGTGAACAATAAGAAAAATAAGAAAAAATTGGCTTAAACTTGATATCTTCTATAAGTTCCAACTGAAAAAGGTAAAAAAATATAAAAATATAAAAAATAGTAAATAAATATGAGGAAATAAAAGTTGGTGCAAGTGAGAAATATACAAAAAGATAAAATACATGTATAATGTGGTCTGATTCTTGATTAGTTTTTTTTAGAGGACTCGAAAAGTTTAATTAGCTGAGTGTGATAAAAAATTATGTGAGGACCACAAAGCCATTTTTCTTCTAACTAGTATTTTAATGAACATAAGCAAATTAATGCATGCCTTTTGGAAGATTGGATGAACCAATTATTCAATGCACAATCAACATAAAATTACACTCAAAATATGGCATGCAAATTTGGATTACTATTTATGATGGTGATATGCACAAATGTGATGCTTTGTGTTGCAGTTGTAATCATGATAGATAGCAATGAGAAATCAGTTGAACTCATTTGATTGAAACAATGTTTAAGAGAAAAAAAACTTGCTAAAATGCATGATGTCTAAAAAAAACTTGGCTCCTCCCAACATTTTGGTTTATGTCATATAAAATTGCAAAAATAGTAAATTTAGTTAAAAAAAGCTCCTCCCATATTTTGAATTCTGTTATTACACCGCCAACAATAATGTCAACTATCTTGATTAGAAAAATAGGCATTTAAAATCTTTTAAATTAATGACAATATGTTTGTGATTATTATACAAGATTTCAATGGTTCCTAATGTTAAGATTATATTTATAAAAATAATAATTTTGTTAAATGGTTTAAACTTTTAAAATAAATATAGCACATCTATTTTCAGAGCATCATGGAAGAGAAACGGGGGTTGCAATTTACCAAAAAAAAGTGTTTTCCACCCCTCATTGGACATTTTACCCAAAGTATTGTTCCTTGCAATGCTGGAACAAGACTTGAAAGCATCATATCTGCATAATACTTTCCAAGGTTTGACATTTCACTTACCGGAGTGCGATTTTTGACGGAAAGATGGAAATTTGACTTTTTTTTTGTTTGAAAGTATGGAGAATGTGTTTATCCTTGCTTGTTATGATGCCAAATGCTGTCTACTGGCTCGTGTATCAAGTGTCCAATGCTTCGTATAGACCGTTTCTCCTTTGAAACTCTTTATAAAATTTCAGGCCTTTTTTTATTGTCCATATACCACTCTAGATTGTTAGCTTTGCAGTGAATTTCATGCCTTTTTTTTATTTGTTAAGTGATCATCAAAAGCCCCAATTTTAGTGCGACAGTAGATTCAATAAGTTTTTTTTATGTGGTTTGACATTTTTAATCCTCACCGACTTTCATTAAAGAATTAGTAGAAAGTTCTGCAAATGACAAGCTGAGCATGTGGGAGTCCATTGTGCAGAGTGCAGCAGCTATTATATTTCTTATATTTTCAAAGCAAATATAATCATCTCCGAGTAAATTTGGAAGCTCTCATCATATTATTTTTCGAAACCTTTTAAAAAATATTGTTTTTCAAAATGAATCGAAGTTTTGTCTTATCCACCATTTATTATGATCAACAATAGTAGAATCTTTAATTGATAGACTTACATGAAAAATATGCATTTGGTCCTTATCAATGTTATCAAAATTGAGTCTCAGGACGTAAAAATGTACGACTTTAAACGTGCTCGACTTCACTCTGAAACATTTCCGGTCGGCTCACGCTACAATCGCGTGCTGGAGTTTAGAATCGCTAGACGTATAAAACGATCCCACCTTTTTTTTTCCGCCGATTTAGTGGGTCACGTGGTCACACCACGTGATTGCAACCCCAATAAGGACGAAAAAAATCGATGATGCCCTAGGCCCTTACTTACCGCCGCTTGCTTGCCGCTGCCTGCCGCCGGTTGTTGACGCCTGCCGCCGGTTGTTGACGCCAGCTGTCGTGTGTTCAGTCGCCTGCCGCCGTGTTTTCCAGCCGTCTGTCACCGTGTTTTGCTGCCGCTTGCCGCCTGCCATTTCTGCCGCCGTGAATCATCGGTACAACCCTAGTCCCCTTCTCCTCTCTCCCTCAATCTCTCTCTCTCTCTCTCCGGTTGTTGCCGCCTGCCGCCTTGTGTTGATGCCTGCCGCCGTGTGTTGCAGCCGCCTGCGGCCATGTTTTCCAGCCGCCGTGTGTTGCAGCCGCCTGCCGCCATGTTTTCCAGCCGCCGTATGTTGCAGCCGCCTGCCACTCCCCGTCTCCTCCCTCCCTCAATCTCTCTCTCTCTCTCTCGCTGTCGTCACTCTTTCTCTCTCGCGGTCTGCTCCTGCTCGCGCGACTCGCCGCCTCTCAGCGCCTCCCTGCCCACGAGCAGGGAGCACCAAGGTTTCCCTGCCCACGAGCAGGGAGCGCCGAGGTCTCCCTGCTCGTGAGCAGGGAGTGCCGAGGTTTCCCTGCTCGTGAGCAGGGAGGCCTCGCCGAGGGAGGTGCTGCTCGTGAGCAGGGAGTGCCGATTCGTCCAAGATGATGAGCATTATGATTCGGAATTAGGATTTAAAACTTAAATTAGGAATTAGGGTTATATAAGTGCATGCTTAGTTAGATTTTAATTACTGTATGCTTTGTTACTATTGTATGCATAGATAATAGATTTAGTGTTACAGTCACAGATTTAGGTAATGAAAAATGGCATCTGGTTAAAACTTATTCTAGTTTTGGTAATTTGGAATTGATCCTTTGACATGTTGCTTGATGTTTTGGTAACTTGATGAAATTATATTATTATATTCAATTTTGTGCTAATTAATATATTAAAAAAATAATCGGGTAGAATGGGCTGCGTCGTGTTACATGTTCACGATCTACGTTTTTTCTCGGCCCTCTATGTCGTGTCCGTTTTACGAGTTTGACAACATTGGTCCTTATGATTTGTATGCATACGGAATCTTTTCGGTTTTTATAATTTTCGTGAAGTCATTTTTATACCTTATATTGCATTTGGGTGTTCATTGATTGGTGTTATATGGAAATTCTGATTCGCTCATTCTGGTTGCTTTATGTACCGTTGCTTCATTTGAAAAATTATTGCCATCTTGTGTTCAATAATGCCATAGAATTAATATTATTGTTTGATGTGTATTGATGAGTTTTACTTTCCAGATAAGTGAAAGAAAAGAATTTGGATATAATGGCTGGACAGAGGAACAGTTATGGGAAAAGATCTCACTCTCAGTCGGACTATGCTGACAATGGAGGAAGCAAGAGAAGGAATCCTGGTGATGACAGAGAGTCTTATGTTCCTGGACCTGATGATACTGTGTATCGTTTCTTATGTCCTGGAAAGAAGATAGGAAGCATCATTGGAAGAGGTGGAGAGATTGTGAAACAATTGAGATCTGAGACTCAAGCCAAGATTAGGGTTGGGGAGAGTGTTCCTGGTTGTGAAGAAAGAGTCATAACCATATTTAGCACGAACAGAAAAAGTAATACATCTGAAGATACTGGTGATAAAGTTTGCCCAGCACAGGACGCCCTCTTCAGGGTTTACGAGTGTCTGATCACAGATATAAAAAATGAAGAAGATGATATTGATGCAGGCAGTCCTGAAATTACCATTCGTCTGCTTGTCCCCTCTGATCAGATTGGTTGTATCATTGGGAGAGGAGGGCAAATTATTCAAGGTATTCGTAGTGACACTGGTGCTCAAATACGGATTCTTAAGAATGATCATCTCCCTGCATGTGCTATTAGCGGTGATGAACTTATCCAGGTATTCCTCTAAAAAAACTTATCTAGGTATATGTTTTAGAGTTTTTACACTCTGAACCACCATTTCTGTCTAAGTATAGATTAATCTTGTCTTGATATCTGTCCAAAGTCTTGAAATTAGATTTTTTTTTCTTTTTCTTGTTTTTTGAGGAGAAAGAATCTTTCTTTTTTTTATGGATATCATGTAAATAGGTTTTTTTTTATTTTATAAATCATGTATATTTTCATTGTTGGTTCTCTTGCTTAACGGTAACAGTTAGAGCTTTGAGATTGGTGACAGTTTGGAGGAGTTATGCTTCTAAGATTTCACCTTGACTTTCTTGTCATCATATCTTCCGTTAAAATTGTTTTCTGCGTTTTTTGCTTCTCTTTGCTGAATGTCCTCTACCTTGCTGTGGTCTTAAAAGTCATATTTTCCCTTGCCTTAATTATATATATCTGTTTAATACAATTTTTGTCATCCCTGAAGGAATAAGACCTTCCTATTTGATGTGATAGATTACAGGAGATGCTTCAATAGTTAGGAAGGCTCTTATTGATGTTTCATCTCGCCTTCATGACAATCCATCTCGATCACATCACCTCCTTATTTCTGGTCCCTCCCAAGTATTCCCCATGGGCAGTCAGTTTGGAGTTGCAAATACTGGCACCCCTGTTGTTGGCCTTGGTCCGTTGATGGGTTCATATGGATCTTACAAGGGAGATGCAGCAGGAGATTGGCCATCCTTTTACCCGCCTCGGAGGGAAGAAAGTTCCACCAAGGAGTTTAGCTTACGTTTGCTATGCCCTTCTGAAAATATAGGAGGTGTGATTGGCAAAAGTGGAGCGGTCATTAAACAAATTCGGCAGGAGTCTGGAGCCTCTATTAAAGTTGATAGTTCAACCACAGAAGATGACTGCACAATAACAATTTCTGCCAAAGAGGTGAGGGTCTATTGACTTTTTAATCGTCTTCTCTATATTTAAACTATAACGCAGAATGCAGAGTTGAATGAAGTTTTCCATGCAAGAAAATCAAGGACCATGTTTTCTCAAGCTGTTGTTTTTCAGTATTTTGAAGATCCAGTCTCTTCGACGATTGATGCTGCAGTGCGGCTGCAGCCTCGATGCAGTGAGAAAACCGAAAGAGACTCCGGTGATCTGTCATACACTACCCGTCTACTTGTTCCTACATCACGAATTGGTTGTCTGATTGGCAAAGGTGGATCCATTATCTCTGAAATGAGGAGATCAACACGTGCAAATATACGCATTCTTTCAAAAGAAAATCTCCCTAAAGTTGCTGCTGAAGATGATGAGATGGTTCAGGTGATAATACAAATTATTGTACCAGTTTCAGTGCACTATCATTTCATTAGCTTACACCAAGAGCTTGAGCAAGACTTGATTTGTTTCAGATAAGCGGGGACCTTGAAGTTGCAAAAACTGCACTAGTCCAAATAACAACTCGCCTGAAGGCCAATTTCTTTGAAAGGGAGGGTGCCTTATCTGCATATCCCTCCATTCCCTATCATGCTTTACATAGTAATCCTTCTGATGGTTCAAGATACAGTAGTAGAGAGAGTAAGGTACACAGCCGTGGTTATTCTTACTCTGGTGGATCTTCAAGTGATTTACGCTCGTCTGATGCTTATGGAAGTTATGGTGGTTCTCAGGTAATATTTTAACATGCTGTGTCCCTTTTATTACGTGTGTATTTTTCACGCCTCTCTATATCCTGCTCTTTTCACTCTTTAGGGTGGCAGTGGCATTTATGGAGCTTATGATGGTTACTATAGCCGTTCTGGTAGTGCTGGGTAAGAATATGATTAACTAGTGGTATTTTTCTTTAGGACTATCTTACCTGGATTATTTTTCATTTGTGAACTTTTAACAACTTTCTTGTTACCATTAGAAAACACTCAGCATTATTCAACCATACGCCTTCAGTAAAACATATATATATATCCACTCATATTCTTGCAAGAAGGATGTGTCTTGTGAATTAAGCAACTCCAATATGCTTATTCTCTCTACATAAAAAAAAACTCGTTTCCTCACTGTCATCTTGTATCTTAAAAAAATACTTAAGATAATGCTTGTCGGCATTACTAAAAAAAAACTTGTATCTTAAAAGGTTCTTCCAAAATAAGTTTGTATATTAAACAGAATGCTTTTCTTTTATTCGTAGTCAGTTGTCGTTCACGTCCTCTTTTTAATACACCTCTGGTCTGTTAAAATTATCAGAAACACAAACCCTGTTTCGCAAATGCACCTTGAACCCACTGACTTCTTTTTCTAGGCATTACTCTGTTTTGCAAATTCTTGTTGTATGAGTTTCTTTATTTTGATATATATTTTTAATGTGATTTAAATGGACAGCTTATGACAAGAAATTGTTCATATATATGTGATTCCTAACTAGCAGCTTCTTCTACCAGGTTATCTGGTCCCAACCCTGTTTCCCATGGGAAACATCATGGTTATTAGTATCCCAAGTGACTAGGGCCAACAGGTAGATTGCTCCTTCTACATTCTATCTCTTCAAATACATGACATCACACTGGATGCACTTGTGCTCTGTTGACCACTTTACTATCTTTTACCCAGCCTCCCACATGGCTTTCTAATGCACCTGTTTTTTAACCTTTGTTGCCATGCCATCCTAAAACACAGCTGAGGTCTGAGAAGCCTGGAGCCAACCTATATGAAGCCTCAAGCCTAAACCTGAAGACCAGATCATCAGAGTTTGATACTTATGGCCCACCATGCAATGATCTTGACCGTTAGATTCCCTTCATGCCTTTAGAACTATACCAAGTGATCTGGGCCTATGTTTGGAGTGTTTGCTCAATGCATTTGTATTGACTTTTTAATAAGATGACTGTGATGTAGATTGAACCTTCAAATCTATGGCTATGCTGATGACTTTCCCAAGTACTATCATAAATTGCCAAAAACTTTTAAGGAAACTTGAGGTGCTTAATTTATCTATTACAATTGTACTATTGATTGCAAACTTGTGGAATATCAAGTACTCCAAAAAAACTGCTGGCATTTCATGCATTTATATTTCATTGTTGACAATGCAAAAAAAAAAAAATCCCATATTATCTCTATTATTTAGAATTGATTGCATTTTCATGTTCTTTTTAACTGCAAACTGGGCAAATGATGGTCTTGCATCAATCCTACGCCAGACCCTTGTTAGCGTTGACATACTATGTGATACTCCTTAGTTAAGCCATTGACAAGGATCTTCAGCCTTATGTTTTGTTCTCTCCTAAAGAGTATGCGTTCACTGGTTTGCACTTTGTTACTCTAGTGCGGGAATCAGGTTGAAGTGTGTGAGCAGATTTGTGTTGTCAGGTGGTCAGTGAAGACATTATAAGGCGAAGTAATAATTGATGACCTGGATATGTGCTCAAGAAATTTATTAAAAGGTAGAGGCTAGATAAATGGCCCTTGAGTTGTCCCAGCTGAATGTGCCAGTCGATCTTGCTGGATTGGGATTGGTAAGTTAATTTGGAATTTCTCTGATGGTTTTTCTTGGGCTTCAGTTGCAAGTGATGAATATGCAGTGACATCAGTTGTGCAGGTGTGAACAACTATCCATTTTCCAGTAAGATATCTGGTAAGTAGTAACTGGGATTCGGTTATTACCTTGGTCTGACATTCATAACTAGACGGGGCTTTACAAGTGCAATTTAATGTCACCTTACTGAAATTTGCTTACCTGTAAAGCTGGATGAATCTTGAGAATGAATACTAGGCTCCTTTTCTAGATTGTGCCAAAGCCATGCACTTGGAAGTACGTATGTTGGGGGTTACTTAATTGGTTCATGACATGTTTCGAGTTGATCTTGTATGGAGATAATTGCCTGTCTTATTCTATTTTATCATCCTTCTTTACTTTCTGTCTGTAGAGAATTTAGTATTAATGCTTGTTGATAAAAAAAGGAAATGAACCCAGTGTGTGTATATTCATATTTATGTCTTTTTGAAAGATACTGTCTTCTTAGTTGATATTTGTGCATTGAACTACTAATAGCTATTTTTTTGGGAGCACTGTTGGTGGCTATTTAGTTGATTTGTCATTTTGTAGTTTAATTGTAAAATTAACTATTTGCTCAAAATAATATATTGGTTAGGTTTTTTCTTTTCTTGCAGTCTTTGCATTTAATACTGTATGTTTTATTCTTCTCACTTGTTTGTACTAACATTTATTTCACCTCGTGCCTTGATAGCAGGAAATTTTGTTTGATCTTTACATAATTCATTCTTGTGTTGTCATAGATCTCATAGTGCTTAGGGTTCAGATTTACCCATTCAGAACCTGCTACACAAGTGAATCATGTAAATATTAGAACATGTTAAAGTCGTGTATAAAGTAATATTTGTACTGCATTGTAATGTGCTAGTGATTTGCTGTTGGAATGTTTGATCTTTTGCACGGACATCATCACAGTATCTATTCCTGCCTGTTCTTTTATGCCATGTCTTGCATGGAAGAGCCTTTGGAACTTCTTGAAACGCCACTTCATATAAAATTAACGAATATGTTCACTGTGGCATTTGCAGCTGTTTTTTTTTTGTCTCACCTGTCATTTGATTTCTTCCTGATTGTCTTGGTGAATTTCTGTGTTAATTATACCTTTGGTAAATATTCGAAATTTAAGGGATACATGGAGGTGTAAAGTTAAGGGGGGAGATCATTTAAGCCATTTGATGATGTCATGTCGACATCAAATTATTTAAGTTATTTTAACTTTTTATATTTAGATCCACCATCAATCAAAATTTTAATTACGCTAAATCTTTTATGGGATTATACATGCATTTTTCTGTATTTTTAATAAGTTCCAACCAATGGTGGAGTCAGAAAAATTTTCAATGGGTTGACTATCATGATAAAAATTAGTGTTCGGATAATAAAATAATTAATAATTTATATATTATAGTTAAAATTTATTGATGGAATTAAAATATTATTTCTAAATTATAGCAATAATTTATTATAAATAAAATGTATATTTGAAAGAAAAGTATTATTTATACGAGATTTTATTTTCTTGAAATCGATCACTAATAATATTATTATTGATAGTATTAAATGTATCTTTTTCAATATATGTTACCAAATAATCATTCATCAATTGATTTCTCATTCGATTTCGTAATTTGGACTTCATAATATTCATTGCGGAAAAAGTACTTTCAACGGTTGTCGTTGCGATGTGTAGAATCAAAGCCAACTAATTTTTGAGAAAGGTGAGAAAGATTGCAAATTTTGAAAGCTGTCATCTGAAATTTAGAGTATTTTAACTTAAATTAAAATTTAGAGTATTCTAATTTAAATTTCTCTTTTCACTCATTATTTTTAAAAGTAGGATGTCTTTTTTGAAATATTTTTATAATGACATGATTAATTGCAATATATTACATTAAATTAAATTTAGTCTAATAAATTTAATAATTAAATATAATATAAAGCTAAATATGTAAATGTGTTAAAATTTTTTAATTAATATTTTTGTGTCCTCATATATAAAGGGTAATAACATAATTTAGTAAGATAAATAATGCATAATAAGCTGATAACATAAAAATTAATTATTCCAAAATAAATAAAATCATTTTATAAAATACATTTGTCATACATGGCACAATATCATGAAAAATAATGAAACTAAATATATTGCAGGCAGAAATAAATTAGGATATTAAAAAACAAAATAATAAAATGTAATTATTATTTAAGTTTGATGAAAATAAAAATATTTGTATATTTGTATATTTTTATTTTTTTAATCACATGGAAAATGCGTCTGGTATTGGCAGTGCAGCTTTTTATGACGTCAGGATGCTCCGGAACGTCAGTTTTCGTTTTAATCTTGCAGCAGAGTGCCATACATGCAAATGTATTGGCTTATTTTGATGGTGATTTTTTAATTATTTATTTAGATGTATTTAGTTATAAAAAAATATAAATTTATCTTAGTTTAATTAATTGTAATAAATCGCAGTATAAGTGTTATTATGTAATGGGCGACTAGTGATGGAAATGAAGGGGTGAGGCGGGACGGTGAGTGATGGGTGGTGAAATATAGCGTGGCATCGAAAAATTTTATGTGTAAAAGTTATTTTTATTTTTTTATTATATATCTAAAGTATTTATAATGGTTAATCATTAATAAATATTTATCATATATTTTTTATTATTTAATTTATTTTTATTGTATTATGTGTTTGACATATTTTTAACTTTTTTTTTGTTATATTTATTTTTATATAATTTTTTCATTCATGCATTTATTTTAAATAGTTAAAAATGAAAGATAAATATCGATAAAAATTAATTTCATCGAGGAGAGATTGATGGGAGAAGAGAGAGAGAGAGAGATGGAAGAATGATTAATTTAGTCTAAAATTATGGGTTATTTTCATAATTTTTTTATCCTTAAAGTATCATGATTTTTTTCCTTTAGTTTTTTTTTATTTTTTATGAAAATATCAACTAATAAATATAAAAAGAAAAAATATATTGATGAAGATAATTTAATCTCTTTTATAAATGTCAATTTTTTTTCACCACTTTAATCCTTCAAACAAATTTTTTATTTTTTATATTTATTATTTTATATTTTTTTGAAGGCATGGGTAATTTATTTTTTTATAAATAAAAAAAATAAAACTAACGAAAGACATAACAAAATGGAAAAGTCACAAGTTCGTGATTTGAGATTAGACGTGAAAAATCGTAATAATTTAAGGGAGATTTATAAATAATTTTAAAATTATTAATCCTTAATGAAAAATATGATGTTAGGAAGGTTTAGTGACTCCTCTTAATTAATAAAAAATATTATCTAAACTTTCCATCTAAACAAGTCCTTAGAATTTGATACAGAAAAGTTGATAATAGATGGAGCGGGTTAGAGAAAAAATGACATAGGAATAATAAAACTCAATGATTTGAATAAAAATTGAATTGAGCCAACTATATTAGATTGTAATTGGACATACGCATTAGAATTTATAATTTGATTAACTTATCCTCAGAGGACAGTCCCTGACAATTCAGGATGAATTTGCTGCAGCATCATATTTAGCGGGCATATATCTACTACCCCACAGAAATGCCTAATTGTCTCATGCTGACCTTTTCCTCGTCCTAGAGACCCATGTCTAGTTCTTGGTTGTGGTTGGAGGGCTGGGGACCCTGGCACCTGTTTCTTTGCAACTAGTAATCCTCATGGTTCTAATCATGAAATTGCAGGCGTTTGGATGCGAGATTATGAGTGCAATTAGGATCTTATTTTCGACTGATTATTAGAACTAAAAAGTCTAATAATTGAGAGCTACAAGGTGGATGTTTAGACCGTTCGCACTAGGGATGGAGATACAATTATTTTTTAGGAAGAGCGAACACATATTACAAAATATAAAATAAAAAAATAAAAAAATATAGTTTAATAATGAGAAGATCTCTAAAAAAAAGCTAAAGAAATTAACGGATAAAATAAAGCATTAAGCGGGCCAACCTATAATATAAACTAAAAAAGTTTGTGGGGAGTTGCCTCGCACCTTCAATGGGAAGCAAGTGGAGGAATTACGTCGTTTGGAAGTTCCAACTTAGTGCTCTCACCGCTTGATGCACCTTTTGAGTTTGAGAATGTTTTGATGATGATGACGACGATATGGCGAGCGAATGCATAATTCTTGTTGCACTTCAAGCATACAATTGAAGGGAACAAAAGGAAACCATCCTCATCCTTAATCAAATTCCAATGTTATGAAATGTAAGACAAATCGGGCATTTACTTTGGAAAAGTTGCAACACATAGAAAAGGAGTTCAACAACAGGGATGACGTAATTTTCCTGTGAGAGGGTTGGCCATAGTAGGTGCTTGGTAGAGCAAAACCCTTCGCCCAAGAATAATTTCCACCTCTCCTTTTAGTGGCATGTGATATAATAATTTCCACCTCATGTAAATCATAATATGTGGATATTTAGCACCGATACACATACGGTTAACCTACCTTGTTCATTTAGGATAAATAGTTTCCAGTTCCAGACTATAACATTATAGGGGAGTTGTCATGAACCTTAGACGTGCATGTGAAAATATTTACATCCTTGCTTACTCCATCAATTGTTATGTTGTTCTTACACCTTATTTCTTAGAAAATAGCAATATATATAGTTAAAACTAGACTAAGCAATCAAAAGAGTCTTTTCGGACTTGATGGCCATTATCAGGGTTTAAATAATACACAATACATATAATATACTTGTTTTGAGAGCCTATCTTATCTCAACTTTAATTTATATTTTGGTGTTATATTAGATTTTTTTTATTAGAAAGGGAAGTCCATGAACTTAATATAAGAAAAATAAAGACAGAAAAGAAAGGGGTACATTGAATTGATGTTCTTTCCATGATATTCCTAAATAGATGTATTCAAGATAAATGCTCGTAACATATGTAAAAAAAATATGAACTTAATATATTTCATATATATATATATATATATATATATATATATATATATATATATATATATATATATCTTATGATACTACTTGTAGTTATCTTTCTCCAGTTATTCAGTACAAGCATCTCATTTGATGTGGAATAATTCTGTGCATTTCATTATTGGGAAGGACATTATTGTTCTCTCCCGTACATATTTGTGTTCGTCACTATTTATCAATCAATACATGTTCTTCCTTTTTTCCACCCATGAAAAATGTGAGATTCCTTTTTCTCAGTGTTTGGATGAGAACAGTTTGTTGGAACTTAGGTAAATTCTACCAAACATCAACCAAAGTTTCCGTGGGTCCCACGGAAACTTTGGTTTCGGTTATCCCATTGTTCTCGCTTGTTCGCGAAAAAAGTTCTGACGAGATGCTAGAACTTTTTCTCACGTTAGAACTTCCTCTGCGCCTCGAATCCCACGCGACAAACTTTTTTCTCTCTCCACAGATACATCTGCACGGACATCGGCACAAGTTCTATATAGCACAACCAAACACTTGCCAAAATTAGTGGAACAAATGTATCAAATCAAAGGCCAAAGTTCTGTCAAAGTCGAACTTATATCCAAACAACCAGTTAGAACAAATAATCACATCACCATAGTTCTACGAACTAAAGTTCTAGAGTTCTAATGCTGCCAAACACAGAGGGTTTTTTTCGCTAACCTCCCCTGAACTATGAACTTTTTTACGTCTATCCAAATATTTTGAATATTCCGCTAACCCCCCTTGAATTATACCACCTTTTCCACTTAAGTCCATCCACCTTTTCCGTTAATTTTTATTTTTTTTAATTTATGAATGACCAAATTACCCTCAAAACTTAAAATAATATAAATAGTAAATATAAAAAATGTTGGCAACTCATTCCATCACTGTTGGGGTCAGCGGGATAGTAGATTGTGAAGAGCGGCACATCCAAGAATGTTGCCAAGGACATGATCCACATTCTCTCCGGCTTCAACAATCGCCTCCTCCATCCACAACGATCTCCTCTTCTATACCTCGTCCAAGGGGCGGGGCCATTGCTGTCGAGGTTCCTGGCAGAGGCTCTCCCTCGTCCGAGGCTGAGCACAGTCTTGATGAGACCGAGCGGGTCGTCAACCACTGGTACGCCTCTGACGCCTTCCTCTAAGAAGCCACTGATTCGCCCATCTCTAGCATTGACGCCGTCGACGAATACCTTTCGGCCATCGACGAGATCGTCTACGTATCAGTCACTGCAGAGGTTGACTAGAACGATCGGCTCACTGACCACGCAGACACTGTGCGTCAGATGGCCAGATTCGTGTCACAGAGAGGCCCCCCCGCCCGCCGATTTTGGTCGCCTGACATCGCAGCCCTCCACACTACAAAAAAAATAGGTAATTACAGACGGTTTTGACCGTCTGTAATTTGTCGAGAACAGTCGGAAATGACATTTTTCGACGGATGGCGTTCGTGCGAAAATGACGCGTCGCAAATGATTTGCGACGGTTATCGCAGAACCGTCGAAATCTTCGACGGTCCAGCCGGCTGGCGCGGCCGTTGGCCGTTGAAGATTTAAGATGGTTTGAGCAGTCGATATTCATCGATGGTTCGAACTGTCGATACTATCGACGATTCAAATCGTCGATAGTTTAAATCGGCGGTTTGAGCCGTTGAGTTTTAATGGTTCAAACCATCGTTAACTTTTGACGATTAAAATCGTCGATGCTTATTGATGAGTATGACCGTCTATAAGTTCGGATGGACGGTTAGAACCGTCGATAAGTATCGGAAAAAAATAAAACATATCGACGATTATCGACGGTTCTAATCGTCAGAAACATTAAAGAAAAAAATGATAGAAATTAAATGTCCAAACACATAAATACAACAATTGTTCACATGTAATGAAATGTAGCAGCATGTAATGTCCAACACATAACACATAACACATGCAAATCCAAATATTGTAATGTCCAACACATAGCACATAACACAAATGCAAATCCAAACACACAACACAACATCATCAAATATCCAACACAACACAAAGAAGCCACGCATCATAGTACTACATCGTCCTCGTCGTACTGGTCGTCGAATTCGCCACGCATCATGTCACACATCATCTTCTTCATTATAAATAAAATATGGAAGAAACATCATAAACAGTAATCCACACTAATTAGGAACATCTAAATACTAATTGAACTAATCATAAATACTAATTAGAACTAATCGCAAACATCATAAAAACTAATTAAAAGTAATCATATTTGCACTATAAAAAAACAAATTACAACTAATGAATGAAATCTAAAATAAGAAATTTAAAAACATTACGTATTTAATAATTACTACAAAAAATAGAATTCATATTTCATTGTCAACACATATAAAATAGTAATGATTTAAAAATAAATAACTTACATAGTTTGGAATAACAAAGACAATGAAATAATTCCAATAACCTGCATTTAAATTAAACATAAGACAACTAAAAATGTAATATCTAAATTTATGATACACTCAATTTAAATATTCTTACACTTTTAAAGTTGTTGAAAGGAGTCACCTCACAAAGCTCTTCTCGCAAGAAAATAAAGTCCTTTACGAAAAATGAAAATACATTAACACACATCAGGAAAAAAAGAGAGAAAACCTTATACGTAACATTATTCTTCCTCTTTTCCAAACATATTATACGTGACATTATTCTTAGTTTTCTCACATAATATTTGGTGCTTATGATATTTTCCTCATTCAACTCATGCCTTTGATAAACAAAGAGAGAAAACATGATTCAAAGAGAGAAGAAATACAAGCTAAGTTGCATATATAATCTCATCTTCAGATTTTTAAGTACGAACAAATTCAGAAGAGGAAGTTGAATCCATTAGATTCCAGCTTGCATCTCACCAACATTCTTTTCCACTCTTGTACAGATATATACTTGTTATAAAAACACAACTACGGCACTGAAACTTAAAATGTGATTTTCCAAAAATGACATTTACTGGCTGGATCGGAACTCAATCCACAATCTCCATGTTGATCGGAACTGGCCGCGGCGGCAGGATCGGGACTCCGCGGCCGAATGTGGCTGCCGCGGGCGGCCGGATCTGGCCGTGGCACAATGGCAGGATTTGGCCGCCGCGCGCGGCCGGATCTGGCCGTCGCGGCAGAATCTCGCTGCCGCGTGCAGCCGGATCTGGCCGCTGGGCAAGAATGAAGGGCGGAGGCTAGGAGAGAGGCCGGAGGATGTCGACAGTTTCTAACGTCGCAAAATATAATAGTACATATCAATTGAAATAGAAATATATAATTCCTTTTTGACGGTCATAGCCATCGAAAATATGTAAATTATAATTATTTACGAGTTCAAATTCCGATGGTTCTGATCGCTAAAAGTTTTGACGGTTCCTCAAACTGTTGCATTTTTCGACGGTCAGAACCGTCGATACTAAAAATATAGATAACCTATCAACGTTAACATATTTTGACGACTATGACTGCTGAAAGTTTCGACGGATAGAAAATCGTCGATATTTTTTACGGTCCGAACCGTCGAAAAAACAAAATGGAAACTCGTCACCCGATTTTACTATCTTCGACGGTCATGAGCATCGATACTTGCGATGGAAAGTTTTGACTAATTTTAAATCATCATAAGTTGAGACGGCTAGAACCGTCAAAATGTTATCCGACGATAATTACGACGGATATTTCGATCCGTAAAAAAATTCTTCGTAAGTCAGACGAATTTACTCCCGTCAGAAATGACCCGTCGAAAATTGACTATTTTCTTGTAGTGCCCCTCCCCGATTCCCCCCTTCCCCGTGAATCTGGTCACCCGAATCATATTTTTTATTTTATAATACATTATTTTATATTTTAAATATTAGATGATAGAAAGAAAGGGTAATTTGGTCATTTTATAAATAAAAAAAATAAAAAAATAATGGGAAAGTTAACAGAAGTTGACGGATGAACTTAAGTAAAAAAGGCGATATACTTCAAGGGGGGTTAGCGGAATATTCAAAAGACGTAGGTGGATGCGAAAAAAGTTCACATTTTAAGAGGGGTCAGCGAAAAAAACCCTTTCTTTGAAGTTCATATTTCAAGAGTGGATCGATGCCAGAAATTTTGTGCAGCAAAACATCATCTTGAAGATTTTAGACGTCGAAAAAAAAAAACAACACATGATGAAGTCGAGCCATTTGATCTTGCTCTAACGTCACCCAACAACAAGTAGTTTGACTTAATTTTAGAAAGTACGTAGCAAATATTAAAAAATATGTATAAAAGTTGCCAACGGCTAAAAGAATACAGCAACCAATATCATCTAGAGCCTATAAAAGATATTGGGAAGGTCAATAATTCACAAACCATTTTTTTATATATATCAAGAGTAAACACATTTGAGCACCCAATATCATCTAGAGCCTAAATTCGTAAAATTTTTTTTCTCTCCTTTCTTTTGTATTCTTGAGTGAGATTCATATTGTAGGAGAGAGACTTAACCTACACATGCATGATTAGCTCGGATGACGTCAATACACATTGTTCATTTAGGAGAAATAATTTCCAGTTTCAGACTATAGCATTATAGGGGAGTTGTCATAAACCTTAGACGTGCATGTGAAAATATTTACATGCTTATTCCATAAATTGTTATATTGTTCTTACACCTTATTTCTTAGCAAATAACAATATATATAGTTAAATCTAGACTAAGCAATCAAAAGAGTCTTTTCGGACTTGATGGTCATTATCAGGTTTCAAATAATACAAAATACATATGAGACATATTTGTTTTGAGAGCCTATCTTATCTCAACTTTAAGTTATATTTTGTTGCTGTATTAGATTTTTTTTCGGTTACAAAAGAAGTCCATGGACTTAATGTAAGAAAAATAAAGACAGAAAACAAAGGGGAAGAGGGGTACATAGAATTGTTGTTCTTTCCTTGATATTCCTAAATAGATGTATCCAAGATAAACGCTCGTAACAGGTATAAAAAAAATATAAACTTAATATATTTCAGATATAATTTTTTTTGTGATACTACTAGTAGTTTTCTTTCTCCAGTTATTCAGTGGAAGCATCCCATTTGTTGTGGAATAATTCTGTGCATTTCATTATTGGGAAGGACATTATTGTTCCCTCCCGTACATATTTGTGTTCGTCACATATTTATCAATCAGTACATATTCTTCCTTCTACTTTTTTCCACCCATGAAATGTGTCAGATTCCTTCTTTGAAGGTGTTGGGAATCTGATCCTTTGGTACTTAACTACTCACCCCACAATTGAAAGCTTACCTACCCTTCAATTTCAGAACAAATTTCACTTGTCAATTAAAACATATTCACTTCCTTTTTTAATATCAGAACATGATCGACCTGAATTATTAGCATCAGAATTCTTTTCATTTTCCTCTTAAAACTGTACCTGGCTTTAAAGCCGTTGAGACAAGAACACCTACAAATACAATGGTTAAAGGGCAATTCTGCTTATGTCTATAAGGATCAAGGTGCTTCAAGCTCCACGGGAATGACATAACATAACGAGAAGGGAAAATTATAAGTTTTTCAGCGGATTGGCCACAATATCACATGGATAAGCTTTTCAGCAGTGATGACGGTTCAACTCCAGCGCTAAATAGTGCACTATTCATATATTAAAGGTCCATCATTAAACACAATTATTTCGTTACACCTGCATCGAAATTGACAAATGAAACTCCCAACAAATATTTTTTTATAAGGACTTGAACTAGAGACCTAACTTACCACTCCACTCGTATTTAGATGAAGTTATAACCGAGTTTGTGTACAGTTTAAACAGCCAAGACTACAATTCACATGGCATTGTATGACCTGACCAACTATGCACAACTTGCCATCTTGTAAGGTTTTCGTATTCTTTGCTGATGAGTCTTCTTTTTAATTTTTCCAAGGAACAAGCAAATTACTTGTTGCCATAGCACAACCGAAGAATTTGTTTAAATTGTAGTCACAACTGAATCACTTTGATGTCTCATGCGTCAATCATCACCCTCAAACAAAGATAATCACGTTATTTAAACCCAAGCTTTATTTTTGGAGACCTTTGAGAAGTCAATTGAAATGGACCAAACTATACAAGTTAGTCCATGCACGGAAGTAACCATATATATAATTATAATAATGTAGTAGATTCTGAAATAATATTCTTTCTTCTTGGGAGATGCCCATGCAAATAACGAAAAGGATCAAAACTATGGATGGAAACTGGAAAGGGAAGCAAAACAAGGTCCACTATATATGTTAGAAGGACGACATAGAGCAATGACAAATCAAGCTTTCTTAGCCAGTCATTTTTTGGCACCAAGTGCAGCAATCAATCACTTGGAGAGCCCATGCACATTATTAATAATTAGCTTGTGGAGACACGAACTCTGAGCCCATGAGCCATGGACAGTATCGTCATCATCCTGTACCGCACAGGATGATTCGGCACGAGAGTGAACCTAAAGAACCTGCAAAGGATGGCCAGCGTCATCTTCATCTGCAGGTATGCAGAGTCCTTCCCCAAACATATCCGCGGCCCTGCCTGCAAATTATCACACCATATCAGTACAAAGATAAGTTGCTGACAGCCGATCTAGAGCAATGTGATAGATATGCGTAGATCTGCTGTTGCAAATGGTTAATTTAGTGGTGCTGTACTTGGAAGGCTGTGAACTTGAACGGCGACGCGGTTTGGAGGGCTCCGTCCTTGAGCCACCTCTCGGGCTTGAACTGCGCGGCGTCCGGCCCCCAGTTGTACTCCATCCTCCCCATGGCGTAAGGGACGTAGGTCACCATGCTGCCGGCCCTCAGCTTTGTGCCGTCGGGCAGCACATCGTCCTCAAGAACCCCTTTGGGGTCCTGCAAACGTCGGCATCAATCGCGCGCCGCGTCATGGAAACATCACAAAGACAGTGCACAAAGTAAAAACCGGGTTCATGCATGCATGCGCGTGACGTCACCTGGGGGACTGCAGGATACAGCCGAAGGGTCTCTGTGATGCATGCGTGCAAGTAAGCGAGGCGTCCCAGGGAATCGTAAGTCAGCAACTTGGCGAATCGCTCGACCCTACCAGCGAAGGACTCACCGTCATATGCGTCTGAATCATTGGCCTGTTGCTCCTCGAAGGATTGGAGCTCGGCCCTGAGCCTATCCGCCACTGGGGGATGCGTGAGGAGCATGTAGATGAACCACGACAGGGTGGTCGCCGTCGTGTCCCTTCCTGCTATCACGAAGTTGAGGACGACGTCCCTCAGGCTCTTGTCATCCCGGAATCCACTCTCTGGTTCTTCTCCGAGCTCGATAAACCTCGACAGTATGTCGTGCTTCATCACCTGCTGTAATGATTGGTAATCAGTGAGAAAGAACTGCTATGTGATGTACTAAATCGGGCTCTTTATCGCCTTACACTACAGTAGTTAAAAATATTCTGATGTCTTCCCCGGACCGAAGTAGACAAGATTGGCCACCTGTTCTTGTCTGAGAACAGAAGAAAGCAAAATGCAATGGTCTTGTGCCTCTCTCTGACACTGCTCGTTATCAGAGAAAGACGAGCGGCATATACGCTCTTGCATCGACACGTGTACTTAATTGAACACATGTTTTTGGTTTCTTTCAGAAAATTTCATGGTGAATATTTCAACTTTCTTTCAGACAGATGAGAACTTGTAAGAGGAAAATAAAATAAAAATTCCACGGTCACTACAAACTTCGAACTTGATGCATTCATTAAAAGGACATTTACCGCATTTCCGACTCCATTAGCACGAGTTTGCTGAATCTCAGCTTTTCTTTTGGTTATCATGCCATACGTAAATTCGTCGACGATCTTGATACTTTGCTCGAGGAGAGCCTCCGATCCGATGCGAAGATACCTTTTGATCTTCCAAAATGGATCAAAGAACCGGAGAGTGACTATGATGTTAGCAGCATCAAATGCCAGAGCAAAGGTGTTATCAGGCAGGTTGTGAGACAGCGTCCCGATTTCAACTCCGAACCCTACTTTGCATATGGAATCTAATGTCATTCTCATGAACCGATCCTGCAGTACAATTAATTGGAAAACACTTGAAATTTATCATAATCTAAGTTTTTTTTAAAAAAAAAGGCATTAGAATTCATGTACATAAATAACTAGTTTTTTTAAATTACCTGCATGTCGATATATTGGTTATCTAGTGATACTTGGTGCAGAATGTTGGAAAGCTTCAATGCATACTCCCTGAACACGTTGGTGCTGAAATCTCTCAAGTTCTTGGAGGCAAATTCGAAGCTCGCCGTCTTCCGTTGCTTCCGCCACATATCACCGTCGGCGTTGAAGATCCCGTCGCCGAGCAACACATCCATGTAGGACCGGTAGGATTCCCCCTTGATTAAAGATCAATCATATCACCAAACAGAAATGACAGCTCAAGCAACTTACGGAAATGCACTGAGATTGATCTGCATCAAAATTCACCTTGGGGTAATTGTTGAAGTTGGTCTTGAGGACATGCTCCACATTTGTTGGGTCTGCAATGTAAGTGTAGGATGTGAAGGGCAGCGAAACAGAAACGGTCCTGGAGCGGGAGAGATAGGTGACGAGCCAGTCGTGCATCCTGTCGTAGTTCCTGAGTAGCTCCAACGTTGCACCAAGTAAAGGCCATGTCTTGGGTCCCTTCTTGCACCTCTGAGTCCACCTGTGGATCAAGAGCCATGAGAAGAGAGCAAATGCAAGTGCAAGGCACTTGAGCAAGTCCAATGTCCCTGCCATGGCCATTTTGCTGCAGAGATGGTTGCAGCAGTGGAAGATGGAATGGTTAAATACCTCTCGTCCCGTTTTGTTTATAGAGAGATTTTGTAGTACCATTAGTTGAGATGCTGGTAGCTGGTCATCTTTGCATGAACCCTTAGAAGATGATTTCATCCCTTGTGTGTGAGGAATTATAGAGGGAGAGATCCACATCTCCACCCACCAAGTCAAGATTCAATGTGTGTAACAATATTGAAAAATTAAACATATAAATAAATATATGGTGACAACAAGTTCGCATATTCTTTTGGGGTTAAAAGAGTTACAGATTTTTTACTTGATGTCTGAAACTTCCATAGTTTATCCATCTTTGCTGGACAAGATTCAAGAGCATGATGTATGATATGTACGTTTTTTTAATCAATAATTTCGAGTCTGCTAATAATAGAAAACATAAAGATACATCTGCATAGACACCTACAAGCAACTTTGTAGGAGTATACCCAGGTCATGAGGTTATAACTTCTAGATACATATTAATGGAAATATAAACATTAATTTGATTCTAAACATCTCCATGATTAAATTAGCTTTACACATCTGTAATGTCTCGTTTGTTAAGCTGGATCTCTAATTGCTTCACAATTGTAATGATTATTTTGATATATATATATCGTCCTTCCATCACAAACTTAAATCTCTTTGTGAATGGTCCACTTTCAGTATTTTCATGATCTGTAGTACGCCCAAAACCTACAATAGACCTGGGTGCTGAAGTATTAATTTGCTGCTTCAGTAATTTACAATCTGCTAGGTTAATAACTTAAGTGACGTTCTGTATCAACCTGTTTGACAATGACAACCAGGTAACATGTAATTAGTTTTATGACTTTGAAGAATTATCCCAAGTCTTTAAAAAAACACCAAGATTTAGCATGCAACATCTACTTTGTACCAAATGTTTCATTGTGGTCACCATTTTGACAAGTCAGCATTGTAGAGAGCATATGAAACTTATAGGTAAAAGAGGTGCAAGCAGGCAAAGATATCTAACCTAACAGGTTGCCTTTGCAGCCCATTCTGTATCTTATAAGTAATATATATATATATATATATATATATATATATATATATATATATATTTAATACAATATACATACATCCATATGTGATATGTACATAATATATATATATATATATGATGATGATGATCACCACCTCCATGGCTACATAAATCTTTAGAAGCTCCAGCCAGTTCCACTTGGTCCCAAGCTTCATTCTTTCCTTATCCAATTCCTGATTGAACATTGCTGGAGATGACTCTTTCTGTTTGTTAAGGTAAATTCTGGAATCAGAGATCATGGAGTTGCCTCCAGGTTTCCGGTTCCATCCGACCGACGAGGAGCTCATCACTCACTATCTCGCCAGAAAAGTTGCCGGAAACAGCCTCAGTCCGGCTGTGATAGGACAGCTGGACTTGAACAGGTGCGAGCCATGGGATCTACCATGTAAGTTCCTTCTTCTTTTTTCTTTTAATTCTCCCCACTGCATGCGTTTCTGATCAAAGCTTGATATGATCATTATTCATACACCCTACGTGAAAATTTTTTGCAGCGAGTTCAAAGCTGGGAGAAGAGTGGTACTTTTTCTGTGTCAGGGACAGGAAGTACCCCACCGGCGTGAGAACGAACAGGGCCACGGAGTCTGGATACTGGAAGGCAACAGGAAAAGATAAGGAGATACACAGGAGGAAGATCACAGTTGGGATGAAGAAGACTCTGGTTTTCTACAAAGGGAGAGCACCCAGAGGAGATAAGACCAACTGGGTCATGCACGAGTACAGACTGGAAGGCAAACAGCCTAAAGACGTATGCATCCATCTATCCCGGTATTCAATCTTCTGGATCAATGTTTTGCTCGTCGCCTCTGATCTTGTCTTCTTTCTTTTGTACAGAATGACTGGGTGATGTGTAGAGTTTTCTACAGATCATGTTCAGGTCAGAAGGACGTGGCTCCGATTAAGATGAGGTCATGGCCGGAAGAGGAGATCAGTTCTTCCGCTGCCGTTCCACCGGTGGTGGACGATCGCAACGTTAACGGAGGCTCATCTGTATCTGATGTGAAGATCCACGTGACCTGCTTCTCCAATCCCTTGGAGGACCAGAAGGGCTACGAGGAGCTGCTGGCGAGCTCTTACGACTCCACTTTCCTCTCCAACGACAACGCCTCATGGTCCTCGCTCAGTCCATCCAAGAAGCCACGAAAGAGCTTCATGGCCATTAACCAAGCACCACCGGACGCCGTGATCTCGCAGCGCCAATGCGTTTCGCCAACCGTAAAAGGGAAGGAAGGAGCCGGTGTTTCAGATGAAATATGGATGAGCAGTCATCTGCAGTCTGATACGTCTTCTGCTGCTGTTGAAGTATGCCTCTTGAATTACCAGGAGGCGTTTCGTGTTCCAGCCCAGTTCCTGCAACTTGATGGCTGGTCCTTGAGCCAGTGAGGCGAACAGCTGAAGCAGACAACAGATCGAATGCTGTCAAAAGGCAGCTAATCTTGCAGTGTGTTGATATTTGAGTCGTCCTTTTTTTTTCTCATTTTTTGTGAAGTTGGTGTGTTATAACATAAGATCAGTGTGAAGTATGATACTTTTTGTCGGAACAGCTACTGTTCTGTCACATTTAATCACAAGATTTGTATCATTTTACTCAGAAATGAAGAAACTTGAATTGTTGAATTTATTCATTACATGCAGTAACTTCTGTGGCTTCTGATGATATAAAAGTACTGAAATTATATTGAAAAATCCAACTCATAGGTCACATAAAGTATTATGTGCTTCTTGTCTTTCTTTGGTGCAACAATGGTTGAACAGAAGAATATAAACTTTTTAATTATTAATTCTTTTCTCATCCCTTATATATTAGTTACTTGGTCAGTTTATAAACTTCCATATAATGTACATTTGTTAGTAAATTTAAAGTTATTTCTTTATCACAAATAGTTGCAAACCATAAGAATGCAACAGTAGATCAAATAATTAAATGCTACAGTATGGCCAGCTTTTTTCCATGATATATGGTCCTTTTTTTGGAACTTATTAATAGGAACGAACAAACCAGCATTATTAAGCCCAAGCCTATTCATCCAAAACTAATGGCTCTAAGAGGATCAACCATCCATTAATGCAGAATTCTATTACTCCAAATCAGAGTAATAGTGAGCTTTGTTTTTAAGGGCTATTTGGACATATACCATAATTTTTATTGGTGACGTATCAATCTGCAGAGCTGCACTTTGGACTCTGGACGACATCATATACTTGTTGAATTTGATTTCTTTTGAAATAATTGAACAGTTATAACATGCAGACTACAAACCTTGTCCTCATCATTTAATCCAAAAAGATACCAGCACTTGATGGTGCATGGAGACAGGAACAGATCGTTGCCACCTCTTGTTTTATTATGAAATAAGGCCAGGCAGAGCTCCATTGAAATCCTTGTGTGTGTGGCATTGCATCTAATTTGATTTATTAGGTGTCACGGGATGTATTTACATCTTTTTCAGGAGATATATCCCTAAATCTTTCTGTGTCAGCTTAGACAAGAGAGTAGATTCAGAAATGCATGTATGTATTATCCTATCTTTGCAGCGTTAAACTTTAAATTTATTAGAGGAGAAAATACTACTTTAGTTCATGACCTTTTCAGAGTCCTGATTTCAAGTTAAATCTAAGGAAATAATCCAACTTTTGCGATGAAAAAACTAGCATTATGATCTATTACTGGCAAACAATTGATCTGGCCTGTGAACTACTTGGTGCCCACTTGTCACTTGATTCAATTGTTTCTAGTGAGTTGTTGACATCAGTACACCTATAATGTTAAACATCACGTTGAAGAAAATGATATCATCATCATCATCATCATCATCATTATCATACCTGGACAGAACATTTCCAACACTGTCTTATGAAAGAACAAGGAAAAAAAAAACTAGGAGAACAGATCAAGAGAAACAGAGACAGCTAACTATGTTTGATCATCAATTGCATTTGGGGTTGTCCCCAAAAGAAAACTTAAAGAGTAGATTTTGAATTTTGATTATATATATATATATATATATAATGTATATTTTATTATCAATTTCTTCTTGAGATTTGGTGCAGGAACGATATAATCTTTATAGCTGTTACGCAGGAACGATAGTTCTTTTGAAAACCACTTGAGAAAGGAGTACATGCATCAGGTTACGAATTAACAGTTTTATTTGACCCATTTTCTTACGCTGATTTAGCATATGACGAAATAGATACCACACTGCAATCGCTGATCAAATCTGAAATGTGAGAATAGAGAGTTTCACATTAGTTTCAGAGGTTGTACTTTCATTTATACTTTTACACTCATAATAAAGTTTTGGCTAAGAAAAAGTATGCAACTCAATTTCGAGCCGTAAGTTACGGCACGTGATAGATCGATCGATCTATTATAGAAGCGAATTTTTGTTATACAATAAATCTATTGTAGGGTGTGTTGTGAACATGCTTTTACAGGATGAGAAAGGCTATGCGTGTTTATATCTCTTAACTTGAGATAGGAGTTGTCTTGTAATATACTAATATGATGCAACAATAGTCCTAGCAAATAGGAGACCTAACAAAGTGAGGAAATAACTTTAATTTGGAGTCAAAGACAAACCCCATTAGCCGTATAAATCCAACTTGGCTCCGCTTGTGAAAAGATCTCATTGGAACAGCCTTTTGAGATTAAGGAAAAATCATTCTGTACATTGGGACAATCTAATGGGCAACAATAGGTGAGGGGACTCGAGTCATTATCATTACATTTGTCCATTCCAATAATTGCTGTCGAAAGGATATCAAGAAAATTTGGCTCATTTAATAGGCTGACTGAGCTAAAGATTGGGCAAAGGTTTAACATTTCATGTTCTATACCCTCAGTCGGATTATTCATATAACACTACTAGTCCAGAAGACATGTATGTTGCCTTTTGTAAAACCCACTGTTGAGTGATAACTAACTACTTTGAACAAGAATTTAAAAGTGAAAGGTAAAAAGGGAAGGGTGTAACACGGTGCTCCACGGATTCCGTATGTCTCTTTATTTTCAATCTTTAATTTTTCTTGCATTAGATTCATGAATTTTACTTTGTAATCGAAAAAAAAATTCTGAAAGCTAAAAAATGTATTAGATTGAGCAATGACAGTCTCATTTTCTCATAGTTGAAAAATTCGAAACCTGCCCCCAGATGATAGAGCTGTGGTCAAGTGAACAATTGCCCCAAGTGATCAAACTACACCTAGATGAACGAAGTTGTTGAAATTTATAATAGATATAAATTCTAGATGTTGCGGAATACCTCTTGTAGTGGAAGCGGTTCGTCGGAGCTTTCCCACGAACTCTTGACGAACGCACTCGCACCTCGGGATCGGGAACCGAACCTCTGAAAAACGAAACTCTTTGCCACAAATACTCTGGATGAACCTCTGCGAAAGTGTGTTTGGGGCATATGCTATGGGTCCCCTTTTATAGGGTGGGGAGACTTGGGCGACAAGTTAGGCAGAACGCATCACGCGCGTCCATCACGCGAATGATGATGTGTCAGCACAGGCATGCGCCTCGCCCTAATGGGCCGCGCGTATGTGCGGCCCATGTGCCCGAAAGGGCACTATTCTAACAGTCTCCCACTTGCCCGCATTGGGCATTGTACTTTCGTTCATCCAGAATTTGTAAATGTACCGTGCGACCCACGAGTACAAGCACGCTTCTTTATAGGAGCTAGAAAGATACATGTTTAGGTTCAATCGCTCAACTATCTTTAGAGCGTATGTCATGCCCGTTAGGAATTCATGATAGCTCACATATGAGCCAACAAATGCTCAAATAATATAACTTGTTATGCCCTAGATCTGTCTTGCAGCATAGCTAAGACAACACATGTCTTGCTCCGCGGTAATTATCTTTCACATACACTATTTTAAAAAAAATAGTTGGCCAATTGTATGCGAAAGCTTTATGCAGCTCATAACAGTTCTTTCTCTCGCCCTCATGCCTTTTAGTAGTGAACTAGCTGCTTTCCTAGACATGGCTCGTCAGGCTACTTTACTTTTCACCTTTGAGTACCATGCTAAAGTAGCAAGCACTAATTCCTTTCCTTAAGACATAGTCAAGAGTCTAAGGGCACGTGCAGATGAAATATCTGTCAGAGACATATCATGATGACCATTGAACTAATTAATTCATCATGTCTCTCTAGGTCGACTTTGCATACTTGGTGCTAAACACAAGTACTGCGGTGGAGACTCCCACTGAAGGAGCGTATGTCTAGCTCTGTTTAATTACACACCGCACAGACTTAAGTTCAGTCGCTAACTTTTAGCGCCTGACCCGAGTTTTCAAATTGCTCGCTAATCAATAGCGCCAAATTTAAATCTCGGATCTGGCATCTCTCTCTCTAAATCAGGCGACAATGAGTTACTAATACCCATGTTAAATCACACTATGACTCACATAGTTCATTTCGCTCGCTATCTTCGTGAGTGCCGTAAATATTTGTTCGTGTGAGTGAACAAATCTAGACCTGATCGACATATTTTTCACATGCATAACAAACTTCACAACAATGAATTTATCAAGAAAAATAATCTTTTATTCATTAAAAAATTTGAGTACATCATTATATTTATAATCTACGCAGCCCTAAAGCATTTACATGTCTTAAGAATGCCTCTCTTGGCAATGGCTTGGTGAACGGATCAGCAACCATTTTGTGTGTTGATATGTACTCAACTGAAATCTCATTTTTGACTTCTTGATTTCGTACAAATTTGTACTTTGTGTCGATATGCTTTCCTTTGCAATGATATTTATCGTCCTTCACATAAGCTATGACTGCTTGATTGTCACAGTGGAGAATCATTTTCTTCATTGCATTCTCAGAAATCCTCAAGTTTTGAAGGAATCTCTTAAGCCATAAGGCTTCTTGTACTGCCACTGAACAAGCTATGAATTCAGCCTCCATAGTTGACAATGCCACACAATCTTATTTCTTGCTACTCCAAGTAACAACACTATTGCTGAGCAAGAAAGTGTATCCGAAAGTGGATTTACGTTCATCAACGTCACCAGCCCAATCGGCATCGGTGAATCCAACAAGTTGTAGACTTCCTCCATGATAGCACAGTGCAAGATCTGCAGTACCCTTGAAGTATCTCATGATTCTTTTCACCGCCTTCTAGTGTTGGCGTCCTAGATTAGCCCGATATCGACTAACTAGACCCACGGTAAAACATATGTCCGGCCGAGTACACATCATAGCGTACATCAGGCTGCCGACCACACTCGCATAAGGAACATTGGACATTTCCTTTTGTTCTTCTGGAGTTTTTGGGCGCATGTCCAAGTTTAAAACCTCGTCTTTCATAATAGGAGTGTCAATGGGTTTACAACCATCCAAGCGGAATCGTTTCAAAACTTTTTTTATATATGATTCCTGCGACAAGGCAAGGAGTCGTTTGGAACGGTCGCGTTAGATTTTCACACCCAGTATGTATGCTGCTTTACCCATGTCCTTCATCTCAAATATGGAGGACAACCATTGCTTAATGGTAATGACATAGTCTCTATTATTCCCAGCTATTAGAATGTCGTCGACATATAACGTCAGGATAGCAAAATTATCCTCGGACTTATTAACATACACACAGGGATCTTCATCAATCATATTAAAATCGTACGAAACGATTGACTGATGAAATTTCAGATACCACTGTCTAAATGATTGTTTGAGTCCTTAAATGGACCGGCGCAGCTTGCAAACTTTGCGCTCTTCTCCTTTTACAATGAAGCCTTGATGTTGCTCCATGTAAATTTCCTCATCTAGTTCTCCATTGAAAAATGCGGTTTTTACATCCATTTGATGTAATTCTAAGTCCATATGTGCGACTATAAACAATATTAGACGAATTGAAGCAAACCTTACAACTGGTGCAAAAGTTTCTTCATAGTCAACACCCGCAGATTGGGTGAAACATTTTGCCACTAGACGGGCTTTATATCTCTCAATTGATCTATCCATGCCACGTTTAATTTTGAGAACACATTTGTTCCCAATTGCCTTACGGCCTGGCGGGAGATCAACCAAGTCCCAGACTTGATTTTTCTACATAGACCCTAAGTCTTCCTCCATTGCCTTAATCCATTCTTCCTTAGCAGGGGATAAGAGAGCTTCTTTGATAGATTTTGGCTCAAGTTCATCTTCCAGACTTACTATGTTGACCTCATATGGTCCATTTCATGCAATCCTTCGATTTCAAAACGTCGACGCGGAACATATTTTCTAGTACTCCGTCGAAGAGAACCTTCAGGTTGATCATCAGTTGACGGTTGTGATTCTCTTCCACTCGGATCAAGCTGTGGGATAGAGGAGACTAACTCCTCAACTGGTTGATCCGCTTGAGCCGTCAATTCAGGATCTTCATCTACATCTATGAGAAATCCCTTGTCTATCTCGCCTTGCTTAGGAAATTCGTTCTCTATGAATGTCACATCTCTACTTTCGATTTCCGTTATCGTACCATCTTCTCTTTCTCCTATGAATACATAGCCCTTAGAGGTTTCACAATATCTTATAAAGATACATTTCTGTCCTTTATGACCCAACTTTCCATACTTATGAGAGTTATTTAGAACATAGGCTGCGCAACCCCAAGGGCGCAAATAACTAAGGTTAGGCTTTCGACCTGTCCAAAGTTCATAAGGTGTGATAGAAACGAATTTCGATGGTACACGGTTTAAAATGCAGGCTGCAGTCAATAATGCATCTCCCCAATACGAAATTGGGAGATTAGCTTGCGTCATCATGGATCGGACCATATCAAATAAGGTACGATTCCGTCTTTCCGCAACACTATTTTATTGTGGAGTTCTCGGTACTGTTAGTTTCCTAACTATACCTTTTTCATCACATAACTTTTTGAATAAGTCAGAGAGATATTCACGTCCACGATCAGTTCGCAAGGCTTTAATCTTGCGATCCACTTGATTCTCTGCCATATTCATAAATCGTACAAAACAATCCAATGCTTCAGATTTATGAGAAATCAAGTATACAACACCGTAACGTGAATAATCATCGATAAATGTGATGAAATAAGAGAAACCGTGTCTTGCGTGAACATTCATCGAACCACATATGTCCGAATGGATTAATTGTAATGGGTACTCGGCGCGTTTTTCCATCCCAAATGGTGTTCTTATTTTCTTATCAGCTAGACATTTCCCACATGTTGGAAGATCAACTTTTACGAGAGACCACAAGAGGCCTTCTCTAGCAAGTCTATTCATTCGATCTTGATCAATATGTCCTAGTCTGACATGCCAAATGTTGGCACTATCATTTACATCAACAGATGATATAAAAGAATAATTATTAGCAACAGATGCTATATTTAAAACATAAAAATCATTATTGAGAAAACCATTGCATATAAGAACATTGTCATAAGATATTGTCATTTGTTTCCTCTGAAAACTTATTACATAACTAAGTTTGTCTAATGATGACACAGAAAGTAAATTTCGTCTAAAAGTTGGAGCATATAGAACGTCGTGAAGGTAAAGTATTTGACCGTTGCGAAGTTCTAACTTACACGATCAAATGCCTTTAACTTCAACTTTTTCGTTGTTTCCAACGTAAATCTATTTGCTTCCCGCACTTATTCGACAAAATTCCACGAAGACCCTGCGATCTCTTGCTACATGGTCGGTGGCTCCTGAATCTGCAATCCACGAAGGATGAGTTTCAACAATTAAGGCACAACTTGAGACATAAGAAAAAGAATTGTGGTCAGGACAAACCTTCTTTGGCTCAGTGCAATCACGAGCAAAGTGACCACGTTTGCTACAATTGTAGCACTTTACTTTATTCATGTCTACTTTGCCGTCACATTTTCCACGTTTGTGCTGGTGGTCTTGGGCTTTCTTCTGTCCAGCATTTTCGCTCTTATTATTTGGTTGCGACTTATGTGACCTTTTTCTTTTGGATTGGTAACCAACTCTTTGTCCACCATTATCAGCAACTAATGCTTCAGATGTTTGATTCATGGCTTGTAGGGCCTCATCCTCCATTTCAATGTGACGAGCAGCTTGGTCAAAAGTTTTGACACCTTCATTGTGCATCAAATTACAACGCATATGTTCCTAACTTTTTGGAAGAGAGCGGATCAGAACTTGCACCTGTTGCTCATCATCGAGCACTTGTCCCGCACTTTTGAGTTAACGGATCATGTTAGACATCTCCTGGATATGCTCCCTCACCGTATGATTTGGTCGCTTCCGATAAGAGTCAAACTTGACCATGAGCATCTGGCGCTTGGTGGTCGTAGTGACCTCATACTTATTATGGAGCGCCGCCCACATTTCGAATGCTGTCTTATAGACTTCGAATTTGCACAGCAAGGAGTTATTCATCATGCTCAGTAACGTAATGCGAGCAATACGATTCTTTTTGGTCCAGGCCTGATAGGCCTCCATGTCCCTCTGGCATTGGGTATTATGTCCGGGTGCAAGTTCAGTGACAACATGGTTAATGATCTCCAAGACATCTTGTTCTTCTAGAAGATATTGGACCTTACGATGTCAAATATCATAATTGTCGCCATTGAGCTTCTCATTCTTGTTCAGGTCAGCAATTATTGTTTTGGAACCCATGGTCTAGTTTGGTCAAAAAAAATTAGGAGAAATCAATGTTATGCATGTTTTAATTTTGTCCGCAAACAACATAAAAAATGAAATAATAATATTAATGAAGTAGTGACATCGACAGGTTGTTGGACTCCCACTCATCTCCCACTATCTCCAAGAAATATTATTATTTATTATTTTGACAATGCAACAAAATTTTATCTAAATGATTGAATTTTAAATCAACACATAATTCAAAATTTTCTACTCTATCCATTTTGAATCAACTTATAATTCAAAATCGAAATTCATTTCGTGTGATGCACCAAATTATTTCTAATATGACCAGGACAATCAGGACTAGTGCAACGGGAGCTCTTTCCCGAGGGGTGCCAATTAAATAACCACGCATTATCCTTCGCCTCGACATCACATTGAAAAAAAATGTGCTCCCACTGTCACATATCAACCCTATTTCTGAAGACTGCGTTGACCATGCACCAGGCTAGTTCCCCGGAACCTTTCTAGACATGCATTTCGGGTCACGCACCACTCAACAGAAAGACGTTGGTTATTGTGACAATATTTGAATCTCAAGGTGCCTTAGTCCTATAAAAGAACTACTATGTTTCATGTATTCTTTAATTACCTATAGTTTGTATAATTAGACCAACTAATTATTTTATCGTAGGCTTTGCATGAAACATGTATTTTAGCACATGGCCAAAATTAATATCGCCATCTTAATTAATTCTCACAAAAGAAATTAATTTTAATTTAATCAATTTCAAATCAATTTGAAATTCAAGGCAAATTATCATGCTTAACAAGATTGGACATACCGATTTGATTTTAACACAGTCAAAATTTTAATCACAGAAATAAATATTTCATAAACGAAGATATTTATTTGATGCATGATAACACATTTATTGACATGCAAATCTATTCATTTAATTTAATGCTTTAAATCAACAAATGATTTTCTTTTGATAACATTAAATTGCATGCAATATTACAAAAAAATATCTGAGGAAATAATAATTTTTTCCTGATTTTTCGAGATTTTATAATAGATATTTTTTATTTTCGAATTATTTTAAAAAACTGGCGAAAATCAGAAAAAAAAACTGTCTATTGGGCCTCTCAGCCAGCCCAATTGCCACTTTTCATATGTGCAACTCTTTTGCACTCAAATTGGACCTTCCAGTGGGCCGTGGGCCTACTAAAATAGTTTTCTTTTTTTTTCTGCAACATATGCAAAATAAATAAATAAATCCGAAAATTTCACCAAAAAATATTAAAATAAATTCAAAAAATATATTATGGTCTAAGTTCATCAATAATATATTTGTAATGACAAACTCTATTTTGTCCCTTGGTTGTGGTCATACAACTGAGGTGCACAGATCCCAAATAATAACATTTTTTTTGGCGCAATCACGAGTTCGAAAAAAACCTAAAAAAACCTCTGATACCAATGTTAGAATTATATAACAGATATAAATTCTAGAGGTTGCGAAATACCTCTTGTAGTGAAAGCGGATCGTCGAAGCTTTCTCACGAACTCTTGACGAACGCACTTGCACCTCGAGATCGGGAACCGAACATCTGAGGAACGAAACTCTTTGCCACAGCACAAGTACTCTGGATGAACCTCTGCGAAAGTGTGTTTGGGACCTATGCTATGGGTCCCCTTTTATAGGATGGGGAGACTTGGACGATAAGTTAGGCAGAACGCATCACACGCGTCCATCACGTGAATGATGATGTGTCAGCCCAGGCATGCGCCTCGCCCTAATGGGCCGCGCGTATGTGCGGCCCATGTGCCCAAAAGGGCACTATTCCAACAGAAGTATATTACAACAAGTTGTAAAATTTATAAAACACTGGATCTATTGGAGGTAGCTAACCATAGAAAAATTGAATATCTCACTAGTAAAACTACCGGCATCTTTAATTTGGATACCGTAGTTTGATTTCCACCCATGCTGCCGCTTTTAATTTCTGATGTTGAAAGAAACTTGTTTTGCCTATCTGGATGTGAAAAGCGTTGGCCCATTTCCAAAAAAACTTACGTGGTAACTCCGTTTTTTTCTCCAAAATAACTTTGTCCTAGCGACCATTCCAAATGTGAAACTTCTTTTTGATTGAGAAAAAGAAATGCTATTGGAAATGAATGACATCAATGAACAAATAGGTTAGTTTTGTCTCATTTAATTATTAGCATCAACTCTATGAGATTTTAATATATTTGTTTTTCTTGGATTTGTCGAATGGTTTTCAAAAGAAAAAGGTTGCTTTTTTCTTTATATGGATAAGCTTTTTACTCACAATTATGACGGATATTATATGTATATTTTTTGCTATTGGACTTCGGTCATAAGATTCATTCATTGTTCAAGCACAATGAAGCTTCCTTACTAGATATAACGCCCCTAAAATCGATCTCTGCCATGTGACCAAGACCACTCTTGAAGACGTTATCGAAATATTGACTTTGATTATTACATTGAGCACAATCATTGCCACATCAGTCAAACCAATAAATGAACATACAGTATAATATTAAATTATGGAAGTCGAATGATTTAATACAATTCTTTTGATAACATCGATGAAGATTATAAGGCGTTGAGATCCCTATGTTCATGTGCAAAATAGTCGTTCGAGCATCATCGTCTTACACCTCTTAGTCCACTTATAGTTGACATGGCTATGTGGAAATCAAACATAGGAGAGACAATTCTCTTGTGAATTTACAGTCCTAGTGGGTAAATAATAATAATATATAATAAATAGCTATTCAATTAAAATAAATTGGGAAATATAGATGAGAGACATACTTTTGCTTGAGATGTGAGTAAGAGAATTATAACGATATTTGATAAGCATGATCAATAGTAAGGTGATCAATGAGATGCCATAACTTGATAATAGCCCTCAATGTCGAGAATGATTCAATATGTTAATAAATAAGAATGGTAATCAACGATATAGTGATTCGGTACCTTTGCTCGCTAATAATGATTTATTAGCATGTTCAGTAATAATGATTCAATAGCCATATTCGGTAATAGTGATTCGGTATTGTATTTAATAAACAATGATTTGATGGCTTTGTTCAGTAATCATGTTTAACTATAATGATATTTAACAATATAGATGACTTTAAAAGTGACTTTGCAATCCCTCATCCTTTTATTATTGGATGGATCATTTAATTAATTATGGGGTACGCGGTGCGAATAATACAACTGCATGCCAATGGTCAATGAGTGATCAAGCTATGGCAAATGCCCTCTCATGAGGGAAGGGTATGACCTTTAACAATAAATAATGATGGTAATGCACTTGGCTTAAATAGGAGGTCCGATAATATCCATCTTGTTAACTTTTTAGTCATCTTTACATTATTACAATGTGTCAATTTGATGTTCAATATTCAATGAGTAGAGTTAACAAACAACATATCAACTCAGTATATGTATGATAAATCATAGGTTCAATAAGCAATCAATCCAAGGTATAAAGCAATCAAAGAAACAAATGTGAGGACATTGGAGTCGGATCTAAGGAAGTGTACAAACACTATAACTTTTCACTTTAAACTAACATGGGACTTATCAAAGAGGATAAATGCATATCTATATGTGTGTATATGTATAAATGGTCGATTTACTTAAATCAGTGCAAGGAGAAAGAGTTTTGAAAGAATAGTCTTACATATACAATTAGGTTATAAACATATTTACTATGAGTCAAATGATAACTTAAGCATGACGCAAAACCTTACTGCAACTTCATTACTACCAAGGATGTACGGAGCAGAATATGTTTTTATGCCAAGATCTAATCATAATACTTGTTGCTCTATTTACTAATTTTAACGGTGGGCAAAGAGAGCATAATATGAAGGTAGCATCCTATATTGAAAGTAATCAAAATAAAAAAAATGACAAACAACCAAAATGCCTGAATATAATCCTTAACATTCTAATGAATGTACATAGGATAGCAAGAGAAGAGAATAATTCTTGATTAAATAGAACACACAACCTCCATATAGTAAAAGTGAACAACAAAGCATCACATAATTAGTGGACAACAATCATGCAATACATCATGTAACAAACAAGGCATCAAACAAGGTAAACATCACATCAATAATGCAATAGACCATGCAGCCATATGGACATGTTAGTGGATGGTGGCCTAACATGATCTTTTATTATTCGTGTAACACATCAAACAACCTACAGGTAACCTGATATGATTTGAGAGTATTATCTCAAGATTATCAGTTCAGAATCTTTGGCTAATGAACGAAACAATTATTTGGTTGATCATATTTAAACCATATTCATTCAAAATGAAAGATTATTCATTGTGATTCTGTTTAGCCCATCTAATGTGCAGATTCATCTAGTTTCATCGATCAACCATTGTGTCCTCGATGTTCGTGCACCAGCTCCAACAAGAAAGGAGGTAGGGCTTGAGAGAGAGAGAGATAGAGAGAGAGAGGAGACGCGTTTGTTGCTACTTGAGGAGGCATGCAGTGAGGAATGAAGGGAGACCAGAGAAGAGATGGGGGTGTCATGTGGTGCAACTTTTGTATGGAAAGAATGAAAAAAGAACCAATGAAAAAAGAAAATGAAAAGAGGGTTTACCTAGAATTCCTACCATAGGTTGTTGCGAGTCCATTAGCTTGTGTGACACCATGGTTCTTTTTTTTTCTTGAGTTGTCACACCAGATATTGGAGGATCAAATAGAGCTCGAAAGCTAGCAGGTTCATACTTCTTTCAATTATTTTCGACACCATATTTTTTATCCTGTCATGTGGATTATCTAAGTGATGCCTAATTATTTTTCATTTTTAGGGTACACCGAACATACATATGATGAATTTGATAATCTTATTTATCTGAATCGATGTGCTTGAGCTAAGAGCCTCATGCATGTGTGTTTGCATTAATGAGAAAAATGGATATGTGACATGCAAATTATGTCGTGTAATTCTAGCAAATAAGAATCATGAGGCCAATTGTGTTATAGTAGTAGGTATTAGATAAAAGACAACCAATCCTATTATTGCCTTATGGCATATTTTCTCCAATATTTTTTTTAAAAATCCTTGCTAACACTCAGACAAACATTCTTCACAAGAAAATGAAAAATATGGATATTCATATGAAATTGTCTTTTATAATGATTCACTTGGCCTTCTAAATTTCCTTAGCATGTGTTGCAATTGCTAAAATAGAAGTATGAATATGCCCTTTTCTACTTGTACCTCATTGGCATTAGGTAATATAACATTCATAAATTTGTCATCTTCTTTGTGCATTTTCATCATTGAGATATTATACTAGGAAATACGAGAGATAATGGAGCTCTTCTTATGAGAAGGGGTAATTTATTAGGATACTTATGATTTTTGTAGATGTATTCTTTTTCACTTTGAGTCAAACAATCCTATTGTACTTTTATGCTGCTGAGACGAAAGATTCATCTATTTTAATTGGAATTCTAATGCTTAAATTTATCTATTTTATGTATTATTTTGTTTGAATTTTACTTTGGAGTAATAGATTAACTATTTTTTATTTAAATCTTTGACCATTTAGATTGATAGATCATTGACTTTGTTATTTAAAACATTTAATATTTAATCAAATGTTTTTAAATACTTATTAATTGTATTACTTATATGTTATTTTGTTGGAAATAATTTAATTAGTCATTCAACCAAATACTTCAGAGGAAAGCAATCAATGAAAGGTAGACCCAGCCCACGCTAGCTGAATCCGACTCGGATTCGGATTCAATTTGTGCCCGGCCCGGGATTACAAAGACTCGACACGAGTTACCTAGACGAAGACATACACAACCTCAGTTTCCACCATGCGAGATCCGATTCGAGCCTCGGTGCATTCGACCCAAGTTTAGAATTTAGGGTTTCGAATTCTAGAGGCTGAAAAGTAAGGAATTGATTGATGCTTGGCCCACCCCGAGTCTTCCTTGACCCGACCTATGTCGGAGCAAACCTGGTTCGAGTTTGACTATGCTCGGCTTGGATTCTACACAGATTACAGATCTAATTTTTTATTGATTTATTGTAATGTCAAATGACCTTTTTACTTTTGTTATGATATTTGATGAACTGAATAGAACAAATAGATAAATAAGAAAAGATAAAAACTAAAAGATAAGATCCTCATGTGCACTGAATTGTTAGGGTAAATTATACGATTAGTCTCTTAACTTTGAGTCATTTTCAAATTGGTCCCACAACTTCAATTTGTAATCAGAACGTCTCTTATCTTTTATTTTCTCGCACGATTAGTCCTCTTGACCGGTGATAGTGGATTTTCTGATTGCCTTGCATACGTGGACGCCACGTGAGTTATTTGTCTTTCATCAACGTCATTCAAATCATCCACGTTATTTAACGCTAGCAAATCAGGTAAATTATACGGATCGTCCTCCAACTTTGAGTCAATTTCTAAACGGTCTCCCAACTTTGATGTTATTGCACGATTCATTTACTTGTCCGGTAAGAGGCAATCCTCCGATTACCTTGCTGATGTGGAGTAATAAAATATAATAAAAAATTTAACTTATTGACATGGCACAATAAAAAATAATATAATATTAATAAGATATTATATAAACTAATAAAAATGATAGGAGTGCCGATGAGATCGCGAGGAGGCGTCGGCGCCCCTTATGCGAAGCTCGCTAATAGGCGAGCTTGGAGAGGGGGCCGACGCCCCCTATGCCAGCTCGCCAAAGGACGAGCTTGGAGAGGGGGCCGGTACCCACCCTCTGCCAGCTCATCTGTGTCCTTAAATTTTTATAATATTTTTTATTGTGTGATGTCAGCTAGTTAAAATTTTTTATTATATTTTATTATGCCACGTCAGCAAGATAATTGGGAGACTATTTCTTATCGATCAAGTGATGAATCGTGCACTAATATTAAAGTTGGGGGACTATTTAGAAATCGACTCAAAGTTGGGGGACGATCCGTGTAATTTACTCAGTTTGGAGTATTAAATGATGTGGATGACTTAAATGACGTGGATGAGAGAGAAATGGCTCACGTGTCGGTCATGTATGCAAGGCAACCGGGAAATCTACGATCACTAGTCAAGAGGACTAATCGTGCAAGAAACTAAAAGATGAGGGACGTTCTGGTTACAAATTGAAGTTGGGGTACCAGTTTGAAAACGATTCAAAGCTGAGAGACCATTCGTGTAATTTACCGAATTGTTATAATTAAAGCTTATCTTTGCGGTCCTACTTGGGTAACCTTGAGAAGTCCAAGTATTTTTTGAGTAAGTGAACGCTCATCTGGTTCAAGTTTGATCCACCTTGATCCATTTTTATAGTCACATGAAAGTGCCATGTTTATTCATAATAAAAGTTGTGGAGCTCGCTTAGGATAACACATATAGAAGTTCTTAGGAATTATTTAAAGTAAAAGATGTAGTACAACACACCAAAAAATAGAAATAACGAAAAAGAATAGGAAAGAAACGAAAAGTGAAGTATAGCATTGTTATTATTTGTTATTTGATGTTTATGACTTAAAATGCTAATTTTGTTCTATTTAAGTTGTTAAATCTATTTGTATTATTCTATGTACTGGGATTAATTGCTCATGAATATTTCATATCCCTATGTTTAAACCCCAAAGGTAATTGAAGTATAGATGGAAGCGCGTGCAGCAGCAGAGTTTGTGGTGATGCAATTTCACATGAAAGTGAATCTTAGAAGTTAATATTTCAGTTTACTTATTGTTATCATGATGTAATAGTTATTTTATAGTATGTGATGGTTAGAGGACTTTCCAAAACAGAAGAATTGTTAGCTTCCACATTATTATCTTAGTTTGATTATTATTAGTTATTATGAATTACTCAACTTCCGCATTTTTATGAAAGTAGTTATTATGGTTATTTATTATCATTATTATCATATTGGATTATGAGAGCCTAAGAAGACTTATATGTAAAGGTAATGTTGGTCCAAATTATCTCAATTGCCACGTGTCAAAAGAGCAAAATTTGGGAGCGTTATAATTAACCACCAAGCTTCATAAGAGCTAATGGAAGAACCATATAAGCAACTTCCCAAACCTTTTTCTCCATGTCTTTGCTCCAAACAATGGTCATCTATTGGCCACCATTGATGTGCCTTTTCTCCAAAGTTGCGGCCTTAAAAAATATGTAGATGTGGCTCCTTTTTTACTTAAGGTTTTATCCCTTTTCTATCCTTTTGATTAGACCTTGACACTTGTTCATCTTTTCAACAACATACGAAGCTTCCTAGATTGGAAGAATCTTTTCTAAAAAGTGAATTTTTTTTGTGATGCCACTAGTTGCCATTAAGTCTATGGATTCCTAAGAGTGAATGCTTCCATTTGCCCTAGTTTTAAACTTGTCTTACAACTACCATCAGCTCCAAAAAACCTTAGGGTGAATCACTTAACTCCGGGTTCCTGTTATAAAAATTATTTAAAAGTTATTATACTTCAAACTAAGGTCTCACGGAAAAATTAAGAAAGAATATGAAAAATTTATAGATTCATGAAAAGGATATCTAAAATGTAACAATAAAGCATGTAGAATAAGATCAAATGCATAATTCTTATGTAAAAATATAAGTAAAAATCCATCATAATCAAATACTTATAAATTTAAAACTTTGCCTGCCCTCAACCAACATTAAGAAAATTATAACATGATGGATAATTTTGACATAATATATGAGTGTGATTCAACTTACATAATCTTCTAAAGTACATCAAAATTAATTAAGTATCATTTAGCACTTCTTAGATAATTGAGATCCTTTGCCAAGACCAAAATTTGGGATCAAAGGTGGTTTGTCAATTACAAATCAATCTGATTATATCGCACAACAGATTATTAGGGTCCAAAATTGTCATGATCCAACTGTCTAAACCTTGGTTTGACCCGCAATTCACGACATAAATAATGCAGTCAATCAAATTCATATAGAAATAAAGTTGACTTCTTGTCAAGTAAAATCATGTACAATATTGTCACATCATTGATCACAACACACTAGTTTGATCTCACAACGAGTATGCACTAATTTAAACTTATACATTCTACAAAGTATTTTTAAGCATTTAATTTTTGTACATAATGTTATACATTAAGAGGAATCATACATCACAAAATGACCACTAGAAACTTAAGTGTCATCTTTATCTTTTATCCAAAAGTGCTTATAACCTCAATAAAGTCCACTAATATGAAAAGTGCTGAAATAATAATATGATCAAATCATAGTTCAAGAAATTGAAAACTTATATCCTATGTATTACCACATATTTGATTCAAATATAGCATGTAATATACTTATAAAAAATGAGATAGAATTTTTTACAACTATCCTGCAAACAAATATCATATATGAATGATGTAATATCAATTCATATCAATAGACTAACACCTTTAACACATCATGTAGCATGTCACATATTTCTTCAACTTCATATATCGTTTCACATATCATATCATATCTATATATGCATGATGCACATTTCATATCACTAACTGGTTAGAGGTATCATATCACCCCATAGGATATCATATTGTCCCTACAAAAAATATATCCCTTATAAGAGGCATTATATTGTCCATAGTACATCATAACATGTGTACCGAAGAATATATATTATTGCTTAGGATAAAATATTATCCTATAGGATGTCCCTACATAAAACATCATCTTGACAGAAAAAATGTAAATGCCTGACAGATAAAATGCACATGCATATCCCAATCATGTAATATACTTATCACATGCATTAATTATATAATTGCATGAAAAATAATTTAATCACTTTTAGATCATATAGAACATATATCCATATCAAATAACATTTCAGGCACAATATATGTAAAAGGTAGTGACATATTTTTAGTGCACAAGTACACTAGCTATAACAACTCCAATTTTTAAGAGTTGGGAAAAGAATATTTTGTTGTGTTTTATTTTGAGAAATATGGCCATTAATATTATTATAATAAATAATTCCGAAAATAAAGAAAAATAGGGGAGGAGTTTAATTAAGGATAAAAATGTATTATGGGATATTTAATTAAATTCGGAATTATTTAATTATTGAAAATAAATCAGGATTGTTAAAGGAGATTAATTAAAAGATTAAGTTTGAGTGGGATTGGTAGTTATAGAAAAATTATAAATGAAGGATCTAAGAGCCCTATAAATAAATCTTTAAGGCCAGCCGTCAAAGGAATTTCTTTCTCTTTGATTCTCGGTGTTTGGCGGCAAAGGCGTGACGTCCAGGTGACGGCAAGGCGGATCTGATGTCGAATGGCTAGGCGCGATGGTAAGGCGTAATTCGACGTCGAACGGTTAGGCGTAAGATGAGGTACGTAGGGGGATTATGTTTGCTATTGTGCCGTGATGTTTTACGGCACAATCTTATTTTATAGCGCAACCTTGTTCTACGGCACAATCTTGTTTGAAATTAAATTCATTATGACTGAAATTTCCTGCCGATATTGTGACGTGATGTTCCAACCTCCAAGAGATAAGAGAAGGGAAGGGAGACTTTTGTGGCTGCAAGGGAAGGAGAGAGAGGGAGAGGAATAGAAGAGGTAAAAAAAAGAATGAATTTCATTTTTACGGCCGCAAAACAAATAGAGAGAAGAAGAGAAAGATTTGGAGAGAAAACAAAAATAATAAAGGTGGGATATTTTGCGGCCAAAACTTTTGGCCGTGAAAGAAATAAAAAAAAGGGGGAAACATCTGCACATTATGGCCGAGAGTAAGTGGAGAGAGAAAGGAGAAAATAGTAAGAGAAAAAAATAAAGAGTTTAAGATTTACGGCCGTAAGGGTATAGAGAGAAGTAGAGAGAGAAAGGTTAAAAAAATAAGAAGAATGGAGTTTACGGCCGTAAAGGGGGTGGATTTGGAGAGAGAATAGATCAAAAGAAAAAAAAAAGAGGAAAAACAAAAAATGTGAATCCTCGCCGAGACAAGGAAGGAAAGAAAAAGGAAAATGTGTGGCCGTCCTTTTTTGTCATTTATGATTTTACGAAAAAATCAATTTTTGAATTTCTCGGTCAGCAAAAAATAAATATATAGATAGAAATCGAGATTACTTATGATTAGCAATTTTAATTATTAATGATTGCCTTGTGGTGAATTATTAATTATATTAATTATTGATTTTTCTGATTATATTATTATAATCTTCGATCTTATTGATGATTGTATTGTTGGCGTATTTAGTTTTTGGTTCAGGTCTTGTCTAACCTAATTGATAATTTATCAAAGATAGAAATTTTAGGTAAACAAGATAAAAGCTGAATAATAAAATCACATGATTCCAATTTCACTTAGTACCAGATTATAGGAACCTTAATCCGTGAAAGTTTCATATTTTATTTTATTAGTCTTAGTTATCAGGAAAATCAACATTCACTTAAGTTTTATGTTGTTTATATGTTTTTGACAAATCAAATGAGGTTCGGTTGAAAATCTATTACTTTCACTATTCACAACTTTTTAGGAGATTCCACTTGTATATAAAGACTAACATTAATATCCTATTGATCGTAAATTATCAAAACATTATAAAACATGTTTGATTTAATATCTAATTTGTAAAATCAAATATTAGTTTCATAAGACAGAGTGATAGTACCCTAAAGATAAATAAAACTTTCTCTCTAGATATTTAATAAATCCGATTCAAAAAATCAACAAAACTAGACTATGTAATGTACAATATATATATATATATATATATATATATATATTAATTTTTAATTGTTATTCATCATAATTTATCTACAAAAATTTCATGAACACGAACATCTCATTGTGTTTGTTCATACTCTTGAAACTGAGAAGTGTCATTTATTGTACCCATAACTTTCTTTACACATGTTTTTTGAGGCAGCTCAATTTAGATTAGAACCTTCATTGATCTAAGTTTTTGGCACATAAAATTTCTAATTTATCTATATGTACATAATTTATAACGTGATTATTAATTAGGCTTAGTTATTCTACTTGGAAAGCAAGGCATATGTTAATTGTTTAACACATAACTTTCTAAATACATAGGATGTCAATATAATTCTTTCTTCTCTGATAATAAGTAGACATCTAAAGGATCATTTTACGAAGATTTCATAATTTTATCATCATTATCAAGCATTTGAAGCACACGATAAGTATTCAGCTATAAAACTTGAAAGATGAAAAGTGTTTCCCTAAATGGTTTCCATATCTCTAATCAGCTAGTCTAATTTCCCTTTAATTCAATCAATATGACAACCATTATGATTTTCAAAAGTTCAAAATAACACAACTGTAGAATTTGTAATTTAGTCCCACCTCATGCGTACCATATTAGTGTTCCTTTTCTCTTTCTTTTTTCTTCCATAGGTTAGGCCAGCATCCAAGGAGACTTAAACCCTTTCTTTTTTTTTTCTATCCCTTAACATTTTCTGGTTGACGACAAAACAAAAAGAAAGAGATTATTTTCCTCTCAGTTTCGGCCATTAAAGGTAAGTCTTCATCCTCCAATTTCCTTATGGAGGCTCATGGTGAATTTGAAGCAAGGAGTACTAGGAATATGTGGGCATGGCCATGTACATGTATAATACTTTATATTATATGTGTACATATAACAGATAACATCAAAGGAAGCGGTTGTTAAGTCAGGCAAGTCTTAGCTGGTTGGGTCAAAAAGATAAGGTTGGTTATCTTTGAATTAAAATCAAACCAATCATGGGGAGCTCGAGAGATGATGCAGTCCAAATATAAGTCGGTTAGTTGAGATAACTATCCGAGTTATATAATAAACTATATTAAGACTGACTAGGTTAGATAACTTAGTCTTAATATATATTTAATCAACCCAACAATCCAGCCAAAAAAACATGATAACAATTAACTTAAATTTGCCTCCCGAAAATAATTAATTAACTTTCAATTCTTAACTAAGTTAATCACCTAAATAGGTGGTGATAATATTACAATGGAATTAGAAATATCTTAAATAATAATCAACTTAATTAATTTATAGTTAATTAATTAACTAACAAAAATATTAGGATATTACACTTACAATGCCATCAAAATAAATGCTTTGATTGTAATGAGGTGCCATGTACTTAATGAGCAATGATCGTGCACATCACGATGAGTTATCCTCATTATAGAGGAGAGTATCTTGTTTCGTCACACGATGGGGAGAAATCTTGCAACGGGGACATGTCATAATCCATGCCCCAACAATGCGATGAATGATACTATATCATGAGCTCCCATCAAAATCCAATCATTCTCAATTCCAACCAGATTGGGACTTCAGATCATCCAATGTAATAACCATACACTAAATCATGATATCGATGAAATCAGATAGATAACATATGATGGATCATCATCAATATAATAATCAATCGAATATAACAACATATCATTCAATTCAGTAGAATTCGGGCCCGGGTTGGGTAGCACCCGAGCTAGGTTCTATGGGTGGTAGGTCTTGGTCGCAGCTCGGGTCGAGTATAACTCGTGCTCGACTCAGGATGGACTCTAGTTCTCCACTGGTGGTTGGCTCGGATCGGGTTATAGGGAACTCGGGCCAGGTTTCCAAGATGCACACATGTCGATGACAGGCGTGAGCTATGCAGAGTTGAACTCGGGTCGGGTTCATTTCCTGTTTTCCTCGACGATGCACATGCTCAGGTTAGGTTCATCAATTTCGAAGGCTACATGCGATTTTCAGCGAGGCTTCAACAAAATAAACCTCTTAGAAACAAAGTAAACACATGGATCAACACATGGTAGACATGAGACAATGTTAGGACTCTACTTGGACCCTAAGAACATGCAAATTTATTATTAAAATTGATCCAGAATCCAATGATCCACCTATCTTTGAATGCTTTCCCTACTGGTTTTTTGCCTTCTTCTCATTCTTCTTGCCTGATTCCTTCATCGGTCGTCATCTCAAATGGACCCCCAAACCTCGAAGGTCCTTTGTCCACATTTTTGGTTGCCTGTTGGTCGCATGGTTTGAGTACAAAATAAAGGAAATCGATCAGAAAACGTCAATAAAAAAATAATGCAATATGGCTCAAAACGGCTGCTGCTCATCATCCAAGCTCTGGTGTGATTTTGGTGTCATCCCAGGCGTGGTCTTCAGTGAAGAGCAGCAAGTTCGGCTCTGGTCACCTAGTCGTGCATGAAAGAAGGAGGACGAGGTAGAGGGAGTTAGAGGAGGTTTTGGATGAAGAAAAGTTTATATAGGATAGGAGGTTGGAAGATAAGTTTGTTATAAATTTTTCTTGTACTCTTTCTCTGTTTTGTTTTCCTCATAAACTTATTTTTATATTTTGGTTAGTTATCTTTTTTTATTCAGGGTCAGGTTTTATAGTAAGTGTTGTTCAACACCTTTCTACATTAAACAATAGTGCCAAGCCGTGTCTTAACATGCATGGCTATGAGTTGGATCATGTACAAACGACAGGGCAGTTGTCTAGCAAGTGTTGGACCTACGCCCAAATGGCCTTTAGCCCACATGCAATTACGTGAAAGTGCAATTATTATTTGCACTACAAATATGAAGTCGAATGACTTCATGTGTGTGTTGTAATACTTCCATCATGATTTCAACGCGTTCATAGTTCTTGAATTGTGAACATGTGACTTTTTTTCGTACGTGATCGAAGTCTCGACAACGAGTTTGAATCAACGTAGAAAAGTCTTCGCTAATTCGTCTTTCGCCGTGAGGTATTCTGATAATACTTTCTATTAATTTGTACCAATTCCTTCAATTGGTGATAAAAAAATTTTGCTTCGTTTTTTTCCGTTGGCACTGGTGTACGAATTGGGCCAATAAGAATTTGCATGTTTTCTTTTTTCACTTTAATGCATGTATTGCCGTAGTATCTCCGAGTTTTGAAACCATGCACGTGTCGCTGGAAGTGTCATGCATGGAGGCGCTCGGCTGATGTGACTGCATGTAAATGTTTCATGCCAAGGAAAACGTATGGCTGACCACTCGCGACATGTGTTGGACGTTGACAATTTTGTTGTCTAAAATATTCGTTTTATCAGTGCTTCGTTTATTTGCTGCAGAACCAACGAACACTTAGAACTAAAAAAAAAAAAAGAAAGAAAACGAACGGTTAAAAAAAGGAACGGTGCGAAATAGTGTGCGCGCGGCCGTGGGCGCAACACGCGAGCAGGCATCATCCCGCTGCGCAACACCGCAGGCGCATGACGGGCGCGGGCACGAACCTCTGGCCCGCACCTGCCGCAGCACGTCACGAGCATTCGCTACGCTGGCGCAAACGCGCGGGCCTCGGCCTGCGATGCAGATCAGGCGAAAGTGCGTGGGCCGCGGCCCGCTACAAGGACGCGTGCGCGAAGATAGAGCGCGAGCGCGGCGTCGTTTCGTCCCACCCCGCAGGTGGGCCAACAACCCATTTCGCGGCGCGACATGCGAGCGGGCCAGTGGCCCACTGCACTATTTGGGTCAGAATACGAGAAATTGGACATTTATTTTTGTTTTTTTTGAAAAATAGAACAGAATTTTAGAAAACTCGGAGAAATAGTTAAAAAAATTGAGAAAATATGTTTTTGGACACAAAAAATTCTGAATTTTTTCTTAATAATGCGTGGATTAGTTTTGACATACATGTATGCATTTTATGTTTTAATGCATTCTATATGAGTTATTTATGTCATGATAAATATATTATGATAAATTAGAATATTTGTCATTTTATGCACATTATTTGCTTAGAAAATTATGAATAATTTTCTTCAAGTTCCATAATGTTTAAATATGCATATTAAGTAGTTTTGCGTATGTGATTTTGCCTATTATGCCATGCTATAATGTGTAATTTATGGAAATTATTTTTTATAAAGGATGTGTTCATGTAATGTTAATAAGAAAAATTTTAAAATAAATTTTCTAAAACTTGTATGGCATATTTTTTACGCATATTAGTGGTATTATGCATATTTATTAGTACATGAAATAGTCATGTTCTTTGTCATGCATCATATATGATTATGAATTTATGTCAAAACTCATTCATATATGTTATTACATGATATGTTTTAAGTGTAGTATGTCACACTTAAATTGAATTTCCATATGAATTGGATATTCATGCACATAATTATGAAAATTAACATGATAATAAAAACTTGCACATTATTAGTTCATTATGTGACTTGAACTATATGAAATAATATGTGCATAATGAAATTTTGTTACATATTAAACATAATATGTGTTATGTGAATTTGTGAGAAATTAATTCACATAGTTACACTTATTTTCCAACGAAAAATTTTTTACGAGCACAATTCCTTCACAATTTGTGATGAATTTTGCGATGGATGGGTATCCATCGAAATTTCTGATAGTCGAGGCCATCAAAAGTAAAAGAAATAAATTATGAAATCTACTATATTATTTTTAAATTTCCCGACAGTTTAGAACGTCGACATTTTCGATGAATGCCTATCCGTCTAAATTTCTGGCGGTCGCGCCCGTCGATAATAAAAATAATTAAATATTCTATAATATATAATATTATTTAATATATAATGTAGTCGGTATTTTATTATTTCAATTACCGACGGTTCGGACCGTCGGAAGTTTAGACGATCTAGATCGTTGGTAACTGTAAAAATAATTAAATATTATAATCATACATGTCATAATATATAATATGATTGGTTATTTATTTATGTAATTATAATCATATACATCATAATATATAACATGATATATATTATATTTATTTAATTATCGACAGTCTGGACCGTCGATACTTTCGACGGTCCGAAACATCAGTAACTATAAAAATAATTAAATATTATAATCATAATATGATATATATTATTTATTTATTTACTGACGATTCAAACTGTCGATACTTTCGACGATCTTAAACGTCAATAACTATAAAAATAATTATATATTATAATTATATATATCATAATATATAATATGATATATATTTTATTTATTTATTTACCGACGATTCGGACCATTGGTACTTTCGACCATCACAAACATTGGTAACTATAAAAATAATTAATAATAATATATATCATAATATATAATATGATATTTAATTTTATTTATTTAATTACTGATAGTTCGGACCGTCGATACTTTCGACGGTCTCAACCGTCGGTGGTTCTAATTTCATTCCCGCCCATCCTCCTCGCTATTTTTTCTTATATTTTTCCTCTCTCTCTCCTTCCATCTCCTCCTCACCCCCTTCGGCTCTCTCCCCCCTCTTACTTCCTCTCTTCGGCTCCCCCCCCCCCCCCGCCCTTCCCCCTCCCCCTCTCCCTCTGGCTCTTTTCTCGTCCAGCAGCGATAGCGGTTCTTCTTCGGCTCAGCTCTGGCTCTTCCTTTCTCTCGATCTCCATCTCCGATTCGGCCGCAGCCAACATGGGCCGGTTGCGATCGGATCAGCCGCCTGGTGACCAAATCGTCAAAAGTCTAACTTTTGTTTTACATATGTATTAGATGAAAATTACGTAGAGCTATTTGTATGTTGTATTATAAAAGTATTGAGCGCAATATGTATTGTGACGATTCATTTATGGATTCAGTATTCATCTAAAATAATGGTATACTTATTATTATGTGTATATTCATTTTTTTGGATAAAATATGTCATCATGACATTATATGTGAAATAATATTATGTATAGTTAGAAGTAATAAGGGATTTCTTCTATTAATGAAGAATTTAATGTCTTTCTATAGAAATGACATGGGTGAGATAGTCATTCACACTAGGTGTGAAATTTAAATAAGAATTGTTTAAGTAAATTTATTATTTTGTAGCAAGAGTCGTCTGTCATAAAGATGAATTGAACATTTTACGAGACACTCTATACTCACTGGTACCCTTATTAAAAAAGATAATTTTAAATTCTGTGATTTTTTTAAGACTCTATAAGTAACGAAAGGAAATGTCCTTTTGTAAATATAGTTAGTGATCAGACATGCACAATAAGTTGAGCAGTCTGATATGTGTCAATGGTCAAATGAAAAATTTACGTATTTATACAGGGAGCCTATATCGAATGGCGATTAAGAGAATAATGAGGCCTTAGGGGTATGTTGACTCTCGTTTTGCGCTATGACGAAGATCGAGTTATAGAATTGCTTAATAAAATTAACGCCTATTAAGAAGCGATATTAACAAGCAAAATTTATCTCCAATTATGTCTTCATGTTACAGAATGACATATTGCAAAGCAAAACTATATATATAAAGTAGTCAACTATGAAAATTGAGTTTATACTCAATGATGGTATGAAGCCCCTAGTTAAGTAAATTATTTTATTCCTGTATTGACAATGGTCAAATATGTCTTTTGTTGCAATATGTATGTCACTATTGCTTGATAAAAAGGATGGACTATTATAAGAGAAAACATATTGATGTCTAGTATGTCTTGACAATGTGAAGAGGATTGATTAATACACATGTAAGTATGTGATACTTACTAAACATGTTCGATTGACGCATTTATATGCGCAAAGCTTATGTGATGGTGTATTCCAAATCTTCTTGTGATGAATATGTTAATTTCATTCTAGAGATAGTTAATATTTTTATAATGCATGTAGAATATGTCAAATCAGGCACGAGATTATCAGTCATAGAGTAATCGCCTTGGCGCTTAATGCATAACGAGCGGAGATGAAATGATTTAAATCTAGGTATATGATTTAAGATCGCCCTGATATGTTCAGGAGGGCGACACGAGTTTATATATAACTCTATGTAGCCCGATAAGAGAAGCAAGATGTGAGACTTCGTGGCGCCAAATTTTTGGCGACTAGTGGGAGGATTCAGGTCAGCTGTCATAGGTAGACATCTGGACTTCAATCTGTGTGGTGTTATAAGTTTATGACATATGCTCCTTCAGTGGGAATCTCTACCGCAGTACTTGATTATGAACTTGTATGCTAAGTTCAATGTTTTTAAAATCGGACCGGTGATCGAAACGGTCAGCCAACTGGGTCATGGTTCGATTGGTTCAATCGGGTTCGACCGGTTGAATCAGATTTTTATTAAAATAATATTATTTGTATTACTTCAAGAAAATATATTATAAATTAAAGTATAAAAGGTAATAAGTAATAAAATAAAAAGCATGTTATCATCATTTTAAATTAATCAAATAGTAGAAACTTATTTTTATATTTTTAAGTTATATATTAGTTAATTTCATAAATAACTTTATTTTTTTATTTGAATCTTTCTTTATACTATTTTCTCACATTTTAATATTATCTATTTCCTTATTCACGATCATCCTATCAAATTCATTATATTATTCATGTTTCAATTTTTAATATGAATTATTTATAATGAATTAAATTTTATCATCTTATGACAATTTTCTTCTTTATTTAAATTTAACTTTATTATTACCTTCTTATCTTTTATTTTCAAATTCAAATGTAACTTCCTTATTACTAATATCCTTTTTTTACATTCATTATATAAAATCTAATCCCTTATTTTTCTCCTCCTGTCAAATCTAATCCCTTATTTTTCTCCTCTTCATATTCTTTCATCATTAATACTATAATATACTTTCCTTTTTTCTATTTATTTTCCATTATTTCAACTTTTTTACTCTTTATGAAGAAAATCGGATTGAGCCGGTTTTCCGATTCAACTCGGTTTTGACTAGGTTGACCCGGTTCAATCCAGTTTTTTGACAAAATGGTTTTTAATACTAAACCGAACCGGACTGACGGTCGGTTCACGATTGAATCGGTCAGACCGGCCGGTCTGGTCCGATTTTAAAAATAATGGCTAAGTCCGAGCCTAAGACTTGACGAATACTTTATAGTTTTTCATCAAAGTATAAGTCTTTAAGGACTGAATAAGTTCAGATATTACCCTTAAACTCTTGACTATATTTCATGGTAATGGGTTAGCCTTGCTACTTTAGCAGGATACTCAAAGGCTAAAATTTTATGCAGTTCATCGAGTCACGATTAGAAAAATAGCTGACTTAGAACTATGAAATATGATGACGAGAGGAATATTCACTAGTGTTGCATGGTATTTGTGTTGCAATTGGTCAAATACGTAAGCATACAAATACGGATCAATCAAAATCATGCGTGTGTCATCTGTAGTGTGTAAGCAATGTGTTTCTAAGGCAAAGCGAGTGACATGAATGTTTGAGCAATTGTGTATTATTGATAAATCATAGTATTGACTCACATGATAGTTGAGTAGCTATACAACGATAAAACGTTATAGCATGAGCTCACACATTGATTGAGTAGTTATGTCATTATAACTTTTGGCTCTCAAATTGATTGAGCAACTATGTATCCCTAACAGGTCATAATGTAGGCTCTCAAGTGGTGGAGTGACTATATATCCTTAACAAGTTATAGTTCTCCCTTAGTTGTAGATGTACTCGTGTGTCGCACGATTCATTTATCATAACGGACATTTACTAGAATCTTATATGGATATTTGGGCCATTAGTGCAAGTGGAAGATTGTTGGCCCTACGCCCAAATGGGCCTTTAGCCACATGCAGTTACATGAACTGCTACAGTGCAGTTCTTATTTGCACTATAAATATGAAGTCTAATGACTTCATGTGTGTGTTGTTCTCTTGACGACTGGTCTGTAATACTCCCGTCATGATTCCAACGTGTTCATGGTTCTTGGATTGTGAACATATGGCTTCTTTTCGTACGTGATCGAAGTCCCGACGAATTCGAATCAATGTAAAAAAGTTTTCGTCGAACCATCTTCCGCTACGAGGTATTACGATAATATTTCTTATTAATTTATACCAATTCCTTCAGCAAGCATCAGGAACAAAGGAAAGGTGCATCAAAGGTATCAGAGGGAAAGGTGCATCAAAAGTATCACTCAGGCATCCTAATGCTGCTCAACCTCATCATGGTCCGATATATGAAGCTGACACATGACACATTCTAATTCTTCTCCCACATATCCTGACAAGCCATTGGCTTCATCTTCGGAGCAGTAAACATGTGCGTGATTCAAGCTGGGAGGATAACAATGACGTTTGCACATATTCGTCGGCACCGTCGTCTTTGTGTTGAGTTGCTTGTAGGTGATGATGATCCTGGCGTGGGCAAGCTAGGAGTCTAAGTCGAGGATGTACTAGAATAGGTACCACCACAACATCGGGAGGGCGACCATCATTTGCGTCATAGCCATTGTCTTCTACAGCTTGGTGTTGGCCAAGGAGGGAGTTGCATGGCTAGTGTTTGCTTAGTTCTCAAGGAGTGGAGGAAGATCACATTATAATTGATTGTTATTATTTACATATGCATGTGACAATTTTATGAGCATGTCAAATAGTTTGAAAAGGAAAAAAATAGTTTGGGGATGAGTAGTATAAATATGATATATTGATATTCATGTATTTACAATTAATTATTTGCAACTAACAAATTAGAAGTTCTGTTATTTCTCTTTTAAGTTGTTTTTTAAATATTCTATGTTTATTTTGCTTCTCTATCCATAGGAGGTAATGGATTTAAACAGACGGAAAAATGATTGGATAACATGTAGTATTAGTACATAAAATTCATATCAATTTTTTACAATTGATTATATGCAATTAATTAATTAGAATTTCTGTTTATTTTTTTATTTCTTCTTTACCTTTTCCTCTCTCCCACATATTCTGTTATCCATAGGAGATAACTATTTAGAAGAGAAGAAAAATATTTCATATTTCATCTCATTGTTTACTTGATCCATCAAAAAAATAGGATGAACTTGTATGGTTAAGTTTGAAAGGAAAAACATTCATTCATATAAATTTTATTTATTAATTGTTATAACTTCTTCCAATATCATAAAATAAAAGTAACTTCGTAAATAAGGACTTAGAATTAATATTAAATTTATTAAAAATAAATTTATTTATGATTTTATTTCTTTTATATGGATATATAAACTATACACAAATGTTGCCGTCCAATACTTACCTTCTCATGATAGGTTTTGGGAGTTTGTTCATACACACATCTTAAAAGAGAGTTAAAAGTTGGATGTAATCTATCATGAAATTATGTAATATGATATAAATAATTGATTTTTTAAAGCTAGATCATGTATGACAAAAAATAATATTAATTAATTTTTAAGAATGAAAAAATATAATTGTTTATATAGATTATTGGAAGAAAATTATAACTATTAAGTATATATTTTAAAATAAATCATTATAAAATACATTTAATTAAGAAGTGAATGGTAGTGGACATTATTTTAAAAAATAATCAACAAAAAATAATTAACTACAAATTATAAAAAGATATAAGTAATACAATAATTTACATATCATTATCATCAATCTCTCTCTATATATGTATTATGCATAAATAATTAAATGGAAAGTTTGAAGTTGTCCTATGGCACTATTTCATTAATCCACATATAAGGATTAAAATATTTAAATAATTTTAATAGTCTATAAAATAATTTAATTTATTTATGTTATATATATTTAAATACGTATAGCATGTCAAATATGACATTTTTACATTGTTACATAGAAAATGAAATACATAAAATAAAAAAAATAAAATAATAGAAATTGTTAAAAATATTAAAATAAATAGTATTTACTTAATTCTAAGATATGATATTGTTAAAAAATATAGATATCAATTTCTATTTATATCTATATTATATCAAAATTAAAAGGATATATAATTTGAAAGAAGAAGTCATAGTATTTATGTATTGTCATATGTAAATTAACATAAATAACATAAAAAAATTAAGTAATAGATGAAAACAAAGTAATGAAGTTAAATGGGGTAAAGATAGATAAAAATAATTAAAAATGAAACATAATGTAATAGATTTTAAAAAAAATAATTTCAAATAAATTTAATTTATTATAACACATTTACATATATAAGTTTCTAAAGCGAGAAAATGATTAGTTAGTTTATAAAATTTATATCAAAATAAAATTTCTTATTTTATAATCACAATTTTTACATATATAACTTTTTGTGTCCTCCGCGCATCGCGCGGGCCATCATATTAGTCATAAAATAAAAGTAACTTCATAAGTTAATAAGGACTTAGAATTAATATTAAATTTATTAGGAATAAATTTATTTATGCTTTTATTTCTTTTATATAGATATATAAACTATACACAAATGTTGCCATGACATATTAATTTTATTAATATTTCTCTCTCTCTCTTAGTTTTTTTATGTCGAGTTCTGCAATCATGGATACATGCTCGGGCATGGCACATTGTGAGTCCAATACTTACCTTCTCACGGTAGGTTTTGGTTTGTTCATACTATTAATTATTTTTTAAAATCAAATGACATTCTTTTGTCCTTTATTTATACAACACAAATTCTAAATAATAACTAGTCTAAGAACCCGTGCCATGCACGGCTCTTGCAAATTATGTTAACGTAAATAAAAAATAATATATTAAAGAAATTAAACTTCATTATAAATTTACATCAAAATATGAAATACTTTTCTACAAACTTTATTCTTTACTTTATTTCTTACGCATGAAAAAAGCCACATAAAATTGTATTTATGAGAATATTAATTTGTTAAAAAGTAATATCAAATGAGATAATTATTGATATTTGACTTGTTAATGATCATTGTAAAAATTATCATAGTTAAAAATTGTTTACATTAAAATTTCAATAGTACTCTTGTATCAAATGAACAATGCCATTCTTAAGATGAATACATTGTTTTTAATTTTATTTTTTTGATAAAATTTGTATACCTAGTGTAACAAAAAAATTACTACGAATGAAATAAATATTATTTTTTCTTTCATATTTTCATTTTTTTATTACATACATCTTTTAGAAAAAATCTACACATGCTAGTTCTCTTATTTCTATGTATAGTTTATTTATTTCAAACCATCGTAAAAATATTGATTTGTTTATACTTGACAATACATATTTATTTCGTCAATACTTTTTTATGAATCTTTCCCTTGAGTACTTATAGAAAAAGTGATAGTAACACGATCCTTGTTGACATATTTAAATAAATGTTTGATGGGTATTTATTAGGTACACCATTAGATATTAATATGAGCATCATCCTTCAATAATAAATGATTTAACATTGGAAGAAAAGTGATAAAATAAATATTATTATCATAAATTGAATTCTTATCTCATTGTAAATTTTATTTCTAGCGTTTATATATTCACTTAACTTATATAAAGTGGTTATCCAAAAGTGACTATATATTATTACCAAGTAAAATAATATTTCTTCATCTAACCTATATTATAAAGAGAGCATTCAAAAGTGACTATATACTATAAACATAGTAAAACAACTCCAATTGCATAACGAATAACTAATATTATGCAAAGCATATGATTACATATAATTTATTGCATAAATATAAAAAGGGATTAAGGATTGTGTGGACCCAATGCAAGTTCACATATATGGACCACCATTGATTTATAGATCAATGGTGGTAATAAATTTATGATAAACTCATTTTAAAAAGTGTTTATGAAGGATCACCATTGATTTAAATTAATGGTGGATCCACATATATGGATCTATTTTGGGTCCACATATTCCTTAAATCCATATAAAAATACCTATAGTTCACAATTTTTTTTAAAAATAGTTATATATAGTGAAATTTTAATTATATGAAGTATTTAACAAAGTTAACTAATTTGTATTCCTTTATAAGATAAAATAATAAGACGCTAATATGTATATTATTTCAATCATAGCGCCTAATTTATTTATAAAACAGCTCAAATAATATATATTAAGAAAGTTTTTTAAATAAAATTTTTATATTTTTATTTTAAATATATAAAAATTAATTATTTTTATAATATAATTTTTCTTTTTATATCATCCATACATGGTGCATATTAAAATATATATATCATGAAAAGTAAAAGGTATTATATAATAATAATAATATTTTATTTTTTAAAAAATATATTTTTAGTAATTAAAAATGATAAATGAGCTAGCATATTTTGAGAAAAGATATTAACTCAACATAAAAACATTCATTATATTGAAAGATAAAACTTGCAATATGATGGCATAAACTATATTAAACAGAAAAGTTCCTTCTTAAATATACATATATATCTTAAAATATAAATTGGAACATATGAATCAAAATCTTTTTAGATTTTGTAAAAATTGTGTTAAAATATCAAAGTATATAATTAAATATAAAAATAGTTAAAACAAAAAGCGTACAACTATTCAAATTATTTTTGGGGCTTAATTTTCATTTATTTATAGGTTTTGTATAACCAAACTTTTATTATAAGATAATTTTTTATTTATAAAAAATCATAGGATAGTAATAAGTTGTATTGTCATATATTTTATAAATTTTGTATTCTAATTTTAAAATAATGAGAGAGAGAGAGAGTAATTGGTATATTTATCTATAAATTGAGTAAATTGTGAAAATAGTTATTAGAAATATCATATTATTATTATTTGGTAAATATTGAAAATAAAGTACTTACTTTTAGTCAAATTAAATTTATTTTTTTTACATTGTAGCTTCTTTTATCTTTAGATGTATACATTTTACAATGAAATGAAATTTAAAAAAAAAAAAGAAGTTTTTATTTAACCAAATAGAGGCTCCTACTTGGCACAAGTTTAATATAATTTCTTACATTATATTAAAGGGGTTGGGGATTCTATGGACCCAGTTCTGTGGACCCAAATAAGGTGTGTGGACTATCATTATTGTGTAGATCAATGGTAAATATAAATTCATGTTAAAAATATTTATCAAGAATTATCTATCTATGAATCAATGATAGATTCACACATGTGGACTCATTTTGAGTTCACATATTCTCTAAATCTTAAATTCTTCATTCAATATTGAAAAAAACATTTACTTTTATATAAATGTCTATGTTATTTTTCATTTAAGTCATATATTGATTTTTTTTCATTTTCTTTTAGAAAAGATATTTTCCTGATTTAATCCAAAAAAATCCTATAGTTTGCTCAAATTCAATTAACTTTTTTATATTTAATGTCATTTAATTTTGGGTTATATATATATATCATTTGGTCATGTTGGGAGCATTCATGGGGCATGTATTACCACCACTTTTTATTTCTTTAAAAGATATTTTTTTATTTAATTCAACTAAGGTTTCTAATTTTACTCAAATTAATTTATTATTTTATCTCAAATTTAAATTATTGTTTAGGATATTTGTTTTTCTATGATGAAATATAAAAATAATAATACATTTCTTTGTCTTCTCAAAAGGATTCTATTTCTAATTAGATTTAACTTTTGAACTTAATCTTCTTGTATCTTATTCTCATAAATATTATGTCTAATATAACTTTCTATTATCATTTATTCTATTAAATATTATGACCAGGAAAAATTATGTTTAGGACAAAAAGTTAACATATATTATTATTATTAGAATTTATTTAAAATTACATTACGTTTCACCTTTGATGGATTAGTTAATGTTATCATAGTTTATATTTAATTTAACGTGGTTAGAATGTAGATGCTGAATTTTTATATTATAGTTATAACATCGTATATGTATTTAAATTAATTTATTTCTTTGTAATAATTTCGTTTGTTTAAATTTTAAATATCATTGTAAAGATTTTAATGAAGATGTCGGAAAAATCCATACCATTCGTAGATCTTGCGTCTTCCTATTATTCCACTTATTTATTGATTTACTTATCTACTAACCATGTACAAAATATGTTAAAAAAACTAATATTAAGTAGCGCCTTTTTTTCAAATCGCAAAGCGATAGCATCTTAAGTAAGATTCCGTTTAGGATATGCATAATTTTAATATTAGGGTATGATTAGGACCTTGCATTATTTTTAATATTATTATTAGAATTTAAATTTGGAATAAATTAGGATTAATATTAATTTAAAGAATATATTTTTAATAAGGATAGTTTTTACTTAAACAGTACGGTTATTTAAGTTCAAATATTAACTATTATTAAGTTAAATATCAGATTCATTATATATAATTTTTTTTAAATTTCATTTTTTTCATAAATAAGTTCGAGTAATACGTGTCATCTAATCATAAATATTACGTATGATTTGTTATAATTTGTTCCACTGTAGCACTATTCTTGCTATAGTTTTTTTAATTTTACAATTTATGATATGTTTATACAAAGACTTAATAATGAAAGTTTGTTATATACTATATTTGTTTTGTATTACGAATTATTTGTTTAATTAAATCGATAATTAAAGTTTGTTATATAAGATATTGGTTTTATATTGTTATGTATTTATTACTTATTTCTATATGATACGTCTTAAGATATTTATTTATATATATAATGATTATTATTAAAATTTAAAATGTGATAGAATTAGTATTATATAAGCATATATATAATCAGTTTTAGTATTAAGATATGTATGAGGATTAATATAACATAGTTTTTATTAATTTGGTCTTTCGGGTACATAGGATTAGAAATATATTAGGATTATAGTTAGACATCATCGAAAAGATTTTTGACACAACCAGATATTAAATAGTATATTTTTTAAAAAAGGAAAGAAAAAAATACGACTCTTACTTATTCTCAATTTAAATTTTAAGCCTATTAAGGCCCCTACTTCTACTATTTTTTTCTTCTTAATGTTATTTTGTAAGAAATAACTATTTTCTTATTTGAATCTTCTTCTAATGCCGTCACTTATCGCAAATTCATGCATTTACCAAGACTCAAATTTAATTAATAATATAGGATATTATCTAATTCTTATATTTTATAATAATATTGTATTATAAGACAATTTTTATCTTCTGAAAATTTTCAAAAATGAATTATATATATATATATATATTTAGGTATACAAATCTTACTGCATAAGAAAATTTTAAAAGAAATCAATATATTTATTTGTTTAATCAACAAAATTGTCCTACCTCTAATTAGATTTACTTTTTAGGTTTAATCTTCATTTACCTTTAGGCTTACAAATATTATTACCTTTGATAACGAAGTCATATTATCCCATATTAAGTTATATTATATTATTGAATTTGGCGTTCAAATTTTATTATAATAACTTTTATTTATTAAAAGTCAATTATTAATTAATTTGTTTTATACAATATAAAAATAATACAGGATAAGGATACGAATCATATAAAACAATATATTCTGATTAGAATTTGAATTAGATTAGAATTATTAATTTAAATACTTATTTTATTACATGGCACATACGTCCACTCAAATTAATTTTATTTTATGTTTACATGGAATCTCAGCACATATATTAGGATTATTAATTTATTTATTTCACATATTCTGAACATAATATGTGATCTTATCTGATTGTATATTAGTATTACATATTATGATACGAATCTTATAAAATAAATTAGATTTTTGAATTAGATTAGGATTATTAATTTAAATACTTATTTTATTAGGTGGCACATACATCCACTCAAATTAATTTTATTAGAATTTGAAATAAATTTAGGATTATTAATTAATTTATTTCACGTATTCTGAACATAGTACGCGATCTTACTCTTATAAAATAACATATTATGATTAGAATTTGAATTAGATTAGGATTATTAATTGAAATACTTATTTTATTAGATGGCACATACGTCAGCTCAAATTAATTTTATTATATAATTAGTGATTGATTTCTTTCTTTCTCTCTTATATATAAACAATTTTCTATTATAGTCCGTTAAAAGGATAATTTTCTTAGTTTTTTCTCAAAAAATTGTTGCATTATATAGTTAATGATTGATTTATCTCTCTCTCACTCTATGTTATAGTCTGTTAAAAGGAACAATATTCTTATTCTTATTTTATAATTTTCTTATCTTTTCTCAAAACAATTGTGAGCTTTACATAATTTTCAGTTGTTTCCAAAACTCCTTCTTCTACTTAAATTATTTATTCTTTAGTTATGCCTATTTATTATCTATTGTTTATGATTAAGCCCATAAAATTTTAATTTTTATTCAATTATGTTATATTTGATTAAATTATACTTTTTTAAATTGAAATATTATTTCAAATTTTTTTTCACAAAACTGTGGAGATGGCACATGGCATTCCACTATTTACCTTATATATATATAGATTGAGATTAAATGGATGTTCAATATATTAAAAATTATTTCAATATTAACAAAAATTAATTGACACATGAGTTATATAAAAGAATATTTCAAAATTTTGATATATTATGAAAATTTTATTTAAATTATTTATAGTCGCGGATTGGATGATTGAGTTACCTAGTTATATATACATACATACATATATATATATATATATATATATATTATGATATGATGTATGATAAACAAATAACAATATAAATTATAATATAATAAAGTCAAATAAAATAATTAAAGTCAAATAAGATAATAATATAAGTATCAAATGCGATATACTATTAAGATAATGTATGCACGGTAGAAGATGATAAAATGAAATAAAAGGCAATTCCACACACACACACATATATATATATATAGGATTAAATGTCTCTACGTAGCAGCCATTTCACGCAGGGATGCGGAACACACGAACACCATTGATATGATGATCTATGGTGAGCATTACCCATTCCAATCGCTTGGTGCAACGGCCAAGATCAAACATTAAGGGACTGAATCCCTAGCTGTGCCATGATCTTCTTTGAATCCACGCATTTCTGCGCCTCCTCTTCTCCTTGACGTTGAATGGCGGGACAGCTCCTCGTCTCTAGGCATGGAACAAGGGCAGCGTTTTCTTCTCCTCGCCGGATGGAGCACGGCATTTTCTCTTTTGCCGGCTATGAGTACTCCAGCGCCTCAAGGTACTTTCCTCCTCCAACCTTGGTCTTGTTGTTTCTGCATTATTCTCTTTCAGCGCAGCAACATCTGCATTGTCTAATCCGCCTATCTCACTAATTTCAGCATATGACGTCAGTTTGTTTACTTCACGCTGATAAATGAAGAATTTTGGAGGTGTTTATACAACTCTGAAATATTTGAACGAAAGAATTTCTCTCTGGATTTTGGGATTAATAGCTTTAATATTTGCGAAATAGAATGTATGTTCGATTTAGTAGAGATACCAAGTTCTGTATTTGAATTGATTACATGTAAGTCATTAACTACAGTCCCAAAAGGTGCACAATCCTAAATGTCTATTGTGTATCTTGTTTCAGACATTACAATGTATGCAACCATTTCTGTTTAGTTTCAAGCATTTATGTTTCTTATTCATAATTTCCCCCTCTTTCGTCATACCATCATCAATTTTCATAGTAACAGGCATGGTTTTGGATCAAGTAAATTGGCATGTTCTTTTTAATAACAAATGATTATTCCTTTTACAAATGGTATCATAACTCATAAGCATTGTTGCAGTCCTAGTTTTTTTTGTCAATACAGATATTTATAGGTTAGTTGCGTAAGCGCAATTGCTTGTAATTGCATTATCACACAACTGTGGACACGTATCATTGTTGTACACATGGATATACAGTCATTTCCTACATAAATCCATTGTTCATGGTTCATGCATCTACAACCACGAGTTACCACAACCCAGGCCTCCTCCATGGCAAGAATTAATGTACAAATTTAAATATAATGACCTTAATTGTGAATTATAACACTTGCTGTACAAATAAGCTAGATTAGTAAAAAAAATGATTGTTGAAGGCTTGAATAAAATGTGAGCAGAATACGAAAGTAATCAAATGTTGACATAAATCACAGAATAGTAATGCACTGAATAATTAACCAAGCTTCTCACTACGTTGCCATAATTATTTTACAAATCAACACGAAAAGCCTTTAGACTAAGATTGCATAATCAAATTCCATCATCTTAATATGCAAATCAAGAATTGAAGGCATTAGCATCACCCAGGTAACAGTAGTAGCAAGCTAACCCATCACAGCACAAGCTGACCATCACATGCTGTGAAAAGTTAAAAGAGAAAAAAGTAAAAGGTAAAACTTACAACAAGAGAAAGAAGGTAAACCTGACAATAGATAACTGAATGGATGATACTTATGACACTTCATACCTAAGTTACTCAATTTTTTGGAACTTGTCTTTTCTCCTTGCTCCCTCTATTTCAAAAATTAAATATAAAATTAGCAACATAAAATTTTGAGTGAAAGTAAATACGCTACTAAACAATAAAATGTACTTACCTTTTTAATTGGACATGATGTCACATAATGTCCTTGTTTTAAACAATGACTACATGTTCTTTTCTTTTTTTCACCTTGTGACATTGAGACCTCGACACTAGATTTAAGTCTTTTTATATTTCTTGGTCTTCCTTTTGATTTTACAAGATACGGGTCATGTATCACAAACTTTGAAACTTGTGACGGCACTACATCGTCTTTAAAAGGCACTTCATCATTTTTAGAAGACACTTCATCCATATCACATTTTCTTATGTTCTCTAAACTTTGAATACCTTCTTTTAAAAATGAAATTCCAACATCTAAATGTTTGGGTGAACGCAAACTTATTTCTATGAATTTTCGTGCATTCCTTCTGAAATTCATTTTTTTGTGAAAGACTGACAACATGTTGCCCAATAGAAGAATTGCATTCTGTATCATGTACCATTTGCACTGATGAATAGCGAGAATTTATCGTCCAACGATGAAGAATATATTGCTCTGGTAAATACATAACTCTATTTTCATTGAGAACAAGCAAAGTATGAGAACACAAGATTCCTTCTCGTTCAAACATTTTGCAAGAACATTTTATCGAACCATTTGATTGGGTATTGTACTCTACAATAATCTTTCCATCCTGCTTCATATACCGAGTACACAATCTTCTCACGATCTTGAAAGATTATTTGCTTCCAGAATTGCATAATATTTTTTAATTCTTCTTGAAAAATTTTGAACACATTTTGTGTGTAGACCTTTGCTGCTTGAATTTTCAAAGGACTTTTTTAAGTAGAACTAACAAAGGTATTCAAGTTTTTAAAATCTTCTCGCTCTTCTGTTTCACGACGAGTAGAAATAGCTAAATCATACTGGTATACAAAATCGGACAATGAAGTATTTGAATTCACAAAGCCATCAAAAAAAGAATTAATACTCTCAGCTCTTTGAGTGGATTGCATGCTCGCGCAAAATGTATCATTTAAATAAATTGTAATCCATTGATGTCGCTTGTTGTACATATGCTCCAACCAGTGACCATCTGGAATATCATATTTTTGTTTCAAAATTAGCCACTTGTCTTCAAATTCTTGGATGCTCAAAGAATTATTAATCCATTTAAAATATTATTTTTAAAAATTGTCACGCACATATAAATCCCGAAGATGAGTCAATGCATTCTTTACTATATGCCAAATGCAAAACATGTGTCGACTTTCAGGAAGCACTTTATGAATTGCATTGCCCATTGTAATATCTTGATCAGTGATGATACAGATAGGCTTCTTCCCCTTCATACATTCTAATCAAGTCTGAAATAACCAAATGAATGTGTCTTCAGTTTCATCAGCTAATAGTGCACAACCAAATAATGTTAATTGCCTATGATGATTAACTCATGTAAATGGTGCAAATGGCATTTGTAATTTATTTGTGTGATATGTCGTATCAAAAACAACAACATCGCCAAATGTGATATAACTATCTTGTGATCTACTATCAGCCCAAAAAAAACTTTTTCCTGTATCATTTTCATCCACCACCATTCTAAAAATGAAATCAACATCATCGACTACTTTCTTTTGAAAATAACTTAACACAGCCATGCATTCTCCTTCCATATTATTTTTTCGTAATGTCTTTATATAATTTATGCACTGTTGATGTGTTACAAAAGTCTCCCCAGTCATCTTCAAATATTTAGCTATCTTGGAATGCCCAATGCCAACATTTCTTAGTTCTCTCATAGATTCCATAGAAGGGGTTGATAATTTGTTATGAGAGGATAATCTACCAACGTCTGACTGTGAAGCTAATTTATGTGTGTGATTTTCAACAAATTTTTTGACCTCCCATTTGCCATCACTTGCAACTTTATCTAATAATAAAGCACCATAATTCTCTCTAACATTTCGTCTTCTTTTCACATCTTTTCCCAAAGTTTGCTTTAATTTGAGATCCTTTTAATCTTGTTTAAACAAACGAGCAATCTACCAATCGACATATTCGTCTTTCGATATTTACTATAATGATCTTTTCGTATGAAAAATCCAACTGATCTTGCATATGTATTGTAGAAAACATATACATCATCTTCTGTATCGAACTTCATGCCAACAAAAGGTTTATTAACTTGACTATTATTAGCATTGTTCTTTTCTTGGATTTGATCACTGTGAAAGGAAAAATACCGATAAAAAATAGTTTAAGAAAATTTTTCAGTGAACAACATACAATTTATAATGAAAATATTATAACATCTCACCATCCTTCTGTGACTTCATGTCTTTGAAATTGTTGATCTTCATAATTTGAAGGAGATGCATTCATTTCAAGTGAAGACATGGCAACACCTATAATGAAGATATTAAATGCCAAAATTAAAGGAAGATCCATGTTTTCATGTAAACAAGTCCATTATTAAACAGGTGGTTGCTTCAAAATTTAGAGAATTCTCAGCCTATTGGAAATGGACAAAAGATAGATTTCTTGCTGCATTTTTTAGAATGGTTCTTCAAATGGCCTCATGAAATTTGTTGTGTTTTAATCTGTATTATGTTATTTTTGAAAACATTTTTTTCTTTCAAATAATGTATGACATTTTGGTGCATGAAATCTCTCACCAGATATAAATGTTATGCAAAATTTAAGGGTGCAACTATGCCAAATGGAAAAAGATTAATCGTGAGTGATGGGTTAATATAAAACAACATTGTTCATATGCCCTGAAAATTAAAAAAACATTTGGGTTATCTTTTCTAAAAAAAGTCATCGATGGGATGTGTTTCATACTGTGTAGGGACAGATGTAATTACTTTTTGGCGGTGGTCAGAATTTAATTGAAATATAAAAATATAGTAAAGCAGGCAAATGTGCCATCCTAAAATCCAAGAAAGACAAACAGACAAGAGAAGGGATTCGCTTAATGAAACATATTACACAAAGATCTGACAAACACAATCCAGATGACGTTCGAGTTCGATGAGATCGAGGTGACATTCGGCGCGGGTGATGGAGGCAGCGTTCTGTGAGCAACAAGCGTGAGGCAAATCGGAAAGAAAACAAGAGAACCACTTACACGATGGAAGAAACAAACACATTGTAACAACCCAAATTTTCGTTAAATGAATAAATGAATATTTTTATAATTTTCAGAAAATCATTATTTAATATTATGGAATTAATTAATTCCAAAATTGATGGAAATTATGGGATAAGTTGAAAAGATAAGAAGGAATTTGAGTAAGGATAGAATTGTTATGGAGATATGCATGGATTTAAAAAGTAAATTTGGATTTAAATAAATCTGAATTATTAAGAGGTGATTAGTCATTGATGGGTGGCCAAAATTGATTCTAAAAGAATCCAAAGCCTAATAGAATTGATGACTCAAGTCTACACCTATAAATAGGCATTAAAGGTGGCTGGAAAACTCCTTTTTCTGCCAAATAGAATTCTGCCCACGAGCCCTCTTTTTTCTCTCATTTGCACGTGAATTGAGGCACCCCCAGGAATATGTGGCGGCTGGTTTCGAAGCCTGCACATAAGAGAAGAAGTTCCAGGTGGTAGCCGCGAGTTTCGGAGCGAGGACAGAGAGCAACCGCCGACCAAAGTTCGGCGTTCGTGCAAATTGTTAGAGAAGGGACTCCAGTTGGTTTTTCAGCCAACTTTAGGTACGTAGAGGAAATCCCTATGTCGTCGATTTTCCGCGACATGGAACCATATTCCTTTCTCCTTTGTATTGTGATTCCATGGATATATATATGCATAGTTTGGACATCAAATGGCATAGTTATTGTGGTCGGAAAGTCACGTCGCACTTTTTCGCTGGCGGTAGAACCCGGCCCGGGTTCTGCTATGCCTGGCCCGGATTTGGTTGAATCCGGACCGAGTTGGAATCAAAACCGGATCGGGGTGTCCAACCCGGCCCGGGTTCCTATTGATCCGACCCGAGTTCTGGCCTCGGCTCGACTCGAATCGCGGTGTGATGGATTTGGGAGTGAACCGGCCGACCCGGCCCGAGTTCATCATACACTCGGCCCGAGTGTGCCCAGACCGAGGTGAGTGTTGACGTTTCTGAACACGGCCCGGGTTTCACCCGACGCGGGCAGGGTTCTGGAGATAGAAAATATAAAATTATGATATTTTAGTATAGATACTTGAATAGTTATTATAATTATTCCTAAATTATATTGTTAACAGATTTAACATCATCAAACTTTTATTAGATTTGATTTGAGATTATCTTCATCGTTACCATATCAGATCCTATTATCCATCATAATATTGATCCAATAGTTTTTCCCTGATTGTGTCCTTGTCTAACCTAAAGTAAATTGCTAAAGATATGCCTTTAGGTTAAACAAGATAAAAGATGGAAACTGTTGGGTCTCCATGTTCTCCGATTGTCTCTAAGTTCCCTGGGTCATTATTGTTATAGTATTGTATGGGGCAGATAGTGGACCTAGATGTTTGAGACGTCATCCTTTAGAAAAGCTATGGCTGTCCTGTGATGGCCATGGTCCCCCGCCATCATGAACCTATTGTTAGCATTACTATTGGAGGGCGGCTTGCCGTGGTTTGATCTTCCACTGGCCTACATGAAAGAGATATGAAGTTTCCTATAATTGGTTGAGCGCTCCCTAATAGAATTGAATTGAATTGAATGAAATAGAATTGAATCGAATTGGAATTAAATTGAATTGAATTAAAATCGAATAGATGCCACTGTGATCAGGCATAATTGCTAATTGATAATTGATTGATTGATCCCTTGATCTCTTACATGATCTCATCATTGATTTATGGTATTATTGATTATTGAGCTCTTTCATATTGTCATATCATGTGCTCTATTGATTATTGCTCCTCATTGATTATTGTTTTATTATTGAGCACTATTGGTCTACTCATCGTTATGGTTAGACCCTATGTACTGAGTATTTTTATACTCATGGATTTTTTCCTACATCTGGATTCATGCAGGTGAGATGATAAAAGATGGTGATACATGTGGTCAGGCTCAGTGACAGGGATGTTGCACATGGTGTAGGATTTAGTCATACTAGATTATTGTATTAACTTTTATTTTTCTGCATATTTAGAATGATAGAGTCATGGACATTTCCAGCTCCTTGATATTACATTGTTAGACGATCTTATTTCCGCATTAATAGAGTTTATTTTCCGCAAAATTTATTTACATAGAATTGTGTAGCGCCTTTTGGACGACTTTGAGCACGTGATAGTCACGTGGGTCTCGGGGCGTTACACGCATAGCCAAGGGTTTTTTATTGTCTTATTAATTCATGGCCATTTCTCTTCAATCGAACGAACACAAATGTTTTGGACGTGAGTGACCGTAGATTTGCAATTGGACGGTTGAAAATTGCCACGCATACCTACATGAAATGGCTGCTACGTAGGGGCATTTACCCCATATATATATATATATATATAGAGTAAACAAAGGAAGAAAAATTTTCATATGAAGAAACTATAGATTAAAAAAACACCGAGGGAGTTCTTATATATGTGATGAAAACTGTTGAAACATAAATGATCACTAGCTGATCACAATAGGTTTTTATCCCATTTTCTATTCAAAACACCTATATCGAGCCCTCGTTTTGCCTAACTTTTGGCCAATCTTATTTGGAATGCATGGATTGTGATAACTAGTTGATCTTTCTCATTTTATACCTAATTCCATGTGCATAGATGCTCTGAATTGCTGAAATCCATAAATATGTCAATTCTATGCAAAGTTATCAGTTCAATGTGCAAGTTATCATTTTTCCATTTAAGCTGATTACTAATGATTTTCTTGTCCTAAATCCCCTGCCATTATGAATGAATCATATTTGGATGAACATATCTCAACTTGTGCAAAATTATCATTTCATTTCACAAGTTATCACTTTTGAATGCCAAGTTATCATTTAAGGGCAAAACTGTCATTTCAATATGCAAAGCCATCAATTCTGCACAAATGCATTAAGCAATCATTAAATTACTGTCTTAACTCATTGCTGTTCAAATTTGATCACATTTCCATAACCACAACCAAAGTTATGACAAGTTATCATTTTTATTACAATAAGTTATCATTTTCGGGTCACCAAGTTATCAATACTATGAAATTCTATCTACATTTGATTTCTGACATCATTCCCTTGTCATAATAATCTTTTTGATGCCTTCAATGCCTTGAACCACTCATATTTGGATAATTATAATGATAGGGAGCAAGTTATCATTTTCGGATCCTAAAGTTAACATTTTTAAGCAAGAATTTTCATTCTTGCATAACATCAAACCCCCTTTGATTATTGAGATAATTTTATTTGCTGTCCTAATCTTTATTTGTTTAAATCTTATTAGAAGACTTTGATGCTTACTGTTTTGGCCCTTCTAGCAGATGAAATAGGGTTGCACAAAGGAGAAAAATGAGAGGGGACCACCTACTTTTTGCTGTCCAAAAAGCTGTCACAGCAGCTAGAATTTCAGGACCTGGACACTTGGCACAATCAAAGCATGAGAAAATATTCTGATGCTGATCTAAGAGTGGAAGGAATTCATATATAAGCTGAAAAACCCTAAGGAAGAAAAGGTAGGCCAGATTGCAAGGAGGAGAGGAGATTGGAGCTGGAAGCTGGTTTTGAGCTGGAGCAGCTGAGCCGATTTCTGTAGAACAACCCTCAAGCCAAGATGATCTGTTTCTATTCTTTATTTTATTATGCATTTATGTTTGTAATTATAAGGAGCTAAATCCTATGTCTCCTAGGATAGGATAGTAGTCTAGGTTAATTATGGATGGATATAGACAAGTCTGAATTTCTGCATTGATTTCAATTCTGTTTGCTGATTTTCTGTAATGATATGAATCTGTTCTTGTCATTGTAAGGTCCTATTTGTGTTTACAACTGATAGGTTGTCATTTGATCTTATCTTTGCTCAGAAATGAATCAAGAATCAATGTCAAGTTTATAGGTTCTAATCTAATTAAGAATTTGATTTCCTGAATTTTGAAATCTATTTTTTCCCATTTTTGATTTTTGAATTTTGTTAAACATGTTTTCTATCATTGTTGAGCCCTGATTTAATTGATAACTGAAAGGTTTCATATGGTTTCATCTTTGTTCAGAAATGAATCAAAGGACAATGGTACTTCCAAAGTTTAATTCCCTGAATTGTTGAAATTCTTCATTGCTGATTTCTGAATTTCCATTGCTGAATTCCTGAAATTTGAGGAACTTGTCTTGCTATTGTTAAACCTCTGAATCCATTAATCGCTGAGAAGTGAATCTTAAGATTTTCTTACTGTTCAGAGATGAACCAAGAAGCAATTGCATGTGCTGAGTTCCTATATGTAATTATGGGCTGATTTTACCCAATTCATTATTGAAAATGTGGATTTCATTTGAATTTGTAGCTGAGAGACTGATTTAAAATTTTCTTGTAGTTTAGAGATAAACCAAGAAGTATTTGCACTAATATTAGATTGATTTTATCCATGTTTAGTTGATTGAAGCATTTTCCTCATTTTCAAAGTGTAATTGAATGTTATCATTTCAGATTTCACAAAATTTCTGAAATTCAGCAAGGGATTAAATTTTGACCTTAATGTTGACTTGATTTGAGTGAGGATCTTTTCTAATTCAACTTGACTAATCACTCGTATGAGAATATGATAATTAGTTCTATGTTAATTGAGCTGTGAAAATAGAAATTATTTCAAGTTGAATTAAAATTGACACATATTGATAACTTGTTCTATTTCATCTATAATTAAGTTAGATGAACTCCAACTCTTAGGAGAACTTTCCTCATTGATAGTTAAACCCTTTGAGCCTCTAGTTTAGCATTTACAATTTAGTTTTGATAAACTTTCAAAAATCCAAAATAGATATCATTTTAGCCATTTATAAAAATCGGTTTTCACTTTCTTTCAATTTCTTGGAATTTTAACTTTAGTTAAGACTAGTCTAGATTGTTTAGGAAATTTTAGGCTTCAAATCACTGTGGATATGACATTTGGGTAGACTACAATTGACCTGTATACTTGCAGTTAAAAGTGAATTAGGGAGTTAAATCAAAAATTAAAAAAATTAAAATTTGACCTCAAAATCAGTAAGTTATCACTATACTCCCCATTTCACATATTAAGTTTTTGGCGTCGTTACCGGGGATTTGAGGCCAATTAGGTTAACTTAGATAATTTAGATTAGTTTTATACTAGTTTTCAGTCCATTTATTAGCCCAATTTTTAGTTTTTGCAAGTTATCATTTTGAATTTTTCAATTTTGTCTAGTTTTATTTCTTTTCTGAATTTGATACTTCTGAATTCATTTATGTAGGACTTGGAGCTTCAAGGAGACCTCTACCTATCTGAGTCCTAAACTGAAAAAAAATTCAATAGGAGAAGGAGATTACAAAGAGAAGAGGCTAGGTGAAGAACTTTTGAGGAGGCTACCAATCAAAACATGACTGTTCCTAGGACACTTAGGGATTGTTATTCACCCAACAATTGTAGTAAATTATGAATTTGATTTCTGAGAGAGAAAGAAGAAAAGATGAATATGAGTTGGCAAACTTGGCCCTATGACTATTATCAATCAAGTGAAACACTCTTGATATAGGAGGAATTGGATTCTATAGTTGAAGATGTCGTGCCCAAAACTCTTTAAAAATATGGTTTTGATGTTGGAGAACCATCACAAGCTCATTGCAATCAAGGATCACCACAATTTCAACAGTCCTCTAATGCTTACATGTATGCCTCATATGGTCATGAAAGTTCAAATTACTAGAATCAAGAGGAAGGATTCTCAACTAGTAGTCATCATGTTTCAAATTATTCTGGGCAAGACTTCTCAAGCAGCAATCCTTATGTTTATGACTCACAAAATTATTTGTATTACCATCACAATCAAGGTCAAGAATCAAATTTTCATGTTGCTACCATAGATATTTCAAAAGATCAACAATCACTTAATCGAATGGAGATTATGATGGAGGACTTCATGAGGCAGCAGGACGAGCAACTTGCAAACTTGAAAAAAATATGTATGAAAGTAGATTTCTTGGAGCTGAATATCAAGCGTTGGAGGCCAACCTTTGTTTGTAATCTAGTCAAGAAGCCTCACAAATCCAATCCGCCCTTCTGAAAGAAGAAATTTAGAAAATGAAGATGGGAATTGAGAAAGAAATAAATGAAGAAAAAGAAGTAGTCATGGAGGTTGAAGTTGAAAAGGAGTCTATCACACTTCAAGAAACAAGTTGAAGTTGCAGAAGTTACTGAAAAGGGTACTCCAATGATATCAGCAATGAATCACATTGAAGACCCACTTATAAGGTTCCCATCCAATGAAAAACAAATTCTAGAAGACTCTGATTTTGATTCTTTGAAGAAACTATTAGATACACTCCTTTGTGATGAGGACTGCAACTCAATTCACTTATTGTCTATCCCTAAAGATGAGTTACCTCCTACACCCAACTGTCCAAAAGTTCTACTTGAAGCAATTTGCTCAACAAATTATCATGGATTAGTTGAAGAATGTCAACATCTTAGGGTCAAAGATAAAGAAACATTAAAAGAGAAGAAGTGACCTGAACTTGAAGCAAGCACTAATTCATTTGAAGTAATTCAAAGTTCCAAAGTCTCATCAATGACATTATGCATTAGGCAACAAGTTATGAAAGTAAAGTCACATGATGAGATTGAAATGGCCAAGGAAGATACAAAAGCAGAAGAAATTTCTTTTCAAATAGAGGAGGCTGTGGCAAAATTCAAATTTGTAGAAGGAATGAAACATTCAATGAAGGAAGATCATTGTTTGCCAACTGAAAGTTAAACAAAAGCTCAAAGATCTTCCAATAATGTTGTATTTTAATAGACCATTGAAGAAATGATTGCTTAAACAAGATGGTGATTCAGGAGATAGTGATTCATATATTATAGATGAGAATTTTTAGAATGAAAAGTTAGTATATTTCTGGTACAATGGAGGAGGGAATCAAACTAAAAAATAAAGGTCAATCATTGACAAATTAAGAAATTCATACTTGATTAGTGAAGCTGTCCACAGATTAAGATCTCTACTTGATCATATCATACTATTTAAACCTCTTTGACATGAAGAAGTTGTAACAATGTCTAGCATAAGACATTAAAGTAGGGCACTTCTTGGGAGGCAACCCAAGCCATTTTATACCTAATTTTCTCTGTTTTGCAGGAATAAATCAGAGAGGAATCAGATCCACCCTTAACCTTTTACCTAGGGAGTACTTTTGGACTCAAACTTAATTTTTCTCACTGAAATGCCACTGATAATTGATATTAATTTCTAGCTCATGTTCTAATTATCATCTTGATATCACTCATATCAGTTATCCAGATATCCTAGTGCCAAATTTCAGTGCATTTCTCAAATTTTTATAAAAATGTCAAATTGTGCACTTCACTGGTTTCATAATCTGATATTACTGATTTCACTTCTTTGCAGAATTGGAAGCAAACCAAGAAGTATTGATCACACAAGACTTTGGTTGAGATGCAAAAACTCAAATGAAGTAGCTGCAAAAATTTAAAATGACCCTCCCAACCCTCTCCCTTGTCTATATTTTTCACCACTGAGGACAGTGCTGAGGATAAGCTTGGGGGAGGAAACTTGGTGTTTTTCTAAATTTTACACCATATTTTTAATCTATTTTAATGCCCATATCATCATTTACCACCAGGTTATATTGTTTGAATAAGTTATCACTCATATTCACTCGGTTATCACTGGTTATTATGTTTTGGGCTCAATTCAATTCCTGTATTCATTCTAATTCTAAAAATGGGTGAAATACTTTATTATGACAATTGGTACACTCCAATACCAAGTGGCCAACTTAGTCATTAGCCTTCTTGCTTTAAGTTGACATTATCAATTCGGATGCATTTGAATTAATTTTCAGCTGAAAATTTTTCTTTTTGTGGGTAACACTAGCTGATATTCATGGATTAAATGGAAAGTTGAAGATGTCTAGAAAGGAGTCAATGATCTTGCTGCCATGTTAAATAGGAAATCTTGACTATTTGCATTTAAGGGTTTAAACTATACTTGAGCTTGAACCATTGCTCACTTCATGAACAGAATAGAAAAAGAAAAAATGGAAAAAGGAAAAGTGAAAAGTTACATTTTGCATTGCATACATGCATGAATAAAGAGAGTGAAATTTCAAAAAGGAATCTCTCCTGAATAAAATTATGATTTTATCATGTGACCAGCATGAATAAAAATCAGATCTTGACTTGTTTACTTGAATTTTCATGAATAAAAGTCAGGTGTTAAACATGTTTAAGCAGTGAAAAAATCTGTTCATGAAGAGATTGATAGTTCCAACTTTTTAGTAAATTTGATAATCCTTGAAATCAAAATCAGTTAATGATAGTACTTCTTTCATGACTTAAATTTGCTCTAACCTTTGTGACTCCTCAGCTAGAATTTGGGAATTAAAAAGAATGAGATGGAGTGTTGACAAAGTGGGAAACTCATTGGACCTAATTTAGCTAATTTTTAATTCATTTGTGGACTGTTAATTCAAGTTTGTCCTTAATTTCTGAATGTTTTGCTTGAGGACAAGCAAAAAGCTAAGCTTTGGGGAGTTTGATCATTAGCTGATCACAATAGTTTTTTATCCCATTTTCTATTCAAAACACCTATATCGAGCCCTCGTTTTGCCTAACTTTTGGCCAATCTTATTTGGAATGCATGGATTGTGACAACTAGTTGATCTTTCTCATTTTGTACCTAATTCCATGTGCATAGAGGCTCTGAATTACTGAAATCCATAAATATGTCAATTCTATGCAATGTTATCAATTCAATGTGCAAGTTATCATTTTTCCATTTGAGCTAATTACTAATGATTTTCTTGCCCTAAATCCCCTGTCATCATGAATGAATCATATTTGGATGATCATATCTCAACTTGTGCAAAATTATCATTTCATTTCACAAGTTATCACTTTTGAATGCCAAGTTATCGTTTAAGGGCAAAACTATCATTTTGATATGCAAAGACATCAATTCTGCACAAAGGCATTAAGCTATCATTAAATTACTATCTTAACTCATTGATGTTCAACTTTGATCACATTTCCATAACCACAATCAAAGTTATGAAAAGTTATCATTTTTATTGCAATAAGTTATTATTTCCGGGTCACCAAGTTATCAATACTATGAAATTCTATCTACATTTGATTTTTGACCTCATTCACTTGTCATAATAATCCCTTTGATGCCTTCAATGCCTTGAAGCACTCATATTTGGATAATTATATTGATAGGGAGCAAGTTATCATTTTCGGGTCCTAAAGTTAACATTTTTAAGCAAGAATTTTCATTCTTGCATAACAAAAAATATCAAACCCCATTTGATTATTGAGCTGATTTTATTTGCTATCCTAATCCTTATTTGTTTAAATCTTATTAGAAGACTTTGATGCTTGCTGTTTTGACCTTTCTAGCAGGTGAAATAGGATTGCTAAGGAGGTGATGGAGAGCGCAGAGCTTGGAGGACCACCTACTTTTTACTGTCCAAAAAATTGTCACAGCAGCTGGAATTTCAAGACTTGGACACTTGACACAATCAAAGCATGATGAAATATTTTGATGCTGATCTAAGGGTGGAAGAAAGTCATATATAAGCTGAAAAACCCTAAGAAAGAAAAGGCAGGCCAGATTGCAAGGAGGAGAGGAGATTGGAGCTGGAAGGAAGTTGGTTTTGAGCTGGAGAAGTTGAGCTGATTTCTGTAGAATAGCCCTCAAGCCAAGATGATCTGCTTCTATTCTTCATTTTATTATGCATCTATGTTTGTAATTATGAGGAGCTAAATCCTATATCTCCTAGGATAGGGTAGTAGTCTAGGTTAACTGTGGATGGATATAGACAAGTCTGAATTCCTGCATTGATTTTAATTCTGTTTGCTGATTTTCTGTAATGATATGAATATGTTCTTGTCATTGTAAGGTCCTATTTGTGTTTACAACTGAGAGATTGTCATTTGATCTTATCTTTGTTCAGAAATGAATCAAGAATCAATGTCAAGTTTCTAGGTTCTAATCTAATTTAGAATCTGATTTCCTAAATTCTGAAATCTATTTTTCCTTATTTATTCTGTTAAACCTATTTTTTTATCATTGTTGAGCCCTAATTTAATTGATAACTGAGAGGTTTCTTATGATTTCATCCTTGTTCAGAAATGAATTAAAGGACAATGATACTTCCAAGGTTTAATTTCCTGAATTGTTGAAATTCTTCATTGCTGATTTCTGAATTTCCATTGTTGAATTCCTGAAATTTGAGGAACCTGTCTTGCTATTGTTAAACCTCTGAATCCATTAATCACTAAGAAGTGAATCTTAAAATTTTCTTGCTGTTCAGAGATGAACCAAGAAGCAATTGCATGTGCTGAGTTCTTATATGTAATTATGTGCTGATTTTACCCAATTCATTATTGAAAATGTAGATTTCATTTGAATTTGCAGCTGAGAGGTTGATTTAAAGTTCTCTTGTAGTTTAGAGATAAACCAAGAAGCATTTACACTAATATTGGATTGATTTTCTCCTTATTTAGTTGATTGAAACATTTTCCTCATTTTCAAAGTGTAATTGAATGTTAACATTTTAGATTTCACAAAATTTCTGAAATTCAACAAGGGATTAAATTTTGACCTTAATGTTCTTGATTTGAGTGAGGATCTTTTCTAATTCAACTTGGCTAATCACTTATATGAGAATATGATAATTAGTTCTATGTTAATTGAGCTGTGAAAACAGAAATTATTTCAAGTTGAATTAAAATTGACACATATTGATAACTTGTTCTATTCCATCTATAATTAAGTTAGATGAATCTCAACTCCTAAGAGAACTTTCCTCATTAATAGTTAAACCTTTGAGCCTCTAGTTTAGCATTTACAATTCAATTTTGATAAACTTTTAAAAATAAAAAAATAGTTATCATTTTAATCATTTATAGAAATCGATTTTCACTTTCTTTTAATTTTTTGAAATTTTAACTTTAGTTAAGGCTCGTCTAAATTGTTTATGGAGTCTTAGGCTTCAAATCACTTTGGATACGACATTTGAGTAGAATACAATTGACCTGTATACTTTCAGTTAAAAGTAAATTAGGAAGTTAAATCAAAAATTGAAAATTTTAAATTTGACCCCAAAATCAGCAAGTTATTACTACACTCTCCATTTCACATATTAATAAATTTTAAGAGAAATGTAGTGATTTGTTATAAGAAAACTTTTTTATCTCTTAACATTTTCTTAAGGACGAAGTTAGGATGAAAATTTAGGAGAATCCGAAAGTAAAAATGGAGAGGGTAAAAAAAATAAAATGTAATATATATATATTTTAACTGAATTAAGAAAATAAAAAATATTACTTTAGAGTCATCATATATGAAAAAATAACTTATAATTATCATTACCATTTATTTAGATTTAATTTTTTTATTTATCATCTATAATTTTTTTTTACGCTATCATGTCAAAGGAAGATATCTCATATATGTAACTAAACCTTTTTTTAAACTTAACTAATTAATTTAATTTTTTTTATAGAAAGGAGTCAAAATTATGTACATATATTATTTTTTCCTAAATACACATATTATACTATAAATATTTTATAAATATTTCTTTATACACTTATATTCTCTCATTAATATAATAACATATTGTTATTATGTTAAGACCACCAAATTAGGGGAGGGGCTTACCATATGTTTTCTATTTGTAGGATAATATATATTACTATATATAGTGTTTAAAAAATTAGAGGGGTTTAATTATGTCAAATTCATAAAATTAGGGGGCTTATGATATATATTATATATGTATATAATAAAGTATAGTAGCATATATGTAATATTGCAAAAAGTTAGGGGACCATGGCCCCCCTAAACATACTCCATCCCTAATTTTCTTGTACTTTTCAATTTGATTCGGTCAAGTCATCCGAATGATTGGCCGATTGAATGGGATTTGATTGAGTTAAATCGGATCAATCTTATTGATGAATTTGAAATGACTCATCATTTAGTGACCGGACACCAATCCAAGAGAGAGAATCGTATCATGGAAGTATGAATAGGAAATATCAAATAAGTAGCATTTTAGTTGATATTTTCAATCCGTTATATTTCATAGAAGTGTGAACGAGATCTTTTCTATTTATAACATATAAGTCGATTGATAATTTTCGAGGATGCGATGGGGAAGAATATGTTCATTCAAGGAATTAATCTAAATATGGAAATAAGCCCATGATAATAGCTGTGAGAAATTATTATTATTATTATTGTCATTGTCATTATTATTATTATTATTTTAATTATTATTATTGTTATTATTATTATTATTATTATGTTATAAATGATAAACTTGGGAATGCTTTTATATTCCAAAGGAATAAAAAGTATCAATTTGAATTAGGCTGCATCCAAAGGATGACCTCATCAGTTTGTTTCCCACATTGGAGGTGTGAATGCCATCTTAGCTCTCAATATAGTTCATACTAAAAAGAAAATAAACTACATAGTGTATTTATATAAATTTTTTTTGACACATTTTACTTATCGGATTACAAGTAGCTGGAGCAAGGCATGCAATTTTTATTCAATAAATTTGTTCTTTCAAGGGTTCTGGATTTTTATTTGGACATAACTAGAATTTTGGATGTTTATTTGACGAAAAAAAAGTAAAATAGAAATAGTGAAAATAATTAAGCATACATGAGTTTTAAATATTTATGTGAAGTAATTATTTATCGATCATCAAATTAGGATAGAAGTATAATTTTTCGCATGGGTGATTTTTTATGACAAATTAAATTTAATACCTGATTGCCATGATTATAATGGCGAAAAATAACTGATAGAAGTAAAAAATATGAAATATTATTATCACAACAACAAACATACTCGACAGCATTAACCTTGATTAACACATGCTGAGATATTTAGGTCTGGAATTAATTAATTTCCACTGTTAAATTTAAAAAAAATGGAGGAAAGAATATTAAATTTATTTCTACGTTAATCTTCTTTTGGCATAACAAATTCTTACCCTGAAGGCATTTAACTTTTGCCGCACTGCGTTCGATTCCTCCTCCACTTCCCTCTCCAATGGCCGTCGCCGTCCCCCTCTTCGCGAGGCGCTACTGGCTTCCCATCTCTTTGTTCGCCCTTGGCCTCTTCTTCCAACTCGTCGTCCTCCCTTCCGCCTACCCGCCGAGCCACTACGACGGTGAGCGCCCGACTCGATCCCTCTTTCCGCCGTGCCTCTCTCCCGGAGCCGTCTTTCTTTCCTCTCTTTTTCATGTGGGTCACTTGGCCGCTGCCCTGACGTTGGTTTGCGTTTCATGATTTCGATCTCTGTTGCAGCGCTCGGTGCGCCGAGGTACGCGTCGGTCGAGGTCGTCACTTCCGCGTACGAAGAGCTTTCGTCCAAGTGGTATGATTTGTTGATGCCACCGATGCGTAGTTTTCGTTGTTGGTCGACGTTTAGATGGTTTTTTTGTGCGATGAGGCTAAACTCAAATTCCTTTACGTTTTAGGCTTTCTGGCGCGGTCACTCCAAGCGCTGCGGAATTCATTAAGGTTTGATCTTTTCGTTTCTATCATTTCTCTTGTGTAATTTTAAATTTAAGGTTTGGTGTCCACAATGTTGTATTAACTTCGCATGTTTGGGGTGAAGGAAGTTAAAGTAGGGGAAGGGAAAGGAGAGTACTAGATCCCTTTGGTTTAATTTATAATAATAATAGAGGAGAAATAAGGATAGCATTCCTCTTTAATATCCTATTTTTTGTTCAACCCTAAATTGGCGTGGAAAGGAGGAAAAAATATTTCATTAACACAACATTTTAACTTTAATTTAAACATATAAATACACAAATAAGAATATAATTGTCTAAATAAAATTATCATTTAACTTTGATTCCCTTTTCTCCCATTTAGTCATGTCATACAAACAATATTAATTATTTATCTTTCTTGTCTCTTATTTCGTTCCTCTCAATGACTCTCTAACCAAACAAAGATTAACACCGAAGAAATAAGTACGCCTTTTGTGAATTTAGAAAGATTTTGCATCTTATGTGACATAATCAAGGGATCTTGATGTCTTTGTTGTAAAATAGGGTTTGACTGAGATAAACGGAACTTTTTGTATGCAAAAAATTCTTTAGAATTATTTATTACTGAGAATCTGCACTGAGAATCTGGAAAACAGCATATTTGATTTTTTTATACTAGTCAATTAACAAGAATTATAGTGTACACACAGTATTGATTCAAGATCTGGCTCGTGCTAACAAGGTTTATCAGGATATACTAGAGTCTGATTTGTTGTTGACTATAGAATTTTATATTGCAATTTCTTCCTTGCACTTTTTTCTGATATCTTGATAAGGCAATTATGCTTCATGTCCATTTCTTCTGTGCAGATACGTTATGCATTTGAACTTTTGACAAATCCTGTGTGGAAGAGAGATTATGACATTTTTGGCATTGATGAGAAAGCGGTCAGTTTTTAGTCTCTCCGCTAACTTTAGATTCAGGACTTTCAGGCACAATATCTTAGTAAATTTTTTTATAAAACTTGCAATGAACGGGACGTTTGATGCTTGGCGTTTTCTGCTTTTAGCATCTCACAAAGAAACTTAAAGACAAATACAATGGGGAGCACTTCTCAAAGATTCACCTTCCATTACTGGATAAATCTTTACTTGGTATATACCTGCCATATCAACTCTTGATCAACTCTGCATCTTTACTTGGTGCTTTGATGAACAACTCGTGATCTTAATATCTTCAGAATTTCCATTATCAACTGTGGTTGATTGAAGTGTTATTCTTTTGATTAGGTTCATCCAAGGATACACCTAATTCACTGACATCTGAGGAGTTCATGACTATCATTCAGAGGTCAGATGCTATGCTTATACAAGTAAGTTCTTTTATTGTTTTGCTATAGTGGTGGCATGCCTTGCCATTTTGTTATTTTGATATACCATTGCTAATGACCATTCTTTTAATAATTTTAGGTTTTACTTAGTTGTTCTGAAGTTCATCTTTGATAATTTAGTGAGTCAATCCACTTGTATGGTCCAAACAAAGAAGACCCAAAGATTTGCCTTCAACATAATGCTATATCAGTTGAAACTTTTTTTTTGAGAGGAGAAAGGATGACTACTAGAGTTTGTGGTTGTCATCTGTGTATATATCACTATATATCAGTTGAAACTTCTTTTCATCATTTCCTGTTCTTCAATGACAGCTGCTGTTTGTTTAAAAAAAAAGCTGTTGTTATTGGTTGTGGATGCATCTTTGGGGCATCCAACCTGCTAAAATCAATTTTCTCCATTTCCTTTATACACCATCTGATATTTTCTATCCTCGGTATGATTTATCTTAAATGTTTCATATGAGTTTCTCACAACAAAAAGGAAGTTTCACAATGGAGCATGAGTTTCTTTGTTTGTTTCTAGACTTGGGCAATTACCGCATTACTCAGTAGCTTCCTTTTATATTGACACTATCTCATGGGCATATATTTTCATTTGTGGATAAGGTTTATTCAGTTGGGAGTGCTCGAAGTTCCGAGTTCGCAAGTAAATGGGAAAGAATAGGTACTCTCAATTGTGTATGAACTAATTAACGTTTTGATCTTCATCTGCTATCAACTTGTAGCTTGCCAATAATCCATTATATTACCTATCATTTCTTCTTTTCCTATGTTACTTGTTTTCTTTTTGAATTTTCTCGAGTTATTCTTGTTTTGGATTAATGATTTTAAAAAAATGGCAATCAGTGTAGAATGTTAAAATTGTATTAAATAAGTAGCTCATTCATGATAATCGTTACAAGGTCTTTTTTCTGTATGCAATTATTTGACAATTATCATGAAATATTTTGGTGGTAAAGTTCATAATTTTCACTGATATTTGCTATAGAAAATAGTTCTAACTAAACTATTTAAAAGACTATTGGGCTTAAGAAAAAAAAATTCTGTAAAATAAGAACCAACAACAACAAAGCCTTATCCCACTAAGTGGGGTCGGCTACATGGATCATACGACGTCATTCCGCATTCGTTGATCCATGTTCATGAGATTCGACAGGGTTTTACGCTGGCTGTCGGGGCCTAACACAACCCTCCTCCTTTCATCATTGTTCTGGTTCCACGTCTGACGATAAGCCAAGCTTAGCTTGGGCATTTGCAATGGCAAGAACAACATTTTCTCTTTGATTGCGGGTGTTATCTTTCTGAAAACCAAACACAAAGTATTGTTCATTTTCTGTAAAATAAGAACCATTGTTCATTTTTTAGTTTTCAAAGTATGTCATGGATATATCCTAAATTAGTTTTCTTCTTTAGCATATTATCTCGTCTAGTGAATTTAGTAACTTTAATCAATTTTTGTGAACGCAGAATGCCACTAACTACATAAGTAAAAGAGATGGCTTATTTAAGTTATAATATAAAAGTAAAACATTTCAGTAGCTGGGCCTCCACCTGGATGGCAACCTGGGTTAATGGGTCAGCCAAGCTTCAGAGTACAATCCAAGAGGCTGTCCCGCTTAAGGTGAATTCTTAGAGGATATCCATGTTGTTTATTACGATAACTCCGTGGATATTGATTAATCCACATGGTTTTTCCATCTCATTTCCGAAGCAAAAATTCAGGCATAATCTTCAATCCCCATCTTTTTTTCTTATGCTTTACATTGATTTTCAAATGTGTACATTTCATATTTCTTTGTTGAGTTCAACATTTTGAATGAAAAACAAAAGCCAAATGAAATATGTATGCTGATATATATAGTACATTTTCCTTCACACACACACACACACATATATATATATATATATATACGAGGAATATTAAGGTGACACCACACTCATTGGACGCACAGTGCAACCCTACATCCTGGGCCATTCGATTTTGATCAAAAGACCAAGATTTTTGCGCGACGAACCACTTGCGCGGTCCGCGATTTGTGCGGTTCGCGGAGGTGCGATTGCACTGAACCGACATCCTTCGATTTTTATTAGAGGGTGGCGGAGGCGGCGAGCGGATCTATGGCGGAGGGCGAGGTGAGCGGATCAATGGCGGAGGGTGGCGGTGGCGGTGAGGCGGCGAGCAGAGAGCGACGGTGAGCGGCGAGTGTAGGGCGGAGAACGGCGGCGAACGGAGGGCGACGGTGAGCGGAAAGTGGAGGGCGGGGGACGGCGACAAACGGAGGATGGAGGGTGGAAGGCTCATGACTCGCAGAGGGCGGCGGACCGGGCGGAGGGCGGAGCAACGGAGGTTGACGGAGGCGGCGATCGATCTGCGAATCTTGCAACCTGCGATGGCGACCGATCACATTCTTGCCCTTCAGTGACGTGCGATCTGGAACCTGCGACCTGAGAACCTACGACCTGAGAACCTACGACCTGCGATATGAGAAACTACGACCTGCGAACCTGCAATGGAGGCGGCGATCGATCCGATCTGGAAGCTGCGACCTGCGAGGCGGGAGATAGGAGGCGTCGCCGGGAAAGTCTCACGTAGAGACGAGGGAAGGAGAGGGACGCGCAGAGACTACGAACCGGACTCGTCGTTGAGCCGTTGAGGGGAGGAGATGCACGCACACGCGAGTCGTTCGAACCGGCGCGCATTCATCCAAACCGTTCATTTCAGATCGGACGGCTCTGGATGCATGGGCGAACAGTGACACCACAAACCTTAATATTCCTCTCTCTCTCTCTCTCTTTCTATATATATATATATATATATATATATATATATATATGCGGATGACATCCTAACTTGGTATTCATCCTTTTTCTCCTAAAAAAATAAAAATAATATATGTATATATCCGTAATGAAACTATCCCCAAGCTATATATATATCCATAATGAAACTATCCCCAAGCTATATCCCTGTCATTTAGAACTACAAGAATGGGGCGCTAGCTAACTAGAAGATTTTTTAGCTCCCAAGACACAGCTTAGGTTTCCTGTAGGAGCTGTGGTATTTCTCAACTAAAATAAAAATTGGGGAACCATTTTTCCCTTTCTCAAAGAAAAAGAAACTGGAATCTGACTGCTGAAATTGCATACCTAGAACTGCTAAAATTTCATGTTATAGCCCCAAAAGAATACCTAGACTAAGTATAATTTGTTAAGTTTCCCATTGTTGTGCATGTAAGTGGTGTCACTTCAACTGTGTAGTTATATAAGAAGCGAAACTTAATTTTATACAATATGAACCTACAACATACATATATATATATATATATATATATATAAAACTGGTTACAAGGTTTGTGATGAATGTTCAATATGCATGCAGTTGAGTTTACTTAGGGTGCAGGCATCATGGGCACTATACTCAAGTATTTGAGAATAATTTGTTTGTATGCATAAAATTGGCATGTAACACAATCTACACATGTACATCCACCACTGGGGGTTGGGTGTGTGTGTGAATGAGTTTTATTTGCTACTGATACTGTTACCATATAAACAGTTATATATATATATTTATATATATAACTGGTTACAAGGTTTGTGATGAATGTTCAATTTGCGTGCAGCTGAGTTTACTTAGGGTGCAAGCATCATGGGCACTATACTCAAGTATTTGAGAATAATTTGTTTGTATGCATAAAATTGGCATGTAACACAATCTACACATGTACATCCACCACTGGGGGTTGGGTGTGTGTGTGTGAATGAGTTTTATTTGCTACTGATACTGTTACCATATAATTTGTTGTGGCATGAAATCTGTTATTTAAGCTTAGATTCTGTTTTCTGTAGAATCTTTTTGACAAAGTTTCTTTAGAATTATCACTATTCTTTTGAAGAATTGAAGTGACTACGATTATGTTATTGTCTTGATTAGCTTTATCATTAGCTGGAAATATACTCTGAAAGCTTCATTGGTATCATGTGCCTATCCTAATTCTTGTATTTCAAATTGATGAGCATAGTTAATTTACTGGATGGAGTTGCTGAAACTGGCATAGTGGAATTAGGGGACGTTAAGTTTGCTTCTTTCCTTGCTGAGAGGAAGTTCTCTAATCAGCCCTTTTTTCGCAATGGTAAGGTTTCTTATTTATTTCTATGTTTAATAATGAAGGAAATGTGCGAAGTTAACCAATTTTTTTTTGCATTGGTCACTATAATTGGCTCCTTTGTTTCGTCCGAGATGATGGTTCTTTCTTGTCATTACGAATTGACTTGTATCAATGATGCGTGCTTAAGTTCATAAATTCTCTTGGAAATGTCAGCAATTTGGGTCTCTTTACATATCAGTCCTCTCCATGATATTCTGCATTTCACTACTTTTCCTTCTATCTGCAAGCTGGATCATGACTTCTTCATACTCTCTCTCCATCTATTCATACCTTTTCACATGGCAATGCATGCAACATCTAGAAATAGCTTCAGTAGTCTTCTATAAGACTTTAAAATGTATCTGTTTATTGTACCCACACTAAACCTACAAGTGGCCCTTGATTAGCCTTGTGATTCTTTTTTGGGTCAACTCATGTATTTTATGGAGTATTGAGAATACCTACTTGCATACACATTTCTTTGTGCATATGCATGTGCTAATTGGTTCTGTACTTCTATGAAGTACTGTGCTTTTGCTTGGAGGAGGAGCACTCTAAATAAATTGAGGGAGTGGTGGTGCTAGATATACTCCTATAATTGGTGCTTGGGGTTCTCTGCTACTAGATAAGTCTCTTCAAACATTACGAGACTAGATTTTGGAAGATGATAGTGAACGATGAGAACATGTAGATAAAAAAAAATGAACTAGATATTAGGATTAACGCGTCAAACTACATTAATGATTAGTCATCCTTTATACTCTCTATCTATCACACAAGTAAATTAAATGTTAATATGTTAAAACGAATGGAAAACAACCAACTACTTCTTTATCAGCAACTTTTATATATTGGAAGAGTTGTATATGCTAACATATAATATCAAAGATAACACCATCTGTACAAGCATAAGTTCTTATGATGGTTAGTTCATCAAGTTAAAACATTGACTAGTCACTAGTACCGCTCAAAAAAAAATTTGACTAGTATGTAGGCAAATCGAAAGGTCGTGCTTTCAAACCTTGACATGTTCATAAGTTAAAACTCAATTTCTTGCCAAACAAATGCCTGCGAAAATGTGGGGGAGTATCAGAACATAAATATTAAAGATAACTATGCAAACAACTTTAGGCTTTTAGGAAACATGGATTGTTCATCAGACTTAATTATTTTGATGGCATACAAAGGTGTCAGTAGAATGGTCCTTATTGTGTCTATCTAATTATTTTAATGCCACTTTAAAAAAAAAATTATTTTAATGCTTTCTAGAGAGTTTTCTACTGTTATGGCTCCGGAATGATGGAAATGAGGGAATGTCGAACCGGGGCAACCGGAAAGCGGATTGGGACTATGAACTTCGTTATTTGAATGCCTAATTGTATAACTAACTTGTTTTATTCCCAGCACTCGAAACAAAGAAAAGAACTCAACAGAGCTTAGCTAATAGAAAATGGCTATGCATGCTGGCCATACATATATGGAAGTTGAATGCCTTATTCCATGACAAGAGCAAAAATTTGACTCCAAGTTGATTTTTTCCAGGACTACCTGCTTTTGTTGCATTTCCTCATGGCTGCAAGTTAACTAGTTGTTATGAAAGGTTAGTACTTTTTTTGCCTAAGGTAACAAATGTACACATACCATCATTTATATCAATTATTTCCTTTTAAGAGCGAAAAGATTGATTAAATGAGATCTATTGTTAGTCAAGTTTATTAGACATACCATCATCATTCAATTTTATACTCATTTCAGCAATACATCGTGATGTCTATAATAACTGGTAGACATCCTTTTAGGTCTTAAAAAAGGGTTTATTACTCTAATGCTGAGATCAATACTCATCCATGACTGTTATCTCCACATGTCATGGATACATTTAATGTTTTTTTTTTTCATTTAGATATCAAGGTGAGCCTTCAGTTGATGGGATTGTTGATTGGATGGCAACAGAAATTCTTGGTTTACCTCGCATTCTTTACTACTCTAAAGAATCTTTGGTAATTCTCAATGTCTTATCTTTTTTAATTACATTTCTCAGCATCCTTTAGAATGATGTTATATATAGATTTTCTGATGAAGATTCACTGAATTCACTTTGTTTATCTTTGGAAGCGGCATTATCAAAGCTTCATGTTAAAATTGTTCACACAAAGCTGATCAAATGTATAGATCTCTTTATGCTAAGAATATAAACATATCAATCTATATGTTGTCTTTGTTTTTTTTACTGCATTTTCTTGCTGTTGAAACTCTTAGTTTGTAGTTACTTATTGGTGCATCAGTCTCGAGATCATGACAGTTTGTTTGTTTTATCATTTAGTAGCATCATTACGTTGGGAATGATCACCACTTCTCCATGTAATTACTATCAATTTTAAATACTTGAAATTTTCATATGAATGCATAGGTTAACAAGATGTGTAAACAACTTTTTTTACAAAGGGATGGATGACCACTGAATTTTTATAACCATCCAACTTTTATTAAAATAAAAAGTTGTCAAATTTACAAGTGTGTATGGGATATCCATTACACATCCTAGAGTAGTCCAATCAACATAATATAAAAGGTATGAGTAGCTAAGGTGCCATATCTATTCCTCCACTTGATAACTGGGAGTTTAAAACTTAAAAAAAGAATTTGGAGTTTATAAACATGTCAGGCAACGATTTATATTTTAGTTTATTGCATTCGAGTTCATTATTTCACCTAAACATTATTGTTGTTCATGAATTTACTATAGAATTTGAACTTGCTATTGTAGAAAGTGAACAATCAATTACTCATCCAATTATACAGTCTTATAATGATTCTTTCTACTCATATTCTTCTCCACACGCTGGTTTTTTCCCTTTAAAAAATAGTTATTTTTTTGAGAAAAAACAAAGGATGACCGTCAGTTGTGCAACCATCTAACTTTATTAATTACTATCTATAATATGTTACATATCTGATAAAGACATAAGAAAATGCTACAAAACTCTCAATCACCCAATTACCCTTGAACATACTCCTAGTCATGGAAAAGAAAAGAATCTTTGATCTGTTCAGCCGCTGGCATTTTAGGAATGAGGAAAAGAATCGGTTAACTTCCTGAAACTTGATTGCCAGTCACAAATTGGTGGAAGGCCCATGACATCGGCGATTGCTAATCTTCACAGTAAAAGAAAACGGGCATCCATCTGAACCGGGTGATCCATGTCTCTGCCTCTCCACTGCCATTTTCCCTGTGTTCTGTGGTGGATGAAGTCTCAAAAGTATCCTACAATTGTCGTTTCGACATGGTCACATCTTGACACCTCTATGTCTCGCACCATAAGCTGATCAGTGTTGATTGGATTTGCCACCCAGTTGCATATATGTGGAAAAAACTGGTGTTAGAGTTGCCCTCTCACAGCCATATGTTTCTTGATCATTGGCATCAGTAGACTTCAAGTTTCCTATCCACGTTCCACCATAACTTTCTGATGGTTTTCTTTCTTCCTATTCCTCAAGATAGAGTTATAACAACAACAAAGTCTTATCCCACTAAGTGGGGTCGGCTACATGGATCGTACGACGCCATTCCGCTCTATTAGAACACAATATATTCGTTGATCCATGTTCATAAGATTCGACAGGATTTTATGCTGGCTGTCGGGGCCTAATACAACCCTCCTTCTTTATCCGAGCTTGGGACCGGCTATAAAATATAAGCGGAGTTAGAAATAAATAGAGAATAAAAGGAGAAAATTGATTAAACGAAAGAAAGAAAATTTTGTTCCGAATTGCAGTGAATTCCTCAAGATAGAGTTATCTGTTTTTTTTTTTTTTTGAGAAGAGAAAGGATGATCACCAGTTTGGTTGTCATCCATGTATATATATCATCAAGGGGAAAACATCATGTACAAGGGAAAAGCTCTCCAATGGAGAGCAACAAAATGTAAGACAAAAGGATGCTAGTCAAAACTCCAATCCCGAAGAAGAGAAAACATGTGATGTACAATCTTATCCACCTGACATCTCTCCCCACAAAAAATGACTCGGTTGCGCTGAAGCCAAATGGCAAAGGCACCGGCTAGAAAGGTAGCCACCGGAGATCTCTAATCCAATCTCTGTCTACGAAGCCCCCTCATGGTCCGCCAAGAATCCTCCGCCGCCAAGGGAATGCCGTCCGTGCTCGTCCGGGACCAGACCTCTCGCGATAGTTGACAGCTGAAAAAAAGGTGTGCGACATCCTCCTCCAACTCCCCAAACAGAACATAGGAGGTATCCGCATGCAGCGCTCACCGTGCCCTATAAACTCTGGTGAGAATCCGCTCTTGCCGCAGAAGCCAAGCAAAGACCTTGACTTTTAGAAGTATACGAGCGCCATATGAGTATGCAATCTGCTCTGAAGTCCTCTGAGTCAGCGGTGGTCGGAAGAAAATGGAGGTAGAGGCTGCTGCCGAGAAGGAGTCTAATATCCATATCCAGCCATCTGTTTGCGTCGGATGTGGACGAAGAGGAGCAATCCTCTGATGAAGTGCTAGTGAGTCAGAAATCTACTGATCAGAGAGGGGAGATCCGAAAAGGGAGGTCCATGAGCCAGTCCCCGAGCCACCCATCTGAGACCAACACTTAGCCACAGATGCGTCAGGATGTGCCGCTAGGGCATGTAACCATGGAAAGGAGTCTGCAAGAGGGCCCCCGGGTAGCTAGTCATGTCGCTAGAATGAGAATGCCTCCCCAGAGCCGAGCGATGGAGTCATGAAAGGCCGCACTATGGGAAAAGAGTCGCCACCCCCCTCCAGAATGAGGAAGCGCCACGGGGTACGGTGGGCTTAGAATCCCATGACAGATCACGTCCGTAGCATGTAAAGAACACCTCCCTCCATAAGCTGTCCTCGGGTCCCCTCTGACCCACCCATTGGGCAAGGAGTGCCCAGTTGGTGCAACGAAGGTCTCGGACGCCCAAACCGCCCTGTGAGGTGGGCTTGCATATGGAGGACCAGGCCACCATGTGGACACGACGCGCAGGGCTGCATCCCTGCCAAAAGAACCTGCATCTCAAGGCGACAGAAATAATACTTGTGCAGGCATGCGGAGCACCGACATGAAGTACGTAGGGAGTGATGAAAGAACATAACGGAGCAGAACGAGGCGACCTTCATTGGATAAGAGGCGAGAACTCCAGCCCTGAAGGCGGTGCTCTAGCCGCTCAATGACAGGAGTCCACCTTCGAGAACCAATATGACGGTCTGAGAGAGGGAGTCTTAGGTAGGTAATAGGTAGGTCTCCAACAGGAGTACGCAGCTCAGCCGCACAGCGTAAGGCCTCCGTCATCATGCCAAAAGGAATGAATGAAGATTTGGCATGGTTGATCTCAAGGTCCGAAGTCATGCCGAAAAGCTCCACCAATATTGCTACCCGTCTGGCCTCCGCCTCCGACCCCTCGATGAAGAAAACAATGTCGTCCGCGTACTGCAGCAGAGGCACCAGCCCGCCGGCGAAGCCTCCGAACAGGCTGGCCAAGCACGCCTCCTGAGTGCATCTAGCGAGGCCGTCAACCACCAATGTGAATAGCATGGGTGCGAGGGGACACCCCTATGGGATGCCGCGCTATGGCTGCACCTAGACCTCGCCATCGACCCGTTGATCAGGACCGAGAAGGAAGCGGTGGTGATACATCGCTTCATCCATGCAATCCTCGCCGGGAAACCTCTCACTTGTAAAGAATACCAAAGGAAGGACCATGAGAAGGAATTAGAAGCTTTGGAGAAGTCAACCTTCTAGAGAAAGGCCCGATGACTGTTGCGTCGCCATTGCGCTAGTATCTCAGAGGCCATGGAGTAGTTGTCTGTGATAGATCTGCCATGAATGAAGGCCTACTGAGCAGGATGGATGAGGTCAGGAAGCACCTCCCGGAGACGATTAGCCAACACCCGAGCCACCAGGAGGTAGATGGCATTGGATAGGGCGATCGACCGGAAGTCCTCAATCCTGTCCGCTGGCATGCACTTGGGCAACATGAAAAGTAGGAACTGGTTCAGGCGCTCAAAACCCCGGTTCCCGTTGGAGAACTCTTGGATCACCACCATAACATCCTTCCTTACGACAGGCCAGAACTCCCTGTAGAAGAAAACCGAGAAGCCGTCGGGCCGGGGGATCCCTTGCCGTTGAGGTCGTGGAGCGCATCCGTGACCTCGCCCTCAGTGATGGTCTGCACTAACATCGAAGACTGATCAGTAAGACAAGTAATACGCCTGGGGGACCATCTCCACGTCGGCGGGGGGCGCCATTCGGAGAAGTCCCGATGAAAGGAGGCGATGGCGGTCCCGATGCGGTGGTGGTCCGTGATCCTTTGCCCATCACCTCCAGCTGGTCGATCCGGTTCGCCTGCCGTCGCGAGCTCGCATATACGTGGAAAAAACGAGCGTTGGCATCTCCGTCCCGAAGCCAGGTATGTTGGGAGCGCTGCCTCCACTGTATCTTCACCTCCATCTGGATGGTCGATTGTGCCCATCTGCGCTGAGCCACCTCGTCCTCCGAGAGGTGGCGAGAGTCCTCTCGGTCATGCTGTGCAATCACCTCAAGTGTCTCGGTCCTGCGTGCCTCCCGAATTGCCCATCTGTCTCCGGCGGTCCTAAAGGAAATGCCTCAAGCTGTGAAGCTTGTCTGCAAGGGTCCGTGTTGCCGAGTCCGAAGCCGCGACACTCTGTCAATGCTCGGCCACCGCCTGTTTGAATCCCTCCTCAAGCCAGGACCGCTCAAAATGAAAAATGGAGCGTAGGGGTTGATTGTCGCAGGACCGTCACAGAAGGGGCGTGTGGTCCGAAAAAGGGTGGTCCATGGCCAGGACGTCCGCAAGCTGGTGCGCCTCCACCAGCTCCAATGATCCAAGGAATCTGTCAAGCCGGGACCTGGATGAAGGTGCTGACGTGCTCCGCCAGGTGAATCTGCAGTTCGTTGTCGGGAGGTCGGACAAGGAATGCGAGTCGATGAAATCTCTGAACTCAGCTCCAAAATCTCTCCCTTGTCGTCTGGTGTGGCGATCATCCATGTCCAACGTGACATTGAAATCGCCCCCAATCAGCCATCGGCCATCCTGAAGGTGAAGGCGGACCGCCGATAGTTCCTCCCATAAAGCCGCCCAAAGGGACCCCGAGCAGGGGCCATATACACAGGAGAGGAGGTAGGAGGCCCTGTCCGTGCTGCGCCTCAAATGGGCCGTCATCGAGAATCGGGCCGTCCAGGCATCTACCAGGGTGAACATGTTGGCCCTCCAGCTGATGATACAGCCCCAGAGCGCCCTACTAAACTGAGTGAAATGTGCTGGGTTAGCCGAGTACTGCCAATCTGTTCCCATATTCGAGTGCTACAATCCGTGAGCTTGGTCTCCTATAGGAAGACCACGTCAGCCTCCCACTCTCTCAAGTAACGGCCAAGAGTTTGGCGCCTCCCCACATCGCCGAGGCCGCGGACATTCCATGTCAGCACCTTCATAAGGCAATAGTGATCTCCCCACGAGTGGGTGACTTGCGACCCACAACTTGCCGCCGCCTGTGGCCATTCCGGGCGGGCACCAGGAACCGTTGGGCAGCAACCTCCTGCACGTGGCCATCGGTGATTCTCTGATCGTGTACGGGAGCGTCGACTAATGAGCCGGAATCCGGCCTGAGCAGCAACCTCCTGGATGTCGGCGTCCAGTCGTCCAAGGAGGTGCACGGGTTCACTGCCTGCCCGGACCACCCCCGATGATGCAGTGGACGCCGTTGAAGGAGAGAGAGTACTCGCTGTAGGCCCCTGTGTCCCCTGTGCCGGAGGCGCGACGGTGGTTTCCTGCAAAGAGGCGGCGAAGTTGGAGGCGGCGGTGACCCATATTCCAACAATGGAGGTGACCTTTCAAGGCTACCCGCCTGCCCTTGTCTCCTAGACCATAAACATTCCATGTCATAATTTTCATTTGGATACTGTTGTGCAACCTAATGTCATAGCTCTAGTGTGAACCCTCTCATCATAATTTTTTCTCTGCATCATCCACCATCTCAGTTTCCTGATGAGAAGATACCTCTTTGGCTTTTACCGTGAAAAGTTGATTGACCATGTCATTAAATTCTGTATAAGTCAACTTAGTGAAAATATTGATTGTGCATAATGATGCAAACAAGATTAACGGACATAGTTTATCATGTTCTCTAGTTCTTTGTTCATAGGATGAGAAATGGGAGTGCACAACTCCCATGTTCCGACATGAACAACGATTTCTGATGCATCATTTACTAGCAAATATTTTACCGGTCCAATAATTATGAGTATTCCGAAGTTCTTGCATGAGCTTAATCATTACTGCTTTGCATCTAGTGGATTGATCACCCGCCTATTTTGCTGTATGGATTTTCAAGGTTGATTTTCGACATTTGGATGCTGTCCTTTGTCACTTATATTGCCTTGCAACTTGTCGAAGTCGAATTTTTCTCAACCTGGGAGAACTAATGCTGGACAAGATTAAGATTATGGGTCTGTCTGCTTGTTGTTAATCTTTAGTTATGAGCCTTCTGTCTACTTTAGTTAGGAACCCATTAGAGGTTTTCCTTATATTAGATTTCCTTTTAATTCAATTTTCTTTTATTTTGTTTCCTAGTTATTTGGACACAGGGTGTTCAGTACTCCTAAAAAAATACTCTTGTACGGTTTCCCTTAAAAGACATGCTTTGATCCTATTTTCCCTTGCGACTCATTGAAGTTTAATTTTTCTCAACCACGGAGAATTGATGCTGGACAAGATTAAGATTATGAATGTCTGCCCTAGTTATTATTTCTTCCTATTGGATTATTATGGTTTGGGAGTAGCTTAATTTAGAGGAATTTCTTGCAGATTCCATCATATTGTTTGGTGCAAAGATTGTGAATTGTCTGCTAAGTTAAAAGAAAATCCTCAAAAAAAGAGTAAGAGAAAAAATAAATGAGTTTAAAATATGTAACTAGTCCTTTTTGTCTCCAAAAAAAAAATTTGTCCTTTTTGTCTCCTCAAAAAGAAAAAATTGTCCTTTTTGAAAAAAAGATATAACTTGAGAAAATTGGAGAGTATGCAGAAGCCTTAGTTTCTCACCTTAATGCATTGATGTATGTTGCCTTATCATTTCCTTCTCAGATATATTTCACGCTATAAACATAAGCTTGGTGCTGTTATTTGTCTCTTAGGTTTTCCAAAAGACATTTTTATCGTCACTAAAAACTTGTTCCAAATCCCTCAAAAATAAATTATTCCAAATCCAAGGCATTAATTCTAGATATCTTGGATTTGCAATGCCCATGCTGTTTATTTCCTTTGATTCACATTGTAAATTCTGTGAGTTCTGTATCTTGTTTCAGGGACCTGAGTTTATAGCAAAGAGTGGCCAACATAAGGTACTATGCTGCATTTCCAAATAGATAAATTATATATTGTTATTGCATTCTTTACATTCTTTCGGAATTTCTTGCCAGCTTGATCTTGAGTTGCTAGAGTAAAAAAGTATTTGTCTTGGTGTTAGTGAGTATATTTTTTCTTTAGGGGATTTGATAAGTTCATATGTTTATCTTTGGGTTATTTACTCTTTGATCTCCTAAAGTACTTTGAATTTTCACATGACGTCTCCTCAAAAAAAAAAAAAAAATCACATGACCATGGCTTTTAAAATTTCATTTTGCACTTTTTTGACTTTGACATTTTTCACTTATTTTCTTTATCAAATGTTTTTCTTGAAAAAACTATCCTCGATTATTTGATTATTAACTAAATTATTATTAAAAAATAAAAAAGGAATAACGCAAGTCGGGCACCTAACCCCTCTCTTGTGCCTCCAACAGGGGTAGGGAAACCGTCCTCGCCCATGCCGCAGGGAAGAGGGTGTGTGTGTGTGTGTGTCGGTGGGTGCCCCATTTGTCGCTTCTAACCAAAACTCTGCTAATCAAAGGAATTGCCTCCAGAAATATCTTTTGACTAGTAGAAGGATTTTTTTTCAGAGAGAGAGAGAGAGACAGTGCATCAATCCCATTTCCGAATATGTTGAATACTAAATAAAGGGAATATCCCAAGGCTCAAAGAAATAATCGACTTTAGAGATCCCATTAAAAAATAGGAAGGGAAAAAAGAAAACATTATGGAAAGAAAAAAAGTGTTGGAAAACAAGGAGAAAAGGAAAAAGTGATATGGTGGCAGAAACAAAAACAATGGAAGAAAGAAAAAGAACAAAATAAATGAGATATGATGGGAAAAAGATAAGAAAAGAATGAATGTGATCATGTTATGACATGAGGAGAAAGGGAGAAAATGTGGAAGATAATGTGTTGATTGCAGGAAAAAATGTAGACTAGAAACATCAATGAACGAAGTTATCTTTTATGGTCTTTAGGTGTTATTTTAGAAAGGAAAGGATGTTACCTAATTATGGCAGGCATCCAGGTAATCTTGTAACTTTGAGTTGTGTGAATATGTACATGCAAAAATAAACTATCTCCATTCGTGGGTCGAAAAAGAGATATGATGAACAATGCTCTCTATATGAAAGTTCTCTCCCAAAGTTTTTGCAGTTGCACTGGAGCCAGATGGCTCAAGTGACTGTCAAGAAACTCGCCAACTGTGATTTCCAACCCCGGTCACCCCATTCGTCCAACGCACGTAATGAACTCTAGAATGTGTCAGGAGATGAGAGGTCCACTTCGGTGATGTGGGTCTGCCATACACATGTGATGTCCATGGTGAATGCCCATTGTGCACGATAGACCTTGCTGTGGATCCTCCTGCTCTGTAGGAGGTCAGGCAAAAATCTGTGACCTCCAGATCGGCATGCGGTCTATGTTGAGGTGACAGGTGATTGTGCTCTCTAGGAGAAGATGGAGGTAAATGCTGCAGGTTGAGAAATGGCCAGAGGCTCAGGTTCCTTCATCCATGCCAACAGGGTCCTCACAGAGAGGGGGCTACCCTCTCATGAAGTGACAACAGCTCTGTGATCCGACAATCTGATAAAGGGGCACTAAAGAACGGTGTCTATGATGCCTTGCCTGTCTACCAATGGGTGTCCATGTGTCAAACTGATGCCGAAGGGTTAAAGCCGATAGTGCCATGAGCTTGGGGAAAGTGACCATGAGCGTGCCTCCTGGGAGCCATTCATGATGCTGGAATGCTAAGTCTGTCCTGGAGTAGAGTGAGACTGTCATCATAGAGGGCACATGCCATGCCAGGAATAGGAGGCCCTGCAGTTGAGCATCGCACGTGAGTCCAAAGAAAGTTCCCCGCTGTCCCATGCGAAGAAAATTGAACTCTAGAGATCACCACCTAGCCCCATGATCCGGCCCACCCATCATGCAAGGAGAGCAGTTTGACTTTGTTTCACAAGAAATCCGTGTAGCATAAGATCTGGAATTTGAGACTTTCTACACCAAAAATATTCTCTTAAACGAAGGTATTCGTGCTTGGATGATGGCTCAGGATCAGCCTCATGAAAACCTTATATTCCTTGAGGAGGTTCTATTACGTTCATCGGAGGTCACTAACCCCGAGGTCGCCCTGGGAGATGGGTGGACAAATATGCCACCAAATGTACACCTCGTCCACTACTCTGCTAGAAAACTGAACACCAAATGTTCTTGTTCTCTCCCTTTTTGGCCGTTCTCTATTAGAGAGCATTCTACATGTACATAATGTTTCTTTTCAGATTATAAATACCTGGATGACAACCAAATGGTAGTCATCCTTTCCCATCTAATCAAAATTTGGATACAAAATTAGCAACTATCTTAATATTCATATCAAATACACCATGAATTTTACATAAGTCAAATCATCTACTACATCCAGAGAATTGTTACTATAATCATTGCGGGAGGCCAATGCATATGTGATAAATTTTTTTGCTTTTTAGAATTTGAACTTTAATATAAACCTTAATTCTTCAGAAAAAATAGGAGAAGCCTTAAAGATAATATGTTGTTTGTATATAAATACATATGATTGTTATCCTTGAAAGTCGAAATTTACCTACAAACTAATCTTTGCTTGGCTTCTGCGGCGTGAGTGGATTCTCACCAGAGTTTACAGAGCGCGGTGGGCGCCGCATGCGGATACCTCTTGTGTTCTATGTGGTGAGGATGTTACACATTTTTTCTTCGACTACTGGGTGTCTCGCAAGGTATGGTCTCGGATGTGCGTTACGGGTGGCGTTCCCCTGGCGCCGGCGGACTTTTGCCAGGTCATGAGGGGGTTTGACAGATTTCTACCTTTCTAGCCGGTGCCCGGGACCGTGTCATTTTTTGTGGGGAGAGATGTCAGGTGGACAATATTGTACATCACTTGTTTTACCTTCTTCGGGAATGGGGTTTTGACTAGCACCTGTTCGTCTGCCGCTCTCCAATGGAGAGTGTTTCACTTGTATATGATGTTTTCTTTCGGTGATATATATATACACGGATGACAACCTAACTGGTGGTCAACCTTTTCCTTCTAAAAAAAAGACTTTTAACCAACGGACTGAATGTTGCCTTGATCATTATTGTCTTGCATTAAATGAAAGGTTCACTAAAAAAATTAAATGAAAAGTTGAAATTAACATCAAGAACTTTTGATAACGAACTGAATGATGCCTTGACCATTATTGCATAGGATAAAATGAAATGGTGAAAGTTACCTGCAAACAATGCCAAGAGCTTTCAATGACAAACTGAATGTTGCCTTGACCATTATTGCCTAGCATAAAATCATCAGATTATTTCTTGTGTTATGTTTTGTTGCTATCTGCTCTCTGAAAATGTAGTCTACAACTTTTGAACACCTTTATCATCATTCTATTCTTACACTAGTCCACTCCATACTTTAATAAAACTTCTTTGTTTATAATCCTTTACCACTTCTGTATTGTACTTTAATAAAGTCACTTCCATTCTTCTGTGATAGTTTCCCAAAAATTTGAGAGGGATCATAATATCCTAATTGAAGTACTTATGCATTTTAGCATTCATTTTTCACAGGTTAAAGTCATTTTCTTCTCAAAAACTGGAGAACGTGCCACTCCATTTCTGCGACAAGCTGCAAAGGACTATTCCGCTTATGCATCATTTGCATTTGTTTTGTGGAGAGAGCAGGATTTTTCCATTTGGTGGAATTCGTATGTATTGCTAGGCCAACTGAATTCTGATTTATGTTTGTTTGACATACTAGGTATTTATCAGTTCTAGGCTATTACTTTTACAGAAAATTACTGATTAATAAGTACATAATGGAGATTGAATTCATTGTGTACCATTGTTAATGCATGCCTAATCTTCAGTGATTGTCACGTTAACTTATTGATTATTATTATTTTTAAACAAATGTTAATGGCAAGCAATCTAATATGGACAATTCAACTTTGACATGCCATGGCTGACAAATTCATGAGACAATATGCCATGTATGGGCTGATGTTTTGTATTGTTCTTTTGGCAAAGGTTGCTGATAATTCAATTGATGTCATTGATCCGGATCTTTACTGGTTGTGCGTGCTTACTCTTCTTAGTGATATACATGATAAATTTGTCATACTGTTTGAAGGTTGCGTATTATATTCTTTTGCTACCTGGAGATTAAACCTGCATTATCTAACATTTTTTTTCTCATTTGCTATCAACAGGTTTCATGTAGAATCAGCTCCTGCTATTGTAATTTTCAGGGATGCTGGTGTTGAACCTTTCGTATACCATGGCAACTTACTATCCCTATCTGTATTTACATTTTTCTACTGTATCTACTAAGTTTAGAGCCTCAATATTGATGTCTTCTTTTGCAGGAAGTGCAGACAGTAAAAAATTTCAGAAAATCATGCAGGATTATAAACAAAATGGTAAAATGTGCTGAGTTTTGTAATCATGACCACATTTCCACCTATTTCACTAATGTACTGCTAAGAAAGATATAAATTCATCATTTTGTTCGGAGGGAGAAAAGGATGGCTGTTAAGGTTGCATAGCTATCCTCTTTGTATTGAAGGTTAAGCTTTTAGACATTTACGAGTGTGAAATTCAAAAACCCACAGACCAGGAAAAATCAAGGACTCAATCAGTCGTCGGTTCCACAAAAAAAATATTCAACCTCCCACTCATTCATCATAAAGGAAAGTGGTATATAATATTTAAAACTAGCACCTCTTCCCTTAAAAAATGGCACAGTTATGCTATAACCAAATAGACTTGAAGACTTCTATGGATGTCGACCATGGGTGCCGCCATATCCTACTCCTGAGAGGCCTTGGGTAACTCCATAAAGTGTTCGTGGCTGATGTAACCATCCTTGGGCATTGCACTCGGCCCCATACATCAGTAGCAAGAGGCACCAGGAGAATAGGTGGCGATGCCCTCCGCCAATCCGCATAGCATGGATGTGTTATTCAAGCTGGTTGCGCACCGCGCTCGATACACCCTCGTGAAAGTCTATCTGTCCTCACCAACCAGGCAAAGATTCTGATCTTCAGTGGTGCCAGCAGCTGCCATATGTGTGCAGTCTAACTTGACCTCCGTTGGAACTGATCTTCCGGGGAGCGGATGTGGCTGCCACCGCCTTCTAGCTGAGTTGTGAGCGGAGGTCCAGACCCACCTGTTTGTGCAGGAGGTGTCAGGGTGGTATATCGAAATCCTATCTAGCTCAATATTCGTCAAATCTCTGAATTTGGGGGCCCAAAAGCCGGTTGTGCTTCCCGGTGTGGTCGAGGACTCCGAAACTGAAGCCATCAGGGTTGAAGTTAGGGCTGCTGATCTAGAGATGAGAGCGGCTAGTGTGGCACGCGATGTCCACTCATCGGCCCACAATGCAAAAGCTGTCCTGGAATCAAGAGATGCCCAGAGGGAGGATTGCACTGTGGGCAAATTGTTGAGACCCCACACCAGAATGATGGAGCTGTGGCCTAGAGTCTCATGAAGGGCCTCATCTGTAGCTGGCAAAATATATTGTGCAGCATAAGTCCTCTGCACCCATAATCCGTCCAACCCAGTATGCGAACTGTGCATGGTTGGTCGCCCATAGATCACGGGATCCTTAAGCCACTCTCTTGAGATTGGACGACAGGCCACCTGCGATTCCATGAGATACACGCATCGTTCGTCATGGCATTACCGTGGTAGACAAATAAACTCATGATAGAGTCAACGGAGAGCTCCATATGTGCTAGCATCCATAGCACAAACATCAATGTAGTGTCTGGGATTCTGATCAACTATGCCAAATCTTCCTTCATCTCTTTTGCATGGTCACAGAGGATGCTACTCGATGTGCAGTTGAGCTTCATACTCCGATCGGCTCCATACCGATCACGTATTTGGGCCTTCCTCTTTTTGATCGTCACATAGGATGGACTTCGGTTATTGAGCGGCTAGAGCATAGACTTCATGGTTGGAGCTCGAGACTATTATCAAGGGGATGCCAGCTTATACTACTCAGATCTGTCTTATCAGTACTTCCGATTTATTATATGTCAGTCCTTCGGATGCCTAATCAGGTTGACAGCCTCTGAGGAGCAAATTCTTCTGGCAGAGGTGTGGTTCAAATAGATAGAGAGTTCACTTGGTTGCATGGCGCATTGTTTGTCAGCCTACCTCATAGGAAGGATTGGGGGTAAATGATCTTCGCCACACTAATTGGGCTCTTGTCCGGCGGTTGGGGTGGATCATGGTACCGGAGAATAGTTTATGGGCATGCTGTGTTCCTTGCCCGGTGGTTGGGGGGGGATCATGGTATCAAAGGACAGCTTATGGCATGTTGTGTTTGTTACCTGCTACGGACAAGACTTATCCTGGGAGACTCGGACCATCTTACCCCGAGGGACCTCATCTTTCTGGTGGGGAGTGTGGCATTGGCCCCTCGGTTCCACCCTTTCATGGTCCCCGTTCTTGGCTTTGGAGATAGTTTATCTTTTTGGCAGCACAAGTGGCTGCCCGGGGGTGCGCTAGAGGCTGCGTTCCCTCGACTCCTGGTTTTGGCGGCGCACCCTGACGCATCGGTGGTGGAGACGTGGTCCAAGGTCGGAGGCCCCGGCTCTCGCTCCTGGACCCCTCTTTTCTCATCTCCACTATCAGATCAATGCACTTAGAGCTCTTGACACTTCACCAAAGGATCGCCCCCTTCCGCTCGGACCCCATTAGGCCGGACGGTTGGATTTGGCTTGCGGATTCTTTCTCGGCTGGCAGACGCTACCTTTGCTTTCTTCCGGCCACCGTTGTATGGGAGAACCTCAGGACAGACTACGGGCTCATTTGGCGGTCTTGAGTGCCGTCAAAATCTTTTCTTGGCTTATGCGGCAAGGCCAACTCCTCACTATGGTACTCAGGGTGAGATGGGTGGCCCACATGTTGTGAGGCGGAGGACATCACCCACCTGTTCTTTGAGTGCCCAGTATCACGAGCAGTTTGGAGGCTGACGAACATCATGGATACCTTCCCAGCAGCCTTGGAGGCCTTTTGGCAGCCGCGTCGTGTCCTTGCCAGACAGCGACAGTGATAGTGTGTTTTGGTGGTGATCTTTTTGGCTGGTTTTTGGGCTGACTTCAGTGCAACCGAGTCATTTTTTATGGAAAGTATTATACATCACATCTCTTTTCTACTTGGGAATTGGGGTTTTGGTTGGTCGTTGTACATTTCTCTTCTTTTGCTGCTCTCCCCTGGAGAGCACATTTTGTACATGACCTTTCGACACACACACACACACATGTATGTACATGTTGTCATCCTTTTTCCCCTAAAAATAAAGGTAGATGGGGAGTGACGATAACACTGATATAAGGAGAACCAAATGTTCTTGAGATAGCAGCCTAGAACTCCATTCTTCTAATTTGTGCTCCATGCACTTAAAACCAGGGTCCATCTCTATGAGTCAATATGATTGACTGATAGTGGTAACCCAAGACATAATAGGCAGGGTGTTGACTGGTGTACACAGCTTAGTGGTCTCGTGTGCAGCCTCCTTGATGCCATGCGGAAAGGTATAAATGGTGACTTTTGGATGGTTTATCTATAGATACGTCCCCAAACAACTCCATTAGGATGGCAGTCCTCTGGGCCTTTAGGGCTGAATTCCCTACGAAGACCAAGGTGCCATTATTGTAGAGGTGGGACTGTAGTACCGCCGTTATAGCTGGTTGAGAAACTAATGATCAGGCCAGTGTGGCATGCTGAGAAGGTGCATCAGGCGAGTGCAGTTACAGCCAATACAAAAGGCATGGGCGCCAGGGGGTACCTTTTGCCTGGTTTTGCTCTGAGGTTGTACCCATTCGCCAGTTGGCTAGCCATTGTTGATTAACATTGAGAATGAAGCTCTGAGACACAAAGCTTCATTCATGCGATCCAGGTCAGGGGGACATTTTGTGCCTCCCTTGCCTGGCTTTGCACTGAGATTGTACCCACTCTCCAGTCGGCCGGCCATTGTTGATTGACATCGAGAATGAAGCTGTGGAGACACAAAGCTTCATTCATGCGATCTAGGTCGGGGAGACATTTTGTGCCTGCGAAGAGTGTCATAGAAATGAGAAGGACATAAAAGTTGACATAGTTATGATGTTTAATATGACATTTTGTATCAGATCACTCAAGTATAAACCACCTATCCTGTATCTTGTATCTTCAAATAAAATCTCTGGAAGAAGACAAATAGTTATGTAAATCCTTTGTGAGAATTCATAATAGAGATATTTATGTTCTTTTTTACATTTTATCTAAATGTTTTGGTGTTACTTATTATTTCCCAGTGTGTTTAGATTGCTATTTTAGACTGATTCTTTTGGGATACTCCAGAACTTCCCCTACTACGGAGTGTGACATCCATGGAGTTAGGCTGTGATCCAAAAGGCTACTCTCTTGGTGGGAATGATAATGTCCCCTGGTATTGTGCAGTTGTTGTTGGACGACCAGGGGCAGGATTAAGTAAGATGCGTGAAGTAAGTTTCTGCATTACCATTTTTTATTCAATCTACAAGCTATCTGATGCTTGAAATGTACTGTCTTTTTGTGTTAAAGAGCATTTTGTTCTGGTGGTTAACATTATCTGAAGTTACTGTAGACTATGCGTAGGGCCAGAGACGTGTTATTGGCTAGTATCGATTCAGATCATGCTAAAAATCTTGACACCTCAGTTCCAGTATCAGCTGTGACCGCCTTGAAACAAAAGCGTCTGACATTTGCTTGGCTTGATGGGGAACTCCAATTGGTGAGTCATATTCATTGTTTATATAATCTTTCATTTGATCATCAATAGTGGGAATATGATGAGTAGTGCAAAAGAAGTTGGACTATAGTTATTCTTTACACACATTTTTGCCACAGCAGTAGAAGCAGAGGGTTCTTTTTGAGAGGGAAGAGAGGGTATATTTGTCACAATATCTTGATACTTCTGCAACAAAGGGTTTATGCAATGTCTTTGTTCACATTACTAGAAGCTGTGTCTGCAACCATAGTAACTTTTAATAAACTGCTCCGTTCAGGGAAAAAAATTCAGCTAGTTTTCTTTCTAAAAACTGTGTTTTCAATCATTAATGATGAATTGTCATGCCTTTGGCAATTTCTTTCTATTTTGAAGCACTATATGTGAATCTTTTCCAGTATTGATTTTTATCCCTTCTTTTCTCTGTTCTTTTTGGACATATTAGTTTTTAATACTTGCTTGTCTCCTTTTGGCAGAAATATTGTATGTTTTATGTCACCGAGGAAAACCATCTTAAGTCTTGTGGGCCTAGGAGGTATGAAGATGCTAATGATGAGCCCCAAATATTTATGGCCCGATACTTTAGAAATTCAACAGAAGTTAACTTAGAGGGAAAGCATAAAAGTATATGGGATGAAATGAAACAGCGTGCACAAAACAATCTTTTTGATCAGGAAACGAAACATGCCTCCCAGCTTGTGGCAAGATATAATGGCTCAGAAAGTGTCGAAGAGGTATTCACTTTCATAATAATTTTTTCCTTGATATTCAGTTCTGCTGCAAGTCAATCTGGTTTTAGCTGCCTACATTATTTGTCGATATTTTTTTAACCTGACTAATATATTCTTTCAAAAAAGAATCTTTCAACATAGGCCACCTAATGGTTCAAATCTAGTACATTCGAAGTGTTCACATTGCTATGCACTTCTGTATGTAAAGAAATTGAAACATCATTTGCAAAATTACCCTGTTCCATGAATGCATTATATAACATATTTCATGTAGATAAAATGCATTTTCTTGTCATTATATTAACTGTCTTTTGCGGTTAATAATCTCTACTTTCTGGAGCAACAACTGAGGTTCCCTTGAATATTTGTTCAACAACAACAACAACAACAACAAAGCCTTATCCCACTAGGTGGGGTCGGCTTAATTCGTTGATCCATGTTCATAAGATTCGACATGATTTTATGTTGGCTGTCGGGGCCTAACACAACCCTCCTCCTTTATCCGGGCTTGGGACCGGCTATAAAATATAGGTCCTTCAAAATTACCCTTGAATATTTGTTCAGCTTATGGAAAAATAGTCTTTAGAAAGGTTTTGGATATTGTACAGATTTGTTCTTATTGCTGCCAATCTTATATGTTAAAGTTCTTTGTTGTTAATGAATTGTCTCTCGAACAACCCAAAAGAAAAATATTGACCTGTAATTGGCAAAGGTAAATGGGCAATTGGCTACAACTTCTGGTGCTTCTGATCAATAAAATGGAATAATAAAGTTAACACGTTATTTGCTAATTTCCATTAGAAGCAGACAGTAGTCATTGGATGAGTATGTGATGTGTGATTGTAATTGGTGGAATGCTTTTGTTATTAAGATGGTTTCTGGTGCAATGCCATGCAGCCACATTTCACCTTGTTGGAATATTGGATTTGGATGTGGAGTTCAACTCAGTAGTTTTGTCCTTCTCTTTAACATTTTGTCATTTTCTTTTTTTTTTTTGAAAGTAGGAGAGGATGAGAACCATGTGCACTCATCCATATTTATTAATATAACAATGTTACATCAAGATGTTGAAATAATAATTACTACACTCTTGCCCAGTCTCTCATCAAGCATCTAGACATAGATAAGATATTTTCAACATTACATCGTTCACCCCTAAAAATGCATCCATTTCGTTGGTACCATATGGACCACAGAAAGCTGATGACATTGCATGTCGACGCCTGGATACATAATATTGGTTGGTTCCTGAATTGCTTCCACCTCTAAATGATCTCCAAAAAGTTGTTGACGAGTATACATCTACCCAGAAGCAGCCCGATGATTGCCATACCTCCCTTGCCACAATGCATTCAAAAAATAGGTGTTCGATATCCTCCTCTGGGTCATCACAGAAAACACGAGGTACATGCATCTTGGATCCATCTCCGCCTATAACATTGTGTTGGCAATCGTCGTCTTCTGAGGTGCCGTGCATATATTTTAATACGTAGAGGAACTTTCAATTTCCATATTAACCGAAAATCCAGGTGTAACTCATCTTCCATTCCACTGGTTTCATTGATCAATAGCTGATACGTTCCTCGTACTGAAAATATGCCCGCTGTCCATACCCATGCATCTTGTCTAGAGTTATTTATGCGATAACCCTCTAGACGTCCCAAAAGGAGGAGAAAATCCTCAAGTCTATTATCAGAGAGGGGAGCCACAAAGTGTGGGGTCCAAATACCTGAAGATAATAAATTGTCTTCCCAATAAGTTGCAGCCACTGCATGTCGATCTTCTGCCAGGGCATAAAGTCTTGGAAAAGTGACACAGAGAGGTTCTCCTGCTGGCCACGGATCTTCCCAGAAATGAAAGTCCCTTCCTGTTCCGAGTGTTGCTCCAAAAAAAATTTGTATGCGTGGTATGACGAATATGATACTTCTCCAAAATGATGATGCACCCTGCGGAATTCGCTGCCTTATTTCCCAAGATAGTGTGCTCCCGTAACAGACCTTCATCACCGAGAACCAAACATCATTTACTTGTCCCATCAATCGAACAACCCATTTTGAAAGTAACACATCATTTATAGTCTTGAGATCCCGAACACCCAGTCCTCTCTTTGAAATAGGTCTGCAAATCTCACTCCAAGCAACCAAATATGTGCTCCTTCCTCTACTGCCTGAATTTCTCCAAAAAAAACTCTGGCGAAGTGAGTCAATTCGTTGTACAATCCCGTGTGACATTTGAAATAATGACAAAATATATGGGAATAGCAGAAAGCATAGAAAGGATTAAAACCAATCTTCCCCCTCGTGACAATAACGAGAATGCCAACCTTCCAAGTCCTCGTTCAATCCGTTCAATAATAGGAGTCCAGTCCCTTGTTAGGATTCGGCCATCACTAAGTGGGAGGCCCAAATATGATATTGGCAAACTACATATGGCTGTCTTCAGTATCCTTGAGTAGCATCTGCATTGTCCATCCCAAAGGGAATGAATGATGATTTGGAGTGGTTGATGAGCAATCCAGAAAAATCACCAAAGATGTCAATAATTATGGCTATCCTCCTTGCTGCCTGAGTCATTCCTTCTATAAAAAAGAGTGTCATCAGCATATTGCAATATTGGAATGATTGTACCTTGCATCGAATCTGGAGAGAATCCCGAAATGACTTCAGCATCACATGCTGAAAAGGTACATCTAGCAAGGGCATCCGCTACAAGAACAAACAACATCGGAGCTAATGGGCAGCCTTGATGAATGCATCTTTGGGGTTGGATCCATCCACCTGTTGGGCCTCCATTTATCAATATAGAGAAAGAAACGGTGCAGACACATCGTTTCATCCAAGATATCCAGAGGAGTGGAAATCCACGTCGATGAATGGAGCTCCATAGATAGGACCAATCCAAGGAATCATATGCCTTGGAAAAATTAACTTTCCACAGAAAACCACGATGACATAAGCGTCTCCAAAAAGAGATAATTTCAGAGGCCATTGTGAATCCATCCGTGATGGATCTGCCAAATATGAAGGCAGATAGGATAGGATGTGTTAGAAGACTTAGAACTTTGCGCAATCGATTTGCAAGGACTCTCGCCATTAGCAGATAAATAGCATTGGATAGTGCGATAGGTCGAAAGTCTTCCACCCGTTCTGCAGAAGTCTCTTTTGGGAGTAGAAACAGGAAAAATCTATTAAGCCTCTCAAACCTAGAATTTGATCTAGCAAATTCCTGAATTGTAGCCATAACATCATAACCCACAACTGTCCAGAATTCACGAAAGAAAAATATTGGAAACCCATCTGGTCCTGGTGATCCTTCATTATTAATGTCTTGCAAAGCTTGGGTAACTTCCTCTTCAGTAAAAGGTCTCACCAAGTGGGCAGCTTCATCCAGTGGCAACTGTGGTATGTTGGTTCCCTCCCAGAGCCAATCACCAGGAGATCTCCTACGAGTAAAATCACGAAAATATTTTGCAATGGCTGATCCCACATTATCTCTTCCTGAGACCTCATTTTCTCCATCATGGATTTTGTCAATATAGTTTGACCGTCTTCAGCTGCTCGCATACTGATGAAAAAATCTTGTGTTTGAATCTCCTTCTCGAAGCTAGAGCTCTCTAGATCTTTGGCGCCACTGGATTTCTGCCTTGCGGTCTTCTAAAGCGATGTCCTCTTGAAATCTTCGCCGAATATCTACTTCCAAAGCCGTTAGGTCTCTGTTGTCCTCAAGTTGGTCCAGCTCTAAAATGCCAGCTAATGCAGTCGCTCTCTTGCTTTCCCTATTAATCTTCAGCTGCTTCTTATACTCCTGGAGGCATTCTCGCAGTTTACTAAGTCTTTCATATAGAGTTCTAGTCGCACACCAATGGTATTTTGTCATTTTCTGTTAACAAGAAATTGTTTAGACAGTTTCCACACCATCCAATTATTTAATAATTGTAAAAGAGCTATTGGCTACTAAAAGCATGAGAAATCAGTATTACCAAGAGTTAGTTCAGTTGGCTATTGAGTTGAACCATGGAATGAGCAAGTCTCTAGATTAAATCCCACAATCGTAGGTTTATGCTCTCCATCTCAAATTGGATTGGTTAGATGGTAGTAACCTATGAATACAAGAGTGTTTATACCGAAAAAATAAGCAACTTAGAAGTTTTAGTTTTGTCTATATTGACGATAACAAATCTTTTTCTTTTGAAAGAAGCACCATTTTGGCCATATTACCAAAGTTATCCTTTTTATTTTTTAAGCAAACTTTTCCTGATAAGGGGCTTTGGTTTTCCTTTTATTTAGCAATGTTTTTTGTGATACTTCTCTTGCAGATAATTCAGTGGATATCAGATACTATTGAGCGTGGAGAGACCAGAGATCTTCCCTATTTTGTAAGTTATGCGGTAACGCATTGTTACATTTCCCATCGAGGAAAAAAAAAACACATTGTTACATTTGAGCACAAATTGTATGACTTTGTTAATTCATTTCTTCTGCTGCAATGTTTGTACATTAACAGTAGTTATGTTTATGGTATGGCAGATGCAGAAGTGGCATTTCATTTTCATTTCTTTAGAGTTAAATGACCCTTAAAAGTAGTGCAATATAATATGTAAGCTTGGTTTCCATCAAAAGGTCTTGTTTATGAAGATTCACATGTTTTTCCTTTATATTCTATCCACTTAATGACCTTATTTTTTTCCAGTTGAGTAACTTTGTTGCCTTCTATGGGCTTCAGTGTCATGCATTCTATGAGCTTTTTTTTCTTCAAAAAAGAAAAAAATATATGAAAATTTTTGGTGGGGCTGCAGATCTTGCGGTCATAGGCCTGTAACTATTGAACCTAGTATATCTTGTTGGTCTTCCTATTGTTGACTTTTGGATCTTGAATCATCAATTTATACCCATTTTATGATTAAATTTCTGAAACGGTCATACAACTTTACACTCGTTGCCCATCTCTTTTTTGAGTGCTCTACATCCCGGGAGATATGGCGTCAAACGAGCGTCACGGGCATCTTCCCATCTGCACCAGAGGGTTTCTGGCAGCCGATCCGTGTTGCAGTCAGACGGAGGCAGGGTTGGAGGACATCGCTGGCGACTTTTTTGGCCAGTACCTGGGCCATTTGGCTCCAGCATAACCGGGTCATCTTTTGTGGGGAGCGATGCCTGGTGGAGAGTGTTGTACACCACATATGTTTTCTTCTTCGGGAGTGGGGTTTTGATTAGACGCTACACATTTACCTTCTTGTTACTCTCTACTTGAGAGCCCACATTTGTACATGATGACTTTTCCATAGATATATATACCTGGATGACAACCGCAAATCTGGTGGTCATCCTTTTTCTCCTCAAAAAAAAAAAAACTTTACACTCGTTCCCAACTCGCTCACTAAACTTTATTTTTAACTCAACAATCATCTGACTTTCACAATCTTATATCTGTGGTTATCTTAACCGGTGATAGTCAGTTTTGTCGCATCACAATTTTCTTTCTCCTCCATGTCAACTTAAAAAATAAGAAAAAATGCAAAAAAATTGAAAAACAGAAAAAAAGGGGCAGCAGCCCCTTTAAGGGGCTTCCCACCCCTCCCCAATGGTGGTGAGGAATGGAGGGGGTTTGCTGTTGCCTCCTCCGGCCACCTCTTTTTTATTCTTTTTGTTTTTCAGTTTTTTTTATATTTTATTATTTGTATGTTGATGTATAGGAGAGAGAAAACAGTGACGTGATCACCATGTTAGTAGTTCAACTGGTGACATTGTCTAAAAATGATGATGTGTTGACATTTTAACTGGTAAAATTGTCTATTATCGGTCAAGATGATAACGAATGTAAGATTGCGAAAGTTGGATTCTGATTTACAAAACAAAGTTTATTAATCATGTAGGAAACAAGTACAGTCGGATAACTGTTTGAAGAATTTATTCACCATTTTACATAGAGCACCATGGGCACTATGATATCACTGAGTTGACATTGTCAATTTTGATTTGGTTAGTATAAAGTGATCTGATATCATTAGGTGAGTTAAGAATCTGAGTTGCTGCTTTTGGCACCGAAAGATTACCCTATCAATTTTTTTTACTGTCATCCATGTGTATATATGTATATAGCTATGAAATTAGGATCATGTACAAGTGTGAGCTCTAGGAAAGAGAGGCAAAAGAAAGGGGAAATGTACAACAACTAACCAAAACTCTACTTCTGAAGAAGAAAAGAGATGTGGTGTACAATGTTCTCGACATGACAACTATCCTCACAAAAAATGATTTGGTTACGCTGGAGCCATATGGCCCATGTACCGGCCAAGAATGTCGCGGGCTGATTGTATTTCATCAATTTCACCTTGATATGTGACTGCTGCAGCATTTTTATCGAGACAAAAGCTACTAAATACTGTCATCTCAACAGTACTAATATGCAATGCAACCATCATACCACTTCAGATCATCTTTTTATGTAGGAGGGGAGACTTTTAGCTGATGTTGATATTACCTAGATTTGGACTTTAGGATCCTAGAGCCAAAAAAAAAAAAAACTGAACCAAGCAAAAAAAAAAAAAAGGGAAACATCTTTTTTGTTCCTCGACCTTGCTCCAGCCCCCTTTCAAGGGAAGAAAGATACATCCAATTTTCTCCTTTTTTTCCCAAGGCAAATGTTTAAATCTTTAAACCTTAACATTGTAGTCAAAATATTTCATGAATGCATTTGTAATGCATTTCAAATTATCACATGTGGATTTTTAAACTGTGAACATGAAGTGAAGATCTGTCTGAATATCAGCTTTGGGAAACTACTGTGCTAGTTCATATCAGTAATTTTTTGTTCTTTTGAGAAAATACTGAGTTTGGTTCCATATTCTTGTTTTAACTAATTCTTATAGTTTCTTTCTCTTGCATTAGATGAATAAGCATGGCTTCCTATTTTCTTGAATCTCATTATAATGCATAAATTGAAGGTATCCATTAAGCCACTCCATAAAAGTGGGTTCTATCGAACCTGCCTGTTTCTGTGATTTTCAGGTTCCAACAGTACCAGATCTTGTACCTGAAGATTCAAGTTCAAGCTGGTCAGGCAGTTCACAAGGGAAGCTCTCTGTTAGTAGGTGGATAAAACTCAAATTTCAGAAACTCACATCTTCTTTTAGGGATTATATGACAGATCCCAAGATAGGTTCGAGCTTGCTCTTATGTGCATGCTTATCCTTCGCAACCATTTGGCTGCAGAACAGTTGGAAAATGCGGTCGACCAAAGAGGTGAACATTATGTCACTCCTGCATGCCTGTATTTGTTTTTTGTACATTTGGTCTTTTTGCATTCCAATTTGCAATTTGCTAACAAACAACAACAAAGCCTTATCCCACTAGGTGGGGTCGGCTACATGGATCATACGACGCCATTCCGCTCTATTAGTAACCAAATCTTTCGGTATATTATTCACCAATAGATCTTGCTCTATTAGTTCGCCAAGGGTCTGCCTTGGCCTCCCTCTCCCTCTTTTAATCGGACTCCAGATTATTTGATCTACTCTTCTTACTGGCGCATCTAATGGTCTTCTCTGAACATGACCAAACCATCTCAAACGATTCTCTACCATTTTCTCACTAATAGGAGCCACTCCGACTCGTTCACGTATATGATCATTCCTAATCTTATCTAATCTTGTATGACCACACATCCATCTCAACATCCTCATTTCGGCTACCCCCACTTTACGTTCATGTTGTCCCTTCATAGCCCAACATTCACTACCATATAACACTGCTGGTCTTATAGCAGTACGATAGAATTTTCCTTTAACTTTATTGGGTACTTTTCTATCACAAATTTGCTAACAAAAATGATATATATTTTTAGAATGCAAATTGCGACCTCAAAAAATTGATATTATTGCAAATGATACCGTACAAGGTTTTTCAGGTTTTCCATCAATGATGCATTGTACTTTAAAGTGGGGAAGATGCATTTGTTAAAGGGAAATTCTATCGTACTGCTATAAGACCGGCAGTGTTATATGGTAGTGAATGTTGGGCTATGAAGGGACAACATGAACGTAAAGTGGGGGTAGCCGAAATGAGGATGTTGAGATGGATGTGTGGTCATACAAGATTAGATAAGATTAGGAATGATCATATACGTGAACGAGTCGGAGTTGCTCCTATTAGTGAGAAAATGGTAGAGAATCGTTTGAGATGGTTTGGTCATGTTCAGAGAAGACCATTAGATGCGTCAGTAAGAAGAGTAGATTAAATAATCTGGAGTCCGATTAAAAGAGGGAGAGGGAGGCCACGGCGGACACTTGGCGAACTAATAGAGCAAGATCTATTGGTGAATAATATACCGAAAGGTTTGGTTACTAATAGAGCGGAATGACGTCGTATGATCCATGTAGTCGACCCCACTTGGTGGGATAAGGCTTTGTTGTTGTTGTTGATGCATTGTACTTTAAAAACCGATGTTATAAGGATGAAACTTGTGTTTTTATGTCATGCGTTTGTAGAAGAGTAAAAGTTCCCTAGTCATCCACGTGTATGCATATGTATTGACCTGAAGTTTGAAAATTATACATGTGTGATCATAAAGCAAAAGGATTGAGTTGTGGTACGGAAAGTACATATCTAGTCATAAATCAAGCACATAATATGTTATTAATAACCTAAATTGTCTTATACTGGTTCTATGTTTTATAATTTTGCCTTAACGAAATTTCTAGTTTTGGTTTATCTGCAATGTAGATGTGTATATTGAGCTCTCAGACAACTGAAGAGCATAAACAATTTGACTAGGAAGGAAAGGATCGTAGAATTCAAAATCTTGCATGCGCGTTACACGACGAATGAGCAACAGTTGTCTCCCACAACTTGACTTCTGTTTGTTTTTGTACATGAAACCTGCATCTCTAATTCTTTTCCAAAAAATATCTATATTTAATTCCATAGCTTGACGGACAGTTCTTTCTTTTGTTGTTCTTTTTTGGAAATGATTCTTTTGTTATTATTGGAAGTCCAAACTAGGTGTCAGCTTACATGGAAAAATTGATTAAAAAATATTTTAGTTTCTCTTTAAGAAGTTTATTATGAGAAAGAATTGTAAGAAATTATGCAGTGAGTAATCGTTTTTAAATTAGCGGAGTGATATTCATCTCATAACTTAAAATATGGTAAAATGTGTTAAGTGGTTTAAGTTGTATTGCTGATTTTATGTGCTAATAAGTTCAAGTCAAAAGAAGAATCATCTTATTGAACAAATTAGTAGGGGTGTTCACGAGTCGGGTCGGGTCGGGTTGAGCCCCTTCTATGGGGCAAATCTAACCCATTGGGTTACCTGACCACCAATTTTTCTTTTCTTTTTCTTGCTTTTTGTATCATTTAATATAAAAAATATTAGTTAATATTTATGGTAAAGTATTAAATAAGTTTTTTTAATATTATTTTCATACTTAAAATATCTTATTTTAGTATTTTTTAACATTTTAAATTAAATGTAGGCTTAAAATAAAATAATAAAATAAAAAAATAATTGGGTCTTCGGGTCGGCTCGAGTTGACTCGGGTTAGGATTTCCCAACTTGTACCCGGTTTGGGTTGTGGTCAGTTCTGACCACCCTCCTCGACCCGAAGGGTCATCTGGTTCACCGGGTTGATCTGACCCAGTGAACACCCCTTGCTGATGATATAAAAAGATGACTAATAAACACTACTAAACCTCTTTAAAAAAAACACCCCTTGTTGATATTGATATAAAAAGATGTGTTTGGATAAAAGTGTACATTGATGGTGAGTTTTTTCCAATGCATAGCAAATAACGTGTTGGGAAAAATGATTTTTCGTCAAATAACTGAGATATATTTTTTATTTCTTTGAGGTGTAAAGGATGAAGGACATAGTGTCAGCCATTCATGAATATTATTTGTTCATAGCCTAGTTTACTTTTAGAATATTTGGTCTCAGATGGGAGACTTGGGGACTGGCTCGTGGACCCCCTTGTTTGGGTCTCCCCTTTCTGATCAGCGGATTTCTGATCTACTAGCTCTACATCAGAGGCTCGCTCCTTTTGGTCCACAGCCGACGCAGACGGATGGCTGGAGATGGGTATTTGACTCCTTCTCGGCACGTAGCATCTACCTCCGTCTTCTTCCAGCCACCACCGACTCTGAGGACCTTCGAGCTGATTGTAGACTCATCTGGCGTTCCCGTATGCCGTTGAAAGTCAAGGTCTTTGCTTGGCTTTTACGGCGGGAGCGGATTCTCACCAGAGTGTACAGGGCACGGTGGGCGCCGTAGGCTGATACCTCTTGTGTTCTATGCGGAGAGCTTGAGGAGGATGTCGTCCACCTCTTTTTCACTTGCCGAGTTTTGCGGGAGGTCTGGTCCAGCACGAGCAGCATGGGTGGCGTGCCCCTGACGGCAGAGGTTTTTTGGCATACTGTAAGGGGACTTTGTAGACAGAGACCGGATTGGAGATCTCCGGTGGCGACTTTTTTGGCTGGTGTCTGGGCCATTTGGCTTCAGCGCAACCGAGTCATTTTTTGTGGGGAGAGATGTCAGGTGGATAAGATTGTATATCACATGTTTTCTCTTCTTCGGGATAGGGGCTTTGACTAGTGTCTTTTGATCTACTTTTGCTGCTCTCCACTGGAGAGCTTCTCTCTTGTACATGTTGTTCTCTCCTTCATGATATATATACATGGATGACAACCAAACTAGTGGTCATCCTTTCCCTTCTAAAAAAAAAGAATATTTATAGCCTAATTTTATGAAAGAAGCATGTACAAAAAGAAAATGAGTAAATTTTGCTTATGGTCACCCATCTTTGGAGATATTCATAAAAGTTATCAAATCGAATTTATAACTACATGATCATCTAACTTTTGAAATGTTTCAATTGTGATCATCGTGATTGATGATTGAAAGTTTCAATTTACTAGTTAAACATTGCTGCCCCTTTCTTCTCTGGAACCAAAGAAGAGGACAGCCGTGCCCAGAGGGGGGGGGGTCCCCTTCTCCTCTAGTGCTTGTGCCAAAGAAGAAAAGGGGACGGAACTAGGAATGGCGCCCGACCCTGTTCGGGGTGGGGGGAGTGCCCCCCTTCCGACCCGGATGACCGGCCCCCGACCCCGCCCGAATCCTCGGTGTGGGGGAAATCTAATCCCCTGCCTGGAACCCTGCGGTGCCCCAAACCCTCGCGGGGACCCAATCCCCCGATCTTGGACGCCGTCGTGGAGTCTTTGCTGGACCCGGTCGAGAATGATTTCCATGGTCTCATGCTCAAGCTCTTCGATCGGCGTCAGTTTGGCGGCGTAGGAGGTCGCAGAGGGGTTGCCTGATCAACGTCGGCTTGGCGGCGTAGGAGGTCACGGAGGGCGGGTGGGCCAAAAGCACGGGCGTTGGCCAAGAAGTTGTTGAGGTCAAGTTTGGAATCGCCGAAGTTGTACTCAACTGAGAAGCTTCTTTCTCTGTCTCAGTCAATGGGATGATGGCAGGAGGTTGGGTGCAGCCACAGAGGGGTGCAGCTTCTTTCACTCTTGCTGTCGATGGGCCCGCCAAAGAGCACACAGGAGGCTTGTCGGGCCGATCTTTTCAAGGGTTTCGCCGGTGGGCTGGTTCCTCTTCTACAGTATGCGTATGATATGATCTTTTTCGTGGAGGGATCAGTACAGGAGGCTAGGCGAGTGGCCATTCTGGTGGAGCTCTTTGGCGCGACGTTTGGTCTCGAGGTCAATCATGCCAAGTCCTCTTTTATCCCCTTTGGCATGGTGGCGGAGCTTTCTACGAGTTGTGCGGCTGAGCTTCGCATCCTGGTGGGGGCCTTACCGATCACATACTTAGGCCTTCCGCTCTCTGACCGTAATATTGGCTCTCGGGGATGGACATCAGGGATGGAGCTCGTGGCTCCTCTCCAGCAGTGGCCGTCTTGTTCTGCTTCGTTCTGTTCTTTCATCACTTCCGATCTACTTCATGTCAGTGCTTCGGATGCCCGCGTAGGTATTGGCGCGGATTGATTCTTCGAGGAGCAGATTTTTTTGGCAGGGATGCAATCCATTCGTCGTGTTCACTTGGTCGCATGGAGTTATATATGCAAGCCCATATCATAGGGCGGTTTGGGTGTTTAGGACCTCCGCACCCCAAATTGGGCGCTCCTCGCTCGGTGGGTGGATCGGATTATGGGGCCCGAGGACAACTTATGGAGGGAGGTTCTCTTCACATGCTATGATCGTGATCTATCTTGGGACACTAGGCCTATTCTGTCGCGTGGTGCATCCTAATTCTGGAGGGGAGTGATGGCTATACTCCCCATAGTGCGGCCTTTTATGAGCCCTCACTTGGATCCGAGGAGGCTTTTTCCTTTTGGGAGCATGATTGGTTACTCAGGGGCCCGCTTGCTGGCTCCTTTCCTTGTTTATGGGCTTTGGCTGCACACCCAGACGCCTCTGTGGCTGAGTCGTGGTCAGAGAGGGGCAGCCCTGGCATGGGTTCTTGGACTCCTCTTTTCAGTTCTCCACTTTCAGATCAGCGCTTTGCAGAGCTTTTGGCACTTCATCAGCGGATTGCCCCATTCACTCTGAATCCATCTCGAACAGACGGTTGGGTATGGATGGCGGACTCTTTCTTTGTGCGGAGTGTCTATCTTCGCCTTCTCCCGATTATCTCTATTCCGGATGACCTCATTGCAGATTGCAGACTTATTTGGCAATCACGTGTCCCTTTGAAAGTCAAGATTTTTGCTTGGCTTCTTCGGTGTGAGCGGATCCCTCACTAGAGCATATAGAGCGAGATTGTTTGCACAATCGGACACCTCCTTTGTTTTATGCGGGGTGATGGAGGATGTGTCTCATCTATTTTTTGGATGTAGGGTGTCCCGAGAGGTGTGGTCCCAGCCACTGAGGGTTTCTAGTAGGCCATGCGGGGATTGGGCAGATAGGGATGGAGAGCCTCCATGGCGACCTTTTTGGCCAGTGCTTGGGCCATTTGGCTTCAGCGCAATCAGGTTATTTTTTGTGGCGAGAGATGCCAGATTGATTGTATTGTGCATCACATTTTGTGTTTACTACGGGATTGGGGTTTTGGGTGGTGCTATGCACCTTTTGTATGCTTCATTTTAGCCACTCTCCGCTGGAGTGTGCGCCACCACATGTATATGATCTTCCTTCATAGTGATCTATATATACACGAATGACAACCAAAATGGTCCGTCATCCTTTTTCTCCTAAAAAAACAAGTCAAAACGGAAGTCGAAGCGTCTCGGCCATTGTTACGAGTGTCGCTATCCTCACTGGCGACGAACTTGGAAGTTGCCGCGTGGAAGGTTCCGGAGACATGGAGGTCGAAGCCGCCCCGAGCGCCGCCCTCCTCCAGTAAGCATCGCCGCCCTCCTCCAATGAGCTTCTTCGCTGTCCTTGCTGGTGCTGCCCTCGTCGCTCAGGAACTGATCGACCATCGTGGTGGTCGCCCTTCCTGCCTGGTCGTCCTTTCCCTAATCGCCCTTCCTTCCCGGCTGCCGTCTTCCAAAGGCTCGTCGTGGAGGTCGAAGTCTTGGTTGCCGCCATCGTCGCTCAGGAGCTGATCGGCCGTCGTCGTCATGGAAGAACGTGTTCGGCCGCCGACGTCATGAAAGAAAGAGGTTAGGGTTAGGGAGGAAAGACGGGAGAATGTTAGGGTTAGGGAGGAAGAAAAATGTTTGTTGATTTATTTTTACATATATATATGGAGAAATGGACGGTTTGGATTTAATGTGATATATATATAATATGGGCGCGGGGACATTCCACCCCACCCCGATCTTGGAAAGAGGGGGCAGGGACAGTTTGCCCCCCATCCCTGCCCCCGTGGGGGAAAAATCTCCGAATTTGGGGCCCCGGTCGGAGAATCCCCAAGGGCCCCGTGGGGGGCAGGAGATATTGCCATCACTAGACGGGGCAACAGCCCCCTCATTTATTTTTTATTATTTTAATTTTGAATGTGAGAATGCATCTTTTCTCTTTTTTGTCTTATCATTTTTTATTTTATTTTGTTAATATTAAAAAAAATCAAAAACATTTTTTATGTTAAAAATTAATTAATAATAAGAAGGGAGATGAGAGATGGGCGCTCAGGGGATGTTCCTCTCCTATGCGAGCAGAGCGAGCGTTCCCCTGCTCGCAGAGAGAGAGGTGAGGGGAGCCTCTCCTTTGCTAGAGGAGGGGGAACTGCCACCCTTCCCCCTCTCCTCTAGTGCGGAAGAAGAAAAGGGGATGGGGCAGCGGCCCCCTCATTTATTTTTATTATTTTAATTTTAAATTTGAGGATTTCTTTTATTTATTGTCTTATTATTATTGTTATTTATATTAAAAAATTTTAAAAAACAATTTTCACTTTTAAAATTAATAAGAAATAAAATAAATAAATGAGAAGGGAGAGGAGAGGGAGTGCTTCCCTCTCTGTTCTCTCTCCTTTGTTATAGAGAAGAGAGAAAGGAGAGGCCCTCCTTTGTGCGAGCAGAGGGACGAAGAAGGAAGGGGAGGGAGCAGAAGCCCCTCATTTTTCTATTTTTTTAGTTTTTTGTTAATAGATGCTATGTGGAAAATATTCGTTAGTTTTTATTATTTTTAATGTGACCTGTAAGAGAGAGAAAATGTTGACGCAAGAAGCATTACATCAATGTTTAACTTCGATCACCGGATACTATGACCGCGACTGAAATGTTTTGAAAGTTGGATGACCATAAGGTTATAAATTGAAGCTTGATGGCCGTTTTGTGAAGATTTCCAAAGCTGATTAAGTCACAGATTCATATTGAATCAAAGTTGTAGTCTTGGTGTTCATATCTTCTTGACTTTTTATTTATTGCAACATTCTTTGCATCTTAATGGATATCCGCTCATAGACTTTGGGCAAGCGGATAACAACTTCCTACTTCGTCTCGTTTTTCCTTATGACTCCTTGCTGCATGATGTATGTTTTATTCATTTCAAGTTTGATTTTAATCATTTCTTATCACGTTGGGCAATGGTGAATAATAGGATCACAAGTTAGAAGAAGATTGTACATATTTCATACAATCGCAACATATATGCTTAGCATATTTGATTCTCCACTCATCTAGACTTGGACCAGCGTGACATTTTAGGTTCATGAAACCCCCATGCTTTCATGCATATGGAGAGCCTTCTACTCCCTCTCTCACCGCGATATTATATGTCCTCTCCTCCCCCCACACATGAGCCCACCCCAATTGGAATCCATCCATCATGTCCTTCCAATTCTTCTGAAAAATCTCGGAAGAGGCAAGAGCTATTGAGATCTACGTCTCCAAAACTTTCCTTGAGGGACCATGCCTTCTTGATGTCAGTCTAATGGGCTTTGACCGGCCTCTGAGGCCCCTAATTGGGCAGGGTGGGCTAACCTGGTTATGAAAACATAGACTTGGTGTGCTAATTTTTTATGTTTTTTTTTTCCAGTTCTCATTCACTTTCGTTCCGGTTTTGGTACGTAAGACATACTGTAATCATCAAATAAATAACCAAAAAACTGTGATTTTGGTCAACTAAGCTTACACCCAAAGGTTGTTAAGATTGGAATCTTACTCTGATATTGGCGACTAATGATAAAAATGAGGTTATGTGGAGATCTTAGTACTGTTGATCAATATTGTCAAGTTCAAGAATTTAAGTAAACTCATTTTTTTCTAGTAAACTCGTATCGTAGAATCGAATCGTAAATTCGAATAGTTTATGCACCAAATAAGTTTAATTATTTAAGTAACTTTTATGATATTACAAACACAAATCTATGATCCATAAATCATAAAAAACTAACATATTTGACTAATGTTAAATAAATGTCAAAGTAATCAAAATATATGCTATAATTTACAACTAAAAAGGTTAACTAACTATCAATGATTTTGTTTATTAAAATAGAAAACTTATAAAAAGTAAAAATATGTAAAATTGTTGCACTAAAATTTCTAATCATGATATAAATTTCATTTTAATCACAAATACATTAATCAAATAAAAGATTTAATATTTTACAAATCTTTTATTGTACAAAATAAATAATTATGTGTAATCATGTAGAATCATATAGACTTTATAAGAGTTTATAAGATTCTACGAAATTTTTAAATTAATATTTATGTAGAATCTTAGAGTTTAAGTTATTTAAGAGTTTATATCGATTTGATTCTTTTTACTTACCTAAACTCTTAAACTACAAGTTTAAGGGTTTGATTCGAGAGTTTAACAATATTGTTGTGGATTCAACGTTTCTTTCATATCCTAAAAGAACTTTTCTTATATGTAATACGATATTTTTTAATGATGCATATGCAATTTCTCATGTTTTGAATTTTGTTTATTTTGTAATCATGTCTTATAAATGTAATTTTAGGAATGCTATACTCTGGTTTTACATTAAAAAAATAGTGGAATCCATCTCAGAACTTTGTGTGCGCACTTTTTGTATTGATTCTTCTACTTTCATTCTTTCCTAAGTAGACCTTGCAAGGATCCTAAAGCTTCTAGTAGTTAGCTCTTTAGAGGCTTATGTTGACAGTAACATAAGATCGTATGAGGATTTAGGACACCGAAGTTGTTAAGAATCGAGATCTTAACAACCTTGCCTACATCCACAACCAGAGGGTTTTGATGTCCATTTTGTTGAAATTTTAAAATTATATATTCATTTTATGGTTTAAGAAGCAGGAAAACAAAATAAAGGAATTAGCTGGTCTATTGTGTACCCCACCTAGTGGGATAAGGCTTTGTTATTGTTGTTGTTGTATTGTGTGGAATAAGCTTAGCCTAGCCCAATCACTTCCCTGCCCCCTTAGTTGTAGGCCAGGCTGTACAGAAATCGGGCCAGACAATCAACATAGTCCGGCTGGCTTGCCACAATCAGTCTCTACTCATGATGTATACTTTCTTCCCATTCAAAATGGATGTTAGGGCCCTCAATATTTTCCTATCTGTGGTCAGAACACCATAAGAAATATTCTTCTATGTTGCTTATTCCTGATTCTAATAGAGCGGAATGACGTCGTATGATCCATGTAGCCGATTCCACCTAGTGGGATAAGGCTTTGTTGTTGTTGCTTATTCCTGATTATCATAGTACTAGTGGTCTAGTCTGTATTTGGAAATCTACAATGGTAGATTGGCATGTGCCTGCTTAAACTCTGTAGCTCTTAGTAAACTTTTGTCCATATTTATGATCTTTTTTTGAAACGGATATTTATGGTCATCCTGATATAGGTTTGTATGAACAGAGTCAAACTTTTGAAGGATGTTTTCCTTTTTTTTTTGTGGGTATATTTTTCTCAAAAACTCATAACAATAGTTCATTATTCATTAACAGGAGGATGTGGCAAGCGGCAGGTCCAGCAGCAAAAGAGAACAAAGCTCAAATGATATTCCTCCATCCATCACTGATGTAGCACCTACTAATGCATACCAAACGCTATCCGACTCGGAGTAATTTTGACTCACAGATAATGATCTGGATGCAGAAAGCGTTTCAGATTTTGTACAATAACGAACCACTGTTACTATCTCAATGAAAATTAACTTATTCTCGTTTGAAAATCCAGAGTAATTATTGATCAAAGTTCTTCCAAATTTGACAATAGTAGTGAATTTTGTATCGGAATGAAGATAGTCACTTGAACTATATCAGTTTTCCCAACATCTAGGCAACTCTGTATGTATACTCGCGTATTCCTTTCTTGTATTGATTTCTGCACTTGTTTTTATTATTTTTTCTGTTGGAACCCTTGTAACCTTTTATGTACACATTTGGCGTTGGAAATAACCTCTATATCAAAGCTCCTACATCAGAAAACTTACATGGCAATAAAACTTTTCAACCATTTGATTTCATAATTGCTGGTAAATTTTATATTCAATATACATTATATTCGTTACCACTGAGTTAAACCTTTGCTGTGCTAGTTAGAAACAATGATGAAAAATGTAATATGCAGGCGTGGGTGTGTGGCGTTGTGCATGTACCTGCGCATGTGTGTTATATTATTATTTTTTCTTATGAGTGATAATAAAGGGTTGTTCTTTTCACATCTAACTTTAAACTACACATTTATAAATAAAAAAATTATCCAAATTTAACATTTAGATTTTTTGGTTTAGTATTATCCAAATTTGGTCAAGTTATTTTTTAATAATAAAAAAAATTGATTCTGAATCTTACTTTTTAATATGTAAAATTTTTAAAAAATAAAAATGTTAACATGGGAACAATATTGTGTAAAATATTATTGTTAGATAACACTTTTACTCATATTGATTATTTTTTATTTTAAAAAATCTATTATGATATGAAAGGAAGGTTTACTATTTCATAATTACTAGAAAAAGTTTAACAAAATTATGATATGAAGGATCTAAATGTTTATAATTTAAGGATACATAAAGTTGTTTTGGAGATGTTGAATGCTATACATTGGTTTACATGTTTTTTTTTATAATGAGAATCAGCTGGAATCAACTTTTAGTTTCAATCGCTCTACCAAATGAAAAGAACTATTATAATTAATATATCAAACATCTTTTCAATTCTTATCAACTCTCATTGTAACATTTAATTTTATTCAGATACATTCATTCATACTTAATATGTCTATTATTCATCAAGATTTCAGAATAATTACGATTCCAATTGTCAAACCATACTAATATAAATATTAGATTCAAATTATGTAATTTTATTACTATACAAGCAATTTGAAATAATTAAGAAATATTAATCGTTGATTACATGCATAAGAATTATGAAAAATAAAAATATATTCATCATCTTTGTTATTTAAATGTACTTTCAATTGTTAGTTATTATGATATTCTTTGATGCTTGTGAGTTACAAGTTCTTGAAGAAATATGTGGAACCAACCATCGATTTAACTAAAGGTGTTCACTGTGTCGGTTAAACTCGTCAACCGACCTGATCAAGGGTCGGTCCGAGTATAACTTGAAAAATTCTAACTCGAGTCGACTAGATCCGACGATCATACCTTTTTATTATTTTTATTTAAATTAAACTATTTTTATTTGATTTAGAGGTTTATGTGACTAAAAATTTAAAAATAAATCCTTTAAAATATAGAAACATAGTAAATAAATAATATTTTCCATGATTTAAAATAATGATTTTAGTATATATTTTTATATTAAAAGGTTTTAAAAAAAGTGGGAAAATGAAAAAGGAAAAAAGGATGATATGGTTATAGTTCGATCCAATCCAATCAAAATTGGTCTGCCTGAATTGAGTAGGGTCTAATATAATTTGTAAACACCGTTAGATTTAACAGAAAGAAAATCAAATTATATATTAACTAAAATTAATTACATCTCAATCATTAACATTAAAATCCAAATGGCGCAAAATGACTGCTCAATTCTTAAAGTTTTCATGATGGTATATCTCATTTTTTTTTATAAACAATAGACAGACGCATAGTTGTGCTACAATACAAAACCGTAATTTCAAGAAACTTTTGTACAAAAAAACTTTGTTCTTTAATTATAAATAGACGTATGAATGAAGTTTACTTTAAAAGTCATGAAAAAAATTTCTTGGGAGATGAAATCTAGTAATAAACAGTTTTCACCATCACCTTTTTATATGTAGACATAGTAAAGGCGAATTGTCCCAAATAAAGGAAAAGGTAGCCGTTTCGTTAATCCTAAGTAAATAAGTATTTTATTTCTCTTCCTGTGTTCATTATGGATTACCCAATGAGAGCATTTTTTTCTATTTTCTTGATGTTAAATAACCTAATAAGATATATTTTCTAGTTTATAGAAAGTGACTATTTAACCCTTTTCTTTCATGAAATAAAAAAACCACATCGATGTGGAAGAAAACATGAAATATTATTATTTTCATACTTTAAATGACGTTAATGTCCTTCACCTGACTATTAGGCTTATTTTCTTCTAATATAGTATGTTTTTGGCCGACCACCCGTAGTGAATTTTTATGTCATTTTAATTTCCTTCTTCGAGCGAGTAGGCTATTGCATCATTATGTATTTCTATAATTTTATCATTGATATATATATATATATATATATATATATATATATATATATATACTAGAAATATTAGGATGCATACACATTTAGGTGCATGCAATTTATCATAGTCATCCGATTAGAGTTCAACAATTGTGATTACATCGTGTTGGGTCGTTTGGTTCAATTGAGGTTCATAGTCTGGGTCGACTCTCTTGATCTTTGTGGATGATGGAATCGTCGCCCATCGACTCTCCACTGCTGCAGAATGATGACCACACCTTTGTAACTATTCAGAGGGATCGTCGTTCTCCGACGAGGCGATCTCAATGTCCTCTCTCCCACTCGTCGACGAGGCAATAAAAAAGGGGGGGCGTTGTCCCCCCCTCTACGACACACCAGCGAGGTCGTAGAGGGAGGCCGATGCCCCCTCTATGACTTCACCAGCGAGGTCATAAAGGGGGTTCGATGCCTCTCCTTTTGTTGTCATGTCGATGAGGTCATGGGATCATTCTCGGACACAAGACCTCATGCGATGACTAGGCAAATGGGCGTCTAGTCAAGTCTATTTTGAGTAGCAGCAGAAGATTTATGGTTAAGATGACTAGGCATAAGCGATCCGGCAATGGTGACTAGCGAGCGGAGATTGGAGCAATCTTATCGTCCCAACTTCGTCCTATTTTAAAGCTTCAACCCCTTTGCTAAAGACCGGAAATGTTGGGTCTTCTTTCATCTATGAACATTGTAGGCAGAGCTCAGTGATACCTTTCACATCCTCATTCAACACGTCCTTCTAGCTAATACTAAACAATGCGATCTTGAACTCCAGTCCTGACTTGTCAAGGCATATTGATCAACTACTATTTGCATTCGTCCCATGCCTCAATGAAATTCATATTGTCATATTCTACATTGTTGCGATGACATCACCATCATTAGTTCGTCATATCTTACAGGGTTCTTGGGATATGCCTTCTTCCGATCATGAACATCTTTTGGGTATGGATGGAATGATATCATTGTGCAGGTTCACAAAGAGAAGATGCACCTTTGATACTCGTCCATTGATAATTCGGATAAAATAATGCCATTGTGCTTGTTGATAAAGATCATGCACCTTTGACATATTTGTCAATTGGACATTTAATTCTTATGAAAGAGTAGACGTTTTGGGTCTTCACCGATCCGTGGGGATGCTCGTGAAGACGCTCTGCTTGAACGAGCGAATTGTGGTTGGAGAACTCATGGCATGAGCTTTCAACTTCGCTTCTATTTCCATTCGAAGGGATGGCATCACCAATGTGTCCTTCGAAACCTTGGATTTCAACTTTTGGAGGCTGCTTCGATTACTCGAGGCGTTGACCGAGAGGAAAGGCATGCCTTTCTTTGATATGCGATGGAACGCTTGCAACATCATGTCAAGGTTTGCCAAATGTTCGATGCTCAGACCATTGGTCATTAGGTTGAGGCATTGATTTGCATTGGCATGTAGCAAGTTCGTCCCAACTCTTGATGGGTGACATTATGCCACTTGGGGGATGACACTTGACGAGGCAGACAAGGTTGACAGCTCATCCTCAAGTGCTTACAAGTAATCAACACTTTGCCTCCATTTGTGAAAGTCATTTTGGCACGACAGGCAAGACTGACAGCATGACAAGATGCTTGTGAATGATACTCCATAGCAGAAAGGGACCATGAACATTAATATTTAATCTTGAGCCAACTTCTCTCGTGGAGCGATTGTGCGCTTCACATTACATGACCGGGCATATGATGTGACGTCACAAAAGATACCGAACAACACTAGATTATTATGATAGTGCATGACAATAGTCCCGGAATGTGACATGAGTACTCCGAATTACACGACAGCTGAGTAGTGCGACCTCGTGGTATGAGTAACGCAAAACCATCATGGCAGAATATGAGGACACTCTTCTTGATGTAGCGTGATACTTCAAGACTCTCGACTGCATATCTAGGGTGATGATCTGATCGAGTGAACGACGCATGATCGTCCCGGTTAGGCGGAGCGATCAATCCACCGTCATAGCGCATGACAAACGTTCTTTGACATGACAAAGGTGTATGAGAAACTTGCTATGGAGCATGACTGGGGTGTGGTGATTAAGCTTGACAAGCATTCATCGTTGGCATCCACGATCAAAGACTATGGCGCTAGTGTACCTGGGCGTTGTGGAATGTTTGAGCGAAAACATCTTTTCTATGCGAGGGCACATTGCAACGATGACTACGCATGGATCCGAGCAGATGAATTGCTCTTATACCGCTTGTCAAGGGGTCATTCTCGGACACAAGACCTCATGCAATAACTAGGCGAAGGGGCACCTAGCTAAGCCTATTTTGAGTAGCAGCGAACGATTTATGATTGATATGACTATATCGAGAGTCGCTTTTATAAGCATTCGATCACGGACATGATCAGAGTGTTGGACTACTCGTCATGGGTCCGTGACATTAGTGCATTGAAGCACTAATGCAGACATCTGGGCACTTAAAGTCCGAAAGGGGCAGCCGATGTACCACGGGGTATCAAGAAGGATCATCGATGTGGATTGTCATCTCACGCTCAAAGCTAGACACTAGAATTAAGAAAGCTTGCTTGTATTAAATGTGATGAAATAAAATATACATCTTGGGCAGGAAAGCACTAGTGAATTCCTTCCTAATGTACCGTAGGTATAGGAGTCTTATTATAAAATGAAAAATTAAAAGACGTACCCTACGTGTAACATAATTTGGTTATTCATAAGGATGACCTTACAAGATAATGTCATAAGGATGGATAACTTGGTACTCCGCAACATTATGCAGTACGGGGCGGTTGCATGTGTTTTATGATTCAACGCTAAACAACCAAGAGTTTAAATTGAGTGGCCCTGATGCCGTAAGACTTCGCGTGTCATGTCACGAAAAAATATCCCATGACAAAAGCTCCCCTTTAATTTGTTGCCAGCTGACGCCCCCGCTGCCGTGATGACGATGGAATGCCGACAACGACGCATGCCTCAAGTGATGGTCGGTTGATTGACGACGCGTTTGCCTGTTCGACGGAATGCCAACGAGGAATGCTATGGCTTGGAATGAAGTGAACTGTGCGTGACGCGTCTGAGCATCCGGTTCAAGCGCCATCTCATCTCAGACGTTGAATGTAGATTGAATGGACAAAGACGTTGAAGACATCTGAGTGTGTATGCACCCTTATTCCTCTCTCTACTATATCTATTATTAAAGTGCATAAAAAAGATTGAGTATGCACCGTAGATACTAATACATTATACATAGCACATTAAAAGTTTATCCCATATATATATATATATTGTGTCTATATTGTGTGTGTATGTCCGTTTTGCCCGCAAAAAGACACCACGCATTTTTTAAAAGTTAATTCTATTTTTTCACCTAAACTGCGATGTTATTCATCTAATTCCTACCCCAAATTCCTGCACACTTCCATTTTTTCTTTATTTAACTTCTAGCAGAATTTAGAAATAAGAAGATTTATTTAAAGCACTAGGATTTGATGAGAAAACTTTGTTCCATTTAACTAATTTTATATTATTATTTTTTGCCGAAGAGTCGACATTCGAGAAGCTTCTACCATGCAAATTTTGAATTACATTTGTTTTAATTATATATATATATTTAAGTAACATTTTCGTGTGCTGGTAGAAGCTTCCCGCCTCTTCGCGTAGCTCGTATCCTTTACCGTATCATATCGGTTTTGCGCATAATACACCACAACATGTTGTAAATGAAAATGTTGTAAACGAAAATTTTGAATTATTCTCAAAATCGCATATATTTCTTTTATCAATAGAAAAAGTCATTTTGATCATAATCTTTTTAATTATTATGCATGAACAGAAAAATGAACATGTTATTATTATTATTATTATTATTATTATTATTATTATTATTATTATTATTATTATTAGTGCTAAAATCAGTGCGATGCACGGATAACACATAAAGTAATTATTATGCATTTTAATAATTATAAAAAATAATAATCAATTAAATGTAATAAATGAATGATCTATTTTGAAAAAAAGTTGACTTGACACAAAGAAATAAATTACAACGGTAAACGAAATTGGAAGACAAATTTTGAAACATAACTGCATAAATTATATTAAATTACCTCATATAATAATAATAATAATAATAATAATAATAATAATAATAATAATAATAATAATAATAATAATAATAATAATAATAATAATAATAATAATAATAATAATAATAATAATAATAATAATAATAATAATAATAATAATAATAATAATAATAATGTACAAGTAGATAAGATGATAATTTTTAATATTGTAAATTACTTTAAAACTATTTAAATTTCATACTTCTTCAGTTTTATATTTATTAATTTGATTCATATGAAATTTGTACTTCTACTCAAATTAAATTATTTTAATAATTAACATTCTTTAATTTTTAGTTAAACATATATTATTTGGGAATTTTTCTTTTATATTATAAAAATTATTTTTTACTTAAATTCAACTAACAGTCTTACTTATGCATGTAATATCATAAAGATAATTAAAAGACAAAAGACATAAAAGGGTAGTTTTGGAAAATAATTAACTTTTTAAAAATTTTCTTAACAAACACCATCTGACACATATTGCCATGACTTGTACTTAATTTAAATTTTCATATTAAAAGTAATATTTTAAAAAAAAATCAAACTAAACTCCTACTTATATATAAATAAATATTATCATGTTACATAAAAAGTAATATTAGATTTTCTGCATTAAGAAAACAAAATTTAAATTTTCGTGAACATGTGGATGTACTATGTTTTTTGTTATTTGAGTTTAATAGAATCGATACTAAAGTTTAATTTCAATTGAATTTCTTATATATTTATATTATATAATTAATATATTCTCCATATAATATGATGTATTAGTTTAATTTCATGAGGCGATGACATATTGCCATATATGGAGTTTGATAATATTAAAAAAATGTTGATTATTATTCTTATTTTCTAACTTATCGAAAAGGTCCTAACATAACTATTTTTTATTTGAGTTTGTTTAGAATTTTTTAATTTTAGTATTTTTCTTCATTATAATATCAAATTACTAATTAGTTTTAATTAATTAACTTATCTAACGCTTCTTTATTCTTCTTTTTTTATTAAATTTATAAAATATAATTGAGCCTTATTATTCTTATTTGAATTTGTTAACAAATTTTAAAAGAGAATAATCTTTCATTATTTGAGTTTGATTAGAATGTTTAACTTTAATTTTTAATTAAATAGTTGTTATCTTTATCTAAGTTAAGTCGGATGATAAACGACAATATTTTATTTCGAAAATAATAGTTATTGTATTATAAATTTATCTTTTTCTTTTTCTTTTTCTTTTAAAATAATTAATTCTGAAAATAAATATTTTTTCACGGCTACTTATTCCCTTTCTTATTATTTCTTAATAATCGATATTTTAACCCTCTCTTTTGCTATTAATTTTTCCAAATCTCAAGGCGATTACATCTTTAATTGGAATTCGGTTTGATTTTATTTAAATCTACGTAGCTGTGTTTTGCGTTTTCCAATCTAAAGTAGGATTTTGTTTGTGATTATTTCTAATTTAAATAGTAAACCTTAATTTTAGGATAGCTACCATTAGGAAACATAGTATTAATATTAGGATCGATGTATAGGATCTCATTTGACGTTGTAAGATTAAGATTAGAGTTGGAATTCTCAAAGTGATTACATCTTTGATTAGAATTCGGTTGAACTTTATCTAAGTTTACGTAGCTATGTTTTTTTTTTTCCAATCTCAAGTAGGATTTGGTTTGACATTATTACTAATTTAAACATTAAACCTTAATTTTACACTTTTGTGATATTATGATACATAGGATCTGACGTGATGTTTTAAAATTAAGATTACAGTTTGAATTTAAAATAAACTAAAATTATTATTAATTCAAATATTAAACTTTTAAATTATTAAATATATAATGTCTCTTTTACCTCTCCTTATATATTATTATTATTATTATTATTATTATTATTATTATTATTATTATTCAAAGTCCCCCCGCCGACCTCTATAAAACCCTCGCCCTTTTCGCCACACGGATCCGTCGTTAACCCCTCGGACACCGCGCAACCTCTTCAAACTTAAAACCCTAGCGATCTCCATGGCCTTCATCTCCGAGCTCGAGGAAGATGAGAAGGAGCAGCCGCTGAAGCAAAGCCCCAGTTCTACACCGGTGGAGGTCGATGAGGCCTTGGCGTCCGTGCTCGCGAAGAAGGGCCCGATGCCCTTCCTCGAGGCCGCGATCGATGCCGTGAGATCCCGGTCGGACTTCTTCAAGGACCCCGCCGCCGTCAGCAAGGTCATGAAGGTGGTCAACTCTGCCAAGGAAAAGACCGACGCCGAGGAGCGGCTGAAGAAGGAAGCTGCCAAGAGGCAGGAGGAGGCAGCGTCGGCTGCCAGGAAGCCGGAGGCAGCAGCGTCGGCTGCCAGGAAGCCGGAGGCAGCAGCGTCGGCTTCGGCTTCTTCCGTTTCCTCTGAGAGTGCCCCTGAGAAGATGGAGGTGGATGAGCCCAAGGCCGGGGAGAAGGCAGAGTCGGATGAGAAGAGTAATTTGAGGAGTAAGCGTTCTTCTACTTGATCTTATTTTCGCAGGGTTATACAGGAATTGTTTAGTTTGATGCCCATCTCTCAATTAAACATCAGATCCTGTCGCATTTTTCGTCAATGCCCTCCCTGTCTAATGTATGGCATGCTTCACGTTGGATTAATCATGATTCCGCAATTAGAATTCGAAATCTGTGATATTTTCATAGGGATAGTTTACTATTAGCATTTCTACAGTCAGTTTCATGCTTATCATTGAACGAAGCAAAATACATATAATTGTTTAGTTGACTACATAAATCGCCTGAACACTGACATTGTTGAACATTTCCTCATAATTTGAAATATGCGATCTTTCTATAAGGATGGTTTAATATTGGAATTTGAACATTCAGTTGCTTGCGTAGAATTGAACGAATCCAAATACCTATCTTTGTAAAGTCGACTAGATAGGATCACCAGAAGATTGACGTGGTTGAAACAATCAATGCTGCTCGTGTAGAACATTTACTGCAAATTTGCAGTATGAGTTAATTTTTTTTCCTATGATCCTTTGGTTGAATGAAGAGGGAAACATAATTATATCTAATTTCTAGAAGAAATTTGCTTATTATTTCTAGGTCGTTATTTTATATATTCATAACAATGACATGAATACTGTTTGTTTTTTGGTTGCCAAGGATACATGTTATTGGTAGTTCTTTCAATTTGTTGTTGAATATATCTAATATTTGCTTTTAGATTTGGGTTTTCCTTTTCTTGTGGAGGTTCTAGTTCATCTTTTTGTTATAGATGGCAAAAAACCTAAGTGACATGTTGTTATGCAACATGATCTGCTCCATAGTAGTTAGGTCTAGTTGTTTTATAATTATTTGCTAAAGAACACTACAAAAAGATTATGTCCATATGGGTCTGTTTTTTGGCAGTTTAGGACTTCAATCATTTGTTGACTTGGTTGTGTATGCTCTGCTTATTTAGATTGCTGAGGTATTGGTTTTGGTTATTCTATTCTTGTAGCACCAAATGCTGGAAATGGTTTGGATATGGATAACTATTCCTGGATCCAGTCTCTACAAGAAGTCACTGTTAATATTCCAGTCCCCCAGGGTACAAAATCAAGGTTTGTTGTTTGTGAAATAAAGAAGAATCATCTGAAGGTGGGGCTGAAAGGGCAACCTCCAGTAATTGATGTAAGTGGTTCAATGGTTTATGCATTTGTCAATTATTTTACACATCTGTTATTGGAAAAGGGTATTTTTATTTTCTTGCGGTCATTTGCTGTTTTTCAGGGGGATCTTTATCAATCAGTCAAAGTAGATGATTCTTTCTGGAGCATAGGTATTGTTGTTTTAATGATTGCAAAGTATTTTTTTGGTACTTAAGACACCATTATTACAGTACTGATGTACCTCTATTATCCTTCTTTTAGAGGATGGGAAGTCACTTTCTGTTCTTTTAACCAAGCAAAATCAGATGGAGTGGTGGAAGTACTTGACAAAAGGTGAACCTGAAATTGATACGCAAAAGGTGGAACCTGAAAATAGCAAGCTATCTGACCTGGACCCTGAGACCCGCCAAACTGTGGAAAAAATGATGGTAAAATATTTTTCCTTTAACTCTTTTCTTTCACTGATAACAAGATGGAAGTACATCCCTACAATTTAAGATGTTAGAGAAGATGAACGCCTTCAACTATAATTTTGATATACTATACTGAAGTAGTAGGATGGTTATGAATTGACATTCCAGCAAGCTCATAAGAAAAGAATAGTTAAGACAGAATCTTAAAGCAGTAAAGTATCACTACAAAAGATGGGTATGTCGCCGAATGCACTAGTTTTTAGGTAACAAATGGTCAATTTAGAAATTTGACGGAAATCTGTTTTTCTCCATGTCATGTGCAATGACGGCCAACTTCAAGATTTGGCAAATATGGATTTCGTGCTTTTGTCCTTTCCTTTAAATCGTTCTCTGGTTTCCAATTTTCTCTTTTGACTTTCTTCAAGATGCAGATTCTCCTCTCTCCACCTTATTTTCTTTAAAGGGGTTCTCCGCATTTTGAATTTCACAGCCTGCTTGACTTTTCTTTTGGACTGTTGCCTTAAATATTTTTGTAAAACGTGCAATCTTCTTCTTTTCTCCTTTTTTCTGATATGGATTATTTGAACTATGACAGTATGACCAAAGGCAGAAAGCAATGGGTCTTCCAACAAGTGATGAGATGCAGAAGCAGGACATTTTGAAGAAGTTCATGGCCCAGGTAAACAGCCATGTTTCATTCACTTTGGGTCTATTTTATGACGTTAAACATTACCCAGTACTTTATTAAAAAGAGGGTCTATTAACATGTTTATTTGAATTCCTTTTTGCAGCATCCTGAGATGGATTTTTCGAAAGCAAAATTAGTATAAAGATTTTGGAGTAGTGCCTTGAAGTTTGTCCCCATGCTCAGCACAAGTTTGATAGCGAGTTAAACTTGGAGATCAGCAACAGTTGGTGCATTAGTTGGAGAACTTTTTGTTGAGCCAATACTTGGAGAATATTTGTTTGCTTGTTAATGGTGGACTATTAATATAACACCTCCAAATCGCATGTGACATTAATCAACCTCAAGGAGTTATTCATTTTGCAATATTTTGATTAAAATATTAATTTAACTATATGACTTTATCATGGTGCCTCGGAGCTTTCTTTATCTTTTACATCATTATTTATGATTGAATCTAATTTGCTCTCTCAAATAATTTATCATAACACCATTATATATATATATATTGCAAGTACGAGACTAACGATAGTGAATTAATTACAATATGACAAGTCTTTATGGAGATATTAATATAAAGATGTGTCACATTCTGATTTAAATTAAGGGTTTACAACTCAATAGGAATGATCAAATTAAATTGGAAATAATTGAGGAAATGTGATATCAATATTTTTTTTATATAGAAAGTATAAAGAATAAAAAATATATGATTAAACAAGTTATACAATTTATTCTTCTTACAAATCTCTCCATCCATCCTAATAAAAGTACACATGTGTTCATCTCGCATGATTTCAAATAGCTATATTAATAAAGGTTGGAAACAACAGAAAGTTAAATTAACTTAGTAACTATGAGTCTATATGTTACTATCTAATTAATTCGAAAAGACATAAGACATGTAATGATCATAATATTAATAACAAGTATTTTCATATATTTGAAAAATATATATACAACTTTTCAATCAAAATCATCACACTTCAATTGCAATCAATATTATTTAAATCATGTTAAACATATGTATGTAAATGCAGAATACAATCACTAATTGACCAATAGTCGGTAGGTGGATTCTAGAAGTGGCTCTCATCATAATTAATGACGTAACACTTAGCTCCATTCTACCTCAATCTTTTCGAGGAATAAAGTATATAGCGATAAGTTGACTCTACTGGTGGTCCCTACGAATTTTAGAGGTCGCTCTAATCGCGATTTCTCACAATGTAGCACTAAGTTACATTTAACTCCAACCTATCTCATCCCATTTATGGGGAACATAATGATGGACTAGACTTCAGAGGTGACTCCCATCGTGACTCTAACCATCATGCATGCAAGAATCATATAGAAGATTGATTCAAACGGAATAGAATTATATTTTATAAAATCAATTCATAACATATCCCATATACTTTTTGATGTACAATCAATCATCCAACATACTTCTCATAAGAATATATCTAAAATGTTTTCAATAGTATAACACTCAATGTCGCACCGAATTAAAAAGAGGTGAATACACAGAGTAGAAGAAACCAACTTACTTATAAGTGCCAAGAAAAATTTTCCTTTCCTTTTTCACTACTTTACTCTTGTATTCCTATAGCAATAATAATATGGAACACGTTACTATTGTAATATGAATACTAGCATATCATATACGATACATAATAATTACAAATGTTACATGGCATTCATGCATCAACTCTTATAACTTAATTAATTATTTATCACAAGGATTGACCTACTATTATGACAAACATACACAATAAAAGAAAAATCCATATCTTTTGCTATACATAACAAAATAACATCATTCTAATTTTTTTTGTTACATATTACAGAACCATCGATCTTTTAAAAGTTTCAAATCTTATTTCATTATGATTTATTTTTAAAAAAATCAACATTCAGTCTAGCTTTCATGAACAGAGACTAAGTGATTTTACTTTTATGATTTATATAAAATAGTAAACATCGTGTGCTCTCGTAATTTTAATTTTTTTTCTAAAAGAAGACTTCCTAGGGTGCAATTCATAAATTTTATAGTTTTTATCTCTTCGGACTGAGCACAATAAATTTAACCAGTTCTAACATGATCTGTCCTAAGATGCATTTTGACAGATTGAGTAAGGTTCGGTTAACAATTTATAGCGTTCACTGTACATATCATTTTTTAGTGATTCCAATTCTATATGAAACTTAACATCATCTTTGACCTATTAAATTATCAAGTACTTTGATGACTTATTGAATTTAATACATAATTTATAAAATCGGGTAATAGTTTCGGCAGACAAAATGATAGCACTTTAAAGAAAGAAATATAACTTTCTATATAGATATTTAATTAAATTGATTCCAAATCTCAATAAAACTACACACAGAGGGGATCAATAAGATTAATTTTCATAATTTGTAAAGAAGAATTGATGTGAAAGAACAAGTCAAGAAGAAAATCATTAGCCTAGGGATAGAATTATCACTATAACTAGCCATCCTTGTTGAATTTTCTTAGAATTCTAGAGAAGGATTCGTTCTTTGCAAATTTTTGTGCGTTTCCAAGAGAGAAAGATTCTACCTCACAAATTCTTCTATATTTTTATAACTAGGGAAGGTCCGTTGGAAAAATGGGCTAAGCATGAGGTGACAAGTTGCTTGTAGCTTGCATGTCATGAGTTAAAATTTTTGTTGAATTAAAATTTGATATTCAAAACCATTAAGTTCATCCCTAATTAATATGTTATTATTAAATATATATTAGTATAATATAATACATATAATTTATTCACACATGCTCGCGCGCGCGCACACACATATTAATTATTGTTATACATGTATATATTTCCCATATGCCAATGCCAATTGACAATTTATTGGTCCATTAAACTTAATCCAAATATTAACAAATCACATGCATAATTAATCATACGAGTATATACTTTAGAAAAATATGAAATAATCATATTTTATCGCTTTAATTAAATGTAATAAATTCTTATTATATCAATACATGATATTACAAGCTATACAACAATACATATATTCAATTGATTATAGTCATATAATGTATAACCCAATATGAATTAGATCGTGGATATTACAAGATGAGTCTTAAGTAAAAAATTATTTGAGATGAATCAATACTTGTATTTAAATATTTTGACTAAAAGTTTTGTTCAATTTTTAAGTATCTCATAATTTTATGTAATATCACTATTTAACAGATTCGCTATAATGATATGTTAAGTACTTTATGAGTAACTAATAATTATGCACATCGCGAAAAAGAGGGGAGGTTTCGACGCATAATTCCTTCGATATTTTTTACGCGTAATTCCTTCAAAATTTTTTACACGTTCCTTCAAAATTTTTTACGGATCCATCCATAAAGAATTTCGATAAAAAGACCTGTCCTTCGAAGGAATTCCAAAGGTTCGTCTCCAAAATAGAAGGAAATCATCCTTAGAACACATGCGAATGGTCATTTTTGATGGATCTAGAAATCCATCATAAATTTGAAATTTTTTTGTAGTGTTTCATTAGTTCGATTTCGCTCTAGAATGAACAAATTTAGTTTCTATATAGATTGTCATTATTTACTATTGTATAATAAGGACCAAAATTTCATTTTTTATTTAATTGAAAGAAGTTACCATTACAAATGAGTTTTACTCGATTACAATATATGAGTTACTTTTAGGATAAACTTTTGCTCATCAGGTAAAATTATTCCATCTGAATTGATAGTCATAACCAAGTAATCATGGCATTGCAACATAAATGATTTGACAAAATAAAAAAGAAACATAAAGCCTTATTCTGAACTTTATCTCTCAACCAAATATATGAGAATAGTAGCTGTCACATGGCTTACTGTTTTCTATATAATGAGTACTAACCTCTGTGATATTTGAGCAAATGACAAGATAAAAAAAGGATCGCTATATCTGAGAGAATTACAAGAGAGAAAGCATGAGAACGTTGCAAGTGCTTGGCATAATCATGTGTCGGTAGCATCTTTCACTGACAAGTTAATTGATATCATCTTGAATTTGGTATACATTTGATTAAGGCAGTGCCAAAATGACCACACTATGGACAAAAATGATGCTCACCAGTGCAGTGCTGTGTACAATGTCATAATATACTTGCACACAAATCATATCTACTTTAAGATGATGTAGTGCAACTGCAGTCAGCAAACTGGTTGCATAGAAACTAACAGAAGCCCCTGAACTTCTAGATAAACCCATGGATGGCTCCATAGCCATTTCATGTAACCTTTCTGAGTGGCTCCTTGGATGATGTTTGTTGAAAGCTTTGGCTTTTTGGCGAAAGCAACAACGGAATCCTACACAGGCTCCTTCAAAACTTTACCAAGCTGAGGTATCCAACTTCCACCATTACAAGGATCGAAAAAACTATGCTGCACGTTGAACCAGAAAAGGGAAAAAACATCTCCTTTTCTGACACTCCCACCAAGAACTTTTACCCCAAGCAGGTCAAGCGCCATTTCTCGTGCTACTTGTACTGGGCCATTTGGAAATCAGTTATAAATAACCTCATGAGGTAGAACTAGGATTCTGAGATCTATTGCATTCTGTTGAATTCATTAGGCATTCAAAAGGGTTAGCATAGAAGTAATCTTCATCCTTATGCTTGTTATCAGCAGCCACCTTTCGGCATGTTGGCTCACCAATGTTTTTCTCATGAATCAGCTGAACAGAGGAGACAAACTCATCCCAGGGAAGTGTTTTATTACTAAACTTATCTAGAAGCTCAACTAATTTTTTCCGGTCTAATGAAATAGTTTTCCTGAATCCAAGATACCTGCCAAACCAAAAAATACAAACAGTTACATTATGTCCAACAACTGTCTCGTTTTCGTGTTTATAAGCATGAGGAATTTGGAAACAAACAAAATACTAGAAAGAGGTGTGATGGATCTTAATGATGTAATGGATAAGAAACCTTCGATGGCCTTCAACCATTTTTGCCATGTTCCCATCAAACGTGGGGATAAAAACATCACTGGCTAAGGAAACCATGTAATCCAGTGCAGCCATTTGAGATGAGTGATTCTGAAATTGATGCAGGTCTTCTGGGTCAAGTAGTATCTCCTTTTTCACCTAAAAAATATAATATGTCAAACTACTGGTTTTGACATCACGCTGAAAGAATGAATACCACAAGAAGTGATAACTGATTTTTTTTTTCAGGAGTAATAACTGATATTGATATTAACAAGCATACTAAATCATACATAGCATGAAACATCAAACAATTGAATTATATCTTACAATTCTAGGAAATGCTGCATGCAAAATTCCAAGCCTCTTTTCGCCACCATATATCTCGCCAGAAGCAATGTAAATTTGAGTATTATGGTCAAATCCTAAAGCCTTGAGAACTAATGAAGTCTCCTCTGGCGTTAGTGGGCATGAGCCTTGCAATCTTTTGGATACAGAATCAATCTCCTTGTCTCGCCACCAAGGATAAGCATATCTGAAGCATAAAATATATGAATCTGATAAGAACAGAATCACCAGAAAGACAAAAACCGAAACTTTTATCGTTTCAACTGTCATAAAACATTTGCTGTACACTAATTTTCCCAATAAGTACTTAATCCTATATTGTCCAGCTTCCAAGAACAAAACAGCATTATCTTGAGTTTGGCAGAGCAAGAAAAGATAGCTTGAACTTAAGAAATACAAAAATTCTCCCCAAATGATCTAACTCATTAGAAGGAGAAAGGATGAATAAATATGAGTCTGAAATTTGTACAATTAAGGATATATTTTATATTATATGTGAAGGATTTATTGCTCAACTTTTCATGATGATTTGTAATATGTGAAATCAATGTTAACAAGTTTGCAGAAATGTCATTGTTACACACTGAAATAAGATATACGAAAAGGTAGACTGTATTTACACATATTGGGAAAGAGAAGAAAAGTGAAGGAACATTTAGACATCCTAAAGCCTAGAAAACAAACAAATTCAATTATTTCGTATGATATGAAAGAAACATAGAGGGATCCAGCTCCAAACCTCATCCTTTTGAGCTCATCTGCTTCTTCAATGGAACAACCATGAGTACAACCAGAGAAAGCTAGCATGTCCATTTCATATCTTAAATGCAATGCAACAAAATATCCACTTTTCTGAAGAACCTGAATCAGTTTGTTCCCTAGTGCTTCAATTTGTGGAGTGAATTTTATTGCATGATAATTTACACGACATCTAAGCTTTTGAAGCTCCACAGGGAGATAATTATTTGCCATACGTGCATCTGTCTTGTTGAAATGTACCACGCTGAATTTGTTGAAAAGTGGTAATATCTACAGAACAATGTGAATATTAACTCACAAAATGTTACAATTAATCTTTATTCTACATTTGCACAAAGAAAAACATTCAATAGAAGTGTTAGAATCCAAGAATAAGCACAATTTCTACATGTATATAAGTTAAATGGATGGAAAAAGTTTGTTAATTCCAATATAATATGAAAGCTAGCTTGGATAGTATTAAAATCTTAAGCTAAGTATTCCTTTGACACAGTCAAATAGTTGCAAGGACAAACCTGTTGCAAGTAGTATTTCTCAGTTGACCAGCTCACTGGAGCCATCCTTAGAAAATTTGATGCATTATTATGGATTCTCTTTGGAAGTTTTTCAACTATGTGCACCTCATCTCTTAGTGAATTGATAAAATATCTTGTGTCAAAAATATCTCCAAAATCACTGCAAAAAATTGCATCAGATGCTAACTGATGTCACGATAAAGAAAAAAGAGAAGAAAATATTGACCTAGATAACAGTTACCTAGGATCAGCCCAGAAGGATTTCTTATCAAGCTCTGGAACAACCAATGTGAGATTTAGCAAGCGAGCTATGGTCACCATGTCACATATCTGTATTGGAAAAAAGAATGAGAGCTTGACTTATATATACTCAAAAAATTTATAAAAGAATGTCTGGAGCCATCTACCAACCGCTGAACGCATTTGATTCAAGCCTCCATTGCAAGATACTTTAAGATAGCCATTGCTAGTGTAATTTCCTGCCAAACAATTTAAGTCATTGAAAGTAAAACACCAATACGGCCTTGGCAAAGAATGCAAAAATATTCTTAAAGTCTTTAAGTTCAGTAATAATTCAAACATCTTCAGAACAAAACTTGACAGCCCAGATGAACATTAATCCATGATATATCATAGCAAAGCTAACCAAATTGTCACATGAGGAGGAGAAAACTTATTTGATGAGTACCACAAATATATAGACATCTCAATAGTAACACTCCAAATAATCTTGTCTTCCATTCTTCCAGAAAATTCTGCCACCTTGTTCTCTTAATATCAGAAGACTTGAAAGTACAAGAAAACCAAGCTAGTTTTTTTTTATCAAATTCCTGGTGAAGAAGATAGAGTGTCACAACTATTCATGATGAGAACTCCATTTTACCAATGTACACCTATTCAGTTCTGTCGACATACCTAAGCAGGAAATCAAGCAAGAATTACTATCAGATTTGATGTACCATTCTGCTATTACAATCAGTGCATTTTAGAATTTTTACGATACATCAGACTCTAATAAAGAATATTATATCTTCTCAAGTCTATCAAAAGAAAAAAATCCACGTAGCATTACATATCTGTTTTTCAAACACAAAACAAAGAAAGGGTGCTAAGAACAAAAATTACAGTAAGAAACTGTCTTTTTCATGGGAATAGAAAGCTTATCAAAGAACTAACATTCTCAGTTTTTGTGAGGCAGTAAGAAACTGTCTTTTTCATGGGAATAGAAAGCTTTAAGATATCAAAGAACTAACATTCTCAGTTTTTGTGAGGCAAAGAAAAATCATCCAATGTCCATAAATTCATACAAATCGACAAAAATAGATCTTCACATGTTTGTTCCATCAAAATCATAATATATCAAATGCCATCAAGTAGAAAATCAAGTGTTATCAAGCCACCTGACAGAGGCCACAGGTACTAAATATGTGAATAGTCCTTTTTATTTCAGCTAATCTTGTAATTCACCAATACAAGAACATAAATTTATTACAGACAACTTCCAACCATTGCAAATCAACAGTAGCCAAAGTGATGCTTTTTACTTCTGTATTCAAACACTCTCTTATGATTAGTGAACAAGACCCGAACTTGTGGATTCGTACATACTTCAAGATCAAACTAATGACCCCTCATTGTGAACAATGACATCTAATTGTTTCTAGTCGTTGTCACAAACCCTTCTAGTTCCTATTACCTGTCAGTAATGCTAAACAATCATTTTAAATTGCACATTGTATCCTTCATAAAAAAAATTGAATGCACATTAGGTTAGCAATACAGAAATCATCGTCCTATTGTGAAAGATATACGTAGTACTGTCATAAATAGGAATGCAATTTTAACCATGCCAAGGGAGGGAACAAAATAGACGAGAATACATACTCGGATGCGGCCACATTGGAGGGGGCGGGGGCGGGAGCGGCGGATCCAGGAGCGCGAGTTCGGGGGGCGCCGCGTCTTCCGAGAAGCCGAACAGGAACCGGCTGGGAATCCTGCCCCACGCCCCGGCGGTGCCGAGGGACGCTGTCGAGGGGTGACTCCAGAGGCGCCCGAAGGAGAAGAGCTGGATGAGGCACGTCCAGAGGAGGATCCACACGCACACGGTCATGAACCACACCTGTAGTCGCGCCCGCGGCGACGCCGCTACCGGCGGCGGCGAGGGCATACCCGGCGAAGAAGAGGACGTCGGCGTCTGGGGGAGCTTTCAGAGTGGGCAGCGGCGACGACGGCAGCGCAGCTCCGACATCGGGGAATCCGAAATCCGCACCCCTAGAACCGATTACCGAACGCGAGATGGCAGTGGACCAAAAGTTGCGCCTTTTTTTTCCTCTCTCCCTCTCTCTGATCACTTTGCTCCCTTCGGCGGATTTCGATCCAACTTTGTTTTTGGGGGTCAAAATTTGATTTTTGGAAATAAAAAAATGAATCTTGATACGAATCTAACAAATAATACTTTGTCTGGTGGTTACTAATTTGCTTTTGGTGTTTTGCGTTGGGTCCAAACCTTTCAATGGGAGAAAAATATTACTGAGCTGTGATGTAATTTAATGAGATAAAAATGGATTAGCAACTGGTGGGGCATTCTTAAGATGTTACTACTACTACTACTATTACTAATAATAATAATAATAATAATAATAATAATAATAATAATAATAATAATAATAATAATAATAATAATAATAATAATAATAATAATAATAATAATAATAATAATAATAATAATAATAATAATAATGTGGAGGATCTCGGATTTGGTTTTATTAGGGTGGTTGTTGAACTTGAACAGGGAATCTGGGGGACCAACAAGATCCTAATGTTCTTTCCTGTACCTTAATAAAAAAACAATTATTACATTACAGACAAAAAGTTTATACACGAATTAAATGATTAGGATTGTAACAAGGAAAAAACGATTGATTAATTCAAATAATTACACATGATTTATGATCAAACTCATTAATATATTTCTTAATTAATGAGTTATCTGAATATTGAATTAATGAGTTATCTAAAATGAAGGTGTTATATTAAGGATGGTGTATATAAATCTCAATGATGGATAACAATATAGGTGATGCTAAAAAATTTATAAAATCACTAATAATAAATCATATTTGAAACTTTTAAGTTTTGAAAACTTCTGAACCTCATAGTAATAATTGTGGATTAATCATTTTTATTTTTTCAATGAATTACTTCTTGTTTAATCATTAGTTATTCATTATCAAGGATTTCTATGTTATAAATAATAGAAAATAAAAGAAAAAAAAGAAATTGACACATTAGATGATTCTACAGTCTACACATTTCAGATGTTCATTACACATCTTTTTATAAGGAAAAGAAAATTATCTATTAAATAGAAAGCCTGAAGAGTCTGAGTGCAAAATGTCGAGAAGGCTAGGAGGTGGCGATTCCATCCAAAAAAAATTGATGATTATCGATCGGCCAAAATTCGTAAGATAATCAATAGCCCTTACATGTTTAAATTCCAAAAAAGGAAAGGAATCCATTAAGTTTAAGATGTCAGTGACGAAGTACGCAATACGCCATGGAGCCTGATCCCGCTGCTTCAAAATGTGGATAGGGTTGGAGGAGTCGCATTCGATCTGGAGCTGGGAGATCCCTTGGTCCTTGCAACACTGAAGATATCATCGGAGGCTTTCGACTTCCAAGACAGATGAGAAGCGACGCCCAAGAGCACCTACATAGATGAAGGATGAGTGAGAGCGGATTAAGTAGCTTGCTCCCCTGCGCGCCTCTGAACCTACAAAGGATTCATCGGTATGCAGCTTGAACCAACCAGCCGGCGGGGCTCCTACCTCACCCTTACGATTCCCTTGTGGGGGTGTCCTTAGGTAAGTGGGCATCCAGATATTCCTTACAATATGCCAGGGCTTGCATCAGGATAACATAAGTCGTGGTTGACTTGAAAGAAAAGATAAGGTTGTTACGCACATTTCAAATCCCTCAAAGGGTATAAGCAAATACAAGATAAGAGCTTAAGCCTAGAGATGGCTGACCCTCCAAGAGCCACGCACCCTGCGGCCAAGTAACGAATACACATTACCAAACTTATTGGTCCAAATGAACCACATCAAACTTGATTCGCTTGCAAAAAATAAAAGTAAAAATACAGGAAAAAGTAAATGGATTAATTATGAGTCTCTAGAGATAAAATTACAGTTTATTTGACATGACAAATTATTTGAATAGTATACATTGATTAATGCACTTAATTACCTTATTAAATATCAAGAATTTGATAATTAACAATTGAACTAATCGTGAGATGACAGAGATAGACTTAATATATCTTCTATATTTTTTGTTGTTATATATTTAAAATAACTTATGGTGGTGGCCTTATTGCACTTCTAAGTGATGATTTATCCTTTTCATGTGTTTCTTCATGGAAACAGTGGCTATAGGCCATGTTACAAAATAGACCAAATACTTTTTTTTTTGAAAAATGTTAATTGTATTAAGTAACTGCTTTAGAGGAGTTTGAGTACAAAAATTGAGCTAAGCCTAGAGAAGATTTGTCTTGTCAAAAATTGTCATTAAGTTGTTGTCGATCTAATTTAACTAAGTAATTTTCGCTGCGAAAATAATGAAATACAACAGTGGAGTTAATATCACCTAAAAGGCTCCAGATATCAGCGAGAATACCTGCAAATACTCAAATGAACAATGCCAAAGGCAACAACGAGTAACCAGAGACACAAAAGGAGATGGGAAAGAGAGGAAAAAAAAAACAAAAAGAGGAATAACGTCAACCAAGAGAAAGTGCATTAATAACTAGTTCGGGAAGAGTAGCAAGAATCTACTATTCGTGTTGACTTGACTTTGTGTGCATTCGCCTAACTTTGCCTTACTTGGAAAGCCTAACACTTAGGTGAAACAGATTACTTATCTTGATCAACAAAGAGGGAACATTTATATTCCCATGGAAGTAATACACCTGATATATAAATGAAATGGCAAGAATAAGAGGAATGACGATGCAAATGTGAAGTTTTAAATGAATGCTTGATAATTTATATAGTATATTTCTTCTGAGTTGTTAATCTAATTAAATATTGGACAACATAAATAATAGTATAGACTAACAACCACTATCATCAGTTTATAATGATTCGCTTTCGTGAATTCAATTATTTGAGAAGCCACCTTTAAAGAGTGCATTAAATTCCTTGTTATTAGAAATGGGTAAAAATATTACTATCCACATCAAGACCTTTCACGTAAGATCCCTAAAGTTTGTTGGTCCAAGAAGCATTGTTTTTTTTCCCTAAGGTCTAACATCACCATTACTTATCCTATGTGATGGCTCAATGCAATGCCCGTTGGTTTTTTTAATAAATATATGTATACATATAAATATAATAAAATAAGATAAAGAATCAGTTATGAAATCTGTATATATGTTGAAATATGAGCTTGGTGTGCCTGGCGACTCACCGGTAGAGGGAACGAAAGAGGAAGTAGGAAAGTGCGGAAGAGAGGAAAGAAGAGGGAGTTAGAAAGAAAATGGCACTCTACTAAAATTGAAATGAATTATGTATTACAATTACTTGAAGAACCATTACATGAATCGATCACCTATTTATACTATTAATCTAGCTGATACAATGGATTAAACCGATATTATGAATCGATATAATGAAAATGAATTGATGATTATCATCAAAGATATAATTGAACCCTATTGACGATGACCATCAATCTCATGATGAACAATGCGATATGATTACATTATTCTTGTTACACTTATCATGACATTAACATTCAACCTATGGTATCTATCTCATGCCTACTATTATGATGTTCCTATTTCATGATATCATTAACTACTGTATATTGATATTAATGGGGTGCCGAGATATTCGAAGTTTGAATTCTAACATAGCTCAAAAATATTTTTTCTCATTTAGTGTTTCAAGTGGCGAACGGAGCTACACCAAAAGTGTTGGTAACTATTGAAGCAAAATAGTAAATGAGGCTTTCAAACAAACACCCAAATGTGAAGTATGATGTATGCATAGATCTTAAAATGAAATTGATGGTTCAAAACACCACCATGTGGCTTCATAAACTTAAAATCATCAAGGAAGAATGTGAATCCACATGCAAAATAATTTGTTTAAAGGAAAGGCAAAATTGAAATCATAATGGGATACATCTTTTTGCACCTAAGGTGAATAAATATTTTGCAATCCATGTCACAATAACACAATATGACTTATGGATCATGGAATTTAAATTTTGATGCAAATGAAACACAATTCTTGATGTCCCTGAAAATACATGTGCATGCCATGTGAAAACTAAAGTAACTTTATTAAATATTTATTTGAACATATTTTTTTAAAAAAATAATAGTGTAAGTAGAAATTTAATTAAAGTTGGAAACTAATTAATGGTATATCATATCTATTCTACACATGAACAGGAGAAGGTAAAATATAAATATAATCTTTTTATTAGCCAACTTGAAGAGATGATTAACTTATCTAATTTTATTCGTAAGCGAAACTCCAAACTAATTGAAGTTATATCTTCTATTATCCATTATTCATGCATGTGGAAGTGTTAAGAAATTAAAGGGGATAAGGACTATTTGGGACAAAACTGACCCATATATATGGGTCATCGTTGGATTGTGATATGACTGTTCACAAATAAGTATAAACAAGATATATACAAACAAGTGCCTATTTATGAACTGTGTGATCAAGATCCAACGGTGATCCATATACATGGGTCACTTTTTTTCTTCACACAATCCTTATTCCCAAATTTAAATACATATCATTTAATAGTTTAAATTTTTAGAATATACGATGAGCTCATCTAATTTACAATTCGAACTATCCTAAGATTAGGAATGGCACCGACCCTGTACGTGGCATGAGACACTCCCCAGTTTCGACCCTCCCAAATCTCCAATGACCCCGACGCTCATGAATCCCTGAACCTTTGCGGGGAGTTAGATTTCTCAAATTTTAAATTTAAAAATATGAAAAATTCAACATTTATACAATATTTGTAATATACATAATTAACATTAAAAATATTTTGACATTCAACAAAAAATGAAGGCAATTTTTTAAAAAAAAAGGCGAGGGCAAAAAAAAAAAGACAAGGGCAGCTGTGGGCCCCTCACCTCTTTGATCTTCTACAAAGAGGGTAGCTTTCCCCCTCTGTTCACACGAAGAGAAGGAGCCTTATTTGACCTTCACAGAGGGCGTAAACTGTCCCCTCTATGCACGAAGCCACAAAGGGAGGGAGGGCCCCCTCCCTCTCCTCTATGCACAAACGGAGGGAAGGTCGTCGCCCTCCCTTTGCAGTAGTGGGAGGGCTGTTGACTCGTATAGAGTGTGTATATCGTTAAACACAAAAGAATGTTGAATGAAGTTTTAAATTTATAAATTCTCTATACTATTACTACGAAAATCGAAATTATACGACATATCATTGTAGTGCATGGGGGTCGATCCACAGAGACAGTTAAAATATTCACACTTAATTAAACTGTTTGAAGGAAAAGCATAAATCTATAGGTGTTGTTCAAAATAAGAAAGTGATGCTATAAACTTGAAATCACAATAAATAAGATTACACTAATTTTTATGAGTTTTTAATGCCAAAGTAGACAAAGATGAGTGTAGCTAGACACTAGGGTTGATGAAATATTTTCACTTGGAACTTATGTCCTGTAAACTTCATTTAGGATAAAAATGACTGAATGCCCCTTTAGATGTATTAGGATAACAGCGTGATAAGGATCACTCGACTTGTCCACGACACTCTCGTGCTCACGGTAAGTCTAGTTTACACATGTGAAGGGATTTATAAAACTGGTGCAATTGTCGCTCTCGCGTACGATACTCCGGTTTATAAATCGAACTTTCTTTCTTTTGAATTTGAGTTAAGGTCTTGTGTCCACTGAGTATCAAGTATTCAAGAGAAATACACTTAAGGCAAGAAGGCTACGGTCAGCTCATATTCGCTTTAGTGGAATACGAACAACCCTCTCAGGCTGAATGCAGGAGACTAATATATCACCGAAATTGTTTAGACGATTTAAACAGGAGAAAAAGATCGATTCAAAAAATATGATTTAGGATTATTGGAAGTTCTTCAGAAGTAACTCATTTGTTATCTGTCCTGCTCGGGTCGCTAATTACGAATGAGGATGAAAGAATGTCCCCTCTCGGGTAGAACTTTCCAAAATTGAAAAGAATAAAAAATAGCAATGATGAAGAAGAAATACACGAACACTCTTTGAATTCGTCTAAGATCATCCGAATCCTCAACTCAATGCCATCATTTATTGTTAGAAACTCGGAATATGCGCAATCCTTTCAGGTCGCAGATCAAAACATGAACGACGTCTAAACCAAACTATGAAGAATCATCATTGCTAATTCTGCGAAAAACTCTGACTACGAACCATTGCATGCCAAAGCTTGATTTCTCTACGTTCGGTCGCATAGAGCCTCTAACATCCCTACGATCGGAGGTACAAGACAGCAATGATTTAGAAGCTTCCCCTAGCTTATATCTGTGAGGAAAATAGGAAAAACCACACAGAGAATCGTCTTCACCAAAGCTCGATTTCTCTATGTTCAGTCACATAGAGCCTTTAATATCCCTAAGGTCGGGGGTGCAAGTCGAAGATGATTCATGAGTTCAAATTCAAAGGCAAATCCGAAAAGTTGAGAGTTATGCAATAAAATAGGGATAAAAACAAATATCATTAGAGTGATAAGCAAAGTTCGACATTCAATTAGTCATCAACCATTAATTAGCTGGATAGTTACACATTACGCAAACTAGAAAAGAAGGAAAAGAAGAAAGGAAAATACAAAAGAAAAGGAAGGGAGGCTGGTGCAGTCTCCTCTCCAACTTCCTTTAGCAGGAATCCAAAACTCAGCCAAAATCCCCCCGCCCTTCTTCAAGGTTGCCTTCAGCCCCTTTTATAGCCTCACTCCTACTGCCAATTTCCAATGGCATTTTCAACCTTTAGTGTCAGGAAGATTCCTTCTGGACTGAAGCTCCTTATGCCTAATTTTTGGACCACCTCCGTCATTTTTCAGCCAAAGGAATCTGTTGTGGTCCCTCCTTGGTTGCCTCTTGGTGGGCCACTTGTCCATCTTTCCTAGCCAACAGAAGATGTTCTTATGGTCCTACATGTCTGCCTCACTTCTGTTCGCTACTTGTCCATTTGTCCCAGCAAAAAGGAATCTTCTGATGATCCTTTTTATTGTCTTTTCCTTAGCTTGCCATCTATCCACTATCCTGCATCCTTTTCATTGTCACATCTACCCATAAAGGTGTAAAGAAAGCTTCCTCCCCTTTGTGCAATGGAATCTATCATGTTGACATGGAAAATGCACGTTTTCTTTGGTGTTTGCTGCTTTGGATAATTAAGCTAGTAAATTGTGTCATTTGCCTTCAAATCTATCTAAGTGTCTGGGTTGGGGGAACACACTCATGTTGCCCATATGCATGCATGTGGGGGCATACACCTGAATATCCCTATGAATTATCGATTGAGATTTCTACGTGGAAAGCAATTATCAACACAAGTGATAATATTCCAGAAATATAATATTTAGAAGATGGGTGTGGAGAAATAATAAAAGTTTCATTTCAATAATAATAAAACATGTGTTCAAGCATGATAACATAGTAAAACATGATATATGCATATTGAACATAGATGAAAAGTATATATAATTTATCCACATTAGTTGTCATCCTGTAACATCCAAAGTTTTTTTAAAAAAAGAAAGGATGTTAGTGTCGCCCAAATCCCACCAGAAGAAGCCCACAATGACCAACTACTAAAGCATCATAAAATAATACCCTAAAAGCACTTTTCACCTAACCCTTTTGCCACCTCACTCGCACACCCCACCCATTGCTTGTTTGCTGTCGACAACACATCTCAAGAGAAGTTTCCCCACTTATTGCATCTGGATAAGAAAGAGGAGAGGATCTAGGGCAAGGAGACCAAGTTGCTGTAGCTAGGGAAGGAAGAGGAAGGAGAGAAAAGAGAGGAAGGAGGCAGAGGATTCAAATTTTGTTCAAAACCCTATTAAAGTATGTTTGAGGGGATCTAAAGTCTTAACCAATCATTAATGTTGCATGTATAATTGAATTAAGGATTTTGAAGGTCGAACTAGGTCATATATATGACTTCTTAATATAAGGCCAAACTTGCTCATTTATGCTTCTTTTATGGTTACTGTTTCATTGATAATTTTAATTTGATCCTTGATGCTCCATATCATTTATGTTGCTTCACATTAAAATTAACATCTTATTGACCAAGAATGTGATTATTAGATATGATAGTTATTCCTCATTCCTCCATTAATTACCATGGTTATTGTGCTAAAAATATTGTGATATGAATCTAATAATGATTACTAGTGCAAATGCATATTTTAAATGTTAGATGAATGCATGTTATAGTGTAGCTTTTGTATGGGTGTAAATGAGAGAAAAATGAGGTAAAAATATAAAAAGCTCGCCTACTTTTCTCGGGCACAGCTATGACGCCCAAAGCACGACTGTGACCCTTAGGGTGGCCACGTTCGTCACCTTAAGCGTGAAATGGTTCCATGATTGAGGAGGAAAAATAGCTACCGGAATGGCCGTGACTAAGGCATAAACGAACATGACCCTATTGTATGACTTGAAACATTTTAAGGTTGACGAAAACAAATCACTAGAGCGAGAGTGGACTATAGGGTGCGCGACCGTGATTTCAAGGCTAGAAGTTCTAGCCACTGGAACAGTCATTCAATGGCATCGGCATGGCCGTGATTAGTCCAAGCTCAAAAAATTTTCTTATTGGAATGGTCGAGCGGATGACTCGACAAGCGTTTCCAAGTATCGGCATGGCCATGATTGGTGCATAGAATACTTATGTTGTGCTGATTGTTTACACGTAAAAACTTTGATGCAAACAACCTTAAATAGGATTAAAATATATCACATGTATTGAATGATTGTATGTATTGATGTATGCAATTTCAAAAGATAGATTGATGAAAGTGTTTTGTTGTTGTCGTTCGAATGAGGGAACGAAGACAACACTAACTAGCATAAGTGTTAAGTTTCTCGGGAAACGATGACTTCACCTATGGGTGTTAAGTTTCCAAATGGAACAAAGAGATTCTAGCCTACTTACCCAAGATCGACGAACTAATATGAACTTCTTAATCGCCAAGATAAGAATCTATCTAATTAAAGATAAAAGATAAAAAGATGATGACAGTCATTGCATAAGTTGGATAATATGAAATAACTTGAAACATAAAGATGAGGATGATGATGCATGAGCCTAAAGAGATAGAAATGTATGTTCGATTGTCACATATGAATGAAGATGTTAAAGTTAAGGAAGATAAGCGATATGACTTAGCATAACGTTTAATGATGTTATATGATGAAAATGTCTTGCCATGATGATTATTTACATGCTATATAGAGCACATATGTAGTTTATAGCATGCATGTTTTCTATATTTCTATCGTGTTGAAATGCATATGTCATGACACAAAAAAATCATGTTATAGGTTCATAGCATGTATGGACCTCAACATGGAAGAAATTCTCTATACCCATGGATCCGTGCAAATATGAATAATGCTTATGTTCGACGGTGACGACAATAATTGCACATGTGTCGGTTGGGCCCATGGCACAAGTTATCTTATATAGTCTTTTATTATGATGTTGAACTTTTATGTGAGTCAAATATGTACGACCTACGGGTTTGGAATTATAAACCTTGATACAAACTCCTTATGTTATTGTGTCTCGTTGAACCCTATGTTGGGTCCATGATACTAGAGCCTATATAGCCCATGGATTGGGATATATATGTGCAATTGAAGTCTTCTACTCTGTCTTATGTCAATTATTTCTATTTCATTACATTTCCACTGCAATGTTATATGTAATTAGGTTATGAAGAATCATGCAAATGTAACGTCGCCTAGAGTTCAACTTCTAAATTGAGATTAAATTTTGAGAGCATTACACGTCCTACCATGCGCTGGCGATTGCGACTATCTTGAAGGGAATTGATGGACGGCCGTCATGGAGAGAGATTAGGAGAGAGAAATGAATTAATGATTTGTTATGATATTTATATAAAAGAATAGATGATTGAGAAATAGACACGAGGTGGGAGTTCAAAAAACAATAGCTAGGCTATTATATATGTCCCTCATTTTCATCCCTGCAGGGACAAAATTCTTCGAAGTCAGGCTACGTTCATGGATTCTTCGCGTCACCCACAAGCGATGGAAAATATTGCCATCCTTAATCAATTCCATCCTTAAATGAATTTACGTGTGATTATGATCATAAAATTCATAATTACTAATTCTTAAGTCATACCATTTAACTCACGCACCGACTTTTATATGGATGTGTTAACTATTTTAAAAGGATAAATCCCGATTTTTTTGTTTGGATATATATATATATATTATATATATATATAATATGAAAAAAAGGGGAAAACTTGTTTTTGAAAAGAAAAACACCCAAATCTCGCTAAATCCGGAGAACTCACTGACGAGCGCACCCTTAGAACGGCCAAACACCGCGTAAAACGTGCGCGAGACTGCCATCGGAGCACCGCCGCAGTTATAGAAGCCTCCAGCAGCAGCTGCAGCTCCTCAGTCGCTGCGCCGAAGCTAGAGAAAGGCAAAATGTCGAACACCCGTCGGGTGCTCAGGGTGTCTCAGGACGGCTACGGCGACTTCCGGACGGTGCAGGAAGCGATCGACGCGGTGCCGTTCTCTAACAAGGTGCGGACGGTGATCCACGTGGCTCCGGGGCTGTACCGGGAGGCCGTCTACGTGCCCAAGACGAAGTGCTTCATCACCCTCGTCGGCGCACGCGCCGAGTCCACCGTCCTCACCTGGGACAACACCGCCACCCGCATCAACCACCACCAGGTCTCCTTACTCCCCCCGCCACTTCCGAAATCCTCTTGTTATGGAGGAATCGCTGAAAGATGTTTCTTTGTATCTTTTTTTCTGCAATTGTAGCCGTCTCGGGTGATCGGCACGGGGACGTTCGGCTGCGGTAGCACCATCGTCGAAGGGGAAGATTTCATCGCTGAGAACATCACCTTCGAGAACTCGGCGCCGCAGGTTCGGATCGATAGAATCGACTCTAGTTTATTTGTTGTTATCTTCCTTGCCATCAGCACAATTTTCTGCTGCGATTTGTGTGATGTAATTGCAGGGGTCAGGGCAGGCCGTGGCGATCAGGGTGACGGCGGATCGATGCGCTTTCTATGGTTGCAGGTTCCTCGGGTGGCAAGTACTAATCTCTCTCTCCATCATTACTTCTTTGTCAGATTCTCTATTCTTTTCAGATCTGCAAGTTGGCCTGAATTGGTGATACGTAGATTTATACGGGACCTGTAATTATATTTTTATCTGTGTTAAATATAAAATCAATGATGTTGTTATGGTTTAAGGAAGATTAGTTAGCATATCAAATTTAATATCCTATTACAGCTAGATGTCTTAAGAATATAAAATTGATGTTAGTCTTGCTAATGACTTAAGCTTTTAGAAAGATTAGTCAGCACATAAAATTCAATAATCTGTTCATTACTTCTTTGTCGGATTCTAGGAACATGGTCCGAATGAAGCTATACATTCATTACAGTAGGTTGTGTTAAATAGCTCGTAATCTATCTCGTTACTGACTATTTTACTTAAAGTTATCAAGTCCAACAAGATTGATTCGTTTGACTGCATCAGATTACCAATAACCTGAATTGTTTTGATACTTGGGAGTTCATGTTAATGCTGAAAGTGATTATATGGGAGTTGCATTACTTTGTTAGCTTAGTCATGCTTTTCTTTTCCATTTCAACCTTTTGACGATAGAGTCATCACTGGAGGTATGAATATTTTCCTCTGGAGGCCTTATTAGCACATGCCATTTTTTTTGGTGATAAACAAGGAAAGGCAGCTTCGAAATTAAAGTAGATCCTCCTCATATACTGGTTGGAATTCAAACTCAAGCCTTCAAGGTTAAAGTGAGAGCTTCCAACCACTACAAATGAGAGATTCTCAATATCTTACTTGTGAGGGATGAAAAGCAAAGTAACCTTAATCCCTTTAACTATTCAAATGTTAGCATTAGTTGCATTGATAAAGACAGACCATTGAATCATTTTGAGAACATTGTTTCGTTCTACATTAAGTGCAGACATGAACATTCATGGTAGCGTTCAATTCTTTGATATTTATGATTTTATTCTACTTCCCCGTATCTTATATCCGTATTTCTTTTCTTCGTTGAATAATTTGAGCACCTGTGAGTTACTTAGATTTCCTCATCCTTTTCTTGGGTATTAATGTGTTAGATTATATTCACTTCGTTTGGTTTGGAAGATTTGTTACCATGATTAATATTGTTTTCCTGATCTTCTATTCGGTTTCATTGTGTTTTGGTGGTCAGTACATTGGAATCGTTAAATTTCATTTTCTTTTATTAGTTGAAGTTTTCAAAATCACTCCACAGGATACCTTGTATTTGCATTATGGAAAGCAATATTTGAGGGATTGTTACATTGAAGGTAGTGTGGACTTCATTTTTGGCAATTCCACTGCTCTTTTGGAACATTGTCATATCCATTGCAAGGCTCCTGGATTTGTCACTGCACAGAGTAGAAAAACTTCTCAAGAGTCAACTGGTTATGTCTTCTTGAGGTACGTTTGGATTGTGAGATTATATTCCACATTTTCCGCCATTGATTAAAAATCCATTCCTAAGGTTGCATATTTCTTCTGAACTTGTTTATTAAACTCATTGTTTTTGCTTATTGTATTATCTTTGATGCAGAAGTACCCAAATTTATTGTTAAAGTTCTTATAAGAAGAAATATATTCTTTTATCTTTTTAATATCTAATAAATACCCTTTGTGCTTTTACTTGATCGTGATCTATTATATCTGTTGGTTCGTTATATTTATTATCAAGATTTAGGCCCACAGTGGTATGGAGTTAATACTATCTCAGAGTGCTGACAGCCTGACACCCTTACCTGTATGGGTCAATTTTGTATTCAGATTGACTGTTGCCTGTTGTCTTTCTTAAATGGATAACAGGAAGGATATAAAATCGCTTTTTCTATTCATTTGCTAAAGAAACATATTTGATCCTGTGTCTGGCGATTATTTCACTTATTTCCTTGTCAACAGAAACATCGAAGTGTATGCCTTATAGCATCTACCTGCATGTACAGAAAGGAAAAGATCAATCAAATTTCTACTCCATAAGGAATAAATTCTTATAAGCATCCTTTCAAAAGGAAACCTTTAAGCGGCAGCTCTTTGTTGAGGGCATTATACAGATGTTAAAATGTCATCTTTTAGTGTTGGATGTCAGATCATATGTGGCATATAATCTTGATTTCTGTTGTCTACAACATTCGAGAACATTTCGTTCTGACATGATGGTCAAAGGAGAAACAAATCATGGAAAATGTGTTGATCTAACAATATGGAGATCATACTGTATTTCCCTCATCATGTCCTGCTGATGATTCTTTTGCTCTTGTACACTATTTCGTGCATGTGAAATCTTAGTTTTCCATATGGTCAATAGGTTTAGTTGAGAGTGTCAAGTTCTCCTGTGCAAGTACTTATTTTACAAGTTTACAGATGCGTTATCACTGGGAATGGCAGTGCTGGATATTCATATCTTGGGCGGCCATGGGGACCATTTGGAAGGGTTGTGTATGCCTACACATGGATGGATCCTTGCATTAAGCCTGTAGGGTGGCATAACTGGGACAAAGTGGAGAATGAAAGAAATGCATGTTTCTATGAGTACAGGTATTTACACAGATAGCACAGTTCACCTTGTTGGAATAATATTCTTTTGGCAGATGCAACTGGATGTTGTGAAAAACTTTATAATATCATGGATTTAATCAAAATGGGCTTCCATTTGTCTCACCTACATATGGGACTCTTTGCATTGGGTTCAATTCGAAAGGCTTACAAGTTTTGTTCTTTCAATTAAACTTCTTTGCAGATGCTGTGGAGTGGGATGTTGTCCTGGCGATCGTGTCACGTGGTGTAGAGAACTGGTGGATGAGGAGGCTGAACAATTCATCTCTCACTATTTTATCGACCCGGACGTGGAGAGGCCTTGGCTTGAACAGAGGATGGCAATTAAAATTCCATATTCTGCTTAATAGCGTCTCTATTTCAGAAGTACAATGGATGATATCCTGGCTGTGTTTGCAAGTGATAATAAATTAACTTAACTTTGTTATCAACCGCAGCTACTTAGTGAAACAATAATCTTTCATGTTTTTAATCAGTCGTGAGCAGCCTTTTCGATGTCTTCTTGGACTATCCCGAGTGCTTTCCCCGTATTTGCTTCATAGGTAAGCGTGGTTTTATGGTTCTCTTTTGCGTCCAATAAATGTTGCGGTTTGCTATTAAATCTTGTACTTAGAATTGATCACTAGGCCTTTAATTGACTGCTGAGATGTTCCTTTTTTTTTTATGAGGGCGTTCGCTGCAGGTTTGATTGAATAATCTAAGTTAGAGATGTGGAAACATTAGATTTTGATCGAGTATTTGACAATAATCAATCAACGAACAAGATACATCAGAAAAGCTATTAAATGTATCTAGCAACTGTTGAAAGCGAATGGATAACACAAAGCATCAAATAGAAAGTTCCAACATAAATAAAAAGTCAAATAGGCTAAGTTCATCATCCATCAAGGATAGAATCAAATGCATCATCATCCATCAGGGGTAGAATCAAATGCAAGGAGAGACCATTCCCTAAAGCTTATGGAATAGAATCAAATGGAAGGATAGTCCATTCCCATAAGCTTTTGAAAAGCTTGTGGAACAACAACACTAATTTAATACTTTATCATATCGGATCCATGATCATTAAGATTATGATGAGTATAATATCTATGGGGACAAACATTCAATGTTCAATGAATCAGTGACTTTCCTTTACATTGACAATCTCTGTTTGGTGAATTAATGACTTTGCTTTGATGAATGAAAATTGATTTCCAACTTCTTATATTTTATGATGATTGAAAGAACTCTTCATTTGGTTATAGGGTACATAGTGCGAACAATGCAGCCTCATACCAATGATCAATGATGAATCAAATCACAAACAATACGCTCCTTGGGGAAAAGATGCCACTTACTTTAGGAGAAATTGATAACGGTAACAATGATGCATTCAATTTAACAAAACGTTCTTTAATCTTCGTCTTTAACCTATCAATTTAAAAATATCTTTGTATCTTTAAATCATAATTATCAGGGATAGAAGGCATAATACGATCAATTGATGATTTGCAATATAAGAAGAATAATAAAAGATACACACAATGCAAATAAACTATGGAGAATAATACATGGACAAGACAAACCCCCTAGCGATCATATCCTTTAAAATGTCATATACTCACTGTATAGAACTATGTTACTTGCAATGACTCGTTAATCAGATTTAATTCAGTCATAAACAACACACATCAAGTCCATTTGGAGTACTGAATATAGTATCAATTTAATCTTTGTGCGAACTGAAGGTCACTGTTCACAAGACATTAGAACGATGGGACTATATTGGAATGAAGACAAACTTGCGAGTCACTCTAATAAAAATCCATCACTTTGCTAATCTAATAAGAAGTTCTTCATTGTCAAGATTCTAGTTACCCACCTGTGTTACATGTTATGTCATTATCCTTTTATTGTGGATCTCAATAGCCTCCACGAATCATTTGACTTTGTGCTGAAATCTCTTGTCTCCTTGGTGTTCTATCACAACCAAGCACAACTAAGGAAGAAGGAAATAGCATGAGGTTATAGAAAAATGAGAGTTGATCGGTTCAACAGTTGTATGTTATAATTTCTAGTTACAAATGGTTTAAATCCTTAGTACAATTTTAGGGGATTCTAGGTTAATATTGTACTGACTGCACCTCGACTGTTGCAAAATAACATTTTGTGTAACAGCTTCCCGAATCTATTGGAAATTAAAATTGATTGGCCCACTATGAAGTATATCCAAGGCCCACCAAGAAGAAGATCCAACAAGGTCGACAAGAAGACTAAAAACATCTAGAAAAATACTAGATTGTTTCATTGTGTCTAGAATTGTCATGAATTAAAATATTAAAGTGTGTGAAAGAGTGTAAATGTAAAATATTAGTGTGTAGAAGGGTGTAAAGTAAAGTGTATAAGGCAAAAATTATGTGTAGAATGATCCATGGAGGGTAGAGGGGTGCTCCTTCCATTTGGATTATTAAGTGAGCAAGCAAAATTGTATTCACCTTGTAAGAGTGTTCCAAAGTTATGTTCTATTTCTCCTCTTTTAATTCTTGGTGTTTACCATTCTCTTCTTCTCTTTCAAGTCCCTCTTGTATTGTTTCTTCCAAGTTATTGTAGTCCACCACATCCACCACACTTTCCATTTCCAACATAGTGGTATCAGAGCTAGTTTAAGTCTTTCTTGAAAACTAAATGGCTCAAGATATACTTCCATTTCTAATGCCACAACTTATCAAAGATAACTTTGATAATTAGTGTATCAAGATGAAAGATATGTTAGGATTTATGAGAGATTGTTGAGAAATACTACACCGAGGTGGAAGATGAGGCAACCTTATCCCAAGCTCAAAGGCAAAACTTGAAGGAGTCGAGGAAGAAAGATAAGACTATCTCATTTACAATGGTTTGGATGATATTACATTTTAGAAATTTTCATTGCTACTTCTTCTAAAGAAACTTGGCAGATTCTTATTAATCTAAACAAAAGAGGAGACAAGGTGAAAAAGGTACACCTTCAAACACTACGTGGTGAATTTGAAGCTTTGCATGTGAAAGATTTTGAAACTTTGCATGTGAAAGATTTTGAAACTTTGCATGTGAAAGAATTGTTGAGAAAATTCTTCGTTCTTTGGTGTCCAAATTTGATTATATTGTTGTGGCCATTGAAGAGTAAAAAGATATTAATATTATGGCTATAGAGAAGCAAAAGGGATCTTTGCTAGCATAAGAAGAAATGTTAAATAAGAAGAAAGAAGAATATAAGAAGCAACTCCTTCCAGCAAAGTTCACTGATGTGTAAAATGATGTAGCAAAATAAAATCGCTAGCAAGTGCACTAATCGCTCAAGTAATATAGAAAATAAGAATAAGAGTGTCGAACCCACGAGGAATATTATTAATTCAATATCTGAATTTATAAATTAATAAGAGAGGAAAAACATTGATTTTTGAAAATAGGTTTTGTAATTATAAAATAAAATAAAGAAAAATAAGATAAAGATAAGATAATGTAATGGTGTTGAAGTTAGGCCTTAGGATGAAAATAGATCAGAATAAATATTTGAATCATAAAAGATAAATTTAATCTTTAAAGATGGGTTAAGAATTTTCTCAAGTTATTAATTTACAAAATTAAAATCACAGAGTCCACAAACTGGTAATTACTTAACTCAGAAATTTAAATAATTAAATCAAAAGCACTAAACACAATTAAAAATTGATCAAAAGAAATTCAATAATAATAAAATAAGGATTTACATAATTTTCCTTCAATAATAATCTCCTAAAAAAAATAAAATAACTAAAAACATGAAATTCATCCTAGAATTGCAGAGAGATAATAACTAAATAATAATAATTGGAAGAATTATACCAAGAATATCCTCGGATGTCGTCGGAACATCTGGATTAGTCGTCCGATCAAATCTCTCTCTTGGTCGAAGCCCGCGAAGCTCACGACTCGCTGTGGAAGAAAATCGAACTTCAGAGCACAAATTGGGACGACGGCTTCTTCGTGTATTTATAGGTGCGAAAGGTCTTCATGCAGATCACGGTCGATAAAATCATATGGCCAACTTTAAATTTGGTTAGAGATACAACTTAGTTAATGATAAAAAGTTATCCGTTTTGCACCCGATAAACTTTTGTTGATGATTCTCGGCCACCAAACATTGTTCATATCCTCTTTTGCGCCCAATGATTGAAGTTCTTGACCGATAAACCTGCTCAATGATAAATTTTGTGCCCAACGATCTTGGCCGATAAGGATAAAACTTTGGATTTTGCGACTGATAAACTTGATTGATATGGAGTTCTTGGCCGATATATCTTGGTTAAGGATAGATCTTTGGTGTTGGATTTATCGGCCGATAATCATCTCTATATTGTTTTGCGCCCTTCTTATTTTATCTCGGCCGATAACAACTTACAATGATATCGTATCGGCTAATGATAACCAAGCATGTTTTGCTCGATTAATGATGTCACATTGCGCCCAATGATCTTGGCTGCAAAAGAATAATTCTTGTCATCTCGACTTGTCCGACTCGTTTGCAAAATAATTATAGAAATTAAGTCAATTTATTCAAAAATTAAAATATTCAGACAATCAATAGTTAGATTGCATATATCCGGAATTATTATTAAAAATAACTTAAAATGATGCATGTCATGATTAAATTACAGAAAAATTAACTAAAATAATAATCTAAAATATGTTATATTTTGCATGCATCATTCACCCTAAAAGAAGGCAACCAAACAAGCCAACATGGTTACAGCTATGGAAGAGGAAGAGAAAGATATGAACAAGGAAGACAAGAGGAAAAGGATCAATCTATACATAATGAAGAGGTCATGGAAGAGGGGCCTACACAAAATCAAGTAAAGTGTTATAGTCAGGGACGGAGCCAGAAAAAAATTTAAGGGGGGGCCAACATATATTATAAAGTATATAATTAAAATGTAATAAATTAAAATTTAATTATTTTTAGTTTAATAAATAAGAAAGATAAAGAAAAAACATCCAAATATATGAAGATTTTTTTTCATGACCAGAATCAACCTCTAGACCTCTCATTGTATGAATGATGACATTTCCCACCAGAGTAACATATGTTTTTTGATATTTTGAATGGGGCCAATCTATATATAATATAACTTTATAATCTTAAAACACACACCAAGCCATATAATCTCAAAATGTTGGGGGGAGGGAGAGCCGCCCCCAACCCCAACCCTAACCCCAACCCCAACAATATGTATTCCGTCCCTGGTTATAGTTACATATGACCACTATGCTTCCAATTGTACAAATAATTCTCGACAAGTTGAGAAGAAGGCTAACTATGCAAAAGAAACAAAAGATGAGTATCCTATAAAGATGCAAAAGGGAAGGGAAGCATACATGGTATGTCAACACTGGTGCAAGCAATTATCTTTCCAGAGACAAGATTATGTTCGTAGAACTTAATGAGTCAGTAAGTGGAAATATCACCTTTGGAGACTCCTCAAAAGTACTGGCAAAGGTAATATTTTCACTTGACTCAAGAATGGAAGGCATGAGTTTATTTCTAATGTCTATTATGTTTCGAATATGAAAAGTAATATTTTAAATTTAGGCCAACTATTATGAAGGATTATGGTCTTTCAATAAAATATCATAGAAATAATTTAATTGCAAAAGTGCCAATCAGTAAAAATAGAATGTTCCTTTTAGACATTCAAAATGACATTGTCAAATGTCTAAAGCATGCTTGAAGAATACATCTTGGTTTTGGCACTTGAGATATGGACATTTAAATTTTTGTGGCCTAAGCATATTATTTAAAAAGAACATAATAAGAGGCTTGCCTTCCACTTATCTTTCAAATCAATTATGTGAAGGATGTCCATTTGGAAAGCAACATAGAAAGACTTTCCTAAGGAATCTGATACAAGAGCTAAGAAGTCATTGGAGCTAATACACACCGATATATGTGACCCTATTGTTGATGACAAAATGCAGTTATGGGTTAGCACAGTAGCAGAATATGTATCAGCGATTTATTGATATGAACGCTTCCCTATGGCAATTAGTATTTGCACTCTAGATACACATGTGTGAAGATCAGATTCCCTTTTACCAAAATGTAAATAATTTTTAAATTTATAATTCCAACACCACTTCTCAGATTGCAAGTATACAACCATCGTCGATGTACAGATCGGGGTCGAACCACAAGGAGAGTGTCGGACGTATTTCACTATTCGTATAAGAGGAGTTCGATTTTGAGGAAATGAATGACAAATAAATGTAAAAGACCGAAAAGTAGTGGCGTGTATTTGGAATTTTTGGGTTTATAATTTCTTTGATCATTTTTGTATTTATCTTTGATAACCTAAAGTAAACTAATCTCGGAGTTAAAAGTTGTGTTACAAAATAATATGCAAAGTAGAGCCACGAGGGATCATTTTATAGTAAACTTGGTGAATAGATGCTACTTCCTTATAATCCACTTTCGGATGCTAACATTCAGGATGAATGCCTCTCGCTCTCGCGAAAGGCATCATGGTCTCTCACTCTTGTGTTCGAACTGAGTCATTTTTCTATCTAAGCGAAACTACATCAGAAGTCCATGAGGTTCCTCTCTCGATTCACCCCTAGAAAGATAACGTTTATACTAAGAGTGTCAGGGATGTGCACCATAAACATCATTTTTATGTAATTATGCATCTAATTAGCATATTAAGTTAGTATAGATGCTATATAGTCAAGTTTGCATGTAGCAATTAACTTTTGAATTAAAGCATAATGATAATTAAATTATCGATAAGCATTATAAAGAAATTATATAATATTATTAGGAATAAATCTTAATATTTATAAATATTAGAATAAACATGTTTAACTATGATTAACTAAGGTTAATTAGAGGTTTAACACTAATTTTTAATAAAATAATATGATTGGGCCTTTATTTTAACCAATAGAATTTCAAGAAGCTCAAGCAGGCAGCTGACCAGCTGCTTAGAAAATGATTTTTTCAAACTGCCATATGACGTGTTAAAATTATGAAACAAATATATAAATAACTTATTCACATCCTCCCCAAGAAGAAAAATTCTAAGATCAAATATGTAGCTAAATAGCATGAAGAAATTCTACAAGTTTGCTAGGTTAAGGTGAATCTGCGGATATGAAACCGGCCATCACCTTTGTACGATTGTATCTTCCTGGTTCATTCTTCATAAATCCTGAAATTTTACATGCTTCATCCCTCTGAAGTATATTTCCATGAGCACAAGAATCATCTAATAATAACATTTATAGAGGTCATCTTCATGGGTCGCTCACTCTGTCCTGAGTCAGAGACAGGTCCGTCTTATAGATTAGAGTATGATTCGAATAAACTGAATTAGGGCTTTCAATTTGGATATGAATAATTAGACTTACAAATTATTCTTTGAGAATTGGAATCATCTAATTTGAATTTGTTTATGTGGAGAAATGAATTTTTAATCCCACATGGCCTCTTTTGTCTGGTTTCAGGACATACACAGAACATGAGCCGAATTGATTATTTTTCTTATAGTGATATACAAAGAACTAAATTATATAAGTTTTATGCTTAAACATTTGAGTTTAGGAAAATTAAGATCTCATCAAATGGATAAGTATTGTTAAAGATATAAATTAATCTTTCAGTGACACATTCTATCAGAACATAAACCCTAGGTCAGATTGTCTTAGATATTATGACTTGCTCACTTAGAATAAGTTAAAGATATTTGGGGATTGGAAACCTTAATAAGTCTAGTTTCTATTTTATCTAGAATGATAAGATTTGAACTCGTGGTTAAGAAGTTATGAATTATTCATTAACAAACACTCAGTCTAAAATCTTGCGACAGTACCTAGTTAAGCTTTGGGAGATGACGTAGTAATAAGTAGTTTGAAGTGTATAATAGCCTATGGACATAGACACCTGAGATTGAACATTAAATACTTAGAATAAATTACATACATTCTAAGGTGTATAATTATTTATGCATCATGAGCATGCATTGCATAATATTTTTACTAGTGATGGGAAAGTAAAAAGACATCGTTGCTTGTAGAAAACCAACAAGCTACAAGTGAAAGGAGGAAAATCTAGTAAACCTTCTTGAAAACATAAAATACAAAGTGAGTGGGTAAATTTACAACATAGTAAAATATTATATGTTAGTTCTTTTATTTATGGTATTATTTCAAGTAAAGATTATTATTATTATTATTGAAACATATTTTGAACTACGAAAAGTGTTTATGATATATTTTAAGAATTTCATAGACATGGAGTAACCTCTTATACAAAAATGTTTTTCAGGGTGTGACATTAAAATAAGTTTTACTTGATAATGATATATGATTATGACGTGTATTTTGATACTGTTAAACTCCATGTGTTCATTAGTCATGCTGTTTGAAAAAGGTCTTTGGGATCACATTCGATATACATGAAGCTTTGGGGACATATATCGGGTGTCTTTGCCTTTTGGAGATTGCTCTGTGTGCACGTATTGACCCATGATATGCTCTATGATGAAAGAATACGTATTGACCTATGATTTACTTTACGTATCTGAGACTATTTGATTATGAAGTTCTGCTTAACTATATGACACACAATAATGAAGGGATAAGTATTGACCCATGATTTATTCTGCGTATCCGATACCCTTGATTATGAAGCTCTGCTTAACTGTATGACACATGATCATGGAGAAATACGTATTGGCCCATGATGAGTATGTGCAATGACACATGTGTGAAGTTTAACTGTGAATATGATGATATCTTGAATAACTTTTATTTATGTAATAGTTCATATGATTTGAAAACTTATGTGATATGAGTTATGCTTTAAATGTTTTCTCATATGAAAGAAATGCGATTATTTACATGTTATACACACTCGTATTATTCCCTATGTTGTACTTTTATTCCACTCACTAAGCAAACGATTGTTGCTCACGTTACCCTCGTTGAATTTTTCAAATAATTATAAGTTCTCGAGTTGAGTCGACTCGAAGCTTGCCTTTGATGCATATAGAAGAGGTCGAGTCGTTGGAGCAATTTTATTTCCTCCTTCACTTTTGTTTTTGAAACATGCATGTAATAGATAATCAGAGATGTTGTAATTAAGATTGTGAAATTTTTTTTGTAAGGTTGTATAATACTTGATTCTGTGGGGTGTTATATGTGAGGTGGTTAGTGGAAAAAAAATTATAATGATAATATGTGAATGATATATCTTATAACTGTTTATTTAACTTTGAGGAATATATACGCATCTTTTATATGTATTGACAAATAACACAAGATAAGTAAGGGAGGAGATTTTGCTAATTTTATTTATAAAATTGCTAAACATAATTAAGGAAAGTAATAGTTGGGATTAGAACTTAGTCACGGAGTGGAAATGACAAAGTGTCTCTCCATTTACAATCTGCTAACCTCTCGGCTCATGACTAGAGTGTCTGCAACATATGCCCCTTCTCAAGAAAACCGTCACATAGGGAAGAAGACCCAAAACACAACATCTGAAATCCATAGAAGCATCAAAACTAAGTTTGAATCCATCAATGACCCCTCAACCTCATTGGCTGATTAGCTAGACATACTGAGTTTAAATTTCAAACTAAGAATAAACTTGATACAATAAGATAGTGCAAAAATGAAGATGAAGATTAAAACTAAGATTCATAGTGCCGGGTGAATTGTTCGAAGATGATCGAGCCTTCCTCATTAGTCAACTACTCCTTCCTCCGATAGCTCCCTTTTGTCCTATTTTTTCGGCCTCCTTCTCATGTTGTCTCCTCTACCCTCTTATACTCCTTCTCCTCTTTTGATCCTCCCTTGGATATATGGCATCTGTCTTGATGCGATCTTCAGCCCTCTGATGATGTACTCTGCCTCTTGATTCCCTGTTGATTTTGTCAGATAGTACGCATGGGTGAGTGACATTTGTCCCGCAGTCCAAAACCTTTTTGCTCAATATGGAATACATTCCCTCCATCGTATTACATCTATTGTGCCTTTTCTTGCAGCTAGTGCTCAAATGAGAAATTGCCCCCACCTATACGACAGAGAAGAGATTATCAACTGAAATATAAAAAATACATAGGTGTTAGTTGAAAATGATCAGATGGCTTGATATTTTGAAAAGTTTGGAAAAATGTTGAATGTATATAGTTTAGGTCATATTTATATAACACTAGAGGATAGTATAGTGCTGTTTTCCATAATAGGAGAGGTATAAAAATACACGCCATCACCTATCAAGCCACCCTATCTTGGAGGAAGTAAGTATTTTCTTCTCTTTATTGGTGATTTCAATAGAAACATCATTTTACTTCTTAAAAGAAAAGTTTTAAGAATTTGATGACTTTAAGAATTTTAAAGCATGTGTTGAAAAAGGAAATGGATTGTATATAAAGGTCTTGAAATCAGATAGAGGTGGAGAGTTCACTTCATATAAATTTAATCAATATTGTGAAGGTCATGGCATTCATTATACACAAATTGTGACATATACTCCACAACAAAATGGTGTTATGAAGCGTAAGAATCTACATATACTCAACATGACTAGGAGCATGCTGAAGAGAAAGAATATGTCAAAAGAGTTCTAGGTTGAAATTGTGGCTTGTGCAGTCTACATTTCTAATAGGAGTTCTTATAGAAGTGTATGGAACAAGACTACTCAAGAGGAATAAAACGGAAGAAAACTGAGAGCTAGGCATCTTTGAGTATTTGGATGCATCACATATGCACATGTTCTAAATCAACATTGAGCCCGAGTTAGATGACAAGACCATGAAGTTGATATTTATTAGTTATGACTCCTCAAAAGGCTACAAGCTATACAATTTAGACACTAAAAATGTCACAATAAGTCGACACATGGACTTTGATGAAGAATGGACATGGAATTGGGAAGTCTCAAAAGAAAGATTATGAGTTCACACAATTTGAAGATCAAGATGAAATATGTCAAGAAATGAATGAGCCTGATGCTACACCTATGCCATTGTCATCTTTGATATCTCAGCAAGGAGCAGGTTCTCAAATGAGAAGTTTTGAACGGCTCTCTGAGGTAATTCGACCAATTAAAGATCTCACTCTTTTTTGTCTCTTTGCTAATTGTGAGCCACTAGAATATGAAGAAGAAACTCAAAGTGAGAAATGAAAGACAAGCCATGAATGAAGAAATAAGAGCAATTAAGAAGAATCATACTTGGGAGCTTACAACATTGGCATAAGGCAATAAGGAAATCGGAATCAAATGGGTCTACAAGGAGAGAAAGAATACAATGGGGCCAAATAGAGAAGCTCAAAGCATATCTAGTTGCAAAGGGATACAAACAAAAGAACAACATCAACTATGATGAGGTATTTGCTCCTGTTGCTTACCTTGAAACTATAAGATCATTCATTTCTCTTGTTGCTTAATTTAAATAGAAAAATATATCAAATGAATGTTAAATTTGTCTAGAACGGTCATCTTGAAGAAGTATACTCTTAAGGGTCATGAAAATAAAATCTTAGAGCTAAAGAAAGCATTATATGGTCTAAAGCAACCTCCAAGAGCATGGAATAGTAGAATCGAGAAATATTTTCAAGATATTGGTTTCACTAAATGCCCCCATGAATATGTTCTATATTCTAAAATAAATGAAAATAAAGATATGTTGCTTCTTTGCATGTACGTGGATGATTTGGTTCTCACATGGAATAATACAAGTATGATTGAAGATGTTAAGAAGATCATGACATAAGAGTTTGAGATGATGTATATCGGCTTAATGTCCTATTATATATCTTGGCATTTAGGTACGTTAAATTTCATAAGGCATATTTATTTCTCAAGAAAGTTATGCAAAGAATTTTCTTAAAAAAATTAAAATGTTAAGCTGCAAGCCACTTAATACACCTGTGGAGTGTGGAATCAAGTTATCCAAGAAGGGTTTTGAAGAAAAGATGATCCCACACTACATATGAGCTTAGTTGGAAGTCTACATTATTTAAATTGCACAATATCAGATACTCTATATAGAGTTGGTCCCATTAGTGGTATATGGAAGCGCCCACAAGTGCACATATGAAAGTAGCCAAGAGACTTCTTCGCTACTTAAAACGTATGTTGAATTTTAGTTTATTCTACTATACATCCAAGGACTTAAAGCTTGTTGGCTATAGTGATAGTGATTGGGTTGGATGTATGGATGGTCGTAAGAGTACTACTAGTATTTTCTTTTACATGGGCGATACTGCATTTATTTGCTCATCAAAGAAGCAACCTATCGTGACCCTCTCCACTTATGAAGTAAGGTACATAACTGCTACTATCATGTGTATGCTATGCTATTTGGTTAATAAATCTATTGACTATTATGAATGTGACATGAGATGAGCCTATAAGATTCATATGGATAATAAGTCGGCTATTGCATTGGCAAAGAATCAAGTCTTTCACCAACAGGGGTTGGAGTCAAGTGGTAAGCATCTTATCCTCGCTTAAAGATGTCTCGAGTTTAAAACCTATCATATGCAGAATATTTTCATCGGGAACCTCATTTGTCATAGTCAGGCATGCGATTCGGGGTGACATAGATTAATCGAGTGATAATGAATTTGGATCTTTATACGATCACTCTAGATATTATGGTGGCAACCTAAAAAAAGAATAATCTTTCATGAGAGAAGCAAAAACATTGACACAATATTTTATTTTATAATAGAGCTTGTAACTAGAAAAATTTAATAATTTAGCTTATAGGCTGAATAATAATCTATTAATAAATAGATAATCTATATATACATTAAAAATAATTAAAACAAAAAATGAAAAATGAAAAAAAGGAGAATTCTTTGGCTTCACCTGATGGGAACTTCTGGCGAACTTAGTCATAATGCATTGTTCTCGATGCTGTAGTCAAGATACACCATTGTTAGATGGAAGATATGGCATATCTCGCGCTCATAAAACTACATTTCGTTCTATAAAAATTAGCTCATAATAGATTGCCTAGTTTGGAAGTAAACCCTTCTCTTTACATGGCCAACACCTTGAGCCAACTAGTCATTTATTTTTCTTGTCAAATATCAATGCAACTCCGGTCCGTTTTTCAATGTGGGGTCAATTTTAGACTTGAGATGAAATCCTCTTGGCCATCTAGGTCCTAGATCCATGATGGTCAAAAGCTCGATACTAATTTAAAAATAAAATTGGTTGTAGATCTTTACTTTCTATCTATAGGGGTTATGGAACACACATAAAGACACCTATATATGCTTGCTTTTACGGGTAACCGTTATGACCGTTCGGAGCTCTTGTGAATTTTAACTTATTTAAGGCATTCACCTCCAAAGACCAGTTACTAGTCTAGGTTGGATTAAGTTGAACTCAAATGTGTTTAGGGCTGAGCAAACCCGGGACCGGGTCCCGAATTATACCGGGTCAAAATTTTTTTGACCCGGTACTGGACCCGAACCCGGTCGGATCTGGTTCCGGGTCAGACCCAGCAATCCGAGAAAATCACCGGGTTTATGATCGGGAATAGATCGGCTCATCATGCCCACGGTCGGATCTAGCCGTCAGCGGCCAGATCCGGCGCCTGACGGCCAGATCTGGCCGTCAGCGGCCAGATCCGGCGCCTGACGGTCGGATCTAGCAGCCAACGGCCGATCCGACTGATAGGCGACCGGACCAATCGCTAGCTGCCAGATCTGCGGCCGATCCGGTCGCCAGGCGCCGGATCTAGCCGCCAGCGGCCGAATGTGGCAGCCAGACGCCAACGGCCGATCTGGCTGTTAGGCGGTCGGATCGGCCGCCAGTTGTCAGATCCGACGCCTGGCGGCTGGATCAGCGAGAGAGAGGAGTTAGGAGAGGGGGAGGGCTGCCGGAGGAGTCAGAGTTGCCGCCGTTGTCGCCGCCGTGAGAGAGAAGGAGAGGGTGTCGAGCGTGAGACGGTGAGAGAGATGGGAGAGAGAAAGTCGCGTGTGAAATGAAAGAAAAAAATGGCCGATGGGTTTATATAGTGAATAATAAATCGGGTCGGGTCCGGGTCGGGTATTTGCACTCCAAACCCGGTCCTGACCTGAAACCCGCCGAGTTTTTGACCCATTAGACCCGGGCCCTGACCGAATCTTATCCGGGCCGGGTTTTTTACTCGATTTTCCGTGTCAGTGCGGTCCGAGTCGACCGGGTCGACCCGGACCGTGCTCAGCCCTAAATGTGTTCTTTATTGGCGACATCGTACGATCTATTCATGAGCTTTTTACTATTGCAAGAGCTCTCAGACACGATGCGGCAGTCTAGAACTTAAAGCTTGGGGTTTCCTAGCAGGAATTAAACATTATAAATTATTGGGACACTCTTAGACACGAAGCATCACGTTCGTTGACCTCACTTTGGTGCAGGGCATACAAAGATGTCCAAAGCATATAGACGCTCGATTTGGGAGTCGTTATGTAGGAAGTGGTAAGTATGCTTACACTTAAATTATTTTTATTAAATTTATAATTTTTCAAACTCTAAGTGTTTGATTTCATACAGGACGGATGAACTATGGCAAAGAAAGTCATAAAAGGTAAGAGTTAACCAATTTTGGAAGCCCGAGGCCCACATCCACACAGGCGAGTTGATGCGATTTGACGAGCATTGACGACGCATGGTAATTTACATACAAAATCGAATAATCAAACTTTTATCTTATACTTATTTTATAAAATTTGAAACTTTATTGCAGGAGGAGAAACAAGACGGTCCTGTGGATTTTTGCGTGGTCTGCGAGGTCATGCATAAGAGCAAGAAAACCAATGACTTGGCCACGCTCACTGCTCATAAGCTTATGTTAAGTCTCATTGTATGTTCACTTGGTTAGTGACGTTAGTGCAAATGATTTTTTAAATGCGCAATATTTAAATTTTTAAGAATGAGTATAATGCGAAGAATATGGCTGAAAAGTACGGAGATGATCTGAGTACTCAGCCACTAGGTAACGTTTCTCGAAAGCAATTCATGTTTTTAATTTATGTATTTTTTGATGTTATATAATTTATATAATCTATAATATTTATATAATTGTATAATTATTTTTTATTTCATAGAGGACCCTACTGTTTAGGAGGAGGTGGTTAGCACAACACAAGGAGGGTACTTGCGTGGCCTAGGCACAATCGCTCAGGTACCTAGAAGAAGCGGAGGATATGCAGATGACCCATTTGCTTCGAGCTCATCCGTTGCACTTGATATGACACAGCTATCACAACAGATATCGCAGCAGGTGTTGCAACAGTTATCGCAACAATTGGCTCCTTTATTACAAGCGATTCAGTGATTAATTCTGGCTACGCAGAATCAATTCCCGTGAGACCAATGATTGAGCAAGTCAGGATCGAACGTTCGGAATGACAACAACAACTTCCAAACTTAGGATAGAAACTTTTGCGTGATATTAGACATACCTTTGCTATTTATACATTTGTTATTAGATATATATGCAGTAGTTATACTTTTGTTAGTTCAATTTTTTTACTTTTCATATTATGATCTACTTGTGATGAATGATGAATGCATTTATATGCATTATATAATTGTATGGTGTGGGAAGTATGTATGATCAAAAGCACCAAGAGAAGGGGGGGGGGGGGGGGGGGTGAATTGGTGAAAAAAATCTTCCTTTAAAATTTCACTTTTCAAAAAATCAATAAAAACGATCACAAGCAAATATAGATAAGGCATAAATGAAAAGATAAAGAACAAACACAAAGAGACACAATATGATGACGATGTTCGGCCTCAACTCTTTGGCCTACGTCCCCGCTCTGACTTCTCGACCTAGAGACCGCCGGAGATTCACTATCTTTCTCTTTTCTTGAAGTGAGAGAACAACTCTCTTTTACACAAACACGCCTTCTTCTCCGCTCAAGAGGCAAGGCACACCTTTCATACAAGGAGCTCTCAATCTCACTAGATCAGAAAGTAAATTTTCCCTCTAACTCTTTTCTTTCACAAATTTTCTCTCTTCACACAAGGCTAAGAAAAGAAAATGGAAGAAACTTGCACTTTTATGCTCAAAAATTTGAGAGGAGCTATAGAATGCTTTATCTTGCTTGGATGCTTTTCCTTCAGGCCTTGGCACTCCTTTTATAGGCTCCAGGAGGTGAAAATTCATTCAAAATTTTTTCACAATTTTCTCCTCAAATATTCTAGCTGTTACTGTTCATTTGACCGAGAGGCCGGTCACCGCTGGGACGGGCCGGTTGACCGGTCTATGTGATCGTTGCTACTTTTTTAGTCTTTTGAAGTCGTCCGGTCGACCGGTCCTTTAATCGATGCATCATCCGGTAATGTCTCAATGTCGACCGACATAATTGTTGTCGACCGGTCTCTCAACGTCGACCGATAATCTTGGCTTTTCTTTTGCTGATTATCAGTCGACCGGTGCCATGGCCGGTCGACCGATGAGTCGACAAGTTTTGTCTGAAAATTTTTTCTTGCGGTTTTAAATTGTCGATTTCTTATGCGAATGTGGTCATATCAATCCTACACCTGCATTATCATCACTTGAGCATAGATTAGTAACTTTTATGTCCATTTAATTTGTTATCATCAAAACATAGGATTCAACAATCTCCCCCTTTTTGATGATGGCAAATTAATTGGACGATAAGGAGAAAGAGAAAGAAACAAAATGAAATGTAAGTTTTACATAGAAAGTAATGAACAAACTCCCCCTACATTTATGCATATTTCACTTTTTCTCTCCCTAAATCAATGTCATTTATATTTTCATAATTCCTTGAGATAATATGAACATATTGCGAGAAGTAGATAAAAAATTGAAATTAAGGAGATCATCACATTACATTCATGAAATCAAGGAAATCATCACATTACATTCATAGTTAATACATCATGTGTTCATACACTAACAAATGTGACTCCAGTCACTACAAAATGGTGCACGACACAAATGAAAACACATAACATAAATGAAAAACCATAAAACCATAACACTATAACATCATAATAGCATAATATCGTCCTAACTTCTCCCCCTTTTGACATCATCAAAGAGGTAGACGACTCAACTACTCCTCATAGGGACTATCATCCTCACGAGCTGCGGGCGGAATAAATCCCTCCGATGCATAGTATGCCTGTAGTGAACCAACAAGGTAACGAGAGTCACGCTCCATCTGTCGAACACGACGATCCATCTGTGTCACACGATGGTCTATGGCAGCCACCTGCTGTGAAAGAGCCGTGAAGTCGTATGTGCCATGAAAGTCTGAAGTATTGTGCTGAGAAGGCCCAATATGCTCAGTGGGTGCTGATGGTGGAGGGAAGCTAGGGCCAGCCTCTGGTTCATCTTGAGTGTCCATCGGTGCTGGCTCGCCATCTGTGGCATCATCTCTATCGTCAGAATCTAGTGATGTCTGCCCTCCAAACTTAAGACCCTTCTGGTGCAGGGTCCCAGAACTAATGACGTCAGTGGGGCGAGGTCGAATGTACTCCTCGTCTGCTGGAATCTCTACACCAAAATGGAGTAAAATTCTCGTAATCCAGGCACCAAAATATAAGTGGTACCGACCAATAGTACCAGAGGAGATCTTCTGAAATGTGTGGACCATGTGATAGAAGACGTAATGGACGAAATGAAGAAATGAGGCATCACGGATGCAGAGACAGTGAAGGAAGAAGAGATTGAAGTGAGTGACCTCTGTATAGTGCCCGGCCCAGGGAGTGATCATGCGACTGAGGATGTGATGATCCATCTTCATGATCGGATGAAGATGTCAATGGGCCGTTTCGACGGTATACTGGACATCTCGTCCAGCAAAAATCGTACGAATGCCATCTACGATCGAAAGATAATCGGAAGGCCAGCCATGGGTGACAAATGAATAAAAGCCAGGTAAGGGGCACGCCATGCCAAAGATGCGACAGAGATGGTCGGGGTCCAATCGAATGGGTACACCAAAGACATAGGTAATAATGACCTCTCGAGTGATTGTCATGTTCGCATAAAAATGACGAACAAGACGAGGGTACACACGCTTTGTGAGGGAGAGAAGTGGCAGCCAATCGATGGTTGCGAACATCTCTTGAACATCTGTAATGTTCAGAGCATCCCAATCAATGGTATAGGCACGTCGGACTTCGCGAGAGGCGTACAAGGCTTCGAACCTGACAAAGATGTCCCTAGAGACAAAAAGATGGCTATCAAACTCAGTGGGCTCGGTGGAAGATGGCTGACGAGTACGTCCACGGGATCGTCCTCATCCACGGCTACGTCGAATGGGCTCAGGTTTGGGTTCAGGTTCAGGTTCACGTCGGAGGACATGAATGGTGCCACCGGAGCCGGAAAGATGACGACGACGCTGAAAGACCATCTTAGTACGCAAATGTCCATCATCGGCCATGGATTCAACAATGGAGGTCGGACAAAGAGAGAGACTGATAGAGTCGCCAAACGGTGAGAGAGGAGAGGGAGAGAGAGAGAGACTAGCCGAGAGAGACGTGGCTAGCGAGACGGTCGGCCGGAGAGAAATGGTCGATACAGATGTCGACTGGGGGAGGCGGCTGGTTTGTGGTCGTCGGCAATGAGTGACGGACAGAGTCAGGAGGAGAGAGAGATGCCAGAGGTGGCAGTGGTCGGCTGGAGAGAGAGGGAGAGAGAGGTCGACCAGAGAGAGAGGGAGAGAGAGCGGCCGGAGAGAAAGAGAAGGGGTGGCCGGAGAGAGAGAAAGAGCGATCGGAAAGAGAGAAAGGGCGGCCGGAGAGAGAGAGGGAGAGAGCGGCCGGAGAGAGAGAGGGAGAGGGCGTTGTCTGCAGCCCTAGGATTTGAGGTTGGTCGGCGCAAGGTCGGCGCAATTGTCGAAGGAAGAGGGTCGACCGGTCGCTGAAGTGACCGACGGTCGTAGGGTTTGCCGGAGGGGAAAGGTCGGTTGGCCGGAGTTTGGTCGTCAGTCGTCGAAGGAAGAGCAATGGTCGGGAGAAGAGGAGGATTTGGTCGACCGATTTGAGAGATCGACTTCTTAAATCGCGCGATTTTGGCATATGCCGGTCGACCGATCCTTACCAGCGGTCGACCGGACAATTATTTTCCATTTAAATCACCATCGGTCGATTTTATGTCAGCCGAGCGCATTCATATACCGGTCGACCGGTGTATCATATTGGTCGACCGATTGTTGTTTGACGAGAACACTTATTTGCAAATTTCATAACGGTCGACCGGTCCTTCCAGTCGGTCGATCAATCCCTGCATTTTTTAAAAAAATTGAACCATTTAAATCATATTCCAGAGATATCATACAAATGTAAGTGTTGTGCAACACTTTTAATGTTCTATTCATGTCAAAAGTGATATTGTATAATCAAGTCACTTTTACTTTGAATTGATATGCAATCAAGAGTTAATCATTCCTAATTCCCTTCTAAGCATGCAAAATCGTTCTTCACTTAAGAGTTTTGTAAATATGTCTGCAAGTTGAATTTCGGTGGACACATGTTCAATGGCGATGTTCTTAAGTGACACATGTTCTCTAATGAAATGATACCGTAGGTCAATGTATTTAGTCCTAGAGTGTTGGATTAGATTTTTGATCATTTCTATAGCACTTGTGTTATCGCACTTCATGGGTACATTTGAACAATTTACACCATAATCAAGTAATTATTGTTTTACCCATAGTATTTGTGCACAACAACTACCGGCGGCTATATATTTGGCATCGACGGTAGAAAGTGCGATGGAGTTTTATTTCTTGCTAGACCATGAAATGAGAGAACTACCAAGAAAATAACACATCCCACTAGTGCTTTTTCTATCAACTTTACACCCGGCAAAATCTGCATCGGTGTAGGCATGCAATTCAAATGGGGAATTTCTATCATACCAAATGCCTAATTCACTTGTATGCTTTAAATAGCACAATATTCTTTTTACGGCGATTAAGTGCGATTCATTGGGGGCGGATTGAAACCTAGCACACAAACATACACTAAACATTATGTCCGGCCTAGATGCCGTCAAGTAGAGCAAACTATCAATCATACCTCTGTACCTTTTTTTATCAATGGACTTGCCTTTTTCATCTTTATCTAATTTTGTAGTAGTACTCATAGGAGTTGTGCTCGGCTTACATTCGTTCATCCCGAATCTTTTGAGTAGTTCATTTGTATATTTTTCTTGATTGAGAAAAATGCATTCCTTGGATTGTTTTACTTGTAGGCCTAGAAAGAAAGTGAGCTCTCCTAAAAGACTCATTTCAAATTCTTGTTGTGTAAGAGTTTCAAACTCTTTGCATAGGCATTCATTAGCGGAACTATATACGATATCATCAACATAAATGTGAACTATTAAAATATTATTTTTAAAATGTTTTAAAAACAATGTGGTGTCAACTTTCCCTTTTTGAAAACCATTTTTAATTAAAAACGAACTTAATCTTTCATACCAAGCTCGAGGGGCTTGTTTCAATCCATAAAGAGCTTTTGAGAGTTTAAATACATGATGGGGAAAATCTAGATTTTCAAAACCTTGAGGTTATTCAATAAACTTCCTCATTTATAAAACCATTCAAAAAAGTCGATTTAACATCCATTTGAAAAGGTTTAAAATCTTTATAGCATGCAAAAGCCAAAAGCATTCGAATTGCCTCAAGTTTAACAACAGGAGCAAAAGTTTCATCAAAATCAATCCCTTCAATTTGTGAGTAACCCTTGGCCACTAATCTAGCCTTGTTCCTCACAATGACGCCATTTTCATCTAACTTGTTTCGAAAGACCCATTTGGTTCCAACGATAGTGTTACGAAAAAGGAGGAAAGATGGACCGCACGAAATACAGAAGAACGCGAAGAGAAAAAACGGCGGCGGCTCTTTGTTATGGAATAATGATGATTATAAGGATGAGTCTCTGTTTAGACCCCTAGGGAGTTTATATAGGCACTCCCTTTGACAGATGATAGGAATTACATACGGACTGGGACTCTAAATAAATCCCTTGAAAATAGGACACCTATCTCGTGATAAGGAAATAAATCAAATCCGAATCACATACAAAATACCCTTAAAAAATTTTCGCTCAGGGGGCTCTGCCCCCTTGCAACACCCGCAGGGGGGGTCCCCCTGGATCCCCCCTCGACCCCCCACAGGCTCGCTGACCGGGCAGCGAGTCCCCCGTAGGGGAATTCTGCTGAAGCGCCTGACTATGTAGGGGAACCAACTGGGTTCAGATTCACCAAATCTGTTCCTTATGGCAAGTTTCAATATTGTTTGGACTTGCTTAACATAAATACTTGGTAATAGCTTCAAGATGGGACTGACGGCGGCGTGACATGCTTTTGTGCTCTGAAGATGATTCAAGTCAAGGTGAAGATTTATTAATAATGCTTTAAATCTGAACCCAGATGGCCCCCTTACATAGTCAGGCGCTTCAGCAGAATTCCCCTACGTGGGTCTCGCTGCCATCCAAAAGAAGAATCTAATCCTTTGAGGACCGTGCCATCTCCATATACGCCTCCAAATGGATTCACTCGGGCTCCAAAGGCTACTAGCTAGAAGTGAATATGCTGAGCGAACAGTGTATCTGCCTGATGCCTTCGCGAGCCAGTAAGGGGTGTCCGGCTCATGGGTGGGTGATGGGCCGTCTATGCGAGACCCCTGTAGGGGAATTATGCTAAAGCGCCTGACTATGTAGGGGGACCAATTGGGTTCAGATTCAAGGCATTATTAACAAATCTCCACCTTGACTTGAATCATCTTCAGAGCACAAAAGCACGCCACGTCGCCGCCAGTCCCATCTTGAAGCTATTACCAAGTATTTATGTTAAGCAAGTCCAAACAATGTTGAAACTTGCCATAAGGAACAAATTTGGTGAACATATCAGTTGGATTATTTTCAGTGCCAATCTTCTTCACCTTGATCCTCTTCTCAGTGCGGATGAAGTGATATTTGACATCAATGTATTTGATTCTTTCATGATGTACTTGATCATTGGCTAAACATATTGCACTCAGACTGTCACAGTGCACTATAGCCTGCTCCTGATGTAATTCGAGATCTCCAACTAAGCCTTTTAACCAGATGCCTTCCTTGGCAGCTTCTGTCAGTGCCATGTATTCAGCCTTTGTGGTGGACAATGTAACTGATGGCTGAAGTGTAGCCTTCCAACTAATAACTGAACTGCCCAAAGTGAAGACATAGCCTGTCATAGATCGTCTTCCATCAATATCTCCAACATAATCTGAATCTGAGTACTCTGCAACCAAACACTCTTTATCACTTCTGTAGATGAGGCCAATATCAGATGTTCCTATCAGATATCAAAAAATTCGCTTCACTGCTTGCCAGTGCTCCTTTCCTGGATCGCTCATGAATCTGCTGACAACACTGACTGCATGAGCAATGTCCGGTCTTGTGCAAACCATGGCATACATCAGACTTCCAACTGCACTAGCATATGGAACTCGAGACATGTACTCCTTTTCTGCTTCTGACTTTGGTGTGAAGGCAACAGAAAGATGAACATTTGCAGCTGATGGAGTATTCAAAGGCTTCGCTCCAGACATTCCAAACCTGGATAAAATCTTCTCAATATAACTTTTCTGAGATAAGAAGAGTTTACTCTGTGCGCAATCCCTTAGAATTTCCATCCCCAGAATCTTCTGTGCTGTACCAAGATCCTTCATGTCGAATTCTGCACTGAGGAGCTTCTTCAGATTCTGAATGTCTGTCATATCTCTGGCAGCAATAAGCATATCATCAACATACAAGAGCAGATAGATGGTGAAGCCGTCCTTCACCTTCTTGTGATATACACAGCAATCATAGGAACTTCGACCGAATCCCTTACTGATCATGAAGCTGTCGAACCTCTTGTACTATTGTCTGGGAGACTGTTTCAAGCCATACAGAGATTTCTTCAGACTGCAAACTTGATTCTCCTTTCCTGGAATGGAAAATCCCTCTAGTTGGCTCATAAGAATGTCTTCTTCAAGTTCTCCATGGAGGAAAGCAGTCTTCACATCTAGTTGCTCGGGCTCTAGATTCTGATGTGCTACAAGAGCAAGTAGCACCCTGATAGAAGTATGTCTGACAACAGGTGAGAATATCTCATTGTAGTCCACACCTTCTTTCTGACTATAACCTTTAGCAACCAGTCGTGCTTTGTATCTCGTGCCTTCAACTCCTAGAATTTCTGCTTTCTTCTTGAAGATCCATTTACAGCCAACAACCTTCCTGCCTTTAGGCAACTTGACCAGCTCCCACGTCTGATTCTTGTGAAGAGATTCCATCTCCTCACCCATAGCAGCGATCCACTGTTCAGATTCGGCACATGTGATGGCATCCCTATAAGAGGATGGCTCCAGGGACTCCACATCTTCAGCTACCTGTAGTGCATAAGCAACCATGTCCTCGAAACCATATCGCTTAGGAGGACCCACTTCTCTACGAGGACGTCTAGCAGCAATTGACTCCTCTTCAGGTTGCTCATCAGATTCTTCACCTTCTAGTTCTGCTTCTTGATGTGATCCTTCAGCATCATCCTCAGTTGGAGTGATTTCAACCTCCACCTGTTTACTGACACTCTCTTCAGTCTCCACCTTCAACTGAAGCATTGATGCTTCATCAAATGTCACGCTTCTGCTGTGGATGACTTTGTGTTCTGAAGGAGACCAGATTCTGTAACCCTTCACTCCTGCACCATATTCCATGAACACCCCTTCTTTGGCCCTTGGCTTCAACTTCTCTTCACTGACGTGATAGTATGCTGGACAACCAAAAACTTTCAGACAAGTATAATCAGCAGAATTTCCTGACCATACTTCAGTTGGAGTCTTGAGATCAATCGCAGTCGCCGAACTTTGATTCACCAAGTAGCAAGCTGTGTTAACAGCTTCAACCCAGAATGTCCTATTTAGGCCAGCGTTAGAGAGCATGCACCTTGCCCTCTCCAGAAGTGTCCTGTTCATTCATTCTGCAACTCCATTCTGCTGTGGAGTATCCCTGACTGTGTGATGCCTGACAATGCCTTCATCTTTGTAGAACTGATCGAATTCAGCAGAACAAAATTCCAAACCATTGTCAGTACGAAGACGCTTCACTTTCTTCGACGTCTGATTTTCCACCAGAACCTTCCACTGCTTGAAGGCCTTGAAGGACTCACTCTTATGTTTCATCATGAATACCCAAGTCATCCTCGAGTAGTCATCAATCACATATAGGAAGTACCTCGCACCTCCTAATGATGGAACACGAGAGGGACCCCAACAATTGGCGTGGATGTAGTCAAGTGTCGCCTTCGTCCTGTGCACTGCCTTGCCAAACTGAGACCTTCGCTGTTTGCCGAATACGCAGTGCTTGCATAAGTTTATTTCAAATATCTTCTTCTCTCCTAGAAGACCTCGTTTGCTGAGGATATTCATCCCGTTCTGACTCATATGCCCAAGCCGCATGTGCCACAGCCTGGACCTATCTGATTCGGATGAACTAGCCACTGCAGCAATGCCAGAGACTATCTTGCCTTGTAATACATACAAGGACTTCTGTCTGACTCCCTTCAGAACCGTAGCATCACCCTTCATGACCGTGAGGATGCCTCCAGCAGCATTGATCTGACACCCTTTAGAGTCGAGGACTCCAAATGATATCAAATTCTTCTTCAATTGCGAAACATGGCGGACATCTGTCAGCGTCCTCACAAGATTGACATGAGTCCTGATCTGCACAGAACCGATTCCAACTATCTGACATGACGCGTTATTGCCCATGATGACATTTCCACCATCAGTCTTCTGATAAGATGAGAATCAATCTTTATTCGGAGTCATGTGATAGGAACACCCCGAATCCAGAACCCAACTATCCTGCAGACATCCTTGATCAGAAGCAGCCAGAACTAAATCATCTTCGGAATTCCCTATTTCATGTGCCACCGCAGCGACGGGGGCCTTCTTCTTCTTCGGACAGTCTTTCTTCCAATGACCTGGTTCCTTGCAGTAATTACAGATGTCCTTCGCAGTGATTTTCTTCTTCTTGGATTTGGATTTCTTCGAATTCGAGGACTATCCCTTCTCTGCGGTCGATATCAAACCTACGGCCTGAGTCTCTGCAGAATTTCCAGATGCCCTATGCCGAAGTTCAGGAGTATGGAGACTCGATCTTACTTCTTCCAAACTTATAGTTTCCTTCCCGATAATCATAGACTGAACGAAGTTCTCATATGATGGAGGAAGCGAAACTAACAGAATTAGGGCAGCATCTTCATCCTCGATCTTAACATCGATATTTTTGAGTTCCATCAACAAAAAATTTAACTGATCAAGATGTTCCTTCAGAGGGGTACCTTCATGCATAAGGAGAGATAATAGACGTTGCTTCAACAGCAACTTGTTGGTGAGAGACTTCGTCATATATAGACTCTCGAGTCTCAACCACAGACCGGCCGTCTTTTCTTCATCTGCGACCTCGATTATCACCTCATCCGCCAGACACAACAGAATCATCGAGTGCGCCTTCTCCTCTTGTGCCGCCAAAGTTGCGAGGTCGATCTCCTTTTTTTTGCCCTTCGAGTCTTCCTCCTTTGGCTTGTTCTTCGACACGTTTGGGAACGGCGCCTAGACTCCTTGTTGCTTCAAAAGCGTCCGCATCTTGACCTGCCACAACCCGAAACTGTTCCTACTGTTGAACTTCTCCACGCTCACGTTGTGCGACGCCATCTCCCTACTGATCGAGAATCGCTGACAAACCCTAAGGCTCTGATACCAGTTTGTTACGAAAAAGAGGGAAAGAGGGATCGCACAAAATACAGAAGAATGTGAAGAGGAAAAATGGTGGCGGCTCTTTGTTATGGAATAATGATGATTACAAGGATGGGTCTCTGTTTAGACCCCTAGAGAGTTTATATAGGCACTCCCTTTGACAGATGATAAGAATTACATACGGACTGGGACTCTAAATAAATCCCTTGAAAATAGGACACCTATCTCGTGATAAGGAAATAAATCAAATCCGAATCACATACAGAATACCCCTAAAAATTTTCGCTCAGGGGCTCCGCCCCCTTGCAACCCCCGCAGGGGAATCCCCCTGGATCCCCCCTTGACCCCCCACAGGTTCGCTGACCGTAGGGGAATTCTGCTGAAGGGGAAAGGTCCTTAGGGGAATTCTGCTGAAGCGCCTGACTATGTATGGGGACCAACTGGGTTCAGATTTAAGGCATTATTAATAGATAGGATGGTCCTTGGGTCTTTCTACAAGTTTTCACACTTGATTTCTTTCAAAATTATTTAATTCCTCATGCATTGCATTTATCCAATTTGAATCTTCAAGTGCTTCATCTATATTGTTGGGCTCAAAATTTGCAAGAAAAGTCGAAAAAGCACATAGATTTTTTAAGAAATTTTTAGTTTTTATGTCTTCATTTATATTACCTATAACTTGATCAAGTGGGTGTGATAAGACATGTCTCCAATTTCTTGAGATGATTTGATTCACTTCTCTTTAAGGTACTTCCATTTTTTCCACATTTGAGGTGTAAACTTTTGCTTCCTCTATGTCCACAACTTCAAGTTTTCTTTGTACTTCAATTATTTCTTCATCATCATCATGTGCTTGTTTGCTCAAAAAATCATTAGTTACATTGAATCTAACATTAATAGACTCTTCAATAACTAATGTTCTTTTGTTATACACTCTATAGGCTTTACTTGTACTAGAATAACCAAGAAAAATACCATCATCATATTTATCATCAAATTTGCCTTGTTTATCTTTTATATTCAAAATATAACATTTACATCCAAAAACTTTAAAATAGGATATATTTGGTTTCTTACCAAATAACATTTCAAAACATATTTTCTTTTCAAGAGGTCTAAGTGGAATTCTATTGAGAACATAACATGATGTGTTTACGGCTTCTGTCCAAAAATATTTTGATAACTTACTTTCATTTAAAATTGTTCTAGTCATTTTTTGTATAGTTCTATTTTTTCTTTCTACTACTCCATTTTGTTGAGGTGTTCTAGGAGTGGAAAAATTATGGGTAATTTCATTCTCTTCGCAAAATAATTCAAATTTATGATTTTCAAATTCTCCTCCATGGTCACTTCTAATGTTCGAAATCTTTTGTTCAAATTTGTTTTGAACTCTTTTTGCAAATTTGGAAAACATGTTTAGCGTTTCATCTTTACTAGCGAAAAAAATTGTCCAAGTGAAACGGGAGAAATTATCAACAATTACAAATACATATCTTTTTCCTCCTAAGCTTGTCACATCAATAGGTCCAAACAAGTCAAGATGTAAAAGTTCCAAGGCCCTATGTGTACTAATAACTCCTTTTAATTTAAAAGAACTTTTGATTTGTTTACCTTTTAGACATGAATCACAAACATTATTTTTCTCAATACTCTAGATCCACTAAGCACGACATCTAACATTTTACTTTCATTTGAGAATTTTTCAAGTTCAACTTTCAATTTATTAGTTTCTTTGTTCAAGCGTGCAATTTCTACAATTTGTCTTTTACATAATGATTTTAGTGCACTATTTTCCGTTTTCAATTTTTCAATTGAGAATTCTAAGTTAGAACTTTTCTTCATTCAATATATCACACTTTTCACATGCTTTAACATTCTTATTTTTCTTTTTCAAATTTTCAAACTCTATTTTTATCTCATCGTATTTCTTTTTTAGGCATCCATATTTATTAATTAGACCTCTAAACTCCTTATGCACATTGAAAGATTGACTATCACTAGAGTTAGAGGAGTTAGATTTCATGACTATTAGCCATTAGACATATGTAGGCTTCTTCGTCATCACTAGAGGAGGTGTTAGAGTCATTTTCTTCATCTTCGCTTTCATCGCAAGTGGCTTGGAGAGTCTTTTTCTTCCTTCTTGAGCTTTCTTCATCTTTCTCCTTTTTGACCAAATTTGGACATTCATTTTTGTAGTGTCCAATCTTTTTGCACTCAAAGCAAGTTGTTTGACTTTTTCTTGATGATGATCTTCTCTTAGTGAAGCCTTTTTTCTTTTGCTTAGCAAATTTGAGATATTTGTCAACTTCTTTGCATATAGGGAATGTTCTTTTCATCAAGATCTTCATCCTCTTCACTTGTATCTTTCTCAGCTTTATTTACCTTTAATACCAATGTTTTTTTTGGAGTATTTACTTCTTCATCTTCCTTGATTCCGATCTCATAGGTTAAGAGCGAACCTATAAGATCATCAAAGTCTAACTTGTCTAAGTTCTTTTCTTCAATCACCATCATCTTTGTATGCCATTTGAAGGAGAGAGACCTGAGAAACTTTTTCACTTTTTGAGAGTTAATCCTTGGCTCGCCCAAAGAGGCTAAGCCATTTATAATATCATTGAAGCGAATAACCATCTCATTAATAGATTCATTTTCAAACATTTTAAAAGAATCATATTAATAATTTAAAATATTTAATCTAGACTCCTTAACTTTATTCGTTCCTTCGTGAGTAATAATGAGTTTTTTCCAAATATTATTAACACTTTCACAACTAGAAATCTGATTAAACTCCGTTGGATCCAAAGCACAATTAAAAATATTTTTAGCTTTCTAATCTAATTTTACTAAAAGTCTTTCTCCTTCGGTATATTCAAAAGGTTTTTTCTTACTTAAATCAAAACCATTTTGAATAATGTCCCACATATCATTATCAATAGAACAAACATAGGCTTGCATCCTGATTTTCCAATATGCAAAATTTGATGCATTAAAAAGTGGAGGACAATTAATAGATTGACTTCAGAAATACTGGAACCACTTGATGCCATAGCTCTAAAGATATTTTAAATCTTAAAGTTAGAGCAACTTGGCTCTGATACCAATTGTAGGATCAAAAGCACCAAGAAGGGGGGGGGGGGGGAGGGGGTGAATTGGTGAAAAAAATCTTCCTTTAAAATTTCACTTTTCGAAAATCAATAAAAACGATCACAAGCAAATATAGATAAAGCGTAAATAAAAAGATAAAGAACAAATGCAAAGAGACACAATATGATGACGGGATTCAGCCTCAACTCTTTGGCCTACGTCCCCGCTCTGACTTCTCGACCTCGAGACCGTCGGAGATTCACTATCTTTCTCTTTTCTTGTAGGGAGAGAACAACCCTCTTTTACACAAACACGCCTTTTTCTCCGCTCAAGAGGCAAGGCATACCTCTTAAACAAGGAGCTCTCAATCTCACTAGATCAGAAAGTAAAATTTTCCTTTGACTCTTTTCATTCACAAATTTTCTCTCTTCACACAAGGCTAAGAAAAGAAAAGAGAAAAAACTTGCACTTTTATGCTAAGAAACTTGAGAGGAGCTATAAAATGCTTTATCTTGCTTGGATGCTTTTCCTTCAGGCCTTGGCACTCCTTTTATAGGCTCTAGGAGGTGAAAATTTATTCAAAATTATTTTCACAATTTTTTCCTCAAAAATTCTAGCCATTACTGTTCATTTGACCGAGAGGCCGGTCGACCGTTGGGATGGGCCGGTCGATCGGTCTATGTGACCATTGTTGCTTTTTCAGCCTTTTGAAGTTGTCCGATCAACCAGTCCTTCAACCGATGCATCGTCCGATAATATCTTGACGTCGACCGGCATAATTACTGTCGACCGTTATATCGACCGATATAGTCTCGACGTCGATCGATATAATCTCAGCTTTTCTTTTGCTGATTATCAGTCGACCGGTGCCATGGTCGGTCAACCGATGAGTCGACCGGTCGTGTCTGAAAATTTTTTCTTGCGGTTTTAAATTGTCGATTTCTTCTGCGAATGTGGTTATATCAATCCTACACCTGCATTATCATCACTTGAGCATAGATTAGTAACTTTTATATCCATTTAATTTGTTATCATCAAAACATAGGATTCAACAAAGGGAAGAAGATATGACTGTAATGGGGCAAAAATATCTGCAATTAGCGCCTCTGTAGAGTTTCAACAGCGTCGCAAGAATGGTTGATGATACATTAAATATATCATTCGTAGCGTCATCTTAGTGTCGACATATTGAGCGTCACTTTAGCGTCTCCTTGGCAACCCACAAACATGACTTTGGCGTCACAGTTGTGCCGAACTAGCGTCAACGAAAGTATAAATTTATTGTCACTTGAACGTCGAAAATAGCGTCTTGACTTTTTGCACCACTTTCGTGTCGCGTTAGCGATGCAACTCCACTGCTCGCAATGACACTTTATGCGTCATCTTAACGTCGACAGTTAATGCTAGCCGCGTCGCCTTCTACTTTGGCTCTATTACGACCTTATTAGTTTCTGATTCCCGACGTCTCATATTTTCGACGCGAGGTCGACGCTAAAGAGATGCTACTGTTTCTAGATAGGCAATAGCTCCGTAATAACGTCACGCTGGTTGTGTCGCTATTCGTTAGTTTTCTTGTAGTGATATTAGAAGTTGCTCGCAAATCTAAATGAATCTTGATGAATAAGACACTATATCAGAGATATATTTCTATATTATTCTTTTTTGCTCAATAGGAATTTAGACACTATTATAAAAAAAAATCAAGTAAGCAATTGACTTTTTGACCAGTTTTGATGACTCGATAACAACTTTGGTCCTGTTTGGCATTAGGAATAATATAAAAATATAGATGTTGTTCTTGCTTTTCAACTAAAAATCATGAGAACAAGAAATTTGATGAAAGATAGAATTTAATCTTGTCGGATGCTTTGAAAATTAAGAAAGTAGTTCAACTAAACATCGTGAGAACAAGAATTTTGATGAAAGATATAATTTAATCTTATCGGATGCTTTGAAAATTAAGAAAGTAGAGATTTTGAGTTCTTGCAGGCAGCTAGAACAAGCTCCATGCAACATATTTCATGCAAGAACAAAAAATTTCGTGTACCACACAGGACCTTTGGAGCCTTTAAATTTATTCCAACATATATATCAATACCTTTAAGAATATTTTAATAAATAATTTTTTTATTTTAAAAAATCTCATTTTGTTTTTGTACTAGCCGTTCAATAGTCTCAACTCCATTTTTTCGTTCGTACACTTGGTTTTGTAGCTGATATAACATGTATGTATAATAATTCACACATGACATGGATTACATCAGATTTCTCCAAGACCTCTGATCGAATCGCCTCAAGGTGTCATCAAAATCACCTCCCTTCCTTCTCATCTGTACGTTACGATATTATAATCTATTTCCAAAACCTTTGACTTTGAAAGCATTTTCTTCGTCCAATTTCAAGAATCACACATGAAAGATAAACGCTAACATTTTAGTTTATTATATTATGTAATTAAAATAATAAACAAACATCTCCTCCATAAACAAATAGCTTAATTGCTTGAAATTTTGTTTCCAATAGATGCAACGTTAATTAATTAACTGACGCAAACTTTGTGTAGTATTGTAATAATTTTGTTATACATTATATTTGGAGCAATCTCAAGTTTTTCAAGATGGATTGTCTATTAATTGCATAATTGTAATATTTATCATGATGATGCCTTCACAAAGAGGAAATAGCACATTTTTATTTACTTTCATTGAACTTTTGAAACCTCCATTTCTTGCCTCCCATGACTTCCTTAAACTTGGAGATCCTGACGAGAACAAACGAGGGTTACTCACAGAATCCTGTACCTTTTCAGCGTTGTCATCCTTCCTTTTCCTTTCTCTCTCCTCATGCTCTTTCTGTCTGTCTCCCTCCCCTTTCCACATCTACTCATTTAAGTCCTTCCCCACGCTTCCCTCCATCACTCTCTCCATCTTTGTAAACCAAGAGACGGTCATCAGATGAAATGAGGGACGGTCGCACTCGCACCCTCCTGCGGTCGCTCCTCCTCCTACTCCTCTGCACATTCCATGGTGCACCGCCGACGGCCGAAGGGCTGGGATTCAACTGGGGAACGCGGGCCTCGCACCCGCTTCCGCCGGACATCGTCGTGAGGCTGCTGCGGGACAACGGCTTCAGCAAGGTCAAGCTGTTCGAGGCCGAACCCCTGGCGCTCCGCGCGCTCGGGCGCTCCGGCATCGAGGTCATGCTCGGCATCCCCAACGAGTTCCTCGCCTCTCTTGCCAGCAGCGTCCGCGTCGCCGAGCAGTGGGTCGCCCAGAACGTCTCCTACTACATCTCCACCGTCGGCGTCGACATAAGGTGCATGCCGCCGCCCGCCCCCGACCATCCCCATGCACGCACGCGTGTATACCATGTTGCATGCTTTCGTTTAAACCTTGCATGCGGTAGTTATGTATATACGTGTTGGATAAGATGCATGTTTTGGTAATGGTTATCTCATGCATGGTGTGTTCGTGATGCTTAGATACGTAGCCGTCGGCAATGAACCGTTCCTAAAGACGTACAAAGGGATGTTCCAGATGACCACTTTCTCAGCGCTCCAAAACATCCAGGCGGCGCTCATCAAGGCGGGCCTCGGCCGGCAGGTCAAGGTCACCGTGCCCCTCAATGCCGACGTCTACCAGACCTCTAACGGCCTCCCCTCCGGGGGGGACTTCCGCTCCGACATCCACGACCTCATGCTGTCCATCGTCAGCTTTCTCCAGGACAACGGCGGCCCGCTCACCATCAACATCTACCCCTTCCTCAGCCTCTATGCCGACCCGCACTTCCCCGTTGACTACGCCTTCTTCTCCGGCACGCCGTCCCCGGTCGTCGACGGCTCCATCGCCTACTCCAACGTCTTCGAGGCCAACTACGACACCCTCATCTGGGCCCTGGAGAAAAATGGCTTCGGCTCCATGCCGGTCATCGTCGGCGAGATCGGCTGGCCGACCGATGGCGACCCGAACGCCAACCTGGACTACGCGCGCAAGTTCAACCAGGGCCTCATCAACCGCGTGGCCCAGGGCAAGGGGACGCCGAAGCGACCGAGCCCGCCAGACATCTATCTGTTCGGGCTCGTCGACGAGGACGTCAAGAGCATCCAGCCGGGGAACTTCGAGCGGCACTGGGGCGTCTTCTACTACGACGGCACGGTGAAGTACCCGCTGGTGCTGGAGAACGGCCAGAGCATCGTCCCGGCGAAGGGCGTCAGGTACTTGCGCCGGCAGTGGTGCGTGCTCTCGCCCGATGCCAGCATCGCGGATCCGAACCTAGCCGATGCCGTCAACTATGCGTGCACGTACGCGGACTGCACCAGCCTTGGGTACGGGTCGACGTGCGCAGGGATGGACGTGAGGAGCAACATCTCATACGCGTTCAACCAGTTCTACCAGGTGGCCGAGCAGCAGAAGGGAGCGTGCGAGTTCTCGAACCTATCAATCATCACGACCAGTGACCCGTCGCAGGGGACCTGCAGGTTCGAGGTCATGATCGACACCGGAAAGCACGACCAGATGACGACGAGTGCAGCCCTGGGTCTGACCGGCGCCGGGAGGACGTGGATGGCTGCAGTGCTTATGGCGGCCATTGGGACGTTGGTCATGCTCCTGTGCTGAGGAGGCCAAAGTGCAAGTTGGATGTTTGAGAGCTCAAGTGGAAGTGGAGTTCCATGCCTGTTTTAGATTGTAAATGTTATAAGTTCACTTCATTTTTTGCTCTTTTATTTTCTTTCTTATCCTTATAAATCCCTGTTGTACATCTTATAGCTTTAATCCTTCATTCATGTTCTAATTTGGTTAATTTAATTTTTAAGCCCTCTAAGATATGTAGAAATTAATAAACATAATAATATGGAGGTTCACGAAGTACCTCGATTGCAGAAGCGGATCGTCCACGCGGCTTCTCCACGAACGGATTGCGTGTTGTATTCGTACGCGTAGTCGGGAACCAAATCACGTGAAAATGGAATACAATGCCATGACTCAAATGCAAAGGAGAGAAGAGAGAGCACTTATGTGACTAATAGATGGAGGGAGTGGCTACACAAGCACAACACACCTCAACACCTTACACTACACTTTATGGAGACCACCACACTTAGCATACTAAGATATCTCATTCTCTCTTATCCATTTGAGGTGGCTCCTTCATGCCCCTTATATAGATGTTCTGCCAAGGAGAGAGGGGAGGTCACGACATGGCAAAATCCATGTCGTGACATGGCATAGCATGGCCCAAAGGCCATGCCATGCCTGCCATACCGAGGCATGGTCTGATTTCTAAGACCATGAATCGCATGGTTGTACATGCCTAAGCATGGGCGGCCAACAATCTCCCACTCGCATATGATGAGCTCTATGTGCTCGATCTCTTCATATCTCATGAATGCAAATGAGTCGTGCGACCCACGAGTACAAGCACAATTCAAATGTGGGAGCTTTTGATTGTGACCGATTAAGGATGCACAATCGCTCAACCATCTTGAGATCTAAGATCATGACCAGTGATGGATCCATGATTGCTCAATCGATCTTTGAGCCATATCTACGTCTCACATAGTTGTTCATCATATCATGCGATATACATCGCGTGTACTATAACCATGACTTACATGGCTTTATCCTGCGAGCCAAATCGTGACTTACACAATCGCTCATGCATCGCGTACTCGTTATGCTCCAGATTTGCCTTGCTGCATCATCTAGACATCTTCATGTATGATACCGCGGTAATTATTTCTGTATGCAAAACTATTTTTCCTACACAAGGAGAATAGCTGGCCAATTGCATGCAGAACTCTCATGCAGCTCTCAACAAATCTTTCCTTTGTATTCATATTTCTCAGTTCTGATCGACTGCTTTCCTAAACATGACTCAGCGGACCTCTTCACTTTGGATCTTGGAGTATCATACTAAAGTAGCAACACCAATCATTACTTTGAAACATAGCCAAAGTTCAAAGAGCAACAACTAGACCGTTAGGTCTAGAGAGACTCACACAATGACGAAGATCAACATCGATTCATCATTTCTCAGGGTCCCTTAGCATACTTGGTACACAACACAAGTATTGCGGTGGAAGCTTCCACTAAGGAAGCGTGTGTCTAACTCAAACACCGCATAAATTTGAGTCCAGTCGCCCTCCACTGGCGTCTGACCTGAGACATCTAACTGCTTGCCATCACTTGATGTCAAAAGCTAGAGTCCCACATCTGACTATCATCATCAGGCTTCACTGAGTTACCAAACTCATGTTTGTATCTTCTTGAACACATCAAGGCGATTTAGATCATTTTTCATAAGAAATATTTGGGTCTAAACCATTTCTTCCCCGCGTGCAATCACATAAGCACCGGAGGTGATTACTCGTGTGAGTGAGTAACTCATGTCTGATGGACACACTTAACACATGCATAACATAATTCTATTATGAAAAACATATTTTCATTAATATGATTGACTTTGAGTACATATTTCCTTTCATATTCTACGCAGTCCTAGTGCATGTACATGTCTCAAGAATACATCTCTAGGTAGTAATTTGGTGAACGGATCAGCAACCATGTTGTGCGTAGATATGTACTCAACAGAGACCTCCTCTTTCACATCTTCATTTTTAAATTTGTATTTGATGTCGATATGCTTTCCTTTGCAATGATATTTTTCGTCCTTCACATAGGCAATCGTTGTTTGATTGTCGCAATGTAAAGTCATCTTTTTCATTGCAGCATTTGAAAACCACAGATGTTGAAGGAACCTTTTTAACCATAGGGCCTCTTGCACTGTGACTGAACATGCCACAAATTCAGCCTCCATCGTAGACAATGCTATGCATTCTTGCTTTTTACTGCTCCATGTGACAGCATCATTACTGAGCAAGAAGACATATTCGGAGGTGGATTTTCATTCATCAATGTCACCTGCCCAATCGGCGTCCGTATATCCAACCAGCTTTAAGCTTCCTCCGTGATAACATAAAGCAAAGTCAGCAGTGCCTTTGAGGCATCTCATGATTCTCTTCACCGCCTTTCAATGTTGGCGTCCTGGATTTGCCTGATATCGACTCACTAGACCCACTGCATAGCATATGTCCGAATAAGTACACAACATAACGTACATCAGGCTGCAACTGCACTCGCATAGGGGACTGAAGACATCTCTTTTGTTTCTTCTACAGTCTTTGGGCACATATTGAGGTTCAAAGTCTCGCATCTCGCAATAGGAGTATCAATGGGTTTGCAGCTATCCATCCAAAATCGTTCTAAAATTTTGTTAATATATGTCTCTTGTGACAAAGCAAGAAATCTCTTAGAACGATCTCGTTGAATTTTCACACCTAGTATGAAGGCTGCTTCCCCCATGTCTTTCATCTCAAAGACAGAGGACAACCATTTCTTAATGGTGACCAAAAACTCCATATTGTTCTCAGCTATCAAGATGTCGTTTACATATAGAGTCATAATGACGAACATATCCTTGGATTTATAGACATACACGCAATGGTCTTCATCAATCATTTCAAAACCATGTGATATGATTGATTGATGAAATTTAATATACCATTGCCTAGATGATTGTTTAAGTCCATAAATGGACCGGCGCAACTTGCAAACTTTACGCTCTTCTCCTTTTACTATGAAGCCTTCAGGTTGCTTCATGTAAATTTCTTCATTCTAGTTCTCCATTGAGAAATGCAGTTTTTACATCCATCTGATGTAATTCCAAGTCCATATGTACAACAATTTCTAGGATAAGGCGAATAGAAGAAAACCTTACAACTGGAGCAAAGGTTTCTTCATAATCAACACCCTCCTCTTGGGTGAAGCCTTTTGCCACTAAACGAACTTTGTACCTCTCAATGGATCTATCACCACCTCATTTTATTTTAAGAACCCACTTGTTCCCATTTGCTCTACGGTCAGGCGAAAGATCAACGAAGTCCCAGACTTGATTTGCATTCATGGACTGTAATTCTTCTTCCATTGCTTTAATCCACTTTTCTTTATGACAAGACGAGAGAGCCTCATTGATTGAATTAGGCTCAAGCTCTTCTTCAAGACCTACTATATGAGCTTCATGAATTCCTTCGATGTCAAATCGGGCGTGGGATGCTCTTTCTAGTAGTCCTTCAAAGTGAGCACTCTGGATTCTCATTTGGCGACGAAATGCTCCCACTCGGATCAGGGTGTGGTGAAGGGACAAACTCTTCTACACTGTGATCCGTAGATGTCGCCATTTCGAAATTTCTGACTTCTTCTAAGTGAAGTGTTCTATCAATCTCGCCTTGCTTTGGAAATTCTTCCTCTATAAATGTCACATCTCTACTCTCAATTTCTGTAATAGTTCCATCATCCCTTTCTCCTATGAACACATAGCCTTAGAGGTTTCAGGATACCTGATGAAGATACACTTTTTGCCTCTAGGGCCCAACTTCCCATACTTATGAGAGTTGTCAAGGACATAGGCGGTACATCCCCATGGACGCAAGTAACTTGGGTCAGGCTTACGACCTGTCCAAAGTTCGTAGGGAGTGGAAGAAATAGACTTTGATGGTACGCGATTGAGTATGTAGGCAGCTGTAAGCAATGCATCTCCCCAATATGTAATTGGTAGGTTTGCTTGTGCCATCATAGATCGGACCATATCGAGTAGAGTACGGTTTCTCCTTTCCGCAACACCATTTTGTTGTGGAGTTCCTGGAATTGTTAGTTGCTTAACTATTCCTTTTTCATCACATAACTTCTTGAGTAAATCTGAAAGATACTCACGACCACGGTCGGTTCGCAAGGACTTAATCTTGCGATCTAATTGATTCTCAATCATGTTCATAAATCGCACAAAGCAATCTATAGCCTCGGACTTATGAGACATCAAGTATATGACCCCATAACGTGAATAATCATCAATAAATGTGATAAAGTATTAGAAACCGTGTCTTGCTTGGACAGTCATTGGATCACATACGTCCGAGTGGATTAATTGCAATGGAAACTCAGCACGCTTTCCTTTTCCAAATGGTTTTCTTGTTTGCTTGCCAGCTAGACATTCTTCACAAGTTGGCAGATCGACTTTAGCGAGGGGGTTTATGAGTCATTCTCTAATTAGTCTACTCATTCGATCTTGTCCTATATGTCCTAGCCTGGCATGCCAAGTCTTGGCACTTTCATTCACATCAACGGATGACATAAATGAATAACTACTAGCAACACATGCAGTATTAAGAACATAGAAACCATTTTCAAGAAAGTCATTGCATATAGGAACACCATCCATTGAGACATTCAGATGTTTAGAACCAAAAGTCATTACATATCCATATGCATCAAGAGTGGATACAAATATTAGGTTTCGTCGAAAATCAGGGGCATACAAAACATCGTGGAGGTAAAGGGTTTTTCCATTACTACGTTCTAACTTGCAACTTCCTATCCCTTTGACTTCCACTCTTTTATTGTCTCCTACGTAGATGTACTTAGAGCCCGCATTGAGTCGACGAAACTCGACAAAAGTTTTACTTTCCTTGGCTACGTGGTCTGTTGCTCTGGAATCTACAATCCACGAAGGATGAGTTTCAGCAACCAAAATATAGCTAGAAACATACACAAAGGAAATATGGTCAGAACAAACCTTCTTCGGCTCAGTGCACTCACGAGCGAAGTGACCACGACAACCACAATTGTAGCATTTCACTTTGCTTTTATCCACTTTGCCACCACACTTCTTCCTTTTGCGCTGTTGGTGCTGGACCTTCTGTTGTCCACTATATCTGCTCCTCTAGCTGGGGTGTGACTTACGCGACCTCTTGCGTGTGGAATTTGTGCCATGCTTTCGTCCACCTATTTCAGCAACTAATGCTTGATTGGAGGATTTATGAGATTCCAGTACCTCATCCTCCATTTCTTGGTGTCGAGCCACATCATCAAAATTCTTGATGTTGTCATTATGCATCAGGTTGACGCGCATGTGTTCCCAAGATCTGGGAAGAGAGCGGATAATTGCTTGCACCTATTGCTAATCAGTGAGCACGTGTTCGGCATTCTTGAGTTCTCGTATCAAGTTTATTATTTCCCTTAGGTGCTGCCTCATCGTGTGATTGGGCCGCATCCTATAGGCCTGCTGTGCCTCGTGCCCGCACGCCCGTGCTAGGCCACCGCGCGAGTTGGGCCGCGATCTGGTGCCTTCGCGCGCGCCCAGGATGCACACATGCGCCACTGGCCCTTGTTGCGTGCATTGGGCCTTGCGCTGCTCTAGGCGTTGTGCACCACAAGTGCGCTGGGCCTGCGCTGCTATGCCGCGCGCCCATGCTTCGTCGCTAGCCTTGCGCCTGAGTGCACTACTGGGCCGTGTGCGTGCGCACCGCTAGGCCATGCATCAATGCGCGCTCAGCAGGCCATGTGTGAGGCCGTTCCTTTGCCTTTTTTTAACAGCCAGAGGAGCAGCCGAGAGTTTCCCATTTTTTTAGTAAAAAACTTCGGGACTAGCCGACATGGCTCTGATACCAATTGTAGAAATTAATAAACATAATAGTATGGAGGTTCATGAAGTACCTTGATTGCGGAAGCGAATCGTCCACGCGGCTTCTCCACGAACGGATTGCGTGTTGCATTCGTACGCATGGTCGGGAACCAAATCACATGGAAATGGAACACAATGCCATGACTCAAATGCAAAGGAGAGAAGAGAGAGCACTTGGGTGAGTAATAGATGGAGGGAGTGGCTACACAAGCACAACACACCTCAACACCTTACACTACACCTTATGGAGACCACCACACTTAGCATACTAAGATATCTCATTCTCTCCTATCCATTTGAGGTGGCTCCTTCATGCCCCTTATATAGATGTTCTGCCAAGGAGAGAGGGGAGGTCACGACCCGAAGGCCATGCCATGCCTGCCATGCCGAGGCATGGTCTGATTTCTAAGATCATGCCTCGCATGGTTGTGCATGCCCAAGCATGGGCGGCCAACAAGATCTTATAAGTTTAATCAGCTTCCCGGTGAGCAACTTTTTTTATAAACCATTTTCCTGTCGAATTTCTTAACTACGAGGAAACTTGATTTAATAATAATGCACCCTTGCAAATATATGTTTAAGTACAGTGCATTAGTTGTTTAATTGACGGAAATAATGGAGGTGTCCCTCACTCCCCTATAAATTTTACCCTTAGATGAAAAAAAATTGTGAAATTAGCCCATGGCTAATACATTATTATATAATGAAGATAAAAATTGTGTAACTTCTTCTTCCTCGTAATCTCCTCATTCATGAAAGAGGAGAGTGGTTACAAATAGGGAACAAAACCATTATGGTCTATATTTAAACACATATCATCTAATAATCTAAATATCAATGGTCTAGATTCATTCGATCATTATCATATGATCTAGTCAATCGATCAACGCATTCGATCGAGACCGTTCGATTGAGTTTAGGGCATATGATTTTTTCCATTGTCTAACAGCTCCCACTTGCACTAAACTCAATATACTTTCAATGCATGTACTCATTCATCTTCTCAAGATGAAATAGTGATTTAGTTAGTGCATATCATACGTATTAACTTTTAATACATTTTTACTTTTATTAATCTAACCAATCCATCTTTCACTATTAGTATGCAACATGATCAAGTTAGACATTGCTAGACACCTAATAAGTTTGATCAACTAGGAATCAATTAATCCAAAATCTTCTTAATAATCTTGTTTGCGTGTGACCCATTAGGTTCATATTACTATAGTCATAAGTGTTCAATATGAATCAAATTCATCACACAATATTTGATAATACAATTTATCAATATTCCCAAAACAAATTGTGTGAACTCATGTAGACCAAGAGTGACACCTAGCAGTATATCTTTGCCCTTACAGTAGTACGAATATCAACGAACCTATAATATGATGTTCATATACGTATAGTCCTTCTACATTTTCTATGTCATGTTTGAAATTAATAGGGCATGGTGAAATGTTAGATCCATAATCTCAATACATAATTATATTGATAAACATTTTGTTCAAAAAATATTGAGAACTCATTCTCGTATTGCTGTGGCTACAGACTTTGTTTATCAATCTTATTTATTACACTAGACATTTCTCTTTGTAAGAGTCGTAGATTTCATTTTGAATAATCATATATCTACGTGGATTTTGAATATCCCCAATAAATGTCATTAGATATTCATTTTTCAATGATCTTTTAACATTATTAAAAATATTCACAAACACATAAGATATCAATGGTATCTCAGGTCAAAGGACCACGTGTACAATCGTATTAATGAAAAAACTTGCTAACAATTCAACCAACAGGTTTTTATGCGGGTCAATTCAGTGAACTTATTCTCTAACAAGCATGTGTATTCATTATGATGCATAATGAGAATTAGTATCATCAAACTTTTTTATCAACAAATTACAAAATCACCTAACTAGATTGAAGTTGTCCTATCGTCAATCCTTCAGGAAAGCATGTTGAGCATATATATATATTTGGAGACTTTTGTAAAATTCAAGTCAAGGTGGAGATTTGCAGATGTGCCTTGAATTATGTACACTGCATCCAAAATTATGAAAGAAAAAAATGAGAAAAAGAAAAAAAATGAGGATCTGTTGCGAAACGAAGGGCTTGGGCCAAGCCTATAGCCCGCTATTGATTCTCGTGAGGGTGCGGAGGGCAAAGCCCTCCGCGATATGGACCTTTATATATAAGGGTTAAGGTTTTATCATGATATACTCTCTTTTGTTCATAGTGAATTTTTTCTGGCGGTAGCCTCCTTGTCCGTGGATGTTTCTCTCTTGTTCATATTGATAAAGAGGGTTTTATCACATTAAAATATATATGTTCATCTTCTCTTTCTTTTGTTATTTTGATTGTTCATCGATCCTCGGTATTCTTTTCCCAATAATATGAAACCTACCAAGCTTATTGACTTAATATTGACTAGTTTTCCAATGGTACTCTGCTACCCTCTCACTCTCTGTAGGACCCCTTTATAAACCATACAGTACCCTCCATTGCTATATATTTAATTTGATCAACTTTACTAATTTAATCGTCATCATATATTCATGAGTTGTTGCTATATATTTAATTTGATCAACTTTACTAATTTATTCCTCATGATATATTCATGAGATGTTAACTAAGAATAAGGGTATAACTAATTACTAAGAAGAAGCTTATCAACTTTACTAAGTGATGAATCAGTGTACAGTTTCCACAAAACCGACGCACGGGCCTAGCTTGATCTTTGCAGAATGCCCGCCAAATATGAACCATAGACGAACTTGGTAACAGGTAAACCCTTTGTCATCATATTTGTGGGATTGTCATGGGTGCTAATCTTCCACTACAAGAAAATCGCGATTTTCCGACGGATAATTTCCGACGGTTCTAAATCCGTTGCAATTTGCGACGGATTTTTCGACGGTTCCATTTCTGACGAATTTTTCGACGATTATGACCGTCGGAAATAATTTATATTATTATTTAATTTTTCGACGATTAGGAACGTCGATATTTCCGACGGATATCCATCCATCGCAATTTTCGATGACTTTTTCGACGGTTACGACCGTCGGAAATAAAAAAAATTAAATTATATATTTTTTATATTATTATTAAATTTTTTCGACGGATTTTCCGACGGTCAAGACCGTCGGAAATAAAAATATTAATTATATAATTTATTAAATTAATTATAAAATTAATAAAAAATTAATTCTTACGATTAGGAACGTCGATATTTCCGACGGATATCCATCCGTCGCAAAATCCGCCGCAATTTTCGAAGGTCGTAACCATCGGTAAATGTATAATAATATCATATAAAGAGTATTTTATTAATATAACTAGCGACGGTCCAAACCGTCGCAATTACCGACGATTTTGACCGTCGGTAACGATTACCGACGGTTCAAATCGTCGGTAAAATAAAAAATAAACATATAACTAAATATATTTTTGACGGTCACAACCGTCGGTAATTATAAAAATATTTAATATTTACATTTTTGATGGTCGAAACCGTCGGTAATTAAAATTTCATTATCCCGCTTTTTTCCCTTTTCCCGCTTTCTTTCCACTTTTTCCCTTTATATATATTCCTCCTCCTCCCTCTGCTCTCTCTCCCTCCTCCCTCCACTCCTCTCTCTCTCCCTCCTCTCCTCTCTCTCTCTCCCAGCCGCGAGCACCCTCTCCCGCGTCGGATGCCGACGACCCTCCCGCGCCGGACGCCGGCGACCCTCTCCCGCGCCAGACGCCGGCGACCCTCCCGCGCCGGCGACCCTCTCCCGCGCCGACGTCTCTCTCTCTCTTTCTCTCTCCCGCTCCGCGCCGGCATCTCTCTCCGGCCAAAGGCCGCTGTCGGCCGGATCTCGCCGCTGGCGGCCGGATCCGGCCGTGGCCGTTCGCCGGATCCGGCCGCCGGGCGTTCGGATCCGGCCGCCTGGCGGGGGATCCGGCCTCCAGCGGTCGGATCGGCCGCCGGGCGTTCGGATCCGGCCGCCTGGCGGCGGATCCGGCCCCAACGACCGGATTGACCAGCTTGCGGCCGGAGCTGGCCGCGGCCCGATCCGGCCGCTAATTTTTTTTATATTTAAAAAATTATTTGCGACGATTGCGATCGTCAAAAGATCGACGGTTGCGACGTCCATCCAAAGTTTTGACAGTTGCGATCGTCGAAATGTTGCGACGGCTCGAACCGTCGGCCTTTTCCGGCGGTTGCAACCGTCGAAAATTTCGACGGTTCGAACCGCCGGTGACTTTTCCGGCGGTTGCAACCGTCAAAAAATTTTGACGGTTCGAACCGCCGGGGACTGTTCCGACGATCAGAACCGTCGATATTTTCGACGAATTTTTTTCAACCGTCGCAAATCCGTTTGCGACGAGCGTTTTTCCGACGGATCGATTCCGACTGAAAAACCGTCGGTAATTGCATTACCGACGATTTTCGAGTTGATTACCGATGGTCCGGACCATCGGTAATCAGCGTTTTTCTAGTGGTGTTCTAAACTTAAACATCTTGCTTTCCTGCAATATTATGAACAAAATGATATCTCACATCAATATACTTTATCCTTTCATGATGCATTTGATCTTTTGTAAGATGTATTGTATTTTGACTATCACAATATATAACAGTAGTTTCATATTGAGCTCCCCAACTAATCCTCTCAACCAGATAGTTTTCTTTACAACTTCAGTGATGACCATGTATTCAGCTTCAATGGTGGATAATACTACTGTATCCTGTAAAATAACTTTCCAACTCACAACCAATCAGTAATAGTAAAAACATAAACAGTTAGGGACCTACTTCTATCGAGATCTCCTACAAAATTTGAATCAATATAGTCCACCAGTCCAATTGAATTTCTACCAAATTCTAAACTTACGTCATAAGTACCTTTTAAATATCTCAGTATCAACTTAACGGCTTCTCAATGTTTCTTTCTTAGATTAGACATATATCTACTAATAACACTGACAGCATGTGATATCTGGACGAGTGCAAATCATTGCATACATGATGCTACCAATTGCACTACAATAAGAAATTTTTGACATATACTTTTTGTCTTCATCAGATTATGGTAAATATAAAGCTGAGAATTTAAAGTGTGTGTCAATCAGTGTACTGACAGCCTTAGCATTCTGCATTTCCAAAACGCTCCAAGACTTTTCAATATACTTCTACTGAGAGAGAAATAGTCTTCATACGCTTTTATCTCTAAAAATTTTCATTCCCAAAAACTTCTTTGCTGGTCCAAGATCCTTCATCTCAAATTTAGAACTTAAGTTATTTTCAAAATGTTAATTTCAAATATGTCTTTCACTGCAATTAACATATCTGCAAAGCAATAATAGCAAGTAAAGTACGAATAAAAGTACATTTCACAACAGGAGAGAACACATCATGGAAATTGATGCCCTCCACTTGACTGTAGTCTTTTGCCACCAATCTTGCTTCGTACTCTGTATCTTTATTATTGATTCCTTCTTTCTTCTTGAACATCCATTTGCAGTCAACAATCTTCTTATTCATTGGTGGTTTTACTAGTTCCCAAGTTCCATTCTTCTGTAGAGATTCCATCTCCTCTTGCATTGCTATTAACCACTTATTGTAATCAGAACTTCGTTAAGTTCAAACAAAAAACTCATCGGTAAAAAAAAATCATGTCAAGTGACAATAATGTTGGGTTTCTCAAGCGTTGTGGCATCACGACATCAATGACAAAGCGACATTGGTAGAGATTCTCTAGTGTTGTGGCAACATGACGTTGATGGTGGGCAGTTTTGGTGGTGGTGAAGGGCGTCAGCGATGGGCAGCAAGCAGTAATGCAGGGCATTGATGATGAGCTAAGACGACGGTGGTGCAGAGCGTTAGTGGTGCAATGGCAATGGTAAAGGGAAAACGACGGCATCATGTCACATTCCTCAGACTATGATCTTAAGCTCCCATTATAATTTTGTAATTACGTAAAGAAATGGAAGGAACGTAGAAGAGGGAGGAAGAGGAGTATTTCTTTACATACTTGATATAATACTCGAAGCCTAGCAGAAGGAACGTAGAAGCTCTGGCAGAAGCCTCTGAATCCAGATTATCTCTACAGCAGCAGTGACTAGTGCCAAACTTCAAAATTCTACTTCAACTGAAGACCTTGTTAGATCTAAGTTTTAGTGATATATAAAATTATATTTTGATGATACAAACCTCGAAAGATTAAAGTTAAAATGCTAAAAAAGTTTAAAGAAAAATGGATAACTTTATGCGCTACACTTTGATTAAATAATTAACTATGATCTTATTAGATTTTGGATTAGTCATAATATTAAAGTTGTAGAGAATTCTGTTAGCTCTCCATAGAATAAAAAATTATTTCATTTGAATAACTGTGCAAAAAGTTATGCTTAAAATAATGTAGAGCGATCGAGCTGCCGATTGGAAAATAGGTTGACCGTTTAGAAACACAGGTCGACCAGTCCAGAATATCGATCGACCGATCTAGGACACAGGTCGACCGGTCAATGCAGAAAATGTCCAATTTCAACTAACAGAATGTCGAGACTGTACCGATCGAGGTACCGGTCAACCGGTCCAAGACACAGGTCGACCGAATAGTGCAGAATTCGCCAACGGTCATATTTTTTATAAAAGAAAGTGTACCGGTCGACCGATCCATATGTGCGGTCAACCGGCCTCTGAGTTAAATGAACAGTAATGGTCAAATTTGAAGGAGAAAAGTGTAGAATGATTTTTGGATGACTTTTTCACTTGCAGTATAAAAGGAGTGCTAAAGCCAAAAGGAAGTGCACTCATCCAAGCCTTGAAGAAAAACTTCAAGTTATCAAAAGAAGACATTCTTCTTGAAGTTTTCATTTTTAGTTTTCTTTTCTTTCTCTTTACTTCTCTTGTGAGCTTAGTTTTGTAAAAGAGAGAAATATTTTATTTAGAAAAATACTGAGAGAGCTCATGTGTAAAAGAGGTTCTAAATCTTACATCTTGAGCGAGAGAAAAAGATTAACTTCCTAAAAGGAGATGTTGCATTGCCTCTCGAAGCGAAGAAAATGTGGTTGATGTAAATGTCTTTCTTCCTTGCCCCATTTAAAATAAAGGAAGGGATTAGTGGAATCTCCGACGGTCTCGAGGTCAAGAAGTCGGAGCGGGAACATAGGCCAAGGTGTGGCCGAACTTTGTCAACAACCACCGTTTCTTTGTGTTTGATTTTCTCTCTCTCCCCCCCCCCCCCCGTTCATATTATGCTTATGATCTGAATTGCTTTATTTTAAAAGGTTTTAAAGAATCAATTTTGTGCTTCCGCGATGATTTTTGTGAAATCGACATTTTTTTATTTAACACCAATGCACCCCTCCCATCCCTTCTTGGTGTCCTTTGGGATCCTATAATTGGTATCAGAGCGGATTGCTCTTGTTTTAATTTTTTGAATCATCTTGTTTTAAGATCTAATCATTTTTAGATCTAGTCTTTTTAAGATTCAATTATCTTGTTTTAAGATTTAACCATCTTAAGAGCTATAGCATCAAGTGAATTTATTTTTGTCGAAGGACAATCCATTAGTCGTCCTCCCCTTTTGAATGCATCAAATTTTCAATATTGGAGAATTAGGATTCAAGCATACATTTGTTCTATTGATATTAACATGTGAGATATCATTGAAAAAGGTTATTATTTTCAAGAAAAATTACCTACCGAACATGACGAAAGACAGAAAATTTTTTCAAAATTAGATTGGAAAGCAAAGAATATTTTTTATTGTGCTTTAGATTCAACGAATTTCAATCGAATTTCTAATTGTGAAAGTGCAATCAAAATTTGAAAGAAACTCATTACTACTTATGAAGAACGGATAAAGTCAAAGAATTTAGATTAAATATTTTGAATCATCAATATGATTCATTCAAGATGCATGAAAATGAATCCATAAATGATATGATTGCTCAGTTTAATGATATTGTGAATGGCTTAGTCTCTTTGGGCGATCCTAGAACTAACCCCCCAAAAGTGAAAAAGATTCTCAGATATCTCTCATCCCAATGGCATACGAAGAGGACCGTGATTGAAGAAAAAAATATGAAAAAATTGGATTTTGATGATCTTATTAGTTCACTTTTAACATATGAGATCACAATCCAAGAAGATCAAGAAGAAAAAGTCCCCAAAAAGAAAACATTAGCATTAAAGGCAAATGCAAATGAAGAAGACTCAAGTGATGAAGAAGTGGACGAAATGAGACTCGTTCACTACACAAGAAAACTAGATAAGTACTCAAGTTGGTGATGAAGAAAGAAACGAATGAAAAGCTTATCCAAAGATCATACAAAAATCACAAAGAAGAGACATCTCGAAAATGTAAAAAGAAAAAGTATGAAGAGTAAAGTGAAACAAGTGACTCATCAAGCTTTTTCAGTAATGAAGCATACTTATGCTTAATGGCATACGACGATGAGGTAACTTCTAATCCTTCAAATAATGACTCATCGAACTCTTCCGAAGAAAATCTTTCTTTAAATATAAATAAAGAACTTTCCTCCCTTATAAAAAAGATATTACTCACTTAAAGAGGAAAATGATAAATTACGACATGATATTGAAAATTTACAAGAAGAAAAGAATACATGTTTTATGGAGAATGAAAACCTAAAAAATGAAATTGAAACTCTGAAAATTATACATGCATGTGAAATTGTAAAACTAGCATGCTCTTTAGAAAAAAGCAAAGGAAAATGATCTTTTGAAAAATTCACAAGATAATGATAAAACTATTTCTTATGTAAAGAAAGATAATTCTACGAAATACTTTGGACATGAAAACTCTTATTAGAAGGTTAATCATTCCTACGATAGAAAATCACATATTACATATTTTGCATGTGGATTTTATGGCCATTATGCTTATGAATGCAAAGTAAGAAAATCTTCAAAACATAGGATGATATGGGTTTCAAAAGAAATTTTGACTAACAAAATTGGACCCAAAGAAGTTTGTGTACCAAAGTTTAAATGATTATTTTTCAGGTGTGCCTCACATGTAAAGCAAAGGAGGAATTGGAAATGTAAAGACACAAAGATTATGGTAAAAATATCATCTATTTTTTATTTCACTAAAAAATTCAATTACTATTTCTTTGAAAAGAGAGAACATCTAAAATTAATAATAGTGATAGGGGGAGCATACTAAACTTTATTTTGACATATCATGGATATCATTGTTTTATCAAAGTTTTGTGTCATATTTTGATTATTAATATATATATAGTTTTGGCCTTCATCAAATTGTTTCCATTTCGCCATTATAAAATAATCATAAATTTAGGAGGAGTTATTTCTTACATATTAACTCTTTATGATGCAATATTTTACATATTTCTAATATAAAAAAGGGAAAATAATTTTTTTCAAAGATGGGAGTTACATATGATTTATATGCTTCATACACAAATTATTTTTTTTGATGAAACAAAAGGGGGAGAAATATGATATGAATATCACTTTATATGAAGACTTCCTTACAATTTATACTTATGTGAATATCTGTCATTGTAAGGAAAGTTGAGTGTTAGGGGAGTAAAATTGATTTTACAATTTATTTTATAACTTTTTCGCAACTTATACATTTTTCATATTTCTCGATTTGTCTTCATAAAAAAGGAGGAGATTGTTGGATCTAAGTTTTAGTGATATATAAAATTATATTTTGATGATACAAACCTCGAAAGAATAAAGTTAAAATGCTGAAAAAATTTAAAGAAAAATGGATAACTTTATGCGCTACACTTTGATTAAATAATTAACTATGATCCGATTATTTTGGATTAGTCATAATATCAATTCTAGAAAATTCAGTTAGCTTTCCATAGAATAAAAAATCATCTCATTTGGATAACTGTGCAAAATGTTATGCTTAAAATAGTATAGGGTGATCGAGCTGCCGGCTGGAAAATAGGTCGACCGGTCAGGAACACAGGTCGACCAGTCCAGAATATCGATCGATCGGTCCAGGACACAGGTCGACCGGTCAGTGCAGATCCAATTTCAACCAGCAGAATGTCGAGACTATACCGGTCGAGGTACCGGTTGACCGGTCTAAGACACAGGTCGATCGGACAGTGCAGAATTTGCCAGCGGTCATATTTTTAACAAAAGAAAGTGTACCGGTCGACTGGTCCATATGTGCGATCGATCGGCCTCCGAGTCAAATCAACAGTAACGATCAAACTTGAAGGAAAAAAGTGTGGAATGATTTTTGGACGACTTTCCCACTTGCAGAAGCCTATAAAAGGAGTGTCAAAGCCAAAAAGAAGTGCACTCATCCAAGCCTTGAAGAAAAACTTCAAGTTATAAAAAAAAGACATTCTTCTTGAAGTTTTCATTTTTAGTTTTCTCTTCTTTCTCTCTACTTCTCTTGTGAGCTTAGCTTTGTTAAAGAGAGAAACATTTTATTTAGAAAAATACTGAGAGAGCTCCTGTGTAAAAGATGTTCTAAATCTTACCTCTTGAGCGAGAGAAAAAGATTAGCTTCCTAGGAGGAGAGGTTGCCTTGCCTCTCGAAGCGGAGAAAAAGTGGTTGATGTAAAGAACTTTCTTCTTTGCCCTAATTGAAATAAAGGAAGGGATTAGTCGAATCTCCGACGGTCTCGAGGTCAAGAAATCAGAGCGGGGACGTAGGCCAAGGTGTGGCCGAACCTCGTCAACAACCACCATGTCTTTGCATTTGATTTTCTCTCTCTCCCCCCATTCATATTATGCTTATGATCTGAATTGCTTTATTTTAAAAGATTTTAAAGAATCGGTTTTATGCTTCCGCGATGATCTTTGTGAAATCGATATTTTTTATTTAACACTAATTCACCCCCCCCCCCTCTTGCTTGGTGCCCTTTGGGATCCTACAGACCTCGATAGAGTAGTTTGTTTTTTGGATGTCCATGAGATTAGATCACCACTTGTCTTCATAAGGCTGACACACTCTTCCTTAAGAAATACAAGCTTTCCAGTCTTGGTCGCAATATGTTGTAACTCCATGGTCCATAGTCGATGGAAAGAACAGTCCTTTTCCTGGACATTTGTCAATATATCGAACAATCCTCATCGCGGCTTCAAAGTGTGAGACCTTTGGTTGATGCATGAATTGGCTAACTTGTCGCACAACAAAGGTTAGGTCTGCCCTTGTCTGAGTTAAATATAATAGTCTCCCAACCAGTTTTGAAATGCCTCTGGATCATAGAACAGAGAATCATCTAGTTTCTCAGTGTCGTCTGCAGATCTTTTCCTGAGATGAACATCATATTCATATGTTGACATTTTGAGATTTTGTTCCATGGGTGTGTTAGCTGCCTTGCTGCCAATGACTCCAAGATCTGTGAGTAGCTCTAAGGCGTATTTCCATTGTGTCAACATTATGCCCTTTTCCTATCATAACAATTCCATTTCGAGAAAGAACTTGGCATCTCCTAAATTCTTAACTCGAAGATTACTTTGTAGGGTCTGTTTAGCTTGTTGGATCAATGTTCCATTATTGCTCGTAATTAGAATATCATCCATGTATACTAAAAGAGCAACAAGTTGTGCACCATCCCCTTTAGTGAACAAAGTATAGTGATTGTGACTCTACTAAAATCAGAATAACAGTAAACCTTGAATTCCATTGCTTGGATGCTTGTTTGAGGCCGTAGAGGGATTTCAACAACTTGCAGACTTTACAAGTTGATCCACTCTCCCCATGTTTATGATATCCAGGTCGTAGACTCATGTATACTTCTTCATCTAAGGTGCCATTGAGAAAGGCATTATCAATGTTGAAATGGTATAGTGGTAGGTTGTCCTAAGCCACAATGGCAAGAAGAGATCGAATTGTAACAATTTTCACAATCAACGAGAATGTATCAGAGTAATCAATGTCTTCCCGTTGGCTTTGAGCTTGAGTTTGAACTTAGCAATTTTGCGATGGATTTTCCATCGCGAAACCTTCAAAATCCATCGCAAATATGCCTTTGCGACGGATTTTTTGACGGATAATAGTTTGTTAGAAATTTTGTCATTCAAAATAATTATCGATGGTCCTAAAATATCCCTTCCGGATGTTTCGACAGAAGTCTGCGATGGAAAACTTGCCTTCACAATTTTCGGCGGTAGTATCCGTCACAAGTTTCGAAGGAAATGTCATCCTTCGAAACTTTCGACGACCAAATCCATTGCAAAGCTTCCAATCGCCCTGCCAAGGTCAGGTGAGAGAGTGTCAGCCTTTCGCAAGTCTCGACAAGTTTCGACGGATAATCCCTTCGATAGTTTCGATGGGAGAAATCCCATCGAAACCTTCGACGAGATTGACCCGCCAAAGGCTTCGACGGGTAGTCGTACCCATCGAAACTTTTGATGGGTTTTGACCCGTCGAAGGCTTCGGTGGGTGACAATAGTCGAAGCCTTCGACGGACCATACCCATCGAAGGCACCGATGGAGTGCGATGGATACGTGTGTAAAAAATCTTTTAAAAATATAAAAAAAATAGGTCGTTGTTGCCGGATCGGTGCTGGCAGCCGATTCGAAGCAGATGGCCGAAATCAAGATATAGAGAGATAGGGAGAGGGAGAAGGGCATGGGGCGGCAGCCACGGACGCGATCCGCCATCCGCGCGTCAGATCTGACTGCCTGCGAGCTAGATCGGCCGCCTGTGAGCCGGATCCAGCCGTCACACGCGCCGGGATTGGCCGCCACTCGTAATGGCTCGTAGGCGGCCGGATTCGGCTCATAGGCGACAAGATTCGCCTTGTAGGCAACCGGATCCGGCCGCAAGTGTCGGATCCAGTGCACAAGGGTCGGATTAGTTCAATTGAATGAGATCAAATGTATTCGGTAAATAAAATAATAATATATTATTAATGTGTATAATATAATACATATCTCTCTTCTATTTACTTTAATTATTTATAATATAATATTATATTACTAATGTTTATAATCATATATATTAATACATATAATTAATATCAATACATATACTATTATTAATGTTTAATAATAAAATTATGTATATAAATGTTGACAATAAATGATATTATTTTAATTACTGATGGGCAATTCCTTCGAAATTATCGACGGATGGTAAATCCTTCGGTAATTGCAAAGGCTTTATCATTCGGTAATTACCGACGAGTAACGTCCTTCAAAATTATCGATGGATGCTGAATCCTTCGATAATTTCAAAGGCATTATCCTTCGATAAATAAAATAATAATATATTATTAGTGTCTATAATAATATTATTTTAATTACTGATGGGCAATTCCTTCGAAATTATCGATGGATAGTAAATCCTTCGGTAATTGTGAAGGCTTTATCCTTCGCTAAATAAAATAATAATTTAATAAAAGAATCATGAATACATACTTATACATATTATTGTAAATATAATTATTGACGGATTTAAATTCTTTAATAATTCCGAAAGCTATACCCGTCGGTAATGTATCGATGGGGATTTGTTGTCCGTAGTAACGAAGACTTTTTGGCCTTCGGTAATTCGAAAGGATTTTTCTATCCGTCGCAACGATCGTCTAAAAATGCGAAGGATTCATGTCCTTTGAAAAATGTCCGTCGAAAATTAGCCATTTTCTTATAATGCAACCAACATGTCTCTTATTAAGGGGTATATCAACTATCTGCCACGTGCCATTTGATTCCAATGCTTTAAGTTCTAGATCCATGGCATTGACCCATCTAGAATTAAGTAATGCTTGAGAGTAGGCAGTGGGCTCAGAAACAGTTGAAAGAGAAGACAAGAAGCACTCATATGAACTAGATAGTGCTTAATAAGAAATAACATTGCTTATAGGGTGTGATGACGAAGAAGTCATAGATTTTATAGAAGGAACAATATAATCTTGTAACCAAGAAGGTGGAGAGTACTCCTTTTACTTCAAGCTTGAACTATATCTTGACCAGAATTAGGAAGGTGAGGATTCTGATTAGGATGCTCTGAAATATTTGATGTAGAATGCTGAATATCAAAACTATCACTGTATGAGTAACTGGTAGCAGGAATGATAACCTCTAGTTGTAATGATGTATTAGTATTAGCTAAAGTATCATTATTAGAATGATTTACAGAGATATCAACCGAGTGTTGCACATTGAATTCCATAGGTCGAACAATAATCGGATCATTTCCAACATTAGAAGGAATAATTGGACTGTGATGTCAGAGGATGGATTTAAATTGCCTGCAAAGGGAAATACGTGTTCATAGAACTTGATGTCTTTGGATACCAAAAATTTATGTTCCGATAAAGTCGTTATTTTATAACTCTTCTTTGTATATTAATAACCTAGAAAAACACACAGCTCGCTCTTGAAAATCATTTATTTATATATTTAATTATTTTAATATAATTATCATCAAGATTGATGTGTTTTATATTATTTCATCTTTAGTCAACAAAGATTTTGGAATCTACATTATTGTTTAATTTGTTTTAGGAACCATGAAAATTTGGCAAAAGTTTGACAAAAATATATTTATAGAGACTCAATACAGACAGTCAATTTTAAAGCCTTCTAGCTAGTATTAAAGTCCTTCAGGTCATATTTAGCTCGTAGGGCAGTCTTAAAAAAAATAATTGGCAAGCCGTATTTTAACCACTTTTCCATATTAAAGTCATTCAGGTCATATTGAGCTCACACCAGAAAATATAGGTCGTATTTAAGCCACTTTGCTCGTATTAAAGTCCTTCATATCATATCGCACTCCAAAATCAATACGACTTGATCCAACTGACCGTGACCCCTCATCCTAGGCCGTATTAGACCTATTTTGTCCCTATTGAACTATTTTTTGAAGTATTTTGGGTATTTTGTAACCTTAATTTGAGAGGAGTATAAAAAGGAATTTTGGGAATGAAAAGGGGGTTGAGACCTTATTTTTTAAGAGATCAAGACGGCTAGGACGAACTCTAAATTTTCTTTGTATTTTTCTACCTTTCTTAGACTTAATATCATTCTCTTTGATGTTAATTTCTTTCTCTATGCTTGGCTAAACTCTATTTTCTAAAGTTAGATGAAATGTAGGGTTTGATTATAGAGATGCTTTTTACATGATCTGAGAGGCTTTTTGTCATTCATGTTTCCATGATATGTTTTTATTTTATTGGCCATGTAATGAAACAACTTAAGGTCTTATTGATTACGAAAGTATTTCATCAAGTTTAGTTCAATTAAATGAGATGAAATGTATTATTCTTAGAAATAAGGATAATTGTTTTACTCATGAATCTTGGTTTATAATGCAATTAAATAATTTAAATGACCACGAAAGTAGGCGTTTATTATTTTAATTAGAATTGTGTTTGCCTGAAAAGGAGATGCATGACTTTTGAAGATTGAGTAGAGTACTCATGAATTCATTATCTTTAAAAGTCTTATGATCAATACCCTAAGTGGATTCAAAACCCTAGAATTTTTCTTTGATTTCTTCATTGTCCTTTCGTTGTCTTTGATTTTCATGCAATCATTCTATCTTTTAGCTTAAATTATCATTTACCCGTTTCTAACCATTTAGATGGCATTTGAAATCATATAATTCTAATACTTGATCTCTTCCCAGTGGGACGATATTTATATATTACAACATTGACTCTGTATACTTGCAGAAGATTTGTCAAGATTTTTCTCTTGTAATTGTGTTCTTTAAATCCTATTTTTGGAATAAATAACAACTCATCAATGCATGTATGTTCATTGTAAGACAGCGACATGCCATGAGGCGATTAGACCATGGTTTACAAGATTAATGACTAACACTTGAGCTTAGTGATTGGTCGGCATTCCCATTTTCACCACATGGCATGTGAGCTTTCTTTGCCTCAATCCTAATTTTATGCTTTGACATGTTAAAAACATTGAGGATAATGTTTATTTCAAGTTTGGGGGAAAATGAGGTTAGCTAATGTTAGCACGAGTCAGTGTGTTGTTATGAGTGTCTACTAGTTGGTAGTGAGTCTAATTGTGTTGTTAAGTATTTGCTTTTGCATGTGTCGAGTCAGACCAACTGTCATGTATGAACCCCTTATCTTTTAATCCATTTTGTTGACGTGTTTTGGATATGCATGAGTTAATGTATCTTATATATATATATATATATATCTGTGTGTGTGCGCGCGCGCGCGCGCATTTTCTCATGTCGTCAAGGAATAATGAATGTCATCAAATATTAATTAGGAAATATTATACATGATAATGTTGATCCTCTAGTCCGCATGATTGATTTATTTTGAACATTTCGGAAGAAGAACATAAAAACATAAATGAATTTGACTTCAAACCAAAGCGAGTGACATATAGCCTGACTTTGCACATAACTCCATGGGATCTTACATTTACACCCACCTATATGATGCTCAATTATGATCTGCTGTATTGTAGAAATAATAAGTTACGCAATTAATACGTGCCTCATAATTGTACTTCTCTTCTCGAGTAACTTGGGGAATGTTTTTATTCTTTATTTAATAAAGGTCCCAAATGCCTCACCCAAGCATATGAAAAAAATAATTAAAAAAAGGGTGAGAAAAATCATGGGCAACTTCTCTTCTCTATAAATAACTACTCCTCGTATGCCATGTATGACATCGCTAGCACCAAAACCAAGTATTCTTGGAAGAAAGGTGAGGAGCGTGCCTAGTGGAAGTCTTCTTTTTCTTTTAAGTTCCCCAACTTACAAAAGAGGAGAAGCGACAAAAATAAAAAAAAGAAGATAGATGCAAAAAGGGTTAATTGAACCCCAAGGACAAGTAATGGTCCTCTACATACACATATCAACTTTGAGTATTAATGCAAGTTGGGGTTAGTGAAAGGTCTTAGGTGGTAGTTATGTTGATGGTCAGTCTGCAAGTTAGTCTTATTTGGCACCCATAGAGCACATGCTTTAGTGGTTCCAAGTCACCGGTTTAACAAGTCTTTAATGCATAAATAATATTGAGGTAAAGAAGTATGAGGGCTAAAGGAGATATAATGTCACCTATAGTGTGTTCAGAAGAATCCTAAGTTCTTTGGCGACCCTAAGTTCCTAATTGTTGCTTGAGGACAAGCAAAGAAATAGGTTTCGAAGAGTTGATAATCGTGTAGTTATTCAATTATTTTAATATAATTATCATCAAGATTGATGTGTTTTATATTATTTCATCTTTAATCATCAAAGATTTTATAATCTACATTATTGTTTGATTTGTTTCATGAACTATAAAAATCTGGCAAAAGTTTGGTTAAACACATCTACAAAAACTCAATACAGGCAGTCAATATTAAAACTTTCCCGCCAGTATTAAAATCCTTCATGTCATATTCAGCTCGCAGTAGAAAATACGGGCAGGCCATGCTTTAGCCACTTTGCCCATATTAAATCCTTTTAGGTCATATTGAGCTCGCACTAGACAATACGGGTAGGCCATTTTTAAGCCACTTTTCCCATACTAAAGTCCTTCAGATCATATCACACTCCAAAATCAATACGACTTGATCCAACTAACCGTGATGCCTCATCCTAGGTCGTATTAGACCTATTTTGATCATATTGGATTAATTTTGGGTGTATTTTGGGCATTTTTGTAACCCTAATTTGAGGGGAGTATAAAAAGAAATTTTGGGGATGCATGACTTTTGAAGATTAAGTAGAGCACTCATTAATTCATTATCTTTAAAAACCCTACGATCAATACCCTAGGTGGATTCAAAACCCTAGAATTTTTTTTCTGTTAACGATTCTTAACGTCTTTGTTTTTAATACAATTCTTTTCATTTTTAGTTAGCTTTAATTATCGTTTATTCATTTCTAATTGTTTAGATAACATTTGAAATCATATAATTCTCCTCTTCTCTGTGAGACGATATTTATATACTACAATATTGACTTTGTATACTTGCGGGAGATTTGATAGCTCTCTCGCTGAATTTATTAGTTTGTGGCAGTTTCGCAGCATAGCACAAACATCCAAATACTTTGATATGAGATAGATCTCGAGTTTGATTGAAAAACTTTTCAAAGGTAGACTTATTGTTAAGAATAGTAAGTGGAATTCTGTTAACTGTGAATAGCTTCTCCCCAAAATTTGATTGGTAATGATGCGTGAAACATGAGAGATCGAGCCACCTCTAAAAGATGTCGATCGACATTTATGTTCAAAGACTCCATTTTGTTGTGGGGGTATAGCTACATGAAGTTTGATGTAATATGCCTTTTGATTCAAAAATTTCTCTGCACTTAGCATTACAATATTCGGTGCCATTATCTATTTGAACGACTTTGAATTTGGCATAATATTGAGTCACATATAATGAGAAAAACTATTGCAAATTTTTTGAAATTGTGCTTTTATCTTTCGGCAAATAGATCCAAGTCATACTAGAAAATTTGTTAGCAACGGTGATGAAAAAATGTTTGTCATTATGTGTACCAGATCTCTATGGACCCTAAGTGTCAATGTGTAGGAGATCAAAGGGCTTAACAGACATATGATCAGAGGATTTAAAGGGCAACCTATATTGTTTAGTTCTAGAACATGTTGAGCAATGAAATGACTTCGGCACAACAAAACTCTCAAGTGAAAGGTGTCCAAGCCTTCTATGCCGAAGTTCCATAGATTCTTGTTCAACAAAAGCCACGACTTGAGTACCCTCTTTAGAAACACTTTATCTTTAAGGTAGTATAGGACATTGTGCTCTTCACCAATCAGCTTCACCCTCCCATTGAACTTTTCTTGAAGGAGACAAAATTTAGGAGAAAAAAAATCAATAGGCAGTTGGAATCATTTGTAAGTTATGTTACGGAGCCTAGATTGAATATGAAATCTAGCACACATAAGACATTGATCAAGTTAAGCCCTATCTTTAGAATATAAGACCCAATGTGAGTAACTTTGGAATGTGATATTGCTAAGCCACTTCAACTAATATGTCATATGATTTGAAGCCCTTGTATCAATAGAAGGCCGGCACCTCTATAAATATGGATGTACCACGAACTCAAAGGGGATGTAATCTCTGACTTTGAAGCCCTAGCCACATGAAAATTAAGGAATCAATTTTTATTGTGTGCCATTGCAAATCAATCAAGAATTAAATAATCCAAAATTTTTGGCATTCATTTTCGACGTAGTCTCGACCAAGGCTCACTACAGAGGCGTCAACTACTACTTAGAAGTTTGATTTAATATCATCAATCATTTTATTATATTTTTCTCTTCAATTTTAGTAACAAATTAATTGTTTATGGAACAATTTCGTTGTTTTGGGAAGAGCGATTTTGAACCCCAATTTTTCTTAGTCTATTTTATGAACCTAGAATCTTTCAACTGAAGTATGGCCTTCTATCATAGTTGCATGGATTTACGTATTTATTATTGCTTAGCAATAATTGCATTGAATATTGTGCACGATAATTGATCTAAGGTTGTCATAATCGTTTTGTACTGAACTCGGGTTGAGTTTGATCAACCCTGGCCAAGTCCATTTTCAACTCGAGCCGCGCCTTGCTGATGCGAGCCGAGTTGCCTAGCGAGAGAATTTCAAGATAGAACCAGGACGGGTCACCCTTAACCCAGGCCAAACTTGGCTCTGCTGAAATTTTTGATCATATGATTTGAGACTATTAATTGTGGATTATTAATTAACTAGTTTCAATAATTAATTACATAGATTTTCATATGAAAGCATCTTAATTAAGGTAGATCAAAGTTGACTTGTTTAGATACTTCTATCTATTCTTAATTTAGGGTAGTTAAGTTGTCCTAACCGAAACCTATACTTTTGACGATCTTTCCATCACTTGAATCCTAAAGAAAATTTTATTATTAATTAAGAGGCAAGGTGTCATTAAAGTTCTGCATTTTAATTTTCTCTCCCATTACTTAAGTGTTCGAACATTTGAGGTTGACATAATCTTTAATTTTATTTGATTTTAAATGACAAATCTATTTTCTTACAATTAATTAACTAAGGTTAGAAGGTGAATAAGTCACTAGTTCTTGTGGGATTGACAACTCTTACTTACTCTTTATTATTTAACTTGACCTAGAATACTTGCTAGTATTTTGCACATACAAATCTCACATCTTTGGCGTAGTTGCCAGAGTTTAGTTTGATTTGTTATATCTTTCCTAACTTATTGATTATTTGGAATTTTATTAATCTTCCTGATATTTTTGAGTTCATCATATACTTGTTGTTCTATTTTTCTATATTTTAGGAAAAATTGTCAAATAAAATTATGGATTCTTAGACCACTAATTTTTGTTCATGCTCGCATTTCATTTCTCATTTTTATTTTTCATCTTAATAGTAATAAAATTTTTATTAATTAATAAAGTACTTTGTGAGCTTATGGAAAAATCAAATAAATTAAAAAGAGTGTTAGTTAAATCCCACAAAAAAAATGTGTGAAAAAGATTAAAAAAAAAGTGGCAAAAGTAAAAATGAAGTGATTATAAGTGTGGTATCCGATCGTGAGTTCGGGCAATTAAACTCATATTGAATTCTTACCTGGCGCCCTAAGGCCAACTAGTTTGAGATCCGTCGGTCGAAACCCTGCTAGATGGACCATCTTGAGCAGTATGAAGAAGCACATGAGTAGTCAAGTCACTATTACAAAAAAGAAAAAAGAAGTTTTCAATTTCTTCTGAATAAAATATTATATAAGGTCACTCTATACTTTTGCCTTCAACATTAATACTATTATTTGATAGGTTCTATGTTTTCTTGCAAGAAGGTGAACTAGAATAAGTGTAAATTGTTTAAGATCCTAAAATTCTATGAGGCTGGGTTATGGACTGTAAATAGATACTTTGGTGATGATCTTGTAAAATGATCATACTAAAAAAGTATTAGTCACAGGGTAGAGACTATGATAGTTTATTTATGATTCTTGAGTATTGCCTTGAAGTCTGCTTAGTTCAAGTTTGGGAGAATTTGATGCATTTGTCTTTATAAATATTTTACATGCATTATTTAGGTTATTTTTTGTAGTTTTAACCATTGTATGCATTCATTTTCTTAAATTCTTTTAGAAGATATCCACTTGTGATTTATTTTATTCTCAAGATCATTTATTTTATAAGTGAGAAGCGATAATATTGGAAAAGCGTGAAAAATGGAGTGAAATGAATGCATGTGGACAAATTACAATATAACTTGGTCTAGGTTGCACATAAAAACCAATTCAAATCGAATTCTACGTGAAAATAAAATTTGAACACAACCCGACATGAGTTTGACTAAACCCAGCCCAAGTTCAATATTGACTGATGGACGACTGTAATTTTTTGGTTGACTTTCACTCGAATTTAAGCAGTAAATTTAACTCAAAACCCTAGATGGCCACTACCCCTATAAATATGAATGTACCAGGAATCCAAAGGGGATGCAATCTCAAAATTTCAAGCCTAACTACATGGGAAATGAGGAAACAATTTCTACTACATGCCACTATAAATCAATCAAGAATTGAATAATCCAAAATTTCTACGTTCATTTCTGATGTAGTCTTGACCAAGGCTCCTAGGAATTTGATTTAATATTATTAATCATTTTATTATATTTTCTCTTTCAATTTTAATGTCAAATCAATTGTTTTAAGAACAATTTCATTGTTTCGGGAAGAGTGATCTTGAACCCTAAGTTTTCTTAGTTTATTTTATGAATTTAGAATTCTATCAACTGAAGTATGGCCTTTTCTTAATGCTTTTATCATAGATGGATGGATTTATGTATTTATTATTAGTTGTTTACCAATAATTGCATATGAATCTTGTGCATGATAGTTGATTTAAACTTTGTCAAAATCATTTTATATTGAACCAAGCCAAGTTTTATCAATCCGAGCTAGATCCTTTCTCAACTCAGTCCATGCCTTGTGAACCCTAGCCAAGTTGGGTGAGAGAGTTTCAAGGCAAAACCCTGGCGGGTCACAACCTAGGCCAGATTTGGCTTTGCTGAGGTTAGTTTTCGGCCATTTGATTTGAGATAATTAATTATGGATTATTAATTAATTAGTTTCAGTAGTTAATAACATATATTTGCATCTAAATGCATCATAATTAAGGTAGACCAAAGTTGAATTATTTAGCTACTTTTATCTATTCTTAACTTAGGGTAGCTAGGTTGTCCTAACCGAAACCTATATTTTTGGCGATCTTCCATCACTTGAATACTAGATAAGATTTTATTATTAATTAAGAGAAAAGGTAATTGGACTAAAGGTCTGCATTTTAATTTTTTCTCTCATTACTTAAGATTTCGAATATTTAATATTGACATCATCTTTAATTTTATTTTAAATCATAAATACATTTTCTTCCAAGTAAGTAACTAAGGGTATAAGGTAAATAAATCACTAGTCCTTGTGGGATCGATAACTCTTACTTATTCTTTTGATTCGACCTAATATACTTGCTAGTATTTTGTGTATACAAATCTTGCATCATTGTCTTGTCCTCTGTTAGCTAACATGGCGACTTCAGAACTCTTCTGAACACTTAGAATTAACGGAAATCAAATCTCTCGGCTCCTCTTCTATCGGCATAGAATATGCATGATTAATAGATGGTAGAGGAATCATCATCAAAATTTGCATCCTGCATTGGGCGTATCGAGAATTCAGCCCCATAAAAAAATATATATATATAACCACTGCTATGCTTGATATTCTGAAAAACCTCTAGCAAAAGTATCCACTAGTAACATTTTAGGAGTTCCTCCCAGCGAAACTTTAGCTTTGTATAATATTCTGAAGTCGACAAAGATCTTTGATTTGAGGAATAAATTTCTGCATGCAGAGAATATATCTTGACATCATTCATCTTGGAAAATCGCTCTTTCAGATCTTGCCATACAGCAGACACATTCTGATTGTATGCTGAATTGTTGACTAATCCATCTTCAAGAGTATAGGGCATCCATGAGAGCACCAGAAAATGCAGAGATGGATCAAAATATTCAAGCCGACATGTGCAATCAGCAAATCCATGTTTGTTCTTGGCAAGTAGGGCATTATAAAAAGCACAACTCCAAGATGAGTAAGTAGATGAATCAGTGAGTCATTTTTGCACAAGAATTGCACCAGGCGCATCTGGTGCATTTAGATATAAGGGAGATGTAAAATCAATCATCACGGTAGTGAAAAAGCTAGTCGGATCTAAAGAAGACATTTTAGGAATAAGAAGTCAAACAACTAGAGATACAAGAACTGATTGTATATGCAAGCTCATGATCAGTATCATCTCAATAAACTCCACTCTGATACCATGTCAAATTCCTGAGGCTATGCGACTCGATGGCAATGACGACAATGAGAAAGAGGATCTTCAAGAGAGATGGGAGACAAATGCTGGAAGAATCGGATCTTCTTTTCAAGTGGCAATGGGTCTTTTTTATTGGGTTCTTATATTCTTCTTCTTTTCGAGCCGATGATGTTCTCAACCAATGAGAAACCAAGCAGATTAATCTAAACCATAATATTTTCATCGAGTGGATAAAATTAAAAGGGGACACGGTGTCCCTCTATTAGAGGAGGAACATTTTCATTATTCCCTAATTTAGTAGAAGATATATTAGTGATAAAATAACTAAAGATGCATTTTAAGAATCAAAATCTAATAAAAATAATAGAAATACTTCATAGATTATTTAGATGAATGATTCTATAACTCGAGATTTTAGAATAAAAAGTTTCTTCATTCTTAACATTTTATGCAGATTGTTAATCAAATCTATATTATTTTTTAGTTTATTTTGATATAATTCTTATAAGTTAAATTTTACTTAAATATCAAAAGATAAATTTCTCATTAAGTAAATATTTTTCTTTGGATTTTGAATACATTTTCAAATTATAACATGCAATGTCGCTTATAAACAAAGAAGTTTCACATTCACTGCCAAGGCTATAAATTTATTTGGAATGTTCGTGTTATACTCAAAATGATGTCAATAAACAATCATTAGGCATTCCTATTAAAAAAATCAACACAAAATATCAAGTTAATTAGAATAAACAGAATTTTGTCACTATTCTCACAATCATATGATCTATGAGAAAATAAAGAAATACATTGCACTGAATGTATGTGTGATCTCACAAAGAAGGAGGATGCATTTAACATTACATATAACAACTTTTGTACACACCATCTTACTGGTGTCATCAAGTTCCATACAATCATACAAAAGGTTTCTAATAAACTTAATTACAACGCCTATATTTACCAATTAAATGCATGCTTTTAAAAGTAAAAGTCAAGGGGAAATAGAAGTATTCCAATTGCTCGACTTTTTCTATATGCAATAAAATGAGCTCCAAATAAACTCAATTTGAGGACTTACAAGTACTTGAAAAATGTAAAGAGTAAAGTGAGAAACAATTATTTGCTCGGTGAGTGAAATAAAAGTATAATATAAGAAAACAACATGAGTGCATATAACATTTAAATAATCATATTCTGCATATGAGTAAACATTTAAAATAATATATATATATATATAACTCAAAATATTATCATATATATAATCAAACTTCATACATGTGTCATTGCACGTATTCAACATGGATCACTATAATCACATAGAGCAACCTAGGTCAATACAAATCGATAGTTCTATGACCATGTGCCATATATTAAGCAGCTTCACAATAATTTTGATCAATACAACTACAGAAAGGGATCAATACGTATACACAAAGTAGTCCCCATCGAGAAATATACTTGATATAACTGTCAAAATTAGTATGTATATCGAATTTGTTCCGAAATACCTATTTCAACTTGCATAACAAATGAACACATGGAATTTCACAGTATGCCAAAATACACATCATATATATCACTGCAAGTAAAACTTATTTTAATAACACAAGTATTGTTCCTTGAAAGAATTTCCAAAAAATGTTTTGCATAAGTTTATCTCATATGAAATATTGAACTATATCATAAGTACGTACTTGTCATAACTTAAAGTATTCTTCAAAGAATATATAATTTTATAATAATAACAATAATAATAATAGTCTTTACTTAAAGTATTATTACTATAAGTAGAAAAAATGATATATATCATTTTATTATATTGTAAATTTATTCACTCATCTTGTACCAAATCGAGCGCACCACCGCAATGGGCAGCAATATGATGAGCTAAAAGCAGCTGGAATTGATCTCGTCCCTTATAATTAATTTTAAAATTTTTGCAGCAACATGATGAGCTAAGAGCAGCTGGCAGAGATGCACTACATATCTTGGCTGTATTCCTCCAATGCAGTGCGATTCCAAAATTCTACCTAGAAGAGAAGAAGACATGTTCTTGGAGGGGACTATGAGGAGTTCTGCCTAGAAAGGTGGTGGCTCAAAGCAAAAACGACATGTTCTAGAACGATGAATCAGGAATTATGCAGAGTAAAATAAAGTTTTGCAGCTGGTACATCTTATATTTATATCATTCCATGCACCAGACACACCTATTCCCCCATTCTTCATTATCTTTTTTATCCTTTTTTTTTACTTTTTAATATTTCTCTTTAACTTCATGCATTATGGTAATCCAAGTTTATTAATTATAATAACTTAAGTCTATTAATTATTTCTAAATTTCAAAAGTCACATATTTTATATCTACAGAACTCCATTAATTGTTTCTTTTATTAATATACATAGTCATAATTATTTTGAATTTGAAATATCACATAGGTTAATTATATGACCTTCGATTCATGTTAATCATTTGTGTATTAAATTTTAATATATTAGGATTTTCCCTAAAATCATACATAACTTTAGATCTATGTCATAAAACATAATTAAACCCTAGATCATAACATAAAATATATAGAACTATGCAATTCTCAGTCACAATCCAATCCAATACGAGGACAAGGTGTCCTCAACTCTCCATCCATTACATGAAAACCATTAAGAGAAGAGAGAGGGGTTGGATCCTCTTTATATTTTAGATCTAAAATCACATTTTCTCCTAGTCCCCATGCCATACTTCATCATCTAGAAGTCTAGGTCTTCTTGTCCTTTCTCTTGAAATCTTGATCTTCTGCTTCATGTAGATCTAAAAAAGTAGTCAATATGAAGAATATGGCTGATCTCATGGCCACAAGATTTTTTTGGTGGAGAAGAAAAAGAAAGGAGGGAGGAGGACTTGACAGGTAAGTTTCTAGGTTTTGGGGAAAATAATAAATTTGTTAGGCTTTTATAATTGGGACGTAGGAGACATTTCAATTTGGGACCGAATTACTTTTAATAAAAATATGGAATATTACATCAAAAGATCCGGATTTTTCATTATCCATCATATCATATCAATGTATTAGTTGTCGTCCGGATCTTTTGATGCTAGTCATCCATTAAAAATGTGATTTAAGTCTAGATGAGTATTGAAAACGCCATGATAATGCTATTAGCTTGTATAATTCTCCATATACCCTTCTTTTTCTTTTCATTATCTGTTATCTATTTTGTGTGCTGGAGCAGTTTTGTTTGTTGATCTTAATGTTAAAGGTGGATTTTACTATGTACCTTCAAGTTCAAGGACAAATATATTTTGATGCTACATTATCCTCTTCAAACAAAAAGAAAATTGAGTGATGAAAAAGAATGAAAAGGAATGAAAAGAAAGAAATGTTATTAATGTTATTGTATGATGATTGTGACTGAAATGCTAAATTGCTTTTATTTAAGTTATTATATCTATTTGTATTATCTCATATACTGAATGTAATTGCTCACGGTCCTTCCAGGGTTAATTGTTTAAACCTCTCTTGAATATTAACAATTTTTCACGCCTGTCCCTAATATATGAACTTACCATAGGCGTCCGTAAACTATACCACGATTTCCACTTTAGTCGATCACTCTAATTCCATTGACTTCTTCATTCTTTTTCCTATTTATTAAAAGACTAAACTACCCTTCTCCTCCTATTTAATCTTTAAAACTTTAAAATAAGATAAAACATAAAATAATTAAAAATAACATTTTTTGTTTTCCTCGTAGGCGTCTCGAATGGGAGGGGGACAATGGCCATCCCTCTGCCGACAAGCTCGCAGAGGGAGGGGGGTGGGTCGAGCATCTACTGATGGTGAGCTCGGGGTGATTGGGGAGGATGAACGGCAAGCTATAGAGGCAGGGTGTGGGGACATCGACAAGATCGATAAGGGAGGACGGCCGTCGAGCTCGTGCAAAGGGACGTCACGAGCTCTATGAGCTCGCCAGCAAGTAGGATGGCCAACCCACCACCCCCCCCCCCCCCACTCCACCTCGATGTTGACTCATCACATCCTAGGGTTGAAGAAGGTCCCAAGGGTTTGGTTGTTCGCTGATGAAAATTGTATGTGACTTAGATTTAGAACGTCATGAGACAATTTGATGTGGAACATGGATGAACATTATTTCATTCCTACAAGTGATCTGACTGGAAGAAGTGTCTTAAGTTTCCGAAATAGATCCCATGTGCCCCTCCCTTCGACACGGGCAAGGGAGTATGTTTTATTATATATATAATCTTTTATTATGCATTATTATATATTTTTTAAACATTAAAAGAGAGGAGGAGGAGGATAGTTTAGTTATTTAATAAATAAAAAAATAGAAAATTTAATAGAATTATATGGATGGACTAAAGTGTAAATCGTAGTATAGTTTAGAGACATGCTCATATATTCGAAACAGACGCGAAAAAACACTATAATTCAGGAAAGGTTTAAGGAATTAACCCTTCCTTCCTTGTCCTTGTGTTTGAACCCTTCCTTCCATGTTGTTTGTAGAATAATTTTCAAGTCTAAACCCCAATTGTTATTCCAACTTTGTAAAGTAACAAATCGATCTCTCAGCTATTTAAACATTTCAAATTTAGTCTCTTTCACATATTAATTATTTTAATATATATTAAATAATAACTTTAAATCATAAATAATAATTTAATATTTATTGTGATAGAATAAAAATTAAACTATATCTACATTTACATACTATATTAAAATGAAAATTTTATCCTGCCACATGTCATTATCTCCTATTTTTTAGGAAAAGGGTACATTGATAATTATTTTTTAATCAAAATATAATTATTAAATTCTACGAAAATAAATTATCTAATAACAATGTTTTAAAAATTGAAAATAGATATTTATATACTAATAAAGTTGCTCATTACAGTTAAAAAATGGTAATATAAAAAGTACATTATATAAAGAATCTAAAAATATTTTTAAATAATTAAAATTGACAATAAAATATGAATTTCCATTAAAAATTAAAAAAACTTATCAATTTAACCGATGGCGGAGGTAGGTGCCTGCCTAAGGGTGCAAGTGCAAACAATGAAAATGCTATAATATATGTTTAGGTTGTAAAGTTTTCACATGATCTTTGTAGATCAAATGGAGATTATACATGAGAAGCCTTTGGATGATCGGAGTTTGAGTCTTATCATCTACTTTTGAACTCACTCATTTTTTTCCTGCCTCCGCCTTTGAATCTAATCATTGCAGCATGCTCGTTCAAATAAATTATCTAATCAAAATGTATGAGAGATAAACTTTGGCATGATAATAAATCTTTGTTAATTGAAAAAGAATTATCTAAGTAAATTTTTTCCTTAAAAATATGCTCTCATTTTACTCTAATTTAGATAGATCATATAAATATACGTATAAATTCTTTTATTTTTTCATAATGAATATTAAATTATCATTTAAAATTTAATAACACACTACATAGTAATCTTAAATTTTCATTTTAATATAGTATATAAATGTAGATACATGTTATTTATTATTATATCACATTAAATACTAAATTATCATTTATAATTTAAAGTTATTATCTAATATGTATTAAAAATCATTAATACGTGAGATGGACCAAACTTGAAATGTTTAAGTAGTTGAGGGACCAATTTATTACTTTATAAAGTTGGAATACCGATTTGATATTAGCATTAAAGTTGGAGTACCAATCTTGAAATTACTTCACATACAACATGCAATTGCACATGGGAGTATGTCATCAGATTTATTATTTATTATTATTATTGTTGTTATTATTGCTACTCCGATATTATAGATGATTAATAATATGTGATAGTTATACGACTCTTTAGAATAGAAGAATTATTAGCTTTTGCATTATTATGATAATTTTGTTATTAGTGATTATCATCTACTTTTGAATCTACTCATTTTTTCCTGCCTCCCTCTTTGAATCTAATCATTGCACATGCTCGTTCAAATAAATTATCTAATCAAAATGTATGAGAGATAAACTTTGGCATGATAATAAATCTTTGTTAATTGGAAAATAATTATCTAAGTAAATTTTTTTCCTTAAAAATATGAGAGAACATCATGTGGCATGAAAATGTTCTCATTTTACTATAATTTAGATAGATCATATAAATATACATATAAATTTGAATATTGAATTATCATTAAAAATTTAATAACACACTACATAGTAATCTTAAATTTTCATTTTAATATAGTATATAAATGTTGATATATGTTATTTATTATTATATTGCAATAAATATTAAATTATCATTTATAATTTAAAATTATTATCTAATATGTATTAAAAATCATTAATATGTGAGATGGACCAAACTAAATGTTTAAGTAGTTGAGGGACCAATTTGTTACTTTATAAAGTTAGAATATCGATTTGATATTAACATTAAAGTTGGAGTACCTATCTTGAAATTACTCTGCATACAACTTGCAATTGCACGTGGGAGTATGCCATCAGATTTATTATTTATTATTGTTGTTGTTATTATTATTGCTACTCCAATATTATAGATGATTGATAATATGTGATAGTTAGAAGACTCTTTAGAATAGAAGAATTATTATCTCTTGCATTATTATGATAACTTTGTTATTAGTGATTATTATGAATTAGTCAATTTTTGTATTTTTATATTGTTGTTTTATTGAATTGTAAAAGTTCAAAAACATTTATAAGTAGGTAATGTAAGCTCAAGATAGTCGAAATGTGTGACAGGAGGGTGAATTTTGAAAAAAAAAAGAAAATAAGTGCACTCTTTTTTACAGTACTTTTCTAAGGCTCCCTTTTACATTAATTTTTATCCAAATAAATCCAAGCGGCTTTGCCTTTCGGACTTGCATGGGCCGTCCGCGAATGTTCATTTCCAAGACCTGCACCGGTGTATTTAACTTTTTTTTATTATTCTTGTCTAATACTATTCAATAGATTATGAAGGAAAAAAAGAAAAGTAAACACGAACGCAAAATTACTAGTTATGAGTCAAAATCTTTGGGGTCGAATCGGATTATGGATTCAAAAAAATTAATCATTATTTTTCAGGTCAATTTTTAAAATTAAAAAAATCGTCCTAAAATCATTTTGAAAGATAAAAAAATCACCCTTTAACGTGTCGATTTTTTGAATGATTTTTTCAGGTCCTAATTTTATATAATTATATTTTAAAAATATATATAATGAATTAAAATTAATAGAAAAATATTTAATTTTATATTAAATATAAAATATGTTACTAAAATTCTAAAGTTATTAAATTAGAGTTTGATAATGTAATAGAAAGGTATTAAATTTTATACAAAATATATTATATTTATAATAAAAGAATTGATAATATATATATTAATTATACAAATAAAAAATCATAAATAAAAACCGAGCTTCATGGACTCCTTTCAGATGAGGCTCTAATTTTAACGGGTGGATTTTAATTTAAAATTCATCCTAAATCATATTTTGACCCTAAATTTCAATTTTTTTATTCAATTTTTTTATTTTTCGGGTTGGTCGAGCTTTTCTAATTGGATAATTCTCTTTTTTTAGTTCAGATGAAAATTCTTTTTTTTTTTACCTCCATACTATTCAACCCTCAAATAATTTAGATAGTGAAATCGTTCGTTCCGTACGCCTAGCAAATTTTAGCCATTGTGGAAATTCTGAGGGATTTCTCTAAGAAGTTCAGGGGTGGAAAGTATGAAATTTAGACAAAATTAGATTTTTTTTTCCTATTTTGTTTACAGTTCCTATATAAATTTTATGAAAATTTAATTATTCTGTATTTTTTCATCATTATTAATTTTCAGTTCAACGAAATGTGCTCGAGAATGTAGTCCTGGTTTTAGGGTCTCAACAAATATCTCGTGTTTTATGTGTGTGCAAACATTTGAATTTCCATTTTCCTATTTTCTTTATCATTTTTCTTTCCTCATTACATGAATGAAATAACATAATAATTAAAATATATAAATATTTTTAATTTATCTGTCAATTCTTATCACACAAGTTTCTAATATATTTTTGCATTTTTTGTTATGTTTTATTTACTTTTCATTGTTTTCTTTTTCTCATTACTAGAAATAAAACACACTATAATTAAACAATGGGCAAAGTACATGTCTTTTATTATTTTATTAAGTAATAATAATAATGTGATAAGTCAATCAAATAATTTTATTTATAGAGGGCACTGAGTATATTACGTATTTTATAATAGTTCTATCCATTATATATATATATATACATATAATTATTTATATATATAGATCAATTATTATTTATATATAAATAATTTTATACTTATTTTATACTCCTTTAACCCTTATTTACATAGATGATTATATGAATAAAAATGACAAGCATATATTCCAATTAATGATGCACAAATAGCCATGATATGTTACAACTTCTTTCAACTTTTTTATGCAATACATTTGTGCAGTTGGATTTGATCATTTGCATATAATTTCTGATAATAAAGAGAAAAAGGTGCAAAGACTTTGGGCATTGATGTGCATGTGCTTAATTCGCTCCCCTGCGGTCAGCAATTGACGTCAGGGAGAAGGGTAGGTACGGAAGGGCTGGTTCTTTCACCTGTCGTTCCACCACCCAAAACACCATGCGGCGAGTACGTGGACTGGTGCCTGCAGGAGGAGAGAACGCAAAGCCAGCAAGCAGCGAGAAAAGATCGCACATAAGGTGTTATATGGCCGGAGGAAGGCCACCCAGCTCGCCACCAGACGGTCAAGCGTCTGTTCCTCGTCTGCCGTCTTGCTTAAAGGACCTCTCGTCGTCGCCATCTCTTCTTCCCTTGAGCTGATCGTCTGCTCTGCTCTGCTCCTCCAACTGAAGGAAAACAGGCACTTGCTGCGACTCTTTCAGGTTCCTATATATCTTCTCCTTCTTCCTCAGTTATGATTTGTAAATAGTCGCTTACGCTGAATCATGTGTCAGAAAAAGTTGAAAGAAACAAACAGTGGCTTGTAATTTGTTAGTTGAATGCGCTTACTTCAGCCGAGTCAGAGGGGCTTCTGATTTTTCGCTATGTATGCGTTTTGACTTTTAGTTAGAATAGCATGACATCAGAGGCAAAGGCGGTTTCGATGGATTCACGGGGTTGAGTTTGTTGTCAAAATCTTGTTCAGTAGATGAAGCAGACATTTTGGCGTTCTTCTGGGAATTAAATTTAATTTTGAGGGAATTCAGTCACTTGAGAGAAGAGTGAAGCATTTGCTCAAGTGCTTGATGATGCCTCAGTTTTTTTCTTTTAATCTGAAGAACATGCATGACCTACACCGCCACCTTGTTTATGCGAAAACGAGCTCAATCTGTTCAATTACTAGCCCAATGATAGATTGGCAAATTCTTGAGCAAGGATAAATGCATTAGCCTGTAATTTAGGTGAAATCAGTTCGTGCAATCCCTTTGAATATTGTGTGACATATTGACATACAACACCTCATACAGCCCGAACAACATCTATCCCTTAGGAGATCACTTCATTCATGCAGTCGTAAAAGCAAATGACCAACTATTCCATTCCAATTATCTCAAGTGTCAGATCATATATGCAGAAGAAAATATGCATAGATGCAAATATGTCCTTGACATGATTGTTGTAGGAGTGAGTTATCTGTTAAGAATGATTGATGCAAATAAATGTCTTTAGAATTATAGCTTACTTGATGGCAATAAATGATGCTCATCTAGGGGATTTGGCATTTCAACTATGGAAGATCTCAACAAACCTCTGCTCAATCCTGAAAACTTCAATCGAGATTCAGTTGATTTGGTTAGTTAACTATCCCATTATTCATGTGAAAACATCAAATTCCAACTGAATTGAGCACAACAATTGCTTCGATCACAGGAACGCATGCCTCTGGAGGGAGTCTTTGAACAACTGAGGGCATCACCGAACGGATTATCATCGGAAGATGCTGAAGCACGCATACAGATTTTTGGCTTTAACAAGCTTGAAGAGAAATCTGTAATCACCTTTTCCAATTTCTGTATCATTGATTCAAGAAATAACTACAGTACTTCCTTACTCAACATTGAATTATGATATAATTCGGTGTCACCTTCTTATTATCCATGTTCTTGTTTGAGATACAGGAAAACAAGATTCTGAAATTTCTAAGTTTTATGTGGAATCCCTTATCTTGGGTAATGGAAGCTGCAGCAATAATGGCCATTGTGCTGGCTAATGGTGGCGTGAGTTATCTCTCACTGTTTCAGATCTTAATCTTGAACATTTAAGTCATAAAATTGTTAGTGTCATGCATCTTTGTATCAAATTAGTGCTGCTAGTCTGGGTTCAGAGTTATCTTATGTTATTAGGGCGAGGGACCTGACTGGCAAGACTTTGTTGGAATTATTTGTCTACTCATCATCAATTCAACGATTAGTTTTATCGAGGAAAATAATGCCGGAAATGCTGCAGCAGCCTTGATGGCTCGTCTCGCCCCTCGATGCAAGGTTTGTATCTGATTTCTTGTAAGGAACGTGTCATTCATATTGAACTTATGAACTGATCCTCGTAACTAAGAAATTCAAACAACTGTATTAGAAGAGTCAAGAAATGTATTGATACAAAAAAGCTATTTATAATATTTTCCTACTACATGCGTGATATGAAGAGAAGAAGCATGATTTTTTGGTAAATCTATTGCAATGATTATGATGGCCGTGCCACTAAAAGTAAAGATTCCACCTCATAAGGTATCTTCTTACTGTATAATGATTGCTAGAATTAGTTCATGGTCCAACAAATGATGAGCATAAAAATTAGTAGAGGCATCTGTTGTTACTTCTTTCTGCTCAGTAGGAATACATCAGTTCATCCATTCGGTGATAACATTGTTGACTATGCAACTCATTGCAGGTGCTCCGAGATGGGAAATGGCAAGAGAAGGATGCCGCGATTCTAGTTCCAGGAGATATCATTAGTATTAAGCTTGGGGATATCATCCCAGCTGATGCTCGTTTGCTTGAGGGAGATCCACTAAAAGTTGACCAGGTAAAGCTTTTAGATCTCCATGTCATTGCACCATAAATGTTGTCATTAGGGTAGCATTCTTAACAACAATTTAGATACATGTAGATTTTGCATGTCAATCAGTGCGGACTTTTATGGTGTATTATCTTCACTTGTAATGCAGTCAGCTCTTACCGGTGAATCTCTACCTGCCACCAAAAGGACAGGAGATATAGTATTTTCAGGCTCTACATGTAAGCATGGAGAGATTGAGGCTGTTGTGATTGCAACTGGCATATACACTTTCTTCGGAAAAGCAGCACATTTGGTTGACTCCACTGAAGTAGTTGGCCATTTTCAGAAGGTAAGAATGCATCTATCCAATAAAATATATAGTTCACGGTTTCCCTATAAATATATAGCTCACGGTTTCCCTATAATCTGTATTACAGTATATACTTTAACAAGTTTATTGCCTTCTTCAGGTTCTTGCCTCAATTGGAAACTTTTGCATATGCTCAATAGCTGTGGGGATGCTTGTAGAAATCATAATCATGTTTCCGGTTCAGCATAGAACATATAGAGATGGAATCAATAATCTTCTTGTTCTCTTAATAGGAGGCATACCAATTGCCATGCCGACTGTGTTGTCTGTTACACTTGCAATTGGTTCTCATCGCCTTTCCCAACAGGTAATGTGAACTTGGAACATAGCTAGAATCTTGATTCTTGTGTAACATGTATGTGACTATCCAGGGTGCCATTACAAAAAGGATGACAGCAATAGAGGAGTTGGCTGCTATGGATGTTCTGTGCAGTGATAAAACTGGCACGCTCACATTGAATCGGCTCACAGTAGACCGAAGCCTTGTTGAGGTAACTAGGGAGCTGTATTAATGATTTCTTTGACAAATAGAAATGGCTGTGATTTCTGAGAATATTCTACCCTAGTAATTTTAATACATTTGTAGTGGTCCTTGGTCCTGTACATATTGTAACGCTCCGAGACCCACGTGACTTTCATGTGCTCAGAGTCGTCCCAGAGGCGCTACTCAATTTTTTATAAAATATTTTTACGGAATAAAATCTATAAAGTGCAGAATATAAAACATAAATGTGGAAGACTTTTCAAAAATAATAACTAATAATCCATAATAATCGAAAAGCTAAAACATCCATGAGTTTACAATTCTAATAAGTGCGAAAGTAATAAAATTAAATAACTAGATCTAATGCCATGTGCAACATCTGTCTGTCACTGAGCGTAGCCATCTGCAGGACCATCATCTATAGCTCTCTCACCTGCACGGATCCAGGTACAGGGAAATATTCATGAGTATAAAAATACTCAGTACGTAGGATCTAAAAGACAATCAATATGCTCAATCGAAAATAAGATAAAATTAATAATAAGTCGATTGAGCAGTCAATACAATAATCAATTAACACTTTATCAATATGAATAATATATCAGGCTATGGTCAACATACCAATGTAAATCAATAACAATTGTTCCAATTAATACTTATCAATTACCTGATTAATAAATCAATATTCAATTAACAATTTCCATTTCAATAATCAATGTCTATTGGCCAATAACAATTCAATCCAATAGGGCAATAATAATTGCCAACTCCATGCCAATATATCCAAATGACCATGATTTAATTTCATTCACTTAAATTCCAATTTCAATTCAATTCGATTCGATTTGATTTTCAATATTCTGAGTTATCTAATTCAATGAGGAGCGCTCAGTCAATTAAGGGACACCATGCCACTTTCATTCAGGCAAGTCGGGGATCAGTGCCACGGCAAGCCCGATACGATTCAATGGGTTCGTGTATGGTGGGGGACCAGTGGCCATACACAGGACAACCATAGCTTTTACACTATCTGCCCCATTCAATTCAATTCAATTCAATTGGTCCCGGCTTAGTGGCAATCAGTGAACATGGGCCCAGTAGCTTTCGACTTTTATGTTGTTTACCTAAAATGTCTATCTTTAAATAAATTATCAATTTGATTAGATAAATTCTGAACTCAAAACTAAGTAGGTCAACAATACAATCAAAATCAAAGTTCATCATAATATAAACAGATCAATCACCAATAATATAATTAATACACCAAATTAATTAATAATAACAATAATAATCAGTAATTAAAATTTACTCAAAAATAAATAATAACTCTCGGTGGTGTACTCCCTGTTCATTACGGCCGTAACATCAATTCCCCCTTTTTTTATAAATCTCTCCCTATTTTTTTCTCTCTCCATCTTCTCTGATTTTTACGGCCGTAAATTCTCTTCTTTTTTTTTCTACATCTTTCTCTCTCCAGATTTTACCCCCCTATTCCATTACGGCCGTAAACTCCATCCCCTCTTTTTTTGCCCTTTCTCTCTCTAATATTCTCTCTCCCAACTTCTCGGCCGTAATAGATTATTCCTCTTTCTCTCTCTACCTCTCTATTCCATTATGGCCGAAAACTCTAACTCTTCGGCCGTAAACACTTTTTTTTCTTTTTCATCTTTCTCTCTCTACCCTTTTCTCGGCCGTAAATTCACGTCTCTTTTGTTTTTTTATTGCTTTTACTCCTTTCTATCTCTACATGAATCTCGCCTTCTAGTTACGCCCCCCTCTTTTCGGTCGGAAACATCACGTGGCGAACAGATAATTACGACCAGAAAATTACGGCCGTAACAAATCTAATTTAAAACTAAATTGCGTCGTAAAACATCACGACACAATAACAACCAAGCAGAATCCCCCCTATGTACCTGCGCGCCGTGTTCTCTGACGTCGCCGAAGACGAAGCCGAAAATAACGCAGACGAAGCCAAAACGTTCGTACCCCCTATTCTTATTTATAGTGTTTACAGATTTTTAATTATTCTCTAACCATATTATCTAATCTCATTCAAATTAAATCCTCTAATTTATCCCTTTAACCACTCCCTATTTATTCTAATATTTAATTAGATAAATTACGAAATTAATTGAATAATCCTATCCCTAATCAAACTCCTCTCAATTTTTATTTTTATTTTCGGAATTATTAAATATAGTAATATTAATAACAATATTTTTCAAAATAATATAATAAAATATCCATTTATTAAATCCTGAAAAATCAGGGTCGTTACACATATGGAATTGAACAAAGAATAGAAATGAGATATTCTTAGCCTGATAATATAAATTAACCAGTTCATATTAGACCAATAGCGAAACAATGCAGTTCAAAATGAGGTTTCCTGAGCATGTCTTGGTATCAGTCATCTCAGTGATTGAATTACAAATAATTCAAAATGATTTCACAGTGAAGAAAAAAGGAATAATCTTGGTATCTCTGCAACAATGTCATTACTTTAATTATACATGTTACAAAAAGGAGGAATTTTTAATAGCTGAAGTTTTTCAACTAACAAGTACTTTTTGAAGGAAAAAATAATGTGAACAAGTATTACAATTCTTCTTAAATGAAGGTTCTATCCAAAGACATGGACAGAGACGAAATTATCTTGCTTGCAGCAAGAGCTGCAAGGCTTGAGAATCAGGATGCAATTGATACTGCCATCATCAACATGCTTGCTGACCCAAAAGAGGTACGAGTTTTAATATGAGACCTAGCATTCAGATTTTACTGCAAACTTTTTTTATTAATGCTCATTCAAGAAAAATAATAATAACTGTGATATCAATAACAACAATCTTTATTGTAATGAACAGGCACGGGCAAACATCACTGAGGTCCATTTCCTTCCATTCAATCCTGTGGACAAGCGAACTGCAATCACGTACATTGGTTCAGATGGAAGTTGGTATCGAGCTAGCAAAGGAGCTCCAGAGCAGGTATCTCATGTATATATCAAATTTCTTTTCGTATGTCACAAATGGAGGAGTAGGTCTAATAAAACATTGAAATTAAATGAAAACTATGTAAAGAAACTAAAAGGTCCCTAACATTCCAAATTTGTTCAAGTCACAAGTTTTTGTGTTTGAGTATGAAAATTAATGTGACAGAAAGTTGATTCTATATATTTGATTCTCTTTCGATAATGGGTACTAGAAAATAGGGTATAACTAATATTGCAATATAATGGAACACATGAACAAGAATTCAGATTTTTTAAACACTTGTATGGATTGAGATTTTCTCATTTTTAAGATGAGAATGTCCATTTTTTATAAATGATACTAAGAAAGCTAAAGTTAATCTCTCTAACCCAAAGGAACAGAAGAGCTAAGTGTTGGTGTTTCTTTCTCCAGATTCTAAATTTGTGTTATAACAAAGATGAAATCGCTGGCAAAATGCATGCAATAGTTGACAAGTTTGCTGAACGGGGATTGCGTTCACTTGGTGTTGCTTATCAGGTATGATTATGATACTAAATAAATCTATCAAATCAAAGAGTGAATATGTGTCTTAACATTGTATCTGTTGGCACAAAGTCATGGCAAATACATGCCTAGCACAAAGTCATGGCACAAGATTCTTATATTCAAAATACGCATTTATTACATCAGTAGAATTGACAACTGCAGTTACTTCTTGCAACTGTTGCTCGGAGAATTTTGCTAATCCATGTTTTTCTTGTCATGGTAGCACTGACTATATATGAAATATTCAGGAAATTCCTGAGAAGTCAAAAGAGAGCCCAGGTGGTCCATGGATTTTTTGCGGTTTGTTGCCGTTGTTTGATCCCCCTAGGCATGACAGTGCTGATACCATCCGTAGAGCACTAAATCTTGGTGTCTGTGTTAAAATGATTACTGGTAAGTTAATTAATGCTTAGTTTTATAGTTTGTGATATCTTATGCCACTGAATTGATGACAGTCCACTCTTATACAACCATTTCTTTCCATTGATCAATTAAAATTTTTACATGTTCTGATTCACTATTAGGATTTTCTTGAAAAATCTCAATGCATGTTGCTGTTAGCATGTTTATCAAAATATTTAGGCAAGAATTGGAGCATGGATATCGATACTACATAATTTGATACGTCTGTTAGCTATCAAAATATCTTCTATGGTATTTCTACTCTACTGTCACCTTGAGTAAAATACTAACATGGCGTCTAGTCTGAAAGATTTCCGTAATGACTTGTGTCATCATGACTTAGCTGTTCAACAGTTTGTGAAATTTTGAGAGTTTAGGAGTTATTTCAATGTAGATCTGCTACCATGGTAATAGAGAATTGATAGAATTGAGCATGTGGAATTGCTAATGTGTTATATGCTTACTATGATGTTCGTACATCTTCCATTATATTTAGCAAAAGATATATGAAGTTGGTTAATTCATTAGGTGATCAATTAGCAATTGCTAAAGAAACTGGACGAAGACTTGGAATGGGAACAAATATGTATCCTTCTTCGTCTTTGTTGGGTCATGACAAGGATGAACATGAAGCTCTTCCAATTGATGAACTTGTCGAAAAGGCTGATGGATTTGCTGGAGTATTCCCTGGTAAGCTTGATTACATTATTCTACTTATTCACTACAAATACATTATTAAAGGTGAAATTCTGTTTAAAGTGTACTAATACATGAATACATTGATTGCCTTGTTACTTCAGAACACAAGTATGAAATTGTCAGAATACTTCAAGAGAAGAAGCATGTATGTGGCATGACTGGAGATGGAGTTAACGATGCGCCTGCACTGAAGAAAGCAGATATTGGAATTGCAGTATCAGATTCTACGGACGCTGCTAGGAGTGCTGCTGATATTGTCCTGACAGAACCAGGATTGAGCGTAATCGTCAGTGCCGTCTTGACGAGTCGTGCCATATTTCAGAGAATGAAAAACTATACAGTTGAGTATTATTACCACATGTATATTAATTTGAAAAACTTAACTTATGGTAATAGTAGTAACCATTTGAAGCTAATGCAGATATATGCAGTGTCCATTACAATACGTATTGTGGTATGTAAACTCTATCACGTGACCATGGATGTATTGATGCCGTATATGCTCAAAATGTTAAATTACTACAACTTGTTTGATTCCTGCAGCTTGGCTTCGTGCTTCTAGCTTTGATTTGGGAGTATGACTTCCCTCCTTTTATGGTATTAATAATAGCAATCCTGAATGATGGTATGAATTCTTTACATAACTCACAAATTGCATAAACATTATGGCATCCAATCACATTGTTATCTTCAATCAGCATCTTGTCAGAGTTGATACAACTGTCCCTGTAGCAATTACTATATATAGTTCTGATCCAACTAACTTAAAGCCATTAGCCATGTTTTTGTCAAGGCAAGAATTGATTTATTATCTATCTTTTATTCCACTAGAATGCTTATTATGCCTTTATGTTGATCATCATTTAGCTTAAGCATGTCAGAATATTTAAGGTCACTATTTTTGTTCTTGATTTTTTTTTTCAGATTTCTCTTATGTAAAGAAAAACTAGCTTGTGGAATACGAATAGTTGAACAATTTTGGACATGATTCCTAGTAGCAGTATATTTCAGAACCGATAATTACTTGATATCTCGCATTTGTGTTGTTAGGAACCATCATGACGATATCTAAGGATCGTGTAAGGCCATCACCAATGCCTGATAGTTGGAAGCTTGCTGAGATCTTTGCAACAGGCATCGTTATAGGAACTTACCTTGCTTTAATTACTGTTCTCTTTTACTGGGCTGTCATTGGAACTACTTTCTTTGAGGTGCAACTTTAAGACTGTTGTGTTATACAACTCATTTGCTCTTTGTTTTAGTTTGAATTCAAGTTTTCGGCAGTGTTACTAAAAGATGACTATTTGAGTTTGTTCGCATATATTTTCAGACTCATTTCAAAGTTACATCACTCAAAGACAGCGAAGAACAAATTTCATCTGCCATATACCTGCAAGTCAGCATCATTAGTCAAGCTCTAATATTCGTGACACGCAGTCAGAGTTGGTCATTCATGGAGAGACCAGGAACTCTCCTGATGTGTGCATTTGTCGTAGCTCAATTGGTAAAGTCTCATCACAAATTCAAACTACAAGATTTAGGGGAAAATAAATCATGCATCTATTTTGCTCATCTTAAAAGAAGCATAACTCAATCATGTTGCTTCTGTTTTTGCCTGACAATGTAATGCAATGTCCTGTGCAGGTGGCCACTCTGATTGCAGTTTATGCACACATCAGCTTTGCATACATACGTGGTGTAGGCTGGCGTTGGGCTGGGGTGATATGGCTCTACAGTCTAATATTTTACATCCCTCTCGATGTAATAAAGTTCACAGTTCGATACGCTCTGAGTGGCGAAGCATGGAATCTTCTGTATGACAAAAAGGTGTGGCCTCTTACCTGTTTACTGTATATAAGTGGCTGAACTATTTGAAGTTGAAACATTGAGGGGAGAGCTTTGTTGACTCTCATACTCAAAACCAGCTTTGAATCTTTCTGATTAGTTTGAAATTAGATTCAAACACCCTGAGATTAATTTGTCTGCATGTCAATCTTTTCTTTGATAGACTGCTTTTACATCCAAAAAGGACTACGGAAAGGAAGAAAGGAAAGCTCAATGGGTGCTGTCTCAACAATCACTGCAGGGACTAACCTCAAGTGATTTTCGTACGAGCATTGGAAGACGATCCTCAATGATTGCAAACCAGGCCATCAGACGTGCAGAAATTGCAAGGTACGCATAGTAGTCTTTCTTAGTGGTCAGCATTTGTTTCTGTTCTGTCGTTCAAGCTGCTGAAGCTTAATTAAGAGGATTGATGCTTAATTATTGCAGGTTGGGTGAGATACATACTTTGAGAGGGCATATGGAATCTGTGGTGAGATTGAAGAAGTTAAACAGAAATATGATTCAAGCTTCTCACACAGTGTGATACTCAGAAAAAAAAAATTTTACAGCATGCAGATGCATTCAAGAATTCTTTTTTATTGCAATTCCTCAAACTGGCACATTTTGCAATTGCTTATTCAATGCATTCCTGGTGATGCTGATGAGATGGGGGCAGCTCAGGAATCAGATTATCAGGATGTCTTTCCAATTGGTGCCCATGCTTCATTGATTAAAGATTGTTACTTCTCGCAAGATTTGCGGCTATACGGAACTTTGAAAATGATGTAACTGATTTGTTGTCTCTTGAATAATCTCATTCTATAGAATTTTAATAATCTCATTTTAAATAACTTCCATTACATAGATCAACTTCCCGTGGTTAAACTCAAAAGTTGAGACAATTTAAAATGGAGCTTTGAAGTTAGCAAGAGGTTCGTCATCTTGAACTGGATTAATAGTTTTTCACGTAGCACAAAATCGTTTGAGATTAGAAGAAAAAAAAAGGAAGTGGTTTGGATCGGCCGATTTTTCAATATTAAAAAAAATCACTCGTTATTTTTCAAATTAGTTTTTTAAATTACAAAAATCATTCTATAACTATTTAGAAAAAAAAAAGAAAAGAAAAATCATATTCTAATGAATGGGTTTTTTTCGAATGATTTTTCAAATCTCTATTTTAATAAAATAATATTTTAAAAAAATATATGATATATTAACATTAATATTAAAGTATTAAATTTTATAACTAAATATAGGGTATAATATTAGAACTATTAAATTAAAGTTTCATTATGTGATTGGAATATACTAAACTATATAAAAACTATTATATCAATAATAAAAAATTAAGTACTTATGAACTAATTATATAAATAAAAATTAATAAGTAGAAAGAAGTCATATACCCTTACGGTTTTTTTTGGTGGACTCATAATTTAAGCAGGTCAATTTAGTTCTATTAAAAATTCATCCTAATTATATAAAAAAAATTATATTTGTTTCACTAATTTTCGATTTGTACGATTCGATTTATTTTAGTCGAGTAGATTTTTGGGGTTTGTTGGGTTGGTTTACACCCCTGATCCTCAGAATTAGGAACCTTTTCTATGTAGTATTTATATGGTGATTTTTCTTTTTTTTTTAAAAAGTGCTTATCTATCATAAAATATCCCAGATAAATCTTGATACAAGATTTGAAGAAGGTCGTGAGGTGATACATGCTCCCAAAAGACATTGGAAGTAGTAGTTCTTTCATGTGAAGCCAAAAAAACTCCAGCTCTATTACATTGTCTATAAGCAGATTGAGTTCAAATAACTCCTGATCTTCTAAGGTCACTACACAGTCTTTTTAACAATTTGCACTAATATTTGCGAGTCCACTCTTGCAAGAACCTTTTTTAATCCAAAGCGTTGACAAACTAGTACCCCATGCATCGATAGAGAACCTACAGCAATAAAGGTAGTATCAAGGGTGCAAATGATAAAGCCCGCTCCGCTAGGAAGCTATGAGTCCAAAAAGGACCCATCCGAATTGAGCAAAACCCATTGGCTTCCGAAGGCTCTCATCAGACTCTGGAGTCATGGGGGTGAGTGCTTCAGACAATTGGGTAACTTTATACTCATTTGTGACAACGACCGTCTTCTCCTAGACACATTGCATGGTTGCCATCTTGGAACTAAAGTGAAGATTATTTCTTGCATCCCCCAGAGGCAATAAGCAAAGAGTGAAAAAAAAACTTTTATTGGATCTCTGGTTCAAGTCCTGATCTTCCTTAATCCAATGTCCCAAATGCCAAAAGGAAAAATACTTGAAACGATAGTTAACATGCAGCTGAAAGAAATCGCATAAAACTCCAGTAACATGGCATTGGAAGAATAGGTGAGCATTAAATTCTACATCCAAACCGCAAAATAAACATGTGGAATTCATAGAAAGAAATCCAGAGTCGGCAGCCGATTATGCATTAATTTCCAAAAAAGTTTCAAAATTTTTTGGGGGATCTTTATTTTCCACAAACAGTTCCAAGACGACCCTTCACATGCAATTGTCAGAGGTTAATCGCTAGCAAGGCAGAATTAGCATTGGCACGCTTGTGAGTATCCGGTGCCCAGATCCAATAGTCGTCATTAGCAAGAGCAGGTAGACAGGTAAATAGCACAAATTTTGTTTACAAGTTTAGGAGAAAAAAGGTGGTTTAACAGATTGACATTTCATACATTATTACATATAAGATCAGCAATAGATAAATCATGATTTAACAAGTCAAGATTGACAAACGTAGGCGACGAAAGGAGTGTAGAAAACTCGTGGATCATTCATCACCTTAGTTTGCTTACCATTGTCGATGACCTTAAAAAAGCCCCGTTTAATTTTCTCCATGGTATCACACACAATTCTCCTGGACCAAGCTAGATGTCTAGCTTCCACGCCAGCCTTAGCCAAGGGCGCAAGAGGCCATATTTTTCAAAGACAAGGGAGGACCACAAGCTATTATCCTTGTTCAGCAAATTCAAAAGCTTCTTAGCCAGCAAAGAGCTACATATATGATCTAGCTTTTTTACTCCCAGACCCCTTCATTCTTAGATAATTGGATAGTGTGTCAGCTTATGAGGTGAAGCCCCTTTTTATTACCATAAGAATCCCATAGGAAACTCCTAGAAAATTTCTCCAGAGTTCGTAAGACTCCTACAGACACATGAATGGCCCCCAAAGAGTAAACATGAATCAATGTGAGGACCGACTGCACCAAGTTAAGCCTCCAGGTAGATAGGAACAGCTTGATGAGGTGTCTTTGGTCCCTAATGGAGACCAGCTTGTAAAAGATAGGAACACCTAGGTAGATAAAAAAGATTTTTTTGATACCTAGAGTCTGACAAAGGATGTTGACCCTTCTCTGATGTAGCTTGGCTGGAAGGTAGATTTTTATTTATAAACTTAAAATAATCCTCAAGTATGTTGTTAAGGTTGATACAATTCTTTGTTGGTGGTAGCAACACACAAAAGTAGATCATCAGCATATGTCAAATGGCTAAGTTGAAAATTACCAACCTTAAATGGTCTAATGTTACTAGGGTTACATGCTTGAGCATTAACGAGGAGAGAACTTGAGAGACTAATATGAAAAGTAGGGGGACAGTGGGTCTTACTCTTGAAGGGTTGTGACAAAACCCCATTAATACAACATCTAAAAATGTGGGAAGAAACACAGGCAGTAATCCGATTAATGAATAAGGATCACTACAAGAAAATGAGTGCTTAGCGATGCAAAATAGCGTCGCAAAAGAGGTGACGCTACTAGAGCCTTTATGGCATCCACTTTGCGTCACAAAAAATGAAACGCTATTTGCCTCTCGCTAGTATCTCATTAGCGTGTTCTTAGCTATTCATGACATAGATGCTAATGCTGGCGCAATAGAGACTCTACATAGACACTATTAATGCGTGACAGAACCTCGCGGCGTTCTCGCATCGACCACGATCGACGCGAATCTCGCGTCACAAGCTTTGCGGCTCTAAAGCGACGCTATATGGTATCACAGGCTTAGGCGACGCTATGTAGACGCTAAGTTATTTATATTTATATCGCTATTTGTTTTATATTTAAACCCTATATATTATATATACTATATGTTAATCAATAAATTAATTAAATATTATATTAGTATTATCAACATATATATGTATTCCTACATGATTACCCATATTATATATATGTATTACACGATTATATATATATGTATATTTACATGATAGGAGTGTTCCTAAATATATAATTTGTTACCTATATTATTTATGTTATTTATACATACAATATATATAATATCTTAATTATGCATATATTATTATATACTTAATTATAAAATTACGGTGGTTGAATTAAGAGAGTGATTTGCTACAAATTATCTCATTTAGCATCACCGTAGAGACGAAATAGCGTCAACATCGCGTTTAACTAGAGCCGACGGCGATGTCGACGCTATGGTGACACTATTGGCATCTCTGTAGCATCGCCGACTTGAGACACGATAAGGTTTTAGACGCTAGTTTGGCACTACGAGGCCGCTAAAATTAGCTAGCGACGCAATAGCGTCTGTATTGCGCCTCCTTAGCCGACTTTTTATCCCCCTCGCTTAATCGGGCACATATAGACATATAAATACGTGTATATACTTATAGTCATCTATAATAAGTACATATATACATATTATTATCACTTAATCTCACACGTATAAACATATACACATATATTCACTTCGAATAGATATACATATACACTTTATCTATATATGACTCGCACATGTATAGACATATACATACACATATATATTTATAATACATATAGACATACATACATGATAGATTTATAATACTTAATCTCCCACACATAGACATATACATGCGCATATATTGCATATATATGTATACACACAATTTTGTTATAGACACATATAGATTTATAATTTTATATACATACATGATAGATTGTCGGAAAGAAATAAAATAATTGGAACAGGGCACAATGCGATGAGACGCTATATTGATAAATAAAATTACATACATACTAGAAAATTTGAAAAATAATTTTACTTAGCGTCTCACAGGCATCGCATTTGTGGGACGCTAAATCTATGGTGACCGAACTACGACGCTATGGTGTCGCTACATTAGCTTAGCGACACATTAGCTTCTCCGAAGGGGCGCCTACATTGCGTCTACGTAGCGTCGCGTCCTGGGAAGACGCTAAAAAATTTACTTAAATCCCTACTATTTTACCGCGCCCGACCTCCGACGCCCGACATCCGACGCCCGACGACCGACCTCCGACGCTCGACGCCCGACCTCCGATGCCCGACGCCCGACGCCTGACGCTCGATGCCCGATGCTCGACGTCGACGATCGACTTCACCGACGCCCGATGCCCGACATCGATGAACGACTCCTTCGACGCCCGACGCCTCTGCCGCCCTCCGCCGCCGACGCCTTCAGTCTCCTCCGTCTCTACCTCTGCTACCTCAGCCTCCGCCGCCGATGCCTTCAGCCTCCTCCGCCTCTGCCTCCGCTTCCTCCGCCTATGCCGCCGACGCCTCTGCCTCTGCTGCCTCCGATGCCTTCACCTCCTCTGCCGCCTCCTCCTCCTCCGTCGCCCTCCTCCTCCTCTGCCGCCTCCTCCACCGCGCCGACATCCGCCTCCGCCGCCCTCCGCCTCCACCGCCGTCTCCTCCTCCACCGTGCCCCTCCATCGCTCTCCGCCACCGCGCCGATGTCTGCCTCTGCCTCCACTGCCGCCTCCTCCTCCTCCTCCCTCCGCCTCGTCCGCCCTCCACCGTCGCCTCCGCCTCCTCCACCGCCGCCGCCTCCTCCTCCTCCTCCGCCGCCCTCCTCCTTCTCCGCCTCCTCCATTGCGCCGACGTCTGCCTCCGCCGCCCTTCGCCTCCACCGCCACCTCCTCCTCCTCCTCCCTCCGCCTCGTCCACCCTCCACCGCCGTCTCCTCCTCCTCCACCACCCTCCTCCACCGCACCGACGTCTGCCTCCGCCTCCGCCTCCACCGCCACCGCCACCTCCTTCTCCTCTCTCCGCCTCGTTCGCCCACCGACTGTGCTCCTCTGTCGGCTGTCGCCCACTGCCTTCCTCCACCGCCGTCCGCCACCATCTCTCACCGGTTAAGAAGGTACTAGCCCGCCATAATGTTAAGTTAATTATTAATGCATGAAGTTAAATACTACTTAATTACTTGAAAGTTATGAACTAATGCATGTTAAGTTAAATACTACTTAATTACTTGATTATTTTGCTGTTAAGTTAGTTAGTAATGCATGTTAAGTTAAATACTACTTACTTAATTACTTGAAACTATTGTTGTTAAGTTAATTACTAAGGATGTACTAAGTTAGTAATGCATGTTAAGTTAAACTATTTTTTTTCATAATTCTAGAACTTCATTTTTATCATGTTCTCATAAATTTTACTAAGGATGTACTTCCACATTTTTGGTGATAAAATGAGATTATGATTCGACGATAAAGTTTTATAATCTTCTCGAAGAAGCAGATGAACCTTTATGGGATGGATGCGTGAAGCAAACTACACTTTCCGTAGTGGCACAACTAATGAACTTAAAATCAAAATTTAATATGAGCGAAAGTTATTTTGACCGGATGCTTGCCATTATTAAGAGTATGCTTCCAGCTTCAGAGAAATTACCGAGACATTTTTATAAGTGCAAATGGTTGATGAGAGATTTAGGATTGGAATATCAGAAGATTGATGCATGCCGCAATCATTGCATGTTGTACTACAAGGAAAATAACTCACTTATGAGTTGTTCTATTTGTGACGAGCCCAGATTCAAGCCGAAAAAGAATTTCCAAAGTTCGAAAAAAATGTGGTAAATATAATATTTAGATACTTTCCGATTGTTCCAAAATTACTATCAAGAAGATAGAGTGAATGAGACGATTGATGTGGCCGATGGAGTTGAGAATTTTCAATTGGTCGATGACGCTGAGCCAATGGAAGAGTTCAATTCAAATGATCTCTTGAATGTGAACTTTGATAATTTCGTTGACGATGACTCGAACAAAGATTATAGCGACGATGATGAAAATGAATCAGAATACTAAACAAGCGAATGAATCTCATAGTTATTCTAATGACATAAATTTTTTACTTATTTTTCTAGGTTATATATGGTTATCGACAATAAGAGAAGCTTCTTTCATTTTTTTTCAGTCATAAAATAAGGGGTCGAGCATCTGGGTCATCTCGCACTTTTAGGCTTTTCACTCCAGATGAGTCAGACATCACAACCAACAGGTAATATATTTATTATCAGCTGCTTATTTATAGTTAATTATAATAGTTAATTTCATTTTTTAATAATATCAGTTCCTCCGTTGTCGACGAGGCACGTAGCCGGATCGTCACATAATAGGCGATCCATTGGTGGGTCTGTCCTGTGTATCACTCCAGGTACGTGACACATTGTAGGCGATATACAATTTTAAATAGGAGTCAAACTTTATGTATTTTCTTATGATGACAATTGCTACCCCACAGTCATCGGCGAGAATATCAGACGCTTCATCACATTCTAGCGTTGGCGAGCGACATCTTACGCCAGGTGATATATTTATTATTATTGATATTTCTTAATTAATTATATATATATTTTAATAATGTCAGTTGCTACGCCGCCGATAGCACAAGTAGCTGACTCAATACATTCAGACAAGCGGACTGCCACTGATCATGCTGCGGTATACATCAATCGAGGTGAGAACATTATTGTACATCTATGAATTATCACAACTTTAATTTGGTATGACACTAACGATTTGTTATGTACCTAGGGCCCGTAGATGACGTCGGACCTTCACAGCCTACCCCAGCTGTACCGGATGATGATTTCTCTTCGAGTGATGAAGAGGGGTTACACGATAATGGGGTGGTCACTGTGAATAATATTGCTCGATCATAAGTTAAATAAGTTGTACAAATTTTGTTATAGTTTTGGTTATCATTGAAAATTAATTCTTCTTTGTAATTGGCATACCCGCTAGTACCGTGCGGGATGTCAGTGCTATCGTTCTTTTCCACTTACCGGAAGAGGCAGGATCCTGGAAAGATGTCCCAATTCAAGTGCGGGATGACATCTTTCGAGCTTTTACGATATAATCTTTTATTTGGGTTACATAATTTGATTTATATTTATTTTAAAATTACTAACTTTTAACGTTCTATTTGTAGGAGGCAAATCAATTTCATTCGGATCTTAATTTAGGGACGATCCGGAGAGCTTTTAAGGAGATCGCTGCGAAACGTCTCCGAAATTAATTATACAAGTTTTGCAAGGTCGTCACATCCGCCAGCCTCACTTTGGAGCAGGGCATACAAAGATGCCCAAGACATATTAGGCGCTCGATTTGGGAGTCCCTCTGTAGGACGTGGTAAGTATGTTTACTTTTAAATTATTTTTATGAAAATTATAGTTTTTCAAAGTGTAAGTATTTGATATTCACAAAGGACGGATGAACGATGGCAAAGGAAGTCGGAAAAGGCATGAGTTAACCGTCTTTCGAAGTCCAAGGCCCACATCCACACAAGGGGCGATTTGACGAGCATCGACGGCGCATGATAATTTACATATAAATTCAATTTATCAAACTTTTGACTTATACTTATATTATCAAATTTGAAACTTTATTGTAGGAGGAGAAAGAAGGCGGTCCCGTAGACTTTCGTTTGGTCTATGAGGCCATGCATAAGAGTCGAAAGACAAATGACCTAGTCACGCTCACTGCTCGTAGGCTTCTAGTAAGTCTCATGACATGATCATTTGGTTGTTGTCGTTAGTGCACTATTTTTAAAATACAGAATGTTTAAATTTTATAGGATGATTATAATGCGAAAATGGCTGAAAAGTATGGAGATGATCCGAGTACTCAACCATCAGGTAATGTTTCTTCGTTGGTTTTGTCATATTTTTAATTTGTGTTTCTTGATATATAATTTATATATTATATGATTGTATGATTTTTCTATTTCGTAGAGGACCCTGCTGTTTGGAGGAGGTGGTCGGTACGACACGAGGGGTACTTGCGTGGCTTCGGCACAGTCGCTCAGATACCTAGGAGGATCAGAGAATATGCAGGCGGTCCATCTGTTGCGAGCTCATCCGCTGCACCTGATGTGACGCAGCTATCGCAGTAGTTATCGGAGCAGATATCGCGGCAGGTGTCGAAGTAGTTGTCGCAACAGTTGGCTTCGCTATTGCAGGCAATTCAGGGATTGATCCCGACGCAGAATCCATCCCCGCGAGGCCATGGACCGAGCACGTCTGGGTCGAATGTCCGAAATGATAACAATAACTCCCAAACCTAAGATAGAAACAACCCATGAATACAAACAATGCTTTTGTTACTTATAAATTTAGATATACATATAGTTTGTTAGTTCGGTATATTATTTTTCATTTTCTTATATTAAATATTATGTCTGTGATGCTTTTATATTGCCTGTGATGCTCTTATATTGCATGTGATGCTCTTATACTGCTTATGATGCTTTTATATTGCCTGTGATGAATATCAATGCATTTTTATATGCATTATATAATTGTATGGTCTGGGAAGGGAAAAATGAGGATTGAATGAGTAAAAAAAATTTGCAAGTAGCGACTCCATAGCGTCTCATTCGCGTCGCAAAGACTGTCGGCGCTGAGTTAAATATATCGTCCTTAGCGCCATAGTCGCGTCTCATTGGCGACGCGTACACAATCAAATTATGTCACTTCAATGCCTTTCTAGCGCCTAGAGTAGCGACTCGTGGGCGCCGAAATCGCGCCTCATATCTAGCGTCCCTTGCACGTCGACTTAGCGACGCATGTCTTCTATGCACAGCCGCAAACCACGCGTTTTAATAACATCGAGATAGCGTCAACTCGTGGCGCTAGTAGCATCTCATTTACTTTGACTCTATTGCGATGCTAGTAGCCACCGATATGTAGCGTCCCATTTTTGTGGCGCTAGCTAGATGCGAATGAGACGCTCTTCATCACGGAGACGTAATAGCGCCACCCTAGCTCGTTTATCTTGGGTCGCTAATCGCCCATTTTCTTGTAGTGGATGGGAAGGTCATTTTACAAAGTATCGAGTTTTTAGTCCTTTTTCCTTGATGGAATAGCACACATTCTTCCTACTTATTACTCCCTCCTATATGTTAAAGCCACTAAACTAAATAACTAACTAAAATTTTTAAATAAATAAAAATAGAGAGGAATGTGAGTAATACTTTTTATTAAGACATGTGATATAAAAAAAAGAAAAATTTGTTGCGAATCTCTCGAGTAATCACCCCTGTGAATTCCTCACGAATGCTTACCTTTATATTATTATCTTGTTTATCATATGTGCATGGCGGCATGAGAAGAAGAGGGCAAAGCACATGGTGATCATGTTACGGGGTCAGTCTTTTTCTCACCGTGCGACATCTAGATGTGTCCACACAAGCTCTTTTGTTTGCGCTTCGCGGAAGCTTTCTTATGCCACTTTCTTAATGTCACAACTTTTGGAATGCTTCTCCCGAGCGAATACTTCAAATGAAGGCGTTTGTGAACAAACGGACGCTCGATCTCTCGGGACGCTTTGTGGATTGTCACACCACGCTTGATGCACAATACTAGGTTTTGGGAATCTTTGAAATCTTTGCTGAGTAAATAAAATTATTACAAAGGGCTTCGGAGAGCACTAGCAGGTCTCCTAACATACCATCATTTCGGGAGGTAGCTTTGCGACGTGTAATATGGAAGATAAGCTAGGAGGGCGCACTTTTCTAGCATGCATATTATAAGCTTCCCAAAACTTAGCAATGTGCCTCAAGCGTAGTATGGCAATTCACAAAGCATCCCAAAAGATCGAGTATTCTGCCTAGGTGCCCGTTTATAAACTCCTCTTCGGGATCAAGCATCTCAAAAGTTGTGGCATTAAGAAAGTGGCATAAAAAAACTTTCACAAAGAGAGCTTGTCTAAACGATAGGCATGTCTAGACATCGCACAGGTCGGTCGAGCAAAAAATGACCTCGTGACAATCACACACAAAGACATCTTTCGCATAGGAGATATCGTGGATGCAGAAAGATCAAGATTGTCACCCTCCAAAAGAGAAGAAAAATTAAAACAAGGCACACATTTTTCTGTGGTCTGCCACATGTAATTCCTCATGAATGATCGCAACCTTCGGATCGATTCGTCTATCATTGATCACTTAATTCATTATAATGCTTGAGATTAGATAGTGTACAATTAAGACAAATATCGCACCTTTTAAAATGTGCCGAATGTGACAACCATGCGACAATATGTTGATGTCACAATGTCGTCGAACTTCTTCACGTCTTAGGCATACATCGCATGGTTGATTCTGCCGGTGCGATAACCATCCAAATGGTGCACTTAAATGCACCAAAATCATGCATTTCACATTAAATACATCATATTGATTATTTTTTGTGCAAGATGGATGTTTTTGGACGTCATTCATCCCCTAAGCATAGATCTTTTCGGAAGGTTTTGAGATTTTGATCCAGAACATGCATCATGTTCACTAGCTTGTTGGCCATGTAGTCCCCCGTGTCCATGATTGTCGTATCCAAGGACTCGAGTTGTACATATAATGATGTTGTCTCATCCCGCACAACCGTGATATTCATTGACTTCTCTAACTTTCGATCATGCGTCGTGAGCTAGTCTTGCATATCGCCAGCGTCCAATTGGAACTCTTCGAGGTGTTGCTCGAAGGCCCGACCTGGCATGCCCTCACTTGAGTGGCCCTTCTTTCTGTGGCATGCTCTAGGGTCATCTTTGAGTTCCACGTCATTTTCTCCTAGTCGTCGAACTGGCCAAATGAGCGATTTTGGAAAAGATGCTCTGATACAACGTATCATGGGTCATTTTTTACTCACAAACGAATCGTGCGGCGTGTAGACGTGTCTACTGTCTATACAAGCTCTTTTTTTTGCATCTTGACTTATTTTGTGTCTTGACAAATGCTACGATTTCTAGGGTGTATGTCCCGAGCGAACACTTTGGCAAGGATGTTTATAGGTAAACGGGCACTTAGATGGAACGCTTGAATGAGACGCTCTTTTATTTGGATTGCCACACTATGCTTGATCCTCTATGCTATGTTTAGGAAAGCTTTGAATCTTTGTCGAGAATATGATACTTGATTACAAAAGTTTCGAGAGAGGGCTTACAACTCTCCCTTAATATACTGTAGATTTAAATGATAGTTTGACGATATGCGATGTGGAGAATAAGCTCCCAGAGTGCACTTCTTAAGTGAAAAATTACATGATTGCTATCACTGTGTTATGTTAAGCCTAACTTATAAAAGTAGGCTAAAAGAAGAAAAAAATACAAGTAAAGTAAAATAACTTGACAGACACGAGACGCGATGTAAGGCGTCCGTGACGTGTAGTTACTTGTAATAGGAACTTTAAATGGAGTCAGCCTAAGTTCCAAAGTAAAATAAAAAAAAGATTTGTTCGGGCATTCCATTCGGCATTTGGTCGCGATGATCCTTCCAAGTTTTGTGTAGTCTAACTCGGGTTCAATGTTAGCCGAAAGCGCTTGGAAGGTTGAAGGGCACCCCAACGTCGGACGTAGCTAAAAATTGAAAGCGATTAGATATGGGGCTAAAGAGATTGAAGCGAATCACACTAAACAATGCTAATGTCGCCCCTCAAACTACATAACAATATGAATTTCCAATTGTTCGGTGTTTGTCCGATAAACACAGCCTGAGTGTTAAGAGTCCCAGGGCGATTTGCCATGTTAAAAAAGTAGGAATAACATATTTTGACGACTTCAGCCAAATTCCCATGTTAGAAAAGTAAGAAAACACGTTTTACTACTTGGCCCAGGTTGTTGAGCCACTCGACCTGAGTTTACATGTCGAGCCACTCGAGCTTGTTCTGCTTGATCTGAGTTCCTAAAGAACTCAACTCGAGATTAACTTGCAAGCCTTGAGTTCACGTGATTTTTTGAAAAATCATTATTCCATTATTTTTGCTTTTATGTTAAATGACTTTTTTACATTTATTATGAACATATTAAATTAAAGTTTTTAAAGGTAAATAATTAGGTAATAAGACAAAGGCTGTAAAATATGGAAAGTCATGTTTACCGATTGTCCAAAACAAGTTTACAAGTATTAGCTTTTAAGCACCCCACTTTGGAATCTGTATATAATCCTTACAAGTTTATAATTATGGGTCATAAATCAGTCTTGGCTTGGTCCACCACAAGAATTGCATGGAGGTGTTATATCTATCCTTAATAAAAGTTAAATAGCACAACTAGGACAACTTACATAGCTTTAGGTATGTGAGGGTCAAGTAAAAGAAACCGTGCAATGCACCAAAGAAGAAAGAACAAGAAAATAAATAAGATGAGCATAACAAGTACAAGTACAAATATAAGAAACAAGTATAAGCATTGTTTACATAATCAAACTAAAGGGTCAGGTCCGGTTCAGCTGCAAATTGATTGTTGGTCTAGTCCGATTTTATATAGAAAAATGATTTTGACAAAAAAATAGTATGAACAAAAAATCGATAAAATTGTGTTTATCTGGAATTCATTTTTTTTCTTTTTTAACTTAAAAAGTAAATAAATGATATAAAATAGAAACTATTCAAAAGTAAAAGCAATAAAAAAAATTGGATGAAATGAAGTCCAAATATTAGGAGATTTGAAAATTAAAAGGAAAGCAAAATTTAATAGTAAAAAAATTAGCTTTAATAATAATAATAATATTAGTCATCTTGACATAATATTTTGAAGCATAAGAGAAGATTAGAAAAAATTCATATCTAAATTTAAAATAAAAATAATAAATTAAGATGAAAAATTATACAAAATGAAAGAATCTTATTTATAGAAAAAATTACTTTAGAAATAATTATGTGAGAATAATTAAAAGTAGACTAACAGAAAATTCAAGAGTAATTTATAATAAAATAAATTAATATTGCATCACTAGTATTATATAACTAATAAAAACATAGTGATAATATATTTGTGATTTTGAATAAGCCTTCATTTTTAATATATAATATATGATTTTTTGCATAATTTTATTATCATTAATTATTTATTGTTATTTAAATATTATGTTGCATTACTTATGATATTTCAATTCAAGATTATTAGAAAAAAAATATTATTATTATATGATTCAATTCAATTCGGTTGAACTTAATCGAACCACTCAAACAGATCCAATTAGCCTTTCATGAAAACATTGAGTATAAGTACAAAAGTAATAATCACCAAAGAGACAAAGACAAATCAAGTTGAGATATTGATTTTTTTGTCTTATCATGATTAATATTAAAACTTAAATTACTTATATTAAGAAATCATATTCATTTTTATTATTTCACATACTGAGTATTAATGCTTAATCAATTCCATCTTCGTATGTTTCAACTCCATTGGTCAGTTGAACTAAGAAGTAAAGATGAAAGCGTGTCTATCGGCGAAGTTAATTGTGGTGTAACGCGCATATGGGATCAAGCCATTAAGACTCTTTATTGCAATTTAATTTATGAAAAAATGGTAATTTTTTATGAACTAATAAGAAAATAGAATAAAATATTAAAAGTTATTTCACTTTTACATTCTGGTTTGAGAATAAAGAAATTGTAGGTAATGCGATAAAAAATAAACTCAATTATCACGTAATGAGAGTGAAATTTGGGATGTCACAATTAATGTGAACAAGTAGGGATGAGCATAGTCCGAGTCGACTTAGACCATGCTATACTGATTTATAATTGATCGAAGTTCGAGTCAAAAAATTAGAAAATCCAGTGGATTTCGAGTCGGGACTAAGTCTAATGTATGAAATTTGACTCATGACCTGACCTAATAATAATAATAATATAATATTATTATTATTATTATTTGCTAATTATTTTATTGACTTATTATATGATAAATTGATGTAATATTTTACTAATTTGATGTTTATTTGATCAAATCATGATTTAATTTTGATAATGTGTTAATTTTTATATATTTTTTGGACCTAATTAAATTTTTAATTTTTTGGACATGTACTAGGTCTAAAAAATTTAAATCCGACAAAAACTGAATCAAGATAGGTCACAATGGATCCAGTCCTGAATCCAATTCCGATTTGCTAAGGCCTATGAACAACTGTTGTGTACAAAACTATCCTGTAATCTTTTGAATTAGTTTAAACAAAATAGGGTACATCTTATTAAATGCATAAGTTACGTTTTATGTTATACTGCTATTGCACATACCGTTGTAAAAAGATTTTTTAAATCATAATATGCATCAACCTCTACATAATTCTACTGGAAGATTCTTTTCGGTGTCTCATGGATCGATCATAAATCATTTATGTCATGGATCTATCTATATGTGGCTGGCTGGTTGCAGATTATTAATGACATAAGAATTCAATCAATCATATGACCACAAATTTAATCAAAGTAGAAATGGTAAAATTAGAAGACCAGTGAATGTGAAACTAGATTTCTGTAATGAGTAATAAATTTTACTATTAATACAGAATTATTATTATTTAATTATGTTAGATCGAATATAAATAATTAAATATTTTAATTGATATGTATCGAGAGAGGGCTATCAAACGATTTGGCAGGCCGAAACAATTACTTTTTATAGAAGGCCCGTTACAACTGAATCCGAAGCCCATTATCACAGGAAAGAAAAAAATATATATATGGTCGTTCCCAGTGGCGTTTCTCGATATTTATTCCTTCTTTTTCCTTATTACCTTTTACTTTAGGCAGAATTCGAAGCCGACCTCAGACATCAGAGCCACCAGAAAGCACCGAGTTACACGGCAGCGGCGGGGTACCGATCTCGAGCGACGAGGATGGCGCCGCCGGAGATGGAGGAGGACGAGAAGAACACCAACCCGCGCCCCCTCGACGAGGACGACATCGCTCTCCTCAAGACCTATGTAAGCCCTCGTCTGTTCTCTCTTCCCCTCTCCATCCAGTCTTGGAAGACTCCCTTGATCTTTTAGCCAGAGCGCGTTGAGTCAAAGCCCGAATCCGTTAATCTCTCCTTTAAGTTATGGGCGATCAATTTTTCTTTTGCGCTGCTGAAGGATCGATTTTTGTTTATGTGGCAGAGAAAGGGCGTTAGTTGTTATTATTCGAACTATCAAATCTCCTTTTTTTTTTCTACAGATCTGGATATATCTGATTCTTCTTATTTTTTCTGCTTCATGGACAAAATTTTACCCAAGGCATTAATTTGGTTGGAAGATTTGATGTTTTTAGATAAAAATGCAACTTTTTTGCTTCTAGATCAATGAAACATATTTCAGCACATACGATGGTTCTTAGTTGGCTTTTTCAGCTTATTTCATGCAACTGGTTCTATTTTTCTTATTCCGTTGATGAAATTGGTTAAAAGGGTGTGGTTAAAGATTCGTGATTTAACATGTGTTCTTTATTGCCAGGGACTGGGGCCTTACTCCACAAGCATTAAGAAGGCCGAGAAGGAAATTAAGGAGCTTGCCAAGAACGTGAATGACTTATGTGGTAAGTGTTTTTATCGGTACCTTTAAGTAGGAACTTTAGATACCAAGGATGGCTCCTGGCTTCTGCTGGCTGCAGCTGTTACATGTCTGCTTCCACTCTTCCAGAGTCCTAGAAACTGTTACAGTAGCAGTTTTAGTATTGCTGAATACTATTTTTTTAAATTTAGACGTGAAGAAAATATTTGCAAGCAATTTAGACATTGACATTTCTTTTCCTATTTCTTGCATTGGTGGTAGGTCAATTTTAGAACATGGACCTAATATATAAATCTCTAGTATTGGTCAATTAAATTGAGGTTCTTCTTTCGTGCAATGGTTTTACCTGACTTGTTGACTTATGTATGTAGTGCCTTTTTCTGTTGATGCTTATAAAAATTTCATTTTTAAGGATCTTGTGTATTGTTTACTACTCATGTGCTAGTAATGTCAAGTACAATTTCAATTCTTATGATGCTGAATTGTTTGATAATATTATTTCATCTACAATCAGGAATTAAGGAGTCAGATACTGGTCTAGCTGCGCCAAGCCAATGGGATTTAGTATCTGATAAACAAATGATGCAGGAAGAGCAACCTCTTCAGGTAGATGTTTTTGGATGTTTTTTTGTTCTTTCTTTTTTTTTCTCACCTTGCGCCTGTTAGATTAGATTCTATATATTTTTTCAATGATTGCTACTTTTTTGAAGGTAGCAAGATGTACAAAGATTATCAATCCAAATACAGAGGATGCTAAATATGTGATAAATGTTAAGCAAATAGCCAAGGTACATTTTCTTGCTTTCTGACATTTATTTCATTTAGTAACCAAATCGATTCTAAAGGTAGCTTCTGTAATTGCAGTTTGTTGTTGGGTTGGGTGACAAAGTCTCCCCAACTGACATTGAGGAAGGAATGCGTGTGGGGTAAGATTTAGTACCTTAAGACTGTTGTCTTATTGTGAATTCTTTGTATAAATCTCTGTTGGACATTTAGTTATTCGAATACTTACTATGTTCATTTTTTAAATTGGACACTTATGGGCCATTTAGAGACTTAGTAAGGATGAGTGGAATAACACGAATACTGAGTACTTATGCAACCAGCTTTCCAGCATTTCTGTTATGCATCACAGGATAATTTTTGGATTGGTCCTTTTTCATCAAAGTTTGTCTTTGAATTCTATAAATCAATTTAAGAGCAATTGTTGAAACATTTTTAAGATGCCTGAAGTGCACTTGATTTGTGGCATGTTAAGCAAGAAATAAAGTTGTCTTATTATTTTTTGTATAACCATATTGACTAAGGCAATAAAGCTATGTTGATGCATACTTCTTTATTTTAGATGAAAAGTTATGTCAGTATTTTGTCTACAATAGATACCAATGTTGTGGCAGAACACATAAAATCACCGTACTGAAATTTTCTGCGTAGAGATATTCCAATAGGGCTATCTTCAATAGATTGTTAACATGCATTTTATTTAAGGTGATTTAATAAAAAGAGAACTTTTCTTCTCAAAAAAATAAAATAAAAAGAGAACTTTTTTAATGTGCAGTTTTTGGTCTTTCTTGCTATCATTTCCAAATTAATAATAAATGGAAAAATATAATTGGATTAATGATAAAATAAATAAAAAGTTGATAGCTGGATAAAATGAAAACTTGTGGAGTTCAGGCGAGCTATGCTAATATTTCCTTATTTTTGATGTGCCAAACTAAGCTATAATTCAGACGAGACATGTTGAACGTATGCTCTTTTATCTATTTTCATATCTTTTTTCTGGGATTGTTGCCACTGAATTTCAATGACAACTTATCATGAAAGAAACATACAATTAAAGTAATAGACAAAATTAACCGAAAAGATAAATATATTACATAAGTTTGTTTTTTGTATCACTACTCCATAAAGATTACATAAGTTAGTTTTTTTATATCATTACTCCGCCTATGGTTTATAGCCGGTCCCAAGCCCGGATAAAGGAGGAGGGTTGTGTTAGGCCCCGACAGCCAGCGTAAAACCCTGTCGAATCGCATGAACATGGATCAACGAATACGGAATGGCGTCGTATGATTCATGTAGCCGACCCCACCTAGTGGGATAAGGCTTTGGTGGTGGTATTACTCCATAAAGAAAAGTAAAGCCTTCTTTCAGGAGATGTTACATAATCAAATAATTTCTACTTTTATCTTATCCATTTTATTCTAGTTTGACTGAAATTACTTTAGGCTAAACTCTTTATAAAAAAACTTAGGCTAAATTTCAATTATTTAACCCACATGCCTTGATATGTGTTGGTGACATTTTCCTCATTCTCATGTAATATGCAGAGTTGACAGGAACAAATATCAAATCCAGATTCCTCTACCCCCAAAGATTGATCCTAGTGTTACAATGATGACAGTCGAGGAGAAACCTGATGTTACATATAATGATGTTGGTGGATGCAAGGAGCAGATAGAGAAGATGCGAGAAGTTAGTATGATATTGTCTTAGCTTTCTAATGTCACAGTCTCTTTTAACCAATTAATCTATAATAATAGGAAGTGGATGATGACAGGAATGTACTAGTTCTACTCCATCTAAGAAGTTTTGTTACATTCTTCTGCCCATAATATCTACAGGTTGTAGAGCTTCCCATGCTTCATCCAGAGAAGTTTGTCACACTTGGAATTGACCCTCCCAAAGGTGTCCTCTGTTATGGTCCTCCAGGGACTGGCAAGACACTACTTGCTAGGGCAGTTGCTAACAGGACCGATGCTTGCTTTATTCGTGTTATTGGAAGTGAACTTGTTCAGAAGTATGTTGGAGAAGGAGCTCGGATGGTTCGCGAACTTTTTCAGGTTCTAAAATCTACGCTGGATAATGATATGCCTCTAGTCGTGCCTTTTCTTTTGTTTTGTGGATTTTGACATATTCTATAAATTTTTCTTGGTGTAGATGGCTCGTTCGAAAAAGGCGTGCATCGTCTTCTTCGATGAAGTTGATGCAATTGGTGGTGCTCGTTTTGATGATGGAGTTGGTGGTGACAATGAAGTTCAGCGTACTATGCTTGAAATTGTTAATCAACTTGATGGTTTTGATGCAAGAGGCAACATTAAAGTTCTAATGGCTACAAACAGGTATACATGTTTACTTTTGTATTACACTGAGGGGATTGCATCTGTGATCTTCCACTTTTGATCACCTAAGAATCCAAGTCTTGAAGTTGTAACTCTCATTCGATTCCCAATGTTTGTTATTTTGGGGTTTTGGGTTATAAAAATGTTGAAAGGAAATCTTAGTGGATGCAAATATTCTGAGTGGCTGCTTGTCTTTGTGCACCCTTTTAAGGTTGACTAATTGAATCCTTCAACTGATGAAAGCAATTTTTGTTGGTTTCCTTTTTTAGCTTCCTTTCCTTATCCTTTTCCCTGTCAGAAAAAAAAGCAAACTAGTTATAATTCCCTTTGGAAAATAAACGTGTTAATTGTTAATGCTGTGTGGTTTTGTGCCCAAGAAATTCAAGATTTCTCTCTTAAACATATTCTTCTGCTGAAGACCACTTTGTAATCCGTTAATTGTATTTCTATGCATCAATGCAGGCCTGACACATTAGACCCAGCATTACTGCGTCCAGGACGCTTGGATCGCAAGGTTGAGTTCGGTCTGCCAGATTTGGAAGGTCGTACACAGATATTCAAGATCCACACTAGGACAATGAATTGTGAAAGGGACATCCGATTTGAGCTGCTTGCACGCCTCTGCCCTAATTCCACTGGTAAGCAGTTACTTTTCAGTTGCATATTGGCTCTGTGTAAAAGTAATATGGATGGATCAGCTTGGCAAAATTTTACAATATGTCTCTGGCTGGTTAAGGTTGCCAAATTGAACAAATCTTTTGTTCCTGTGCTTCATTTTCAATGAGGTTCCTTGGTTCTTTTGTGCAGGGGCTGACATTAGGAGTGTCTGCACTGAAGCTGGGATGTACGCCATCCGGGCGCGAAGAAAGACGGTTACAGAGAAGGACTTCCTTGATGCAGTGAACAAGGTCATCAAAGGCTACCAGAAATTTAGCGCGACGCCCAAGTACATGGTTTACAACTGAAACGAGGTGCCAGGGATTTCGTTGCTTTCATGTTCAGTTTCTAGACCTATATTTCGAACATTTGTTGTCTTTTCTAGAAGCACAGATGAAGGTAGTAAAATGCTTGTAATGATCACTTGTCTCAGGTTTCCTGGAAGAGGAGATGAATTATCGGACAACTAATTTTACTCTTAAATTGTCATTTATTTCCACATGTTATTTCTGGTTCCAGCAGAACATTTTCCACTCACGCTGCTTTTGCAAAATGTTTTTGTGAGCATGGATGGATTGCTGCTTTTCAGTACTTATCTTGGCCGGCAATTTGTCTCGTTTATTTCTGCTTTTATTTTGTGGAAGTTGAGGTGGGTTAATTGAATGGTAATTTGAGTAGCACTACAATAGTAAAACAGGATATTCGTTTAAAAGTTTGAATTATTTATGATTCACATATTTCTAATATTTAAATAAATATATAGGCGCTATTCACATTGTACTTTGAGAATATCATTGACGATATTATTTTGATTAAGTTTACATGAGAAAATAACCTACGTAAGCAAGTCATCAAAATATACTTCCAATGGTTATAAGTATAACTAGTAGATAATGATCAGCGAATCAAGATTAAGTTTATGGATTCAAGTTAATAAACAAGTGGTTGATTGATTTAATGATTGAAATAACATAAATTGTATTAGCATATGAATATTATAGGAAAAATAGATTTTCATTTGCATTGTGGATACAAATATTTTCTAATTTCTTGTTACCCTATATTTATGTTAAAAATCACTCTATTCATTTTGCAACTATTTAATAATTGTTCAAATAATAAGTAAATTAAATATAATATTATAGCCAATATTTTCAATGCAAAACTAATACAATTTTTTTATAACACATCTAAACTTATTAATAATGTTATATGCGTTGTGCATGCAATTCAATGAGGACAAATTTGTAATAAAAATTTTTACCGTCAAGTGATAATTAAGATTTATTCATTTCAATTTCACTTAAATATGGAATTAGTCGAGTGTCAATAATGTTAGATTAGGGTGGCCGGTGAATTTCGATCGAAAAAATAAAATAAAATAAAATCAATTAGAGGCCTAATTACTAAAACTAATTTAGCAATTATTTTATTAAATACTATGTTAACACTACTTTTGTACTTGCTAAACACAATCTAAATCAAGCCGTGCATCCACACATGTACACAGCTCTCTTTTTGTCTCTCTCTTACCTGATTTTATTCTTATTAGAATTAATTTCTATTTTACTGTAGGAAAGAGCAAGCAATGCCATATTGCCATGTCAATTCATGAATTCCCACAGGAGTTCCTCAGCCCAGGGCAGCATGGCCGGTGGAGATTCTCTCATCCAACAGTCGGCAATCGTCGCGGATTTTTGGATAGATCAAAAGGGAAAAGACCATATCTTGCGAGAAGAGAGACAAAGGCGTTGTTAGTTAATGATCAATATGGTCATGATATCAAGAGTTGTCTCTTGATATCAATAGGTGTGAATGTTGGTTGAAAAGATACAAACCCTTGAACAAAGGTGCAATCATTGAATAATAATAAATAGGCGTGGCATTATGGGACGGTAGTGAGCAAAAACACACTAGAATAGTTTATAGAAGAATGAAATATTGCTGCATCCGGATGATTTAATAATCAATTATATTTTATTTTAGCTACTACAAGCGTGGCCTTGATGGCTATATTGCAGTCGCCACCTTCTTCGTTGGTTAAAACTATGCAGCGGTGAGCTTCTTTAATTCTGCATGCTGTTCGTAGTCATCTTCATTGTTTGAACGTCATCAAACACACTAGAATAGTTTATAGAAGAATGAAATATTGCTGCATCCGGATGATTTAATAATCAATTATATTTTATTTTAGCTACTACAAGCGTGGCCTTGATGGCTATATTGCAGTCGCCACCTTCTTCGTTGGTTAAAACTATGCAGCGGTGAGCTTCTTTAATTCTGCATGCTGTTCGTAGTCATCTTCATTGTTTGAACGTCATCTGTCATTTTCTTTTCCCTTTATTTCACAGTATAACAAGAGAGGAGTATGTTGATCCGTGCATACTATAGGACAGTTTGTTAGTTAACGGACGGATACCAAACTACCGGATAATAGGTAAACGGATGAAATATGATGTTTGGCCTATTATCCATCCGAGCTTGATAACTTATTGGACAGATTCGGACCAGACACGGACGGGCTTATCCGTTATGATATCAGGTCGACCAACGGACAGATCGGATTATCCGGTCTGATAAACACAACTATCTGTTATATACTCAGTTGTACTTCACAATTTGATTCTAGTTGACCAAAAGTTGTAGGACACTTTTGTAATGGGCGAAAACTTTTCATCTTTCGTCAAGCTGTTTTGTTGGATTTTCTCTGTTTATTAATTTTTTGTCTAGCTTATATTTCGATGTTTATTCTTGAAGAATATCTATATATTCTCTTGGTATGCGTGTCTGAAGTTTGTTTGCAAGAGCTTTAATTTCTTTATAGTCACGCAAATGTGGGATCTCACTACAAAATTTATTGTGCATGTCATGAAATTTTAATGGAAAGAGTTCTCCCTTTCTGCAACGAGGTAGAGCGCTTAAAGAAAAAAAAAAAACAGAATGGTATGAGGGTATTTAAGATTTAAGATACATCTTGATTCAATTTTTATCTTTTGGAAATAGGATCAATTTTTTCGCTCTCTAAAGATTTAAGGTGCTTAGCATATTTCCTTTTTATTCTCAATTTTGCTAAACTTTTTTTTTCTTGGTTTAAAACCTGACCAATATATGAGAACTTTTCTGATCTTGTAATCCATTATATGTTCTCCTTATGTTAGAAGGATGATATGCCACCTTAGGTTCATATGTTCTTAATTTCTTAGTTATATTCTCAATCGCCTCAAACATCCTGAAAATTCGAATTTAGTTCAAGAATTTATGTGAATTTGGCGTTAAGTGCACCAGTTAAATTTACATATCAATATATTATTTAACAAAATATGCCTTTGTATCTAGTGAAATTTCAAAAGTTTTAAATAGTGATTGATATTGCTCATTGTACGTGTATATGTAGTGTTTTAAATAGAAAATAATTCTCTATTCAGCTTAGCTACGATGGTTAATTTTGTTACGTCTCAAACTTTCAATGTAACAGTATTTCCAATCTATTTGAAGAGTTCGACGTGATTTGTCTTATCATATAGTAGTAGTAGCACCACGATAAAGATGGATTAAAGGATTTGTCTTCAGCTCACTCGATCGATGGAGCCAACAAGAAACATAATTACTGATTGTGTTGAAGCTAATTTTAAGATTTAAATAATTTGATGCAGGAATAAATATATTACGAATAATACTTATTTATATAAAGTTCAATGATTAAGTGACTGATAAGGTACTTTTAAGATTCAAATGCTTCTAAAATATATAAATATTTATTTTAATCATAATATATAAATAGAAATATTATAATGATATGATTTACTAAAGTATGGTGGCCTATACTTCAGTCTCATTAAGTTGAATGACAGAGCATGAGAAAAATAAAAGATTTACTAAATTAAGTTATAACGATAAATTAGCTAGTTTGACAAATTGAATAAGTCAAAGAAATATAAGGTGGATTGTCAAATCATATTTTTTAATTATAAATGGAAGAAATAAAGATTTATATTTTCAAATATTTGATTACCAAAAAGGGATATTTTTCGAATGATTTGTAAATTATTTTTTTGTACTTGTAAGTTTAGTCAAACACTATTTTAAGACAAAAAACTCAAAAGGAGACTATGATCAAATATATTATTTTAATGGTAAACCTTCAATCTTTTGTTTTTCTTATTTCAAATGTAGTATTTCGATTTTTTTTTTGAAAAAATATTGGTAAAGGGGTAAGTAATATTGTAAATAAATATATAAGAAAATAAACAAAATAGCGAAGCATGGGTAAAATTAAATTCTTTTTTGTTAGTGCTAGACATTTTTATCTTTATCTAATAAAATAGAGCGAAGATTATTTTTCGGAGTCACAAAAGTGACACCCAATTTAAAAAGGTAAACAGATATGTATTTCAATAATTTAAAGATGAAAAATGTCATTTGGTAAATGGCTATAAATATCTATGTTAGTGGATGCATATATTCGTTTTCTTTTTCCTGTGACCTAATATATATATATATATATATATATATATTTTAATTTTTATTCATTAATTTTAATCTTACGGCACCACGAATAAAACTCCAACTTTAAGGCGCAACGACGTAATAAATAAAGAAAAGAACTTGATATATATATATATATATATATATATATAGGTAAATACACGAGAACTGAAGCACGACAAGTGGTGAAATATTTTGACGGCACATGTCAACTAATAATAATTAACATAATTAAGAAGTTTAAACCTAGAAGATAAAGCTAATCTTATTTTTAGAATTAAAAATAATATAAAATAAAAATTCAGTTTAAATTTAAAAGATAAAACTAATCTTAGAAAGTTTGTTACGTAAATAAAACTCAATATTAATAATATACAATACATGAAAAAGTCAGATAAATAATATTATTTTAGAAATTAATCTTCAATTATAATCACATCATGGCTCAAGACATCATATATATTTATTCATAGAGAGAGGAGAGGTGGGATGTGGAGTAAAATTATTCCATTTAAAACATAATTTATTATTTCAGAAAATTAAAAATATTTAAATATATAATTCAATTTGAGTCATATTAAGATTAAATATTTTTATCAATTTGAGTATGATTAAAATAAATATTATTTTCTTTCTAAAATATATTATGTAAGTACAAAATAATTTGTTATTTTCGGAGTTAAAAAATAATATAAAATAAAAAAACCAGTTTGAGTCAAATTAAGGTTAATTTTTTCTTTTTATCCATTTGAGTATATTAAAATAAATTATTTTCTTTCTCAAAGATATTTTGTAAGTATTTTTTATTTTCTAAATTTAAAAATAATTTGAAATAAATAATTCTATTTGAGTCAAATTAAGATTAATCTTTCTTTTTTTATCAATTTGAGTATGATTAAAAGTAAATAAAAATAATCTTATAATAGTATGTTATATAAGGTAACAAGAGTAAAAGAAATAATTTGTTATTTTTGGAACTAAAAATTTATAAATAAATAATTTAATTTGAGTCAAATTAAGTTTAATATTTCATTTCTATCAATTTGAGTATGATTACAAGTAAAAATAATTCCTATTTAAAAAATAACTTGTCATTTTTTGGAATTTAAAAAATAACTTAAAATAAATAACTTAATTTGAGCCAAATTAAGGTTAATCTTTCTTCTTTTACCAATTTGAGTATGATTTAAAGGAAATAAGTATTATCTTATAATGGTTTGTTGTATAAGGTAAGGAAAGTAAAATAAATAATTCAATTTGAATCAAATTAAGATTAATCTATCTTCTTTTATTAATCTGAGTATGATTAAAAGTAAATATAAAGAATCTTTTTTTTTAAAGTTTAAACTAGCTATTGATGAAACATCTGAATTGTCAAAATATAAGAGATGACAGACCCCCTCCGGAGGGGAATCCGCCCAAAAAACGTCATGATCTTGACGACGTGCCAAATTCACAAATAATGAGCAATAGAGTTGGCTTTCCAATTACACTGAGAGAGTTTCCATTGAACAAAAGATGTTAGTAAGAGTTTAAATTCTGAGATTATCTGCCTAATGGTTCATGGAGGCGAAAATCCATCCTTCAGGGTGCAAACAATAGTTTGGAAATCAGATTCAATGTGCAACATGTTAATTCCAAGTTGGAGACTGTGCTTGACACCCGCCAAGATAGCCTGTGTCTCTAACTCTAGCACCTAGTTGCTCCTACACGCAAGGGCATCTACAGCAAAGAAAGAGGAATCGTGAGAGCGAATAATGAAGCCAACACACCCAATATTCCCAATATGGATAAGTTATTCATCTGTGTTTCTTCCACCCCTCCGTAGGGGGCTTCCACCTAGACAATGGATGGCCGTGGCGGTGGGGTGCCTCAAGTACTTGGCATTCAACATATTCAGTGTAATTAGACAAAGCTCGCTGCCAAACTAAATCAGTGGTTGCCTGCTTAGAATTAAACAGAACATCATTCCGAGCAGATCATATGCCCCAAAAATAGAGGGCTAAGATGGATCTCAATTTAGTTTTGAACTAGGGTTCAAGGTGGAACCCTCAGACAACCAGGAACTAGAATGCCACTGGGGAAGTAGTTCAAACCTAAAATTCAGCTCAGATTGAACAATAGACCAGAGAGAGAAAGAGAAAGGGCACAAAGAGAAAAGATGCTCCACAGTTTTCAGCTAATAACAACATAGTTTGCAGGAGGGGTTACTTGAGGGAATAAATCGTAAAATGATATCACATGGGAAGCCTCTTATGTAAAAGTTACTAAAAAAAAATTGGATTTTTGGTGCAACCTTGATTTTCCACAGAACTTTCGAAGCAGGCCTTCCAAGCATGGCAAGCGGTAAAGGTTTGTCCACAAGGAATTGATAGACAGAATTAATTTTAGTAGCACCATGGGTATGCTTCACCCATCGGCAACTTGGAAAGATAAGTAGATAGTACTAATACAATTTAAAAGGTCAAGACCAAACATGTGAGTAAGTAATTCAAAGTTCCAGCAATTATTACAGATAAGTTTATTAATCTTCATAGAATAAGAAATCAGATTCACATTGACATATGTAGGCATCCAAGCAAGAGGCATTGGGAAGACCCAGGGGTCTAAGTAGACAGATGTATGATTGGACCCGAAGTCCAAGTTTAATGTGTTCTAGAGAATGGAGAATTGTTCTCCATCCCCAAGCCGAGGAATTAGAACATTTGGAAGGAGTCCAATGGTGCACCTAACTAGATTTATGTGTAACCAATTGAACCCGAGGAGAATTCTACTTGTTCAGTATGTCAAGTACCCTTTTGACAAGTAAAGCAGTTGTGATATGAGATAGATTCTTTATGCCCAAACCCCCCACACATTTTGGGTAATTGAATACTTTCCCAGTTGATTAGGTGAGCCCCGTTCTTACCTCTTGTAGGGACCCAAAAAAAAGACATGTTATGCTTTTCAATAACCCGCAGGATGCCATTAGACATGTAGGTAGAGCTCAGGGCATATATAGATATAGAATTAAATACAAAATTAATTAGTGTGACTTTACCAGCTTGATTTAATAGCAATTGTTTCCATCCAGTGATTTTATCCACTATAGGACTCTGAGCTTTCATAGGTATATGTTTGTAAGAGATTTGGACTTCAAGGTAGGAAAAAGGATAAGAACCAACTTTATAGTTGAGGATGTTTTGGATAATGTTTTTTCTATTTGTGGCCAGCTTAGGTGGATAGTATATTTTTGTTTTGGTATAGTTCACCTTTTGGGTTGTCAACTTTTCATAGTTTGTGAAGATCTGCTTTAGAACCTTACAATTTTATTTAGTGACAGCAACAGAGATGAGGAGGTCATCAGCATACATCAAGTGACTTAGTTTGAAGGTGTTTATTGAAAAAGGAATAAGGGTGCCATTGGTGGTGTGCTGGTCAATCAAGGATGTGAGCACTTGAGAGACATGAAAAGATAGAGGGATATGAGATCTCCTTGCCTAATGCCCTTAAATCTAGTAAAAATCCGAGAGGCAGACTTATTTATGTTACAAGTAAAGATATGAGATTTAATACAAATGAGGACCCAATTGATGAATGCTATAGGAAAGTCCATATTAGTTAAGGTTTGCTCAACAACAGCCCAAGAGATTATGTCAAAGGTCTTCTCCATGTCAACCTTGAACAAGAGGAATTTTTTCTGCCCTGGGAAATAGAGTGAGCAAGTTCTTAGGCTACCATGATGTTATCTTAGATGGACCTGTGAGAGATAAATGCTGATTGGGAGGGATCAATGAGATAATCCAGAGTGAGCAAGTTCTTGGGCTCCTGGGCTTTCACCTCAAACTTACCCAAGATATTCTTATTCCACTTGATGGTTTTTTCCTTAATGGTGTTGAGAATATTGTTAAGCTCACAGTTGAATGAATGTTTGGCCCACTCGCGCTAACGATCTCCTTAGGTTCATCATGATCAAACCAGAAAGCTTCGTACTTAAAGGATCTGGGTCTTCTACTCAAGTGAGTGATTGTTAGGATCAGATGGGAATCAGAGGCAGAGCATGAGAGTGTTTGTATTTTAACTTCTGGGTAGGATATCAGCCAATGGCTATTGACAAGTACCCTATCAAGTCTGCATAGGATTCTAGTAGCGTCGGATCTATTGTTGCACCATGTAAATCTAGGCCCGTAAGTATTGAGGTTGGTGAGGCCATAAGTGTGCATGAGGTTTTTCAGAGCTTGGATTGATTTCATGAGTTTGAAAGTGGATCCACTTTTTTTATCGTGATGAGTGATTAAGGAATTAAGATCGCCAACAATAGCCCACGGGATGTTATCCATATTCAAATTAGATAGTTCACTTCAAATATTTAAACCTTTCAAAAGGAGAGTACTAGCATATATGCAATAGAGAAGGAAGGAAGAAGCACTATGGGAAACAACAACATGGATAATTTGTGATGAGGTATGGAGCGGTGTCACTTGGGTATCCTTGCCCCGCCAGGAGACGAGGATGCCACCGGAGGCATCGTTCCCGGCCTGGAAATGCCCCATCCATGCACGTCCCAGGCGATGGATGACCTTTGTGGATTCACGATGATTTGTATGTGTCCACAGGTGTTTGGGAGTTCACGGCGAAGAGAATCCACAGATGGACCATCGCCGACAAAATGAGCGATGAGGCATTGTTGCAGTTCCTCTGATTTGTTCCTGAAATCATCAAGTGAGATTTCAATTTCCCCAGTGATGACTTCCTTGATACTTCAGAGTTGATTTTGTGACATGGCGGCACTCGACCGTGCTGGTTCCGTCGGACGACGTTAGCCCAAGAGGGCCGGTGTGTTGTATTATCCACCGGCTCGTTGACATTAGCCATTTGGACAGTGGACCTCGCACTGGGGGTGATTGTAGTGCCGGTGGAGTTGGGGACTTGGCAGTTCGACGATGAAGGGGCAAGCTTGGGGGGTGATCTGGCATAGCAATATGATCTCTCACGTCGACAATAAGGGAGCTCGACTAGGGCAGAGAGGTAGAGGAAAAGGGTTGGGGTCTAAAGGTTTGGGCGAAACAGGGTCCATGTGAGGTGTGTGTGTGTGTGTGTGTGGGGGGGGGGGGAGGGGGTTGGTTAGGGCATTTTTTTTGGCTTCTGATCTTTTGATAAGAAGCTTAACTTTTATTTTTTAAAGAATCTTATAATAGTATGTTATATAAGGTGATAATTTGTTATTTTCTGAACTAAAAAAATATAAATAAATAATTTAATTTGAGTCAAATTAAGTTTAATATTTCATTTATATCAATTTGTGTATGATTACAATTAAAAATAATTCCTATTTAAAAAATAATTTGACATTTTCCAGAATTTAAAATAAATAATTTAATTTCAGTCAAATTAAGATTAGTCTTTCTTCTTTTACCAATTTGAGTATGATTAAAAGGAAATAAATATTATCTTATAATAGTTTATTATATAAGTTAAGTAAAATAACTAATTCATTACTTTCCTTTTTTAAAGGAATTTAAAAATAATTTAAAATAAACAAATCAATTTGAGTCAAATTAAGATTAATCTTTCATTTTTATCAATTTGAGCATTATTACAAGTACTAATAATTCCTTTTAAAACATAATTTGTTATTTCTGCAATTACAAAATAATTTAAAATATATAATTCAATTTGAGACATATTAAGATTAATCTTTTCTTTTTATCAATTTGATTATGATTAAAATATATAATAAAAAATTCATTATACAAGTTTAATATAGATGAATATTAAATAAAAATATTATATTAGATTTAAGTAGCTAGAATTTAGAGCATTCGTTTTGAACAAATAAATAAAATATAGCAATGAATCTTTATTTCAAAATTATTTGATACTTAATTATATTTGGAATTTTTTCATATTATATATGAAATATGTATTATTATTATTATTATATTATTATTATTATTGGATTTCACAATAAAAGCAAAAAATGTTATAATAATTTTTTTATATAAGCCTCATAATAAAATATGACCAATTCTAAAAAGTAAAACAAATTTAACTTGAAGCAGGAGTCGCTTGATGATAGTTTTTTTTTTCAAATTGCATTATATAGTAAGATTTGTATATCTGCAAATATAGATTAAATACGCAAAAGTAAATTAAATTTGAATAAAAGTAGAAGCCTTTATTTTCATATATTTCCAAAATAATACATAATATAATTTGTCTAAACAGATGAAAATATTGTGCGCTTACAACCTATTAGTGGAATGTCTAGCATCAGATGTAACTTGTCTAAACAGGATTAGATACGAAGAAACAATAAAATCTACTTAAAATCAAAATGAAGGTAAATTAAAAGTAAGAACAGGAATCTAAAATAGTTGACTAGTAGGATATTAAGACTAATAATAAAGGTGAAGGACGAAAAGTTCTAGAGTTATAATCGCTAGCTCGATTGTGATGTGCGAATGTTGAAACTAATATATGATGGTCGATTAAGATAATGTAAATAAATGTGCAATTAAGGAATAATCTCACCGGGGTGATTAGATGTGATCGTGAATGCTTTAAACGGTGATGCTCAGCAAATGCGGTGGTAGATAACGTCCAATGTCTCCACCCTTGTGTCATCGTTCGTTGGTGGAGGTTCTTCAAGTGCAGGAACGTTCTTATATTGAAGTTGGGAGTTGTGTTGCTTATTGTCGTGGATATTAGAATGATTCTTAATTCGCCATTGGACTGATTTGGTTGGTGCTTTTGGCGTCGGTAATGTGCTTCTTTGTTTTCCTTTGATTTGCCACTGTTGTGTTGTAGTCGGAGATATCTTTGTTGAAGTTGGTGATGTGCTTTCTCTCCTTTGTAAATTTTGAATTTGTGAATATGTGGCCGCCGATGTTAATGGCAATGAAATCGGTATTGGTGACGAAGTTTGGGTAATAAGGACCTCTGAAGGCCAGCTTCTCCTTCATACTTGTCCATCTTCAATGAAGTATTCACTTGTATCCCTTACATGACATTGCGTAGTTGCTATCCTTGCTGAAGACTTTGAACCTTGGATGCCCTCTTCTTTGATATGAATGTTGATGGTGGCATGGGCACATGATGATAGTTGAGCTCTCGTCGATGTGCTTTGGAGATTTAGCGCTTAGAGAAGTCAATTGCGCAACTTGACTCTCTAATGCATGCAACTTTGCTTCCAACGCATCAAACTTGAGCGTCGAAGAGTCGAAGAGAGTCGTCTATTTCGATTTGCTTATGGATTTGTGTTAATTGGGCCATCAAATTTTGAATGTGTTGATGTTGAATTTGAAGTTTCTTTTTTATTGTTGTAATAATTTGTCCCATCATCTCTTCAAGGACAACTTTTGGCTTAGTAGAAGATTTTGATTTGCGAAGAGTTCTAACATACTCTTGCGTCTCCTCACTTCGATGCCGCAAATTTGAAAGTTCTCTCCAGATTATCCATTTGATAGCTTTGTGTGGAGAGTTGCTTCAATAAAGGACTCAATTTATTTGTGATGATGCTTTTCGAATCCATGGAGAAGTCTTCACAAGGATATGGTTGGGGCATCTTTGCATTATTTTTGCTTGATGAAGCTTTGCAGGACTTTTATCATGTTGGACAACAACTTGTTTTTCCTCGATGTGTTGGATGGTGGACGTTTTCTTCTTTCCCATTGAGGATGTAATAATATGAGCGTGATAGTTGAGTCGTGTACGAAAGATGTAAACTTGAAAACTTAACACAACTAAAAGAAAAGATAAAAGCAAAAGAAAAATAAAGTCTCAAAGTAGTATAAAATAAGAATAGTAAGTAAAGAATAATTCTCCAGCAATGGCACCAAAAACTTGATGCGAGAATTGATAACAATTAAATGCTAGCAAGTGCACTAGTCGCTCAAATAATAAAGTCTAAGAGTAGAGTGTCGAACCCACGATGAATTAATTTACTTAACTAAACTAATTTTAGCAGCTAATAGGAGATGGCATAAAGTTTGTGTAAAAGAGTACATAAAATAAAATAATAGAAAAATAAAGACTAAAACTAATGATGCGTGGGTCCTTAGGTTAACCTATAATGATTAGAACAATTTATATTTCTATAAAATCAAGTATAGGTATGAAGTTCAGGTTTAGCTTTTAGATGGATTAAGGACACTAAAAATCCGATCTCCCGCACGGATAAATCAACTATCTTAAGACAATAATAATATAAAAGTATTCCACACAGATATACCTTCAGTTATATTGAACTTAAGATACAATGCGTTGTAATCCCTATACTACACAATCGTCCGCATGAGTCAATTCATGCAGACCGCATAATCTAATATGCCACATAATTTTTATTAAATTACGACATGCTTTGCTTCAACATAAAAGTTAAGAATCAATTCGAACCGAAAATAATGAATTAAGAATTGATTACTCCTCACAGTCAATAATCAATCTAGAAATCATTAAATTCTAAAGAAGGGCATTATGCACAGCAACCGTGTACATAAACACTAAACTAATTATTTGATTAATCAGAAATAAAAAATTGTTCATACATTAAATTCTTCCAACTAAAACTAAATGATAAAATGAAAACTAATAATCTTAGATGCTAAGATAGATATATTAAATATGAAAATCTAAAGTATCATCCCAAACATAATATAGTATAGAAAGTACTCCGCGGAAACGATGAAAAGTCACTGCACAATCCTCGCACGAGCCTATTGCATAGAGGTCTTCTCCTTCGTTCTTCAGAAGTGCTCATTCATTCCTGGCTTATAGGATTCGGTTGCAGGCCCGAGCATGTTCTCTTCTGGTTGTAGAAGGCCTCTATTTATAGGGGTTCAAGTTTTCACATGATTGGAGAAGAAACATAAATCTTTTCTTATTCAAAATAAGGAAAATTCGGAGTTGATTTAGTTCTGAAATTTTGACCTTGTCAAACTTCAAAATTTGAGCCGTAATATGTTTCCAAATCATTTTAGGATCATATAATATGAGTAGGAATCCTTGTGCACTTCAAATTCTTCCAAAAATGTGTTCAAAACTCGAATCTAGGCTTTGTCATGGTCGGTTACGACGATTTAACAACCTAAATAGAGTTTGAATCGAATTGAAAATGGGTTTTACAGTGTTGAAAACATGGATTTCACGGCGCGTGAAGGTCTGATCACCGCCGTTTCTCAGGCACCTTTCTGGACGGGAGAAAATGCATTTTAACAGCCCATAATTGAGTTTCACAGCGCTGTTCATGGCCCGTTTGAATTCAGTCACGACCCGTGAAAAGTGTTATTTCAGCATTGCTTCAATATTTTCCACTTTTTGGCTCCGTTTGAGTTCCGATTTGAGCGTGGTTTTCTTCGTTGACTTCGTAATTCAATTTTCTTGCTTCTTAGATAATAAAATACAAGATTTTGGTAGATTTTTATTTTTATAAAATTAATATAAATAAGCCCATAAAATAATGCATGCTATTAGAAAATAATTCGGAATGAGATTAAATGCATGGCTAAATATTTGTTAAATTTTGCATGCATCAGTTTAAAACCTGACAAATATATGAGAACTTTTTTCCTCTTGTAATCCATCATATGTTTACGTTATGCTAGAAGGATGATATGCCACCTTAGGTTGGTATGTTCTTAAACTCTTAATTATATTCTCAATCACTTCGTAGATCCCGAAAATTTGCATTTAGTTCAAGAATCTATGTGAATTTGACTCGTTAAGTGAAACAATCAAATTTATATGCAGATGCGTTAAAATGATGTAGCAAAATAAAATCACTAGCAAGTGCACTAGTCGCTCAAGTAATATAGTAAAAATGAGTAAAGAGTGTCGAACTCACGAGGAATATTATTAATTCAATATCTGAATTTATAAATTAATAAGAGAGGAAAATATGGATTTTTGAAAAAGGGGTTTTGTAAAATAAAATAAAGAAAATAAAGAAAAGATAATGTAGTGGTGTTGAAGTTAGGCCTTAGGATGAAAATAGATCAGGATAAATATTTGAACCATAAAAGATAAATTTAATCTTTAATGATGGGTTAGAGTCCTCCTAAATTATTAACTTGACATAATTAAATTACGGTCTCCACAAATTGGCATCCCCTCAATCTAAGTATACAAATTAAACTATCTTAATTTAATAAGAATTAAAGTCTCCACAAATTAGCATCCCGTCAAATCATATTAAAACTAAGACGCATTAAATTGGATTCCCTAGACTATTAATCACTCCACAAATTGGTATAGATTAACAGACCACACAAACTTGATTCTCCACACATTAGTTATCAAATTTATGTCAATTATTAATTTCAAATCAATTAATTTAATTAATGAATTCTGAAATCAAATAGTCCACAAACTGATAATTACTCAACTCAGAAATCCAAATAATTAAATTAAAAGCACTAAGCACAATTAACTAATTGAACAGAAAAGATTAAAACAAATAATATAGGATCCAAATAGTTTCCCTTTAATAATAATCTCCTAACATGAAATAAATAGAAATATGGAGTTCATCCTAGAAATTCTGGAGAGATAACAATAAAATAACAATAATAATTGGAAGAATTACACCAAGAATAAAATAGGATTCTCAAATCTGGGCAGACTCTCGAACTTGATCAGAGTCGCGATCAACTTCCAGTCGTCGCACCTCTTCCCTCTTAGTCGTAGCCTACAGAGTTCATGATCCGCTGTGGAAGAAACCTGAACTCTCCTCTTTTTATAGGTGTGGACGGTCTTTAATTGGATCACAGTCGTGATATCGTACGGCCGAGTTTAACTTGAGTCGGATAAAACTTAAGTGGCTTATGACTCTATCCAATTTGACGATAAAAGTGTCACGGCTGATAAAATCTATCCATTTATTTTGCACGTGATCTGTAACTCTCGGCCACAAAATCCAGTTTGCGCCAAGGATTGGAGTTATCGGCCGATAAAAGCTTAAGTTGGTTAAGGATAGGGTTTGATTTTGCGGCCGATAAACTTTGGTGATATGGATTTATCGGACGATATGCTACTTTGTATTAGCCGATATGTTGGAGTTCTCGAGCGATAAGATGGAGTTGGATTTATTGGCCGATAATCGCTTCGTATCGGCCGATAAACTTTGTTGATATGGAGTTTTGCCCCCACGATTGGAGTCCTCGGCCGATACGTTGGAGTTCTCGGCCAATAATATTCATCTCCCTTTATGTTTTGCGACCGATAAACATAAACTAACGACTTGCGGCTAATAATTCAACTTGATAAATCAGCCTTATCGGCTTTTCCTGCAAAATAATTATCAAATTTTAATTAATCCATCAACAATTAAAATATTTAGAGAATAAATAATTAAAATCAATAAATCCGAAATTATGATTAAAAATGATTAAAAATGATGCATGCCATGATCAAATTATAGAAAAATTTATTAAAATAATAATCTAAAATATGTCATATTTTGCATGCATCATACGCCAATATATTATTTAACAAAATTTGCCTTTTGTATCTAATGAATTTTCAAAAGTTTTACATAGAAAATAATTCTCTATTCAGCTCAGCTACGATGGTTAATTCTGTTACGTCTCAAACTTTCAATGTAACAGTACTTCCACTCTATTTGAAGAGTTCGACGTGATTTGTTTTATCATATAGTAGTAGTAGTAGCACGATAAAGATGGATTTAGGATTTGTCTTCCGCTCACTCGACCGATTGGGCCAACAAGAAACATAACTACTGATTGTGTTGAAGCTAATTTTAAGATGTAAATAATTAGACGCATGAATAAATATATTACGAATAATTCTTATTTATTTAATGTTCAATGACTAAGTGACTGATAAGGCACTTTTAAGATTCAAATGTTTCTAAAATATACAGATAAAAAATATTTAAATTAATCATAATATATAAATAGAAACATTCTTTTTTAATTTCTATTCATTAATTTTAATTTTAAGGCGTAAGACAAAAAATATTTGATTAGTGAGCGTATACTAAAAAATATCAAGAAAGCAACCCTAACTTTTTACCGTTGCACGCAAAGATTTTAATCTGCCATACGAGCGCTGCGCTCTCCTCTCCTCCCTTTATATTTCTCTGTTCTGTAAGACTTGATCCCTCTTTCTGCCTTCTCTCTGCGGATTCGCTCTGCTCTGCTCTCTCTCTCTCTCTCGCTCTCTCTGTGCTCTCAAGAAAGAAACCTGTCGTTCTGCTCTCTCTCTCTCTCTCGCTCTCTCTGTGCTCTCAAGAAAGAAACCTGTCGTTGAAGAAAGACGGTGCGCCTGTTCTCTCTGATCATGTGGGAAGCAATGCCGTTCTCCCCCTCGCCGTGGGCACCGGCCGATCCCACTGTCGACCCAGAGCGCCAAGATAAGCTTCTCTGTTTGATGCAGTCGGAGATCTTTCGCCTGGAGAGCTCGACCTTCTACCGCAGGTTTCTCCTCCGGCTGCGGAATCCTCGGGTCCAAGAATACCTCGATGGGGCGTTGGGCGGCACGTCGGCGTTCGACATGGTCGTCTACGGCGTGGGAAGCTTCGAATCCTCCGAAAAGTCGCGGCTCCAGCTGGCACTTGCCATCCTCCTCCGCTGGGAGCTCAACCCTAAGAGCGCCGAGTTGTTCGACCCAGTGCTTTCCGGCACGGAGTGCGCGGTGGCTGCGGCGCTGGGCTTCACGGTGGCGACGGTGAACGAGCACGGCCGTAGGGAGGTGCAGGCTGTGCCGACGCTGTTCTACATGCCGCACTGCAGCGTCCAGCTCTACGACGCGCTGATGCAAACCAACTGGGACGGGGGGCTGAGGCGCATGGTGGTGCTCGGCAACAGTTTTGCGGACTACGAGTGCGACGCTGTGAAGCGCGGCTGTCGTGGCATCCAAAAGTTTGGAACTCATGTCCTCCGGGCGCGATCCAGCGGTTTTGTCCGGGAGCTCGACATCGCGGCCAAGAAGAAGCCTTGCACTCGCACTCGTCCTCGAACTCGCACTCGCAGGCAGCAGGGGGAGGTGGTCGAAGACGAAGATGAAGATTCCGCCATTTTTGATGCTTTCGTCTTGACCAGTTGGCACTTTTTTCCTTGTTAAATTAGTTAGTTAGTTAGTTCATTAATTAATTACAGAGGAGGTCGACATTTTCTTTCTTGTTTGTCGATTAGGAACAACTTCAAAAGCATTGAGAAGGCCGAGAAGGAAATTAAGAAGGTGAATGACTTATGTGGTAAGTGTATTTATAGACTCGAGACATTTGATAAATTGTGTCAAGTCTCTCGGTACCTTTAAGTAGGAACTTTAGATTCCAAGGATGGCTCCTGGCTTCTGCTGGCTGCAGCTGTTACATGTCTGCTTCCACTCTTCCAGAGTCCTAGAAACTGTTACAGTAGCAGTTTTAGTATTGCTTAATACTTTTTTTTTTAATTAAAACCTTAAGAAAATATTTGCAAGCAATTTAGACATTGGCATTTCTTTTCCTATTTCTTGCATTGGTGGTAGGTCAATGTTAGAACTTGGACCTAATATATAAATCTCTAGTATTGGACAGTTAAATTGAGGTTCTTCTTTCGTGCAATGGTTTTATCTGACTTGTTGACTTATGCTGTAGTGCCTTCTTCTGTTGATGCTTATAAAAATTTCATTTTTAAGGATCTTGTGTATTGTTTACTACTCATGTGCTAGTAATGTCAAGTACAATTTCAATTCTTGTGATGCTGAATTGTTTGATAATATTATTTCATCTACAATCAGGAATTAAGGAGTCAGATACTTGTCTAGCTGCGCCAAGCCAATGGGATTTAGTATAACAACAACAACAACAAAGCCTTATCCCACTAGGTGGGGTCGGCTACATGGATCATACGACGTCTTCGTTGATCCATGTTCATAAGATACGACAGGATTTTATACTGGCTGTCGGGGTCTAACACAACCCTCTTCCTTTATCCGGGCTTGGGACCGGTTATAAAATATAGGCGGGGATTTAGTATCTGATAAACAAATGATGCAGGAAGAGCAACCTCTTCAGGTAGATGTTTTTGGATGTTTTTTGTTCTTTCTTTTTTTTTTTTCTCACCTTGTGCCTGTCAGATTAGATTCTATGTATTTTTTTCAATGATTGCTACTTTTTTGCAGGTAGCAAGATGTACAAAGATTATCCGTCCAAATACAGGGGATGTTAAATATGTGATAAAAGTTAAACAAATTGCCAAGGTACATTTTCTTGCTTTCTCATTTATTTTTCATTTAGTAACCAAATCGATTCTAAAAGTTGCTTCTGTAATTGCAGTTTGTTGTTGGGTTGGGTGACAAAGTCTCCCAACTGACATTGGAGAAGAAATGCGTGCGGGGTAAGGTTTAGTACCTTAAGAGTGTTGTCTCATTGTGAATTCTTTGTATAAATCTCTTATGGATATGTACTAGTTTGACTCCATCTAAGAGGTTTTGTTACATTCTTCTGCCCATAATATCTTCAGGTTGTAGAGCTTCCCATGCCTCATCCAGAGAAAGTCTCACTTGGAATTGTCTCTCCCAAAGGTATCTATCCTCTGTTATGGTCCTCCAGGGACTGGTAAGACAACTTGCTAGGGCAGTTGCTAACAGGAACCGATGCTTGCTTTATTCGTGTTATTGGAAGTGAACTTGTTCAGAAGTATGTTGGAGAAGGAGCTCGGATGGTTCGCGTACTTTTTCAGGTTCTAAAATATACACTGGGTAATAATATGCCTCTAGTGGTGCCTTTTTCTTTTGTTTTGTGGATTTTTACATATTCTATAATATTTTTCTTGGTGTAGATGGCTCGTTTGAAAAAGGCTTGCATCATCTTCTTCGATGAAGTTGATGCAATTGGTGGTGCTCGTTTTGATGATGGAGTTGGTGGTGACAATGAAGTTCAGCGTACTATGCTTGAAATTGTTAATCAACTTGATGGTTTTGATGCAAGAGGCAACATTAAAGTTCTAATGGCTACAAACAGGTATACATGTTTACTTTTGTATTACACTGAGGGGATTTCATCCGTGATCTTCCACTTTTGATCACCTAAGAATCCAAGTGTTGTAGTTGTATTACACAGATATCCAAGATCCACACTGGGACAATGAATTGTGAAAGGGACATCCGATTTGAGCTGCTTGCACGCCTCTGCCCTGATTCCACTGGTAAGCAGTTACTTTTCAGTTGCATGTTGGCTCTCTGTGTAAAAGTAATATGGCTGGATCAGCAAGCTTGGCAAAATTTTACAATGTCTCTGGCTGCTTAAGGTTGCCAAATTGAACAAATCTTTCGTTCCTGTGCTCCATTTTCAATGAGGTTCCTTGGTTCTTTTGTGCAGGGGCTGACATTAGGAGTGTCTGCACTGAAGCTGCTGGGATGTACGCCATCCGAGCGCGAAGAAAGACGGTTACAGAGAAGGATTTCCTTGATGCAGTCAGTGAACAAGGTCATCAAAGGCTACCCTCCCGGTATGGACCCGAACTACTACAGGGGAATTGCTTTCTTGTTTTAGCCCGGGGGTCCGAAGCTTTCGCTCGCTTGCAGGATTCACTTGAACTCCTCTCAAGACCGAGAATCTTATCTCTGCAAAACCTGTGGGAACAATAGAGTTTAAGTGTAACAGCCAGCAAAAGATAAAAAAAAAAAAAAAAAAGAATCGGTCAACAGAATTAAGAGATAAAAGTCGAATAGGAGTGGAGATAAATGTTATCAGATTTAACGATATCAGATTAATCACGAGAAGAGTCTTATATGAGGGAAACTAATCAAGCATTAAATCTATTTATTCCCTCAACCTCACGACCTCTCTCTTCCCTCTTCCAAGATTGCTGATCTATGCGTGACCAGAGAAGGGAGAAATAATTCTTCCAAAGAGGAAAGGGGCGCAAGGAGTTCGAAGAGAGGACAGGAGACACGGGTGATAATTAACCGCGAATCGAGGTGGGTGAATCGAAATCACCTTGCATGACCTCTGAATTATCCTAATTCATGCCCTCATAGTTATGAAAAGAAAAGAGTATGAATATGATTCAAGTTATTATTTTTAATTGTTTGATTTCTTGAATTCTTTGATTGGTTGATTGTAGCATGCATAGTTATTTTCTGCTTGTTATATTTCTGTGTTATTGATTGCTAAGGTGTACGATTTAGATAGGGATTTTGTTTTCGGTTTTAAAAAAAAGATAGAGAATTTCGGCCGTAAAGGAAAAAAAAAAAAATAATAATGTAGATGAGTTTTACGGCCGAGAAGTTGGGAGAGAGAATAGAGTTTCGGCCGTAAAAGAGGAGAGAGAAGAGAGTTTTGGCCGTAAGGAAAAGAGGAGAGAGAAGAGAGTTTTGGCCGTAAGGAAAAGAAGAGAGAGAATAGAGTTTCGGCCGTAAAAGAAGAGAGAGAAGGGAGTTTCGGCCGTAAAAGAGGAGAGAGAAGAGAGTTTTGGCCGTAAGGAAAAGAAGAGAGAGAAGGGAGTTTCGGCCGTAAAAGAGGAGAGAGAAGAGAGTTTTGGCCGTAAGGAAAAGAAGAGAGAGAATAGGGTTTCGGCCGTAAAAAGAAGAAAGAGAAAAGAAGAGGGAGATAAGGGAAATAGGTTGTTACGGCCGAAGAGTTAGATTTCGGCCGTAACGGGATAGGCCGTAACGAAATAGGCCGTAACGGATGAGCGCAATAGGTGATGGCCGTAACGAAATAAGAGTTGGATTATTACGGCCGAAATAGCAAAGAAAATAGGGTTTTTACGGCCGTAACGTAATCAAGGTTAATTTTTACGGCCGTAACGTAATAAAGGTTAATTTTGGTTTTTACGGCCGTAACGTAACAAACGCTAATTCTTATGGCCGAGAAAAATGAAAGGACTTTCGGGCGTAAAATTTAAAGAATTAGGGTTTTACGGCCGTAAGGTGGAGGAGATTCTTTGGACGAAAAATCCAACAAAATTTACCTATAAATCTCTCTTTATTTTGATATGAATATTATTGATTTTCCTTATAATTCCAACATGAACTCTTTGTCTTGATTTATCTCATATCGATCATATCTCCTTCATCATATGACACAAAGAATGAAAAGATATTCAAAGTGATTAATAAGTTCAGATGAAAGAGTAATGATGGGTTGCCAGTCCAAGCCAAGTGCATCAAGATAAGGGTCGCTCCCTTGGTCATGGTTTGATCACCCATTGACCCGCACAAGGCCGTATCGTTTGCTGGGCACACCCCAAGAATTAAAGGCACCTCAAAGTCACCCTGATTGTTAATTAATAACCAAGATCGACAAGCATGTTCATGTTCATGTTCAAGTTCAAGTTCAAGTTCAAGTTCAAGTTAAGTCAAGTATGTCATGATTCCAAGTTTACTATGTACTATTGATCCTTATGATTCATGATATCGCTGATCTTATCCTTATTATGATCCATGATACTTATATGTCATCTTTCATGTTCAAGTTAAGCCTGATTAATTATCGCTGATTATTATAATCATGTTATGCATTGTATATCATGTGGTTCCCCACTAGGCTGTAAAGCTTACGGGAGGACCTCCTCCCCTGTGTCTGATTTCCACAGGACCAGGTCAGTAACGTGGTGGAGTAGGCGTGTGGTGATGAGGCTCTGGCGATAGGACAGCACATGAACCATAGGGCTTTTAGAGTGATATTTAGTTTTCATTTACCTTCCGCAATTTAAATTCATGATGTAGAACTCAGTTTATTTCTTAGTAATGACATAGTCACTTTTAGACTTCCGCAATTAAAGTTATAATTTATCCTTAAATCTTTTCTTCCGCTGACATGTCTCGGTTCTTGACTGAGATATGGTCAATATGATGGTCAAAGTCATAGTATGCCGTAGCGTCTCCAGGTTGGTCTTCGCCACATGGCGGGGGTCGATTTGGGGGCGTTACATTTATGGTATCAGAGCCTAAAGTCAGGACTCTCTTGACGTCCTAGTGTATAGAATAGTATAGTATGGTAAAAGGTTCATGTGCTATCGCCGTGCAGTCGCCACACCCTCCACCGAAAAGTAATGTAAGTCATGTTTATGTTTAAGATAAGTTATGATTTATTGATGCATGATTTTATTGTATGAATAGAGGATAAGCATGTCACGACGGTCAGAGCGTATTCAAGAGCAAATGGCCAGAGCTGACCGAAATCTGTATGAGGCATCGGAAGGCCCACTTCCTGAGATGGGGGCCCAGCCGGGTCGCGGACGTGGCCGTGGCCGAGGTCGTGCGCCAGGCCGCGGAAGAGGTAGAGGCCGAGCAACTAGAGCGCCATTTGAGGAGCATGTGGATGAGTTTGCTCCACCTGAGGGTAGCCAGGCAGGAGACAGTCCACCGGCGTCAAGGCGTCGTAATCAGAGGGCACGCCATGAAGCAGCAGAAGACACCATCCAAGCTTTCCTGAAGTTGCATCCGCCTCATTATGATGGGAAGGCGGACTTTTTCAAGGCTGAAGAATGGATAGAGACTATGGATCGGATTTTTAAGCTGATGAGATGTACCGATGAACGCAAGGTTCTGTATGCCACACACATGCTTACTGGTACTGCAATGGGCTGGTGGAAGACTACAAGGGCCACCAGGTTCAGAGGGATGGAAGAAGAGGACATAGCATGGGATGAATTTAAGAAGGCCTTCATGACGCGCTACACTCCTGAACATGACCGCATCAACAAACAGGAGGAGTTCCTGCAACTGCAACAGGGAACCATGTCTGTGGCAGATTACCACACCCAGTTCATCCAACTGGAACAATATTGCCCGATGCCATTTGAAGGACGTATTCGGGCTAACAGATTCATTAATGGACTACAGCAGGCACTGAAGACTGAAGTCCTGTCTGGGGATTGTGAAGATCTAGAGAAGGCTGTGAGGTTAGCCACACGTATGGAAAAGGATCAAGCTGAACGCAAGGCCAAAGCTCCAGCCAGAGCAATAGAGCAGCCCAGGCCTCGAACGGATAATCATCGGCCATTTAGGAGGAACGACCGCCGCGATCGTCGTTACAGGCCATACCAGCAGAGAGAAGCCCCAAGACAGGCTCAAGCTCAACCACGGCCTGCGCCAATGCAAGCACAGCCACTGAGACAACTGCCACCGCCACCACGTCAGCCACAAGTGCCACAGAAGCCTGTATGTCCTCACTGTGGCCGTCACCATGATGGAGAGTGTCGTAGACTGAGCGGCGCATGCATTCAGTGTGGACAGTTCGGACATTTCATCAGAAATTGCCCACAGGCTGCCAGAGGAGGCCGAGACAATCGAGCAGCAGGAGGTGCAAATTCCATTGTGCAAGGTCGTGTGCACAACCTGGAAGCTGATGCAGCCCAGAATGATAATGATGTCATTAGAGGTACCCTCCCGATCGCCAACTTGTCTGCTACTATTTTATTTGATTCTGGGGCTACACACTCGTTTATTTCAGAGTCGTGTGCCCAAACTCTTAGTCTACCTCAGAAGCAGATGCCCCATGCTATGCGTGTGAGTACACCTATGGGGACTCTCCATGCTGCCAAGTACATCCCGAATGTACCTGTCAATGTAGACAAGAAAAATTTTTCTGCAGACCTCATAGTCATTCCCATGGTGGACTATGACGTCATTTTGGGGATGGACTGGCTTTCATATCACGATGCAACTTTGCAGTGCAAACAGAAGAAGATCGTTATAGGGACGCAAGGCAAGCCCAAGGCAGTGATCAGAGGCACCCCATCAACAAAGAATAAAGTCATTGTCTCAGCGATCAAGGCACAGAAGCTATTGCAGAAAGGATGTTGTGGGTACCTGGCTAGTGTGGTCAAGACGGATGCACCTGTCACTGAGCTTCAACAGATAGATGTGGTGCGGGAGTTCCCAGATGTGTTTCCTGAGGACACATCCGGATTACCACCGAAACGGGAAATCGACTTTAAAATAGAACTCCTCCCTGGGACTGCACCCATCTCTAAAGCACCATACCGTATGGCACCTGCTGAAATGCAGGAACTGAAGAAGCAGATACAGGAGCTACTGGACAAGGGATTTATCAGACCGAGCGTCTCACCCTGGGGCGCACCGGTCTTGTTTGTCAAGAAAAAGGACGGCTCCCTGCGGCTCTGCATCGACTATAGAATGCTCAATAAAGTGACAGTGAAGAATAAGTACCCCCTGCCTCGGATAGATGACCTTTTCGATCAGCTGTCAAAAGCATCAGTGTTCTCTAAGATAGACTTACGTAGTGGCTACCACCAGTTGAGAGTGGCAGAGGAGGACATACCGAAAACCGCTTTTCGGTCAAGATATGGCCACTACGAGTTCTTGGTCATGCCATTTGGACTGACGAACGCTCCTGCCGCGTTCATGGATTTAATGAACAGGGTCTTCCGACCATATTTAGACCAGTTTGTCATAGTGTTTGTGGATGACATTCTGATCTATTCTTCCAGTCCAGAGCAACACCGAGAGCATCTCAGGATAGTATTGGAGACCCTAAGACAACACAAGCTTTATGGCAAGCTTTCAAAGTGTGAATTCTGGCTGAAGGAGATCATGTTCTTGGGACACATAGTCTCCAAGAAAGGCATTGCAGTAGACCCCGCAAAAGTGGAAGCGGTGACGAATTGGACTAGGCCGAAGAATGCTTCTGAGATTCGCAGCTTCCTTGGTTTAGCGGGTTATTACAGGAGGTTTATCCGGGATTTTTCTAAGATTGCTGCACCCCTCACGAATCTCACAAAGAAGGCGGAAAAAATTTATCTGGACAGATAAATGTGAGCAAAGCTTTCAAACTCTGAAGGACCGTCTGACTTCGGCACCAATTCTCACTATACCGACAGGCAGTGGAGGTTTCGTGGTCTATAGTGATGCGTGTGGAACAGGATTGGGTTGTGTCCTGATGCAACACGGTAAAGTAGTAGCTTATGCTTCACGACAACTGAAGAAGCATGAGGTCAATTACCCCACACATGACTTGGAATTGGCGGCTGTGGTCTTTGCTCTGAAGATCTGGAGGCACTATTTGTATGGAGAGACATTCGAGATCTTCACCGACCACAAGAGTCTCAAGTACATCTTCGATCAGAGAGATCTTAACATGAGACAACGACGATGGCTTGAGCTCCTGAAGGATTATGAATTTGCTATCAATTACCATCCGGGTAAAGCAAATTCAGTCGCCGATGCATTAAGCAGGAAGTGGGAAGGCTCGCTAGCTTATATGAGGCTACGCGAGTTCGAGATGCTGGAAGAAATTGAGCAATGGTGTCCCAAGTTGGGAACAAATGGAGCGTTATGGATGATGCATCAGATGAAGCCCAGCTTAATTGACAGGATCATAACAGCTCAGAAAGTAGATCCTGAATATCAGAAGGTTCTGAAGAGGTGCCAGAATGAACCAACAGATTTTCAGATCTCTGCAGATGGAGGGATTAGATATCGGGACAGGTTGTGGATTCCCTCTGACGCTGATGTCCGACGAGAGGTACTAGATGAGTGCCACAAGTCGGAGTTCGCCATCCACCCCGGTAGCACTAAGATGTATAAGGATGTACAACGCAGCTACTGGTGGCCGGACATGAAAAGAGAGATAGCAGAATATGTATCCCGATGCCTGGTGTGTCAACAAGTCAAGATTGAACATCAACGGCCTTATGGCAAGTTGAAGCCTTTGGAAATCCCACAATGGAAGTGGGATAAGATTACTATGGATTTCGTATCCAACTTGCCTAAGACTAAGAAGGGTCATGATGCCATATGGGTAGTCGTGGATCGTTTCACAAAGGCAGCACACTTTATTCCAATCCGATGGAAGCAATCAGTGGAGAGTCTGCTAGACTTATATGTGAGAGAAGTGGTCAAACTCCATGGGATCCCAGAGTCCATAGTGTCTGATCGAGACCCCAGATTCACTGCCAGATTCTGGAGGAGTATGCAGGAAGCCTTTGGTACAAGGCTCAACTTCAGTACAGCTTTCCACCCTCAAACAGATGGTCAGACTGAGAGGACCATCCAGACACTAGAGGATATGTTAAGGGCCTGTGCACTAGATTGGCAGGGTAGCTGGGATGAGCACATTCATCTGATTGAGTTTGCTTATAACAACAGCTACCATTCTAGTATTGGTATGGCACCATTTGAAGCCCTGTATGGACGACCTTGCCGTTCACCTGCCCACTGGAGTGAAGTAGGCGAGGAAAAGATCATGAGTAAGGAAGAAGTGAAAGAAGCAGTAGAATATGCTGAGAAGATAGAATTGATTAAGCAAAGGATGAAGACTGCTCAAGGAAGGCAAAAGAGTTATGCTGACAAAGGCAGACGAGAGCAGATCTTTCAAGCTGGAGACCAAGTTCTTCTGAAGGTATCTCCCATGAAAGGAGTCATGAGATTCAGTAAGCGAGGAAAGCTCAGTCCTCACTATGTAGGCCCATTTGAGATACTCGAGCTGGTAGGCGAGGCAGCATGCAGATTGGCTCTACCCCCATCTTATGGGAGAGTGCACAATGTATTCCATGTATCCATGCTCAAGAAGTACAAGCATGATGCTGCAAATGTTCTAAGGATAGAGGAGCCAGATATAGCTGCAGACTTGACCTTCGCTGAGTATCCAACACATATAGTGGATCGCAAAGTACAACGTCAGAAGAACAAGGATGTCCCCATGGTCAGAGTAGCTTGGCGTCACCATAGCGGAGATGACGCGACATGGGAGCTCGAATCGGAAATGCGCCAAGAATTTCCCCACCTTTTCGGTAAGCCCTCTACTTAGTGCAAAATTCGAGGACGAATTTTCTTTTAAGGGGGTAAGAATGTAACAGCCAGCAAAAGATAAAAAAAAAAAAGAATCGGTCAACAGAATTAAGAGATAAAAGTCGAATAGGAGTGGAGATAAATGTTATCAGATTTAACGATATCAGATTAATCACGAGAAGAGTCTTATACGAGGGAAACTAATCAAGCATTAAATCTATTTATTCCCTCAACCTCACGACCTCTCTCTTCCCTCTTCCAAGATTGCTGATCTATGCGTGACCAGAGAAGGGAGAAATAATTCTTCCAAAGAGGAAAGGGGCGCAAGGAGTTCGAAGAGAGGACAGGAGACACGGGTGATAATTAACCGCGAATCGAGGTGGGTGAATCGAAATCACCTTGCATGACCTCTGAATTATCCTAATTCATGCCCTCATAGTTATGAAAAGAAAAGAGTATGAATATGATTCAAGTTATTATTTTTAATTGTTTGATTTCTTGAATTCTTTGATTGGTTGATTGTAGCATGCATAGTTATTTTCTGCTTGTTATATTTCTGTGTTATTGATTGCTAAGGTGTACGATTTAGATAGGGATTTTGTTTTCGGTTTTAAAAAAGAGATAGAGAATTTCGGCCGTAAAGGAAAAAAAAAATAATAATGTAGATGAGTTTTACGGCCGAGAAGTTGGGAGAGAGAATAGAGTTTCGGCCGTAAAAGAGGAGAGAGAAGAGAGTTTTGGCCGTAAGGAAAAGAGGAGAGAGAAGAGAGTTTTGGCCGTAAGGAAAAGAAGAGAGAGAATAGAGTTTCGGCCGTAAAAGAAGAGAGAGAAGGGAGTTTCGGCCGTAAAAGAGGAGAGAGAAGAGAGTTTTGGCCGTAAGGAAAAGAAGAGAGAGAAGGGAGTTTCGGCCGTAAAAGAGGAGAGAGAAGAGAGTTTTGGCCGTAAGGAAAAGAAGAGAGAGAATAGGGTTTCGGCCGTAAAAAGAAGAAAGAGAAAAGAAGAGGGAGATAAGGGAAATAGGTTGTTACGGCCGAAGAGTTAGATTTCGGCCGTAACGGGATAGGCCGTAACGGATGGGCGTAACGAAATAGGCCGTAACGGATGAGCGCAATAGGTGATGGCCGTAACGAAATAAGAGTTGGATTATTACGGCCGAAATAGCAAAGAAAATAGGGTTTTTACGGCCGTAACGTAATCAAGGTTAATTTTTACGGCCGTAACGTAATAAAGGTTAATTTTGGTTTTTACGGCCGTAACGTAACAAACGCTAATTCTTATGGCCGAGAAAAATGAAAGGACTTTCGGGCGTAAAATCTAAAGAATTAGGGTTTTACGGCCGTAAGGTGGAGGAGATTCTTTGGACGAAAAATCCAACAAAATTTACCTATAAATCTCTCTTTATTTTGATATGAATATTATTGATTTTCCTTATAATTCCAACATGAACTCTTTGTCTTGATTTATCTCATATCGATCATATCTCCTTCATCATATGACACAAAGAATGAAAAGATATTCAAAGTGATTAATAAGTTCAGATGAAAGAGTAATGATGGGTTGCCAGTCCAAGCCAAGTGCATCAAGATAAGGGTCGCTCCCTTGGTCATGGTTTGATCACCCATTGACCCGCACAAGGCCGTATCGTTTGCTGGGCACACCCCAAGAATTAAAGGCACCTCAAAGTCACCCTGATTGTTAATTAATAACCAAGATCGACAAGCATGTTCATGTTCATGTTCAAGTTCAAGTTCAAGTTCAAGTTCAAGTTAAGTCAAGTATGTCATGATTCCAAGTTTACTATGTACTATTGATCCTTATGATTCATGATATCGCTGATCTTATCCTTATTATGATCCATGATACTTATATGTCATCTTTCATGTTCAAGTTAAGCCTGATTAATTATCGCTGATTATTATAATCATGTTATGCATTGTATATCATGTGGTTCCCCACTAGGCTGTAAAGCTTACGGGAGGACCTCCTCCCCTGTGTCTGATTTCCACAGGACCAGGTCAGTAACGTGGTGGAGTAGGCGTGTGGTGATGAGGCTCTGGCGATAGGACAGCACATGAACCATAGGGCTTTTAGAGTGATATTTAGTTTTCATTTACCTTCCGCAATTTAAATTCATGATGTAGAACTCAGTTTATTTCTTAGTAATGACATAGTCACTTTTAGACTTCCGCAATTAAAGTTATAATTTATCCTTAAATCTTTTCTTCCGCTGACATGTCTCGGTTCTTGACTGAGATATGGTCAATATGATGGTCAAAGTCATAGTATGCCGTAGCGTCTCCAGGTTGGTCTTCGCCACATGGCGGGGGTCGATTTGGGGGCGTTACATTTATGGTATCAGAGCCTAAAGTCAGGACTCTCTTGACGTCCTAGTGTATAGAATAGTATAGTATGGTAAAAGGTTCATGTGCTATCGCCGTGCAGTCGCCACACCCTCCACCGAAAAGTAATGTAAGTCATGTTTATGTTTAAGATAAGTTATGATTTATTGATGCATGATTTTATTGTATGAATAGAGGATAAGCATGTCACGACGGTCAGAGCGTATTCAAGAGCAAATGGCCAGAGCTGACCGAAATCTGTATGAGGCATCGGAAGGCCCACTTCCTGAGATGGGGGCCCAGCCGGGTCGCGGACGTGGCCGTGGCCGAGGTCGTGCGCCAGGCCGCGGAAGAGGTAGAGGCCGAGCAACTAGAGCGCCATTTGAGGAGCATGTGGATGAGTTTGCTCCACCTGAGGGTAGCCAGGCAGGAGACAGTCCACCGGCGTCAAGGCGTCGTAATCAGAGGGCACGCCATGAAGCAGCAGAAGACACCATCCAAGCTTTCCTGAAGTTGCATCCGCCTCATTATGATGGGAAGGCGGACTTTTTCAAGGCTGAAGAATGGATAGAGACTATGGATCGGATTTTTAAGCTGATGAGATGTACCGATGAACGCAAGGTTCTGTATGCCACACACATGCTTACTGGTACTGCAATGGGCTGGTGGAAGACTACAAGGGCCACCAGGTTCAGAGGGATGGAAGAAGAGGACATAGCATGGGATGAATTTAAGAAGGCCTTCATGACGCGCTACACTCCTGAACATGACCGCATCAACAAACAGGAGGAGTTCCTGCAACTGCAACAGGGAACCATGTCTGTGGCAGATTACCACACCCAGTTCATCCAACTGGAACAATATTGCCCGATGCCATTTGAAGGACGTATTCGGGCTAACAGATTCATTAATGGACTACAGCAGGCACTGAAGACTGAAGTCCTGTCTGGGGATTGTGAAGATCTAGAGAAGGCTGTGAGGTTAGCCACACGTATGGAAAAGGATCAAGCTGAACGCAAGGCCAAAGCTCCAGCCAGAGCAATAGAGCAGCCCAGGCCTCGAACGGATAATCATCGGCCATTTAGGAGGAACGACCGCCGCGATCGTCGTTACAGGCCATACCAGCAGAGAGAAGCCCCAAGACAGGCTCAAGCTCAACCACGGCCTGCGCCAATGCAAGCACAGCCACTGAGACAACTGCCACCGCCACCACGTCAGCCACAAGTGCCACAGAAGCCTGTATGTCCTCACTGTGGCCGTCACCATGATGGAGAGTGTCGTAGACTGAGCGGCGCATGCATTCAGTGTGGACAGTTCGGACATTTCATCAGAAATTGCCCACAGGCTGCCAGAGGAGGCCGAGACAATCGAGCAGCAGGAGGTGCAAATTCCATTGTGCAAGGTCGTGTGCACAACCTGGAAGCTGATGCAGCCCAGAATGATAATGATGTCATTAGAGGTACCCTCCCGATCGCCAACTTGTCTGCTACTATTTCAGAGTCGTGTGCCCAAACTCTTAGTCTACCTCAGAAGCAGATGCCCCATGCTATGCGTGTGAGTACACCTATGGGGACTCTCCATGCTGCCAAGTACATCCCGAATGTACCTGTCAATGTAGACAAGAAAAATTTTTCTGCAGACCTCATAGTCATTCCCATGGTGGACTATGACGTCATTTTGGGGATGGACTGGCTTTCATATCACGATGCAACTTTGCAGTGCAAACAGAAGAAGATCGTTATAGGGACGCAAGGCAAGCCCAAGGCAGTGATCAGAGGCACCCCATCAACAAAGAATAAAGTCATTGTCTCAGCGATCAAGGCACAGAAGCTATTGCAGAAAGGATGTTGTGGGTACCTGGCTAGTGTGGTCAAGACGGATGCACCTGTCACTGAGCTTCAACAGATAGATGTGGTGCGGGAGTTCCCAGATGTGTTTCCTGAGGACACATCCGGATTACCACCGAAACGGGAAATCGACTTTAAAATAGAACTCCTCCCTGGGACTGCACCCATCTCTAAAGCACCATACCGTATGGCACCTGCTGAAATGCAGGAACTGAAGAAGCAGATACAGGAGCTACTGGACAAGGGATTTATCAGACCGAGCGTCTCACCCTGGGGCGCACCGGTCTTGTTTGTCAAGAAAAAGGACGGCTCCCTGCGGCTCTGCATCGACTATAGAATGCTCAATAAAGTGACAGTGAAGAATAAGTACCCCCTGCCTCGGATAGATGACCTTTTCGATCAGCTGTCAAAAGCATCAGTGTTCTCTAAGATAGACTTACGTAGTGGCTACCACCAGTTGAGAGTGGCAGAGGAGGACATACCGAAAACCGCTTTTCGGTCAAGATATGGCCACTACGAGTTCTTGGTCATGCCATTTGGACTGACGAACGCTCCTGCCGCGTTCATGGATTTAATGAACAGGGTCTTCCGACCATATTTAGACCAGTTTGTCATAGTGTTTGTGGATGACATTCTGATCTATTCTTCCAGTCCAGAGCAACACCGAGAGCATCTCAGGATAGTATTGGAGACCCTAAGACAACACAAGCTTTATGGCAAGCTTTCAAAGTGTGAATTCTGGCTGAAGGAGATCATGTTCTTGGGACACATAGTCTCCAAGAAAGGCATTGCAGTAGACCCCGCAAAAGTGGAAGCGGTGACGAATTGGACTAGGCCGAAGAATGCTTCTGAGATTCGCAGCTTCCTTGGTTTAGCGGGTTATTACAGGAGGTTTATCCGGGATTTTTCTAAGATTGCTGCACCCCTCACGAATCTCACAAAGAAGGCGGAAAAAATTTATCTGGACAGATAAATGTGAGCAAAGCTTTCAAACTCTGAAGGACCGTCTGACTTCGGCACCAATTCTCACTATACCGACAGGCAGTGGAGGTTTCGTGGTCTATAGTGATGCGTGTGGAACAGGATTGGGTTGTGTCCTGATGCAACACGGTAAAGTAGTAGCTTATGCTTCACGACAACTGAAGAAGCATGAGGTCAATTACCCCACACATGACTTGGAATTGGCGGCTGTGGTCTTTGCTCTGAAGATCTGGAGGCACTATTTGTATGGAGAGACATTCGAGATCTTCACCGACCACAAGAGTCTCAAGTACATCTTCGATCAGAGAGATCTTAACATGAGACAACGACGATGGCTTGAGCTCCTGAAGGATTATGAATTTGCTATCAATTACCATCCGGGTAAAGCAAATTCAGTCGCCGATGCATTAAGCAGGAAGTGGGAAGGCTCGCTAGCTTATATGAGGCTACGCGAGTTCGAGATGCTGGAAGAAATTGAGCAATGGTGTCCCAAGTTGGGAACAAATGGAGCGTTATGGATGATGCATCAGATGAAGCCCAGCTTAATTGACAGGATCATAACAGCTCAGAAAGTAGATCCTGAATATCAGAAGGTTCTGAAGAGGTGCCAGAATGAACCAACAGATTTTCAGATCTCTGCAGATGGAGGGATTAGATATCGGGACAGGTTGTGGATTCCCTCTGACGCTGATGTCCGACGAGAGGTACTAGATGAGTGCCACAAGTCGGAGTTCGCCATCCACCCCGGTAGCACTAAGATGTATAAGGATGTACAACGCAGCTACTGGTGGCCGGACATGAAAAGAGAGATAGCAGAATATGTATCCCGATGCCTGGTGTGTCAACAAGTCAAGATTGAACATCAGCGGCCTTATGGCAAGTTGAAGCCTTTGGAAATCCCACAATGGAAGTGGGATAAGATTACTATGGATTTCGTATCCAACTTGCCTAAGACTAAGAAGGGTCATGATGCCATATGGGTAGTCGTGGATCGTTTCACAAAGGCAGCACACTTTATTCCAATCCGATGGAAGCAATCAGTGGAGAGTCTGCTAGACTTATATGTGAGAGAAGTGGTCAAACTCCATGGGATCCCAGAGTCCATAGTGTCTGATCGAGACCCCAGATTCACTGCCAGATTCTGGAGGAGTATGCAGGAAGCCTTTGGTACAAGGCTCAACTTCAGTACAGCTTTCCACCCTCAAACAGATGGTCAGACTGAGAGGACCATCCAGACACTAGAGGATATGTTAAGGGCCTGTGCACTAGATTGGCAGGGTAGCTGGGATGAGCACATTCATCTGATTGAGTTTGCTTATAACAACAGCTACCATTCTAGTATTGGTATGGCACCATTTGAAGCCCTGTATGGACGACCTTGCCGTTCACCTGCCCACTGGAGTGAAGTAGGCGAGGAAAAGATCATGAGTAAGGAAGAAGTGAAAGAAGCAGTAGAATATGCTGAGAAGATAGAATTGATTAAGCAAAGGATGAAGACTGCTCAAGGAAGGCAAAAGAGTTATGCTGACAAAGGCAGACGAGAGCAGATCTTTCAAGCTGGAGACCAAGTTCTTCTGAAGGTATCTCCCATGAAAGGAGTCATGAGATTCAGTAAGCGAGGAAAGCTCAGTCCTCGCTATGTAGGCCCATTTGAGATACTCGAGCTGGTAGGCGAGGCAGCATGCAGATTGGCTCTACCCCCATCTTATGGGAGAGTGCACAATGTATTCCATGTATCCATGCTCAAGAAGTACAAGCATGATGCTGCAAATGTTCTAAGGATAGAGGAGCCAGATATAGCTGCAGACTTGACCTTCGCTGAGTATCCAACACATATAGTGGATCGCAAAGTACAACGTCAGAAGAACAAGGATGTCCCCATGGTCAGAGTAGCTTGGCGTCACCATAGCGGAGATGACGCGACATGGGAGCTCGAATCGGAAATGCGCCAAGAATTTCCCCACCTTTTCGGTAAGCCCTCTACTTAGTGCAAAATTCGAGGACGAATTTTCTTTTAAGGGGGTAAGAATGTAACAGCCAGCAAAAGATAAAAAAAAAAAAAAAGAATCGGTCAACAGAATTAAGAGATAAAAGTCGAATAGGAGTGGAGATAAATGTTATCAGATTTAACGATATCAGATTAATCACGAGAAGAGTCTTATATGAGGGAAACTAATCAAGCATTAAATCTATTTATTCCCTCAACCTCACGACCTCTCTCTTCCCTCTTCCAAGATTGCTGATCTATGCGTGACCAGAGAAGGGAGAAATAATTCTTCCAAAGAGGAAAGGGGCGCAAGGAGTTCGAAGAGAGGACAGGAGACACGGGTGATAATTAACCGCGAATCGAGGTGGGTGAATCGAAATCACCTTGCATGACCTCTGAATTATCCTAATTCATGCCCTCATAGTTATGAAAAGAAAAGAGTATGAATATGATTCAAGTTATTATTTTTAATTGTTTGATTTCTTGAATTCTTTGATTGGTTGATTGTAGCATGCATAGTTATTTTCTGCTTGTTATATTTCTGTGTTATTGATTGCTAAGGTGTACGATTTAGATAGGGATTTTGTTTTCGGTTTTAAAAAAGAGATAGAGAATTTCGGCCGTAAAGGAAAAAAAAAATAATAATAATGTAGATGAGTTTTACGGCCGAGAAGTTGGGAGAGAGAATAGAGTTTCGGCCGTAAAAGAGGAGAGAGAAGAGAGTTTTGGCCGTAAGGAAAAGAGGAGAGAGAAGAGAGTTTTGGCCGTAAGGAAAAGAAGAGAGAGAATAGAGTTTCGGCCGTAAAAGAAGAGAGAGAAGGGAGTTTCGGCCGTAAAAGAGGAGAGAGAAGAGAGTTTTGGCCGTAAGGAAAAGAAGAGAGAGAAGGGAGTTTCGGCCGTAAAAGAGGAGAGAGAAGAGAGTTTTGGCCGTAAGGAAAAGAAGAGAGAGAATAGGGTTTCGGCCGTAAAAAGAAGAAAGAGAAAAGAAGAGGGAGATAAGGGAAATAGGTTGTTACGGCCGAAGAGTTAGATTTCGGCCGTAACGGGATAGGCCGTAACGGATGGGCGTAACGAAATAGGCCGTAACGGATGAGCGCAATAGGTGATGGCCGTAACGAAATAAGAGTTGGATTATTACGGCCGAAATAGCAAAGAAAATAGGGTTTTTACGGCCGTAACGTAATCAAGGTTAATTTTTACGGCCGTAACGTAATAAAGGTTAATTTTGGTTTTTACGGCCGTAACGTAACAAACGCTAATTCTTATGGCCGAGAAAAATGAAAGGACTTTCGGGCGTAAAATCTAAAGAATTAGGGTTTTACGGCCGTAAGGTGGAGGAGATTCTTTGGACGAAAAATCCAACAAAATTTACCTATAAATCTCTCTTTATTTTGATATGAATATTATTGATTTTCCTTATAATTCCAACATGAACTCTTTGTCTTGATTTATCTCATATCGATCATATCTCCTTCATCATATGACACAAAGAATGAAAAGATATTCAAAGTGATTAATAAGTTCAGATGAAAGAGTAATGATGGGTTGCCAGTCCAAGCCAAGTGCATCAAGATAAGGGTCGCTCCCTTGGTCATGGTTTGATCACCCATTGACCCGCACAAGGCCGTATCGTTTGCTGGGCACACCCCAAGAATTAAAGGCACCTCAAAGTCACCCTGATTGTTAATTAATAACCAAGATCGACAAGCATGTTCATGTTCATGTTCAAGTTCAAGTTCAAGTTCAAGTTCAAGTTAAGTCAAGTATGTCGTGATTCCAAGTTTACTATGTACTATTGATCCTTATGATTCATGATATCGCTGATCTTATCCTTATTATGATCCATGATACTTATATGTCATCTTTCATGTTCAAGTTAAGCCTGATTAATTATCGCTGATTATTATAATCATGTTATGCATTGTATATCATGTGGTTCCCCACTAGGCTGTAAAGCTTACGGGAGGACCTCCTCCCCTGTGTCTGATTTCCACAGGACCAGGTCAGTAACGTGGTGGAGTAGGCGTGTGGTGATGAGGCTCTGGCGATAGGACAGCACATGAACCATAGGGCTTTTAGAGTGATATTTAGTTTTCATTTACCTTCCGCAATTTAAATTCATGATGTAGAACTCAGTTTATTTCTTAGTAATGACATAGTCACTTTTAGACTTCCGCAATTAAAGTTATAATTTATCCTTAAATCTTTTCTTCCGCTGACATGTCTCGGTTCTTGACTGAGATATGGTCAATATGATGGTCAAAGTCATAGTATGCCGTAGCGTCTCCAGGTTGATCTTCGTCACATGGCGGGGGTCGATTTGGGGGCGTTACATTAAGACTCGTGTTTTCGATTGCTCGACCCTCCCGATCCCGCTTTTTCTGCAACTGCTTTAACGCGCGGGGGGTTAACAGCTTTAGCAAGTGTTTTAAGACCTTGCCTTTTGAGCTGGAGAACTTTGTGCCAGTACATGGTTTACAACTGAAACGAGGCGCCAGGGATTTCGTTGCTTTCATGTTCAATTTCTAGACCTATATTACGAACATTTGTTGTCTTTTCTAGAAGCACAGATGAAGGTAGAGTAAAATGCTTGTAATGATCACTTGTGTCAAGTTTCCTGGAAGAGGAGATGAATTATCGGACAACTAATTTTACTCTTAAATTGTCATTTATTTCCAATGTTATTTCTGGTTCCAGCGGAACCTTTCCAATGCTACTCTTAAATAAAATGTTTTTGTGAGCATGGATGGATTGCTGCATTTCAGTACTTCTCTTGGCAGGCAATTTGTCTCGTTTATTTCTGCTTTTATTTTGTGGACGTTGAGGTGGGTTAATTGAATGGTAATTTGAGTACCACTACGATATTGGTTTAAAAGTTTGAATTATTTCTGATTCATAGATTTCTAATTTTAAATAAATAAATAGATGCTATTCACATTGTACTTCGAGAATATCGTTGATGATATTATTTTGATTAAATTTACATGAATCAGACTGAACCCGGTCTAGTCAATTGGCGTTTCCGATTATGCCAAATAAAAAGTATATATATATATATATATATATATATATATATATATATATATATATTAAACTCGAAGTATAGTGGATTTAAGCTTGAGTGATGTTTATATATTTACATTTCCAACTTCGATTAAATATAAATCGAATCAATTTATAATTAGTTTGGAGAGAGATTCTACTACAAAACGAGGAATATAAATATTAGTGATGAAGGAGACATTAAAAGCAGAGTAAACGTTAATTTCTACTACCCGGTTACGAGACCTAAGGTGCATGTGTAGCAAGTCATCAAAATATACTTTCAATGGTTATAACTAGTAGATAATGATCGACGAATGAAGATTAAGTTTATGGATTCAAATTAATAAACAAGAGGTTGATTGATTTAATGCAATTCAACGAGGAGAAATTTGTAATAAAAAAATTACCATCAAGTGATAATCATGATTTATTCATTTCAATTTCATCTAAATATGGAATTAGTCTAGTGTCAATAATCTTATACTCGGGTGGCCGGTGGATTTCGATTGAAAAAATAAAATAAAATAAAATCAACCAGAGGCCTAGTTATTAAAACTAATTTATCAATTATTTTATTAAATACTATGTTGAACACTACTTTTGTACTTGCTAAACACAATCTAAATCAAGCCATGTGCATGCACACATGTACACAACTCTCTTTCTGTCTATCTCTCTCACTCTATTTCTTAGTTTTGATTGGACTTGTACTTAGTTTTATTCTTCTTACAATTAATTTTTATTTTACTGCAGGAAAGAACAAGCAATGCCGTATTGCCATGTCAATTCATGAATTCCCGCAGGAGTTCCTCGGTCCAGGGCAGCATGACCGGCGGAGATTCCCTCATCCAACAATCGACAGCCATTGCGGATCTTTGGACATATCAAAAGGGAAAAGACTATATCTTGGCATAGAAAAGAGACAAAGGCGTTGTTATTTAATGATCAATATGGTCATGATATCAAGAATTGTCTTTTGTTATCAATGAAAAGGTACAAATGTTAGTTGTGACTTTTAGTTGAAAAGGTACAACCCTTGAACAAAACGTTGAATAATAATAAATAGACATGGCATTAAGGGGACGATAGTAAGCAAGAATACGTTAGAATAATTCATACATCCAGATGATCTTCAATAATTAATTTTATTTTATTTTAGTTACTACACTCGTTTCAGAGCCGAAGTGTCGAGTGATAGACAAAATTGAGACCGAGTGATTCACAAGGCACCTCGTCGCCGGATTAACATGAATTTTTCAATTCATTGCCGGAACCAACTCACCTTGGTCGGAGACGAAAAAGACGACCTCGGTCATTACAACTTAAATTGAATGTATCCATAGTCTCTGTCGCCACACTGAATCACCCACAATTGCGCTAGAACCTCCACGAACTCGCTACATTGAAGATTGGACTTCCCCTGGTTATCAAACACAGGTGAAAGGTATGCATCACGATTTTTCCTTTTGGAGAGGATGAACAGTAGCCTTTTAAGTTGACCATGGCACCGCTTGTTTTGATCTAAACCGTTAGTTTTTAACAGGCCTTATTATTTTATTTATGCCATCGTTTCCTATCTGTGCATAGATAATTATTTTACATATTTTTAATCTTAACCATTGATAATTATGCAAGTAGCTTAACTCTTTATTTAAGTACAAAAGAGATTAAATTTGAGAATCAACCACAGGGTCTATTTATTTATAATTATTATTTGTCAACAATAATTTCTATTGCCCAGAATTTTTTAGTATTCCTTCGGCCATTCTGTTAAGTCTTTATAAGTTAAATCATGTTATGTATTTGTTTGAATGGATTAAAGCTTTTTATAAGACCATTAACTCTGTGGTTCATTTTTTTTAAACTAAATTACTCTGTCTTCTATAATACTGTAAAATTTGGACCTTAGCTATTATAATAATTTGTTCTGTCTCATTAATTATAATTGAGTGTTTTCTTTGCGTGAAAAGTCTCGTTCTTAACACTTATTTTTTTGTTATAACCTAACCTTGTATTATTGTTAATTGATAGAAGCAATAAATTTGGCACCGAAATCTATCCGTTGTCATTAATATATAATATATAATAATTTCTGTCATTAATAATTATTATTACGAATATCATTATTCAGTAAATGTATTTACTTATATATTTTTTTTTACCTTTCTGTTTTTGTCGGTACCACTTTAGATCATCAACGCGTAATGATTTATATTATACTTTTTTATTCTGTAATTACAATAAGACCAATACTTTTATGATTAGGACTCGGTGATTTATATTTCTCCTGTTCAATAGTAATATAATTGCATACCGTGATGTCACTTGTATTTTTTAACCTGAAAAGTTTACTTTTAATCCCACCGTACTGGTATTTTCAAACATAGTCAAGTAATAATGATAATAATAATTATTATTGATATTTAGTGCAATCACTGTTATTTTTATTTTTGCTGCATATGCCTTGTATTTATATTAATTACTTACCTTTAATTGTATTGTGCATGCATTACTTTTGCAAAAAAAGAATATTCGAGTTTATTATTATTGATATTCCAACTTATCGGATTTTTGAGCTGGAAAATTGAAACGTCCATATGACGTTAAAAATGATGTAGAGTCGAAAATTTGATATGGACTACTAAATGACAATAAAGTTAGTATCAATGATTCTCTTTTTTCGTTTAGGCTTTCTAAGGGTGCCACTAAATAGAAGGCCGGTGTGAAAGTCAAAGAAAAGTTGAAACGGTATGATACAAGTTCCATAATCTCATTTCGAGGATAATTTTATTAGGGTAAAGAAACTTAAAAGATGGTGCATGATCTATTACTATTATTAAAGAAAGTACAACTCCAAGAAAATGGAGAAGAATGTACAACTTTCTCTGTACAAATGTAATATTTGTGAGATGAAGAAAATTGATAATATAGATCGTATGAATGGAACAATTGTCATGTATGGATGAATACGTGGTCATTATAAGTATAGTCATATCAGAAATATTTCAGGTGGTATTAATCCTGAACGAGTGGCTGCCACAATCCTGTGACCTAATAGAATAGTTAAGTTGATTAATAATTTGCCAGTTCAATTAGTAATAGAATTTGGTGTGGTTAGAATTATGCAGGCTGATATCTTCAAAGCCAAAAAGGCTTAAGAAGAGGAAGAAGTCCATTGTGATACACAATTAGAACAATGTTGACTGATGAGGAAGTAGTCAAAGGGTAATAAGGAGCATGTCGTTTTTGTGAAAATTTGACCATGTTGAGGTAGAATCGTCACAAGGTAAAGAAAATGGTCTAGAACATGGTACTGGAACAGACGGAACTCCAATAAGCCCAAAATTCTTTGCAATCATCGGATCTAATGTTACGACAAAAGAAACCATAAAGGTCAAGATAATTGACTACGATGAAATGAAGAAATAAGACGGAAGGGGTATGAGGATAACATATATCTGAATACTGATAGTGTTAGATTTTATAGGCAGAATGTAAGTGGCAACTAATACATTGTACACTCGGTGATAAGTTTGAATTTCATCTCTGTACTTTATGATTTTCTGAAGAAAATTCTTTTGGAGTCGATATCAAATTTTAGAAGTTATCTATAAAAAAGAACAAAAAGATCTTTTTGTAGGTAGCATTGTTCCTAAAGATGATCTATTTTATCTTTGGGTGAAATTAATAATCAATGAATGTGTATTCTTGAATATTATGTGTGTTACTTTTATCTCTGTTAAGAGATTGCACACTCAAAAAATTAGAATTGAACAAATGTGAAAATGAATCTAATGCTTAACATATTAGATGCAAGAATATTGCATCATAATGTTGTTTTGACTTATGCTTAACATATTATATGTAGAATATTGCATTGAAATATTGTTTAGAATGGAACCAATTCGAAATTATTTTTGAATGGAAATATGGTCAAAATAATTGTTAAGTGATTCATTCAATTATTTGTAGCATATTGAGTTACACATAAGAAGATAAAATATTGTGTTACATTCGTTGATGATTATCTATGATTCTCTGTTTGCCAATTTCACAATCTCTTGGAAAGAAAAGCTAATGCTTTTGAAGTGCACAAGAGAGGTATGACAAATAAGAAAAGGAATTAAGAATATTAAATTCACATCGGGTGACTTATTTATGCTGGGTGGTGTAACTATTTTTTGGATATTAAGAAATAAAGATGTGTGACGAGTGGCAATTACTCATGCAGTTTGGATCAAATGTTTTCTATGAAACTTGGGCTCGATTTATGCATTGGACCACTATCAGTGTATTGTGATAATCAAACTGTGATAAGGTTGATACACAATGGAGCAAATAGTTCCAAAGAAAAACGTATAGAGATCAAATATCAAGAGTTGTGTCTCTTGGTATCAAGAGATGTGACTGTTGGTTGAAAGGATACAACCCTTGAACAAAGGTGCAACCATTGAATAATAATTAATAGGCGTGGCATTAGGGGGACGGTAATAAGCAAGAACATGCCGGCATATTCACAGAACAAAACACGCGTGGCATAGTTCATATTGCTGCATTTGGATGATCCTCGATAATCAATTATATTTTATTTTAGTTACTACAGGCGTGGTCGTGATGGCTATATTGCAGTCGTTGCCGATAAAAACTATGCAGCGTTGAGCTTCTTTAATTCTGCATGCTGTTCGTGGTCGTCTTCATTGTTTCAACGTCATCGTCATTTTCTTTTCCCTTTCCTCCCTAGTATAATAAGAGAGGAGTATGTTGATCCGTTGCACCATTGTTGAATGCAATTGTTGAGCGTACATGTAGGCATGTCCAGACTATCGGACGATTTGTTATTTAATGGACGGATACCAGACTATCAGATATTGGGCAAACATAAGAAATATGATGTTTGACGTATTATCCATCTAAGCCCGATAACTTATTGGACAGATTCGGACCGGACATGAACGGGCTTACCCGTTCTCATATCGGGTCGGCCAACAGATTGGTCAGTTGTCCAGTCTAATAAAAATAATTATCTGTTATCTACTCAGTTGTACTTTACAATTTGATTCTATTTGACCAAAAGTTGTCGGACACTAGTAATGGGCGAAAACTTTTCATCTTTCATCAAGTCGTTTTGTTGGGTTTTATCTATTTATTAATTTTTCAAGCTTATATTTCAATGCTTATTCTTGAAGAAACCTGTATGCGTGTTTGAATTTTGTTCACAAGAGCTTTACTTTCTTTGTAGTCATGCAAATCTGGGATATGACCACAAAATTTATTATGCATGTCATGAAATTTTAATGGAAAGAGTTCTCCCTTTCTGCGATCAGGTGGACTGCAGAAAATAAAGAAAATAAAAAAAATAGAACGGTACGAGTATATTTAAGATTTAAGATACATCTTGATTCAATTTTTATCTTTTGGCATTGAAATCATTTTTTTGCTCTCCAAAGATTTAAGGTGCTTAGCAAATTTCCTTTTTGTTCTCAATTTTGCTAAATGATTCTTTTTTTTTTGGTTTATGATGCGAGAATTGATAACAATTAAATGCTAACAAGTACACTAGTCGCTCAAGTAATAAAATGTAAGAGTAGAATGTCGAACCCATGAAGAATTAATTTACTTAACTAAATTAATTTTAGCGGCTAATAGGAGACGGCATAAAGTTTGTGTAAAAGAGTGCCAAAAATAAAATAACAGAAAAATAAAGAATAAAACTAATGATGCGTGGGTCCTTAGGATAACTTATAATGATTAGAACAATCTATATTTCTATAAAATCAAGCATAAGTATGAAGTTCAAGTTTAGCTTTTAGATGGATTAAGGACACTAAAGACCTGATCTTCCGCACGGGTAAATCAACTATCTTAAGAGAATAATAATATGAAAGTATTCTGCAGGACGGATATACCTTCAGTTATATTGAACTTAAGATACAATGCGCTGTAATCCCTAAACTACACAATCTTCTGCACGGGTCAATTCATGCAGATCGCATAATCCAATATGCCGCATGATTTTTATTAGATTACGACATGCATTGCTTCAACATAAAAGTTAAGAATCAATTCGAACAAAAAATAATGAATTAATAATTGATTACACTGCACAGTCAATAATCAATCTAGAAATCATTAAATTCTAAAGAAAGACATTATGCACAGCAACCATTTTCATAAAAACTAAACTAATTATTTGATTAATAAAAAATAAAAAAAATTGTTCATACATTTAATTCTTCCAACTAAAACTAAACGATAAAACACAAACTAATAATCCTGGATGCTAAGATAAACATATTAAATATGAAAATCTAAAATATCATCCCAACATAATGTAGAATAAGAAGTAATATGCAGAAATGATGAAAAGTCGCTGCACAATCATCGCACGAGTCTACTGCATGGAGGTCTTCTCCTTCGTTCTTCAGAAGTGCTCTTTTGTTCCTGGCTTGCAGGATTCGATTGTAGGCTCTAGCATGTTCTCTTCTGGTTGTAGAAGGCCTCTATTTATAGTGGTTTAAGTTTTCACATGATTGAAGAAGAAACAAAAACCTTTTCCTATTCAAAAAACAAGGAAAATTCGGAGTTGATTTAATTCTGAAATTTTGACCTTGTCAAACTTCAAAATTTTGACCATAATATGTTTCCAAATCATTTTAGGATAATATAATATGAGTAGAATCCTTGTGCACTTCAAATTCTTCCAAAAATATGTCCAAAACTCGAATTTGGGCTTCGTCACGTTCCGTTATGGCGATTTAACGGCCTAAACAGAGTTCGAATAGGATTGAAAATATGAATTTCATGGCCCATGAGGGCCTGGTCACGGTCGTGACTCGGGCACCTTTCTGGGCGTGAGAAAATACATTTTAACGGCCCATAATTAAAATGCATTATGTTTCATGGCGTTGTTCACGGCCCATTAGAATTTAGTCACGGCCTGTTAAAGTGTTATTCCATCATTACTTCACTTTTTTCTATTTTCTGGCTTCGTTTGAACTTCGATTTGAGCGCGGTTTTCTCCTTTGGCTTCGTAATTCAATTTTTTTGCTTCTTAGAAATAAAATACAACATTTGGATAGATTTTCATTTTTGTAAAATTAATGTAAATAAGCCTATAGAATAATGCATGCTATTAGAAAATAATTTGAAATGAGATTAAATGCATGGCTAAATATTTGTTAAATTTTGCATGCATCAAACTCCCCCAAGCTTAGATATTTGCTTGTCCTCAAGCAATGTTCAAAGTAAAGCTCCAACCAAAGGTCAATCATCGCTTTCACCCTATTAGTCTACTATTTTTCTTAGCACTAGATTTTATACATCGATCGTCGAAGTATCTTTCCATCTTTCCAATGACCCAGCCTTATAGAATTTCTAAATATTAGACATATTTAAACTCATCCAAGTTCAGCCCTTGCAAGAAAACATACAATCTATCAAATAAGAGTCTCAATGTTGAAAACATAAGAGTATATCGAACTTATATATTTTCACTTTAGAACTTTTGATATTTTCATTCATACCTTTTTCTTGTTGATTTGGTACTTATGTGCTTCTCCATCTTTCACAAGGTGGTCCATGTAACAGACTTTCCACCGACAGATCCTAGAGCAGTTGCCTTTAGGTCGTCAGGTAAGAATTTCCTACGGATCTAATCACCCGGACACACTAAGGTTCCGAATAATACTTTTGTACTTCTTTATTTTGTTTTGTTGGGGTTCAACTAACCCTCTTTTTAAATTTTTGCATTTTTTTTCTACTATAAGCTCGATAAACGCTTACATGTTCAACAAAGAAGCAATTATTATCAAGACCAAAGAAAAATAAAAGAAAAGGCCATGAACAAAAAATTGTCGTCCAACTATTCATAATTCTACTTAGCAACATTCACTTTCCAAATACTCAATACTAAGGCGATAAAAGATAAAATAATAGTGCTTCGAATTTTGTTAATTAGCAGGATGTCCTGGAATAATGTTGGAAAATAAGAAAATATTGACATAAGAAAGAAATATGGAATTTTTTATTTTCAAGATGATGCAAATGGAATATGCAAATAATAGATAAAACATGATAATAATGTATGCATATAATGCGATATAATATGATAGGCATGATGCATGACAATGCAAACTCCCCCTAGCTTGAACTCAACATTGTACTCAGTGTTGAAAATCAAATTCGAAAAATGGAGTATAGGAATAATAAAGACAAAATAAAGGGAGGAATTGAAAAGAAACAACCTGATATATCCCAATGTGATGGATGTGGAAGCCGTAGAGAGAAGCCAATGTATGGTTCGGATGTATTATATAGTGAAGTTGTCGATGTCGAGTAGCGCATGCGTTGCTGAAAGATGTGACGGGCCTGGATTGCAAGGGGTGCTTTCGGATCTAGTGAAGATGAATTGATATGTCTGATCTTCTGGTTGCTTGTGTTTTTGGCCGTGAATGAGACATAATGGGTGATAGATAATAAATCACCAACCTTCGGCTCCGGCCAATTTCAAAAATAATATAATAGTGTAATGACTATTGGTGCTTCAGTAACGGTTCGTCAGTAATAGGTAACAACCATGTGATTTCTTCGGTCCTAGCTTGAAGGTTAGTCACGGGCCGCTACAAGTTGCTAACGGCCGTCATCTTCTTCCTTGCATTCTTTGATGTATTCATGGGCAAATTGTTTGCACTCTACTCAATGCCAAGGTCACCAATAGCCGAAGGACATCCATGGATGTGGCCGATCATGATACTTCATCTTTAGAAAAGAAGGTCGACCATGCTGTCGAATGCCGGAGCTGCTCGTCGATGAAGTGACACACTGATGTCAGAAATGCTGTTTGGGACTGCCAGCAAAGTGGACGCCGTTTGTTGATGGTGAAGGAACAGTCGCCCGAAAATGGAGGTCGGTGTGCATATGGCGCTGAGTTGTAGAAAAAAAAAACTTTGGTCATCAGGATGTTTGCTTGGAGCCGCCTGAGTTCTTGCTGGAATTTATGGTGACGTCGAGGGGTCTGAGGCCACCATGGCTGCTTATTGTCGCATGGGGTCCTTGGCACTGGTCGGAGGTCGCTCTGCTTGGTGTTGAAGGTCGGGGATGACGCCTCTGTGAGGGAACCGCCGGCAGTGAGGAAGGAGATCAACACGATCAAAGTACAGCTACCGGCATTGAATCATTGAAGTCGCGGAGGTTGCTGAAGTTCGCCGGAGTTTCTAGTCACTGATCGGCATTGGTGCAGTCCGGCCGAAGTTGGAGACGATGATCGAGGGTTGGTGTTTGGGCAAAGACGGGCGTGAAACGCAGCGTCACAGACCTGCACAATAAATAACCAGAAAGAGGGGGCCGTGAAGAGCCTTGAACCCCGTTCAAGAATTAACGCTAGTGGTTAGGTGTTGAATGGCTCACGGTCGAGGGTGCGGATTAAGGCATTATGTGTGTTTTCCAAGTGCACGCCGCGTGGCAGAATCCAGGTGTAAACGTTTGGGCCTATGAAGTAATGCCACATGATCTCCTCTATAGAGTGTATTGAGATTCACGCCCCGTGAATAGGAGGTGACGCCCCATGAGATATGGTGATGGTCCGTGAACAATCGTGCAGGGTCGTGAGATAGGAAAAAACAATAGCCGTCGGGGCGGATCTGGATGCTTACGACCCGTGATACTAAACTAACGACCCATGAAACACAATGTGCATAACTTGTTGGACTTTGTGATACCCGTGAAAGTGTTCTAGCGACCCGTGAAAAATAGTGGCGACCCGTGTGAGAGATGATAGGGTCGTGAATCATGAAAATCAAGGGTTTATGAGATTTGCAAAGTTACTCACGGCCCGTGGAGGATATCTAATGACCCGTTAAACACATGCATTGCAATTGAGATTAAATGTGAAACCTATGAATATCGACTAACGACTCGTGATCCGTGAACAAGAGGTTGTGAACAGTGTGTAGGGCCCATGAAGATAATCTAACAGGGTGTGAGGAACTTTGAGTTAGCGTGGAGTATTCTGTGGGACCCGTGAAATGTATCTCATTCCCCATGATGTAAAGTGGAAGGTGTGTCTAACGCTCTGTGAGACTCGTGAGACACATTTGACGACTCATGATATGAGAGTAACGCCTGATAATAGGCCTATGACACATTGATTACGGTCCGTGAAAGTCCAAAAGTGTACAAATGAAAATATTGTGCGCCTACAACCTATTAGTGGAATGTCTAGCATCAAATGTAGCTTGTCTAAACAAGATTAGATATGAAGAAACAATAAAATCTACTTAAAATCAAAAGGAAGGTAAATTAAAAGTAAGAACAGGAATCTAAAATAGTTGACTAGCAGGATATTAAGACTAATAATAAAGGTGAAGGACAAAAAGTTCTAGAGTTATAGTCGCTAGCTCGACTGTGTTGTGTGAATGTTGAAACTAATATATGATGGTCGATTAAGATAATGTAAATAAATGTGCAATTAAGGAATAATCTCACCGTGGTGATTAGATGTGATCGTGAATGCTTTAGACGGTGATGCTCAGGAAATGCGGTGGTAGATGACGCCCAATGTCTCCACCCTTGTGTCATCGTCCGATGGTGGAGGTTCTTCAAGTGCAGGAACGTTCTTATATTGAAGTTGGGAGTTGTGTTGCTTATTGTCGTGGATATTAGAATGATTCTTAATTCGCCACTGGACTGATTTGGTTGGTGCTTTTGGCGTCGGTAATGTGCTTCTTTGTTTTCCTTTGATTTGCCACTATTGTGTTGTAGTCTGAGATATCTTTGTTGAAGTTGGTGATGTGCTTTCTCTCCTTTGTAAATTTTGAATTTGTGGATATGTGGCCGCCGATGTTAATGGTAATGAAATCGATATTGGTGACTAAGGTTATCAAAATCGCGATCTTGATCGTACGATCTTACGATCCTACCTAGGGTCGGCGATCTCGATCTCAACTTTGAGATCATTTTTGTAGGATCGGTAGGATCGTAATAGCAAGATCGTAAGATCGTAAGATCCTACCGATCCTACTAATCCAATTTTTTGTTTTGTTTTTAATTTTTTCACCAAATGCAACATGATTTCTTTGAGAAATAAAATTAAGAAAAAGGTTATTGGTTATAATTAAAATTTTAAAAATATTTTTTGCACAAAATAACTCTATTATAAATGTATATTAAGAGTTATTATATAATGCTATTTCATATTCACCATATTATTGCCATTTTTTATCAATCTATATTAAATTATTATTATATAAATAGTATATATATATCATTTGTAACAAATCTTAATAGGATAGTACTCAAGATAACATTATTTATAATTTAAAATATTACAAATTTATTTAAAAATATTATTTTACATAATTTTATATATTAAACTATTATTTTAATATATAGGTAGGATCTTACGATCTTCGATCCGATCTTATGATCTTCGATCTTATAGATCCCTTCCGATCTTACATAAGATCCCGATCTTGACTACCTTGTTGGTGACGAAGGTTGGGTAATAAGGACAGCTCCTCTTTCGTACTTGTCCATCTTCAATGAAGTATTCACTTGTCTCCCTTACATGCCATTGCGTAGTTGCTATCCTTGCTGAAGACTTTGACCTTGAATGCCCTCTTCTTTGATATGAATGTTGATGGTGGCATGGGCACATGATGATAGTTGAGCTCTCGTCGATGTGCTTTGGAGATTCAACGCTTAGAGAAGTCAATTGCGCAACTTGACTCTCTAATGCATGCAACTTTGCTTCCAGTGCATCAAACTTGAGCTCTTTGTCAAAGAGTCGAAGAGAGTCATCTATTTCGATTTGCTTATGGATTTGTGTTAATTGGGCCGCCAAATTTTCAATGTGTTGATGTTGAATTTGAAGTTTCTTTTCTATTGTTGTAATAATTTGTCCCATCATCTCTACATGGTCAACTTTTGGCTCAGTAGAAGATTTTGATTTGCAAAGAGTTATAATATACTCCTACGTCTCCTCACTTCGATGCCGTAATTTGTAAGTTGTCTCTCCATATTATCGATTTGATAGTTTTGTGTGGCGAGTTGCTTCAATAAAGGACGAATTTATTTGTGATGATGCTTTCTGGATCCATGGAGAAGTCTTCAGAAGGAGATGATTGGGGCATCTTTGCATTGTTGTTGCTTGATGAAGCTTTGTTGTGACTTTTATCATGTTGGACAACAACTTGTTTTTCCTCAATGTGTTGGATAGTGGACGTTTTCTTCTTTCCCATTGAAGATGTAATAATATGAGCGTGATAGTTGAGTCGTGTACGAAAGATGTATACCTAAAAACTTAACACAACTAAAAGAAAAGATAAAAACAAAAAAATAAAAATAAAAAAATAAAAAATAAAGTCACAAAGTAACATAAAAAAGAATAGTAACTAAAGAATAATTCTCCGACAACAGCGCCAAAAATTTGATGCGAGAATTGATAACAATTAAATGCTAGTAAGTGCACCAGTCGCTCAAGTAATAAAGTGTAAGAGTAGAGTGTCGAACCCATGAAGAATTAATTTACTTAACTAAACTAATTTTAGCGGCTAATAGGAGACGACATAATTAAAGTTTGTGTAAAAGAGTGCAAAAAATAAAATAACAAAAAAATAAAAACTAAAACTAATGATGCGTGGGTCCTTAGGATGACCTATAATGATTAGAACAATCTATATTTCTATAAAATCAAGCATAAGTATGAAGTTCAGGTTTAACTTTTAGATGGATTAAGGACACTAAAGATCTGATCTCCCGCATGAGTACATCAACTATCTGAAGACAATAATAATATGAAAGTATTCCGCACGGATATACCTTCAGATATATTGAACTTAAGATGCAATCCGCTGTAATCCCTAAACTACACAATCGCCCGCATGGGTCAATTCATGCAGATCGCATCATCTAATATGCCACATGGTTTTTATTAGATTACGACATGCATTGCTTCAACATAAAATTTAAGAATCAATTTGAACAGAAAATAATGAATTAAGAATTGATTACTCCGCACAGTCAATAATCAATCTAAAAATCATTAAATTCTAAAGAAAGGCATTACACACAACAACCATGTTCATAAACACTAAACTAATTATTTGATTAATCAGAAATAAAAAATTGTTCAAACATTAAATTCTTCCAACTAAAACTAAACAATAAAACGAAAACTAATAATCCTGGATGCTAAGATAGATATATTAAATATGAAAATCTAAAGTATCATTCCAACATAATGTAGAATAAAAAGTACTCTACGAAAACGATGAAAAGTCACTGCACAATCCTCGCACGAGTCTACTGCATAGAGGTCTTCTCATTCGTTTTTCAGAAGTGCTCTTTCATTCCTGGCTTGCAGGATTTGGTTGCAGGCCCTAGCATGTTCTCTTTTGGCTGTAATTTATAGGAGTTTAAATATAAGGAAAATTCGGAGTTGATTTAGTTCTAAAATTTTGACCTTGTCAAACTTCGAAATTTTAGCCATAATATGTTTCCAAATCATTTTAGGATAATATAATATGAGTAGGAATCCTTGTGCACTTCAAATTCTTCCAAAAATCTGTCCAAAACTCGAATATGTGCTTCGTCACGGTCGATTATGGTGATTTAACGGCCTAAATAGAATTCGAATCGGATTGAAAATGGGTTTTCACGACTTGTGATAGAATTTTCATGGCCCTTATAGTGTTTAAAACATGGATTTCATGGGCCGTGAAGGCTTGATCACGGCCGTGACTCGGGCACTTTTTTGGGCGTGAGAAAATGCATTTTAACGGTCCATAATTGAGTTTCACGGCGCTGTTCACGGCCAATTAGAATTCAGTCACGGCCCGTTAAAGTGTTATTTCAGCATTGCTTCTCTGTTTTCTACTTTCTGACTCCGTTTGATCTCCTATTTGAGCGCGATTTTCTTCGTTGGCTTTTATTTTTGTATACAATTAAAAATAATTCCTATTTAAAAAATAATTTGACATTTTCCAGAATTTAAAATAAATAATTTAATTTTAGTCAAATTAATATTAGTCTTTCTTCTTTTACCAATTTGAGTATGATTAAAAGGAAATAAATATTATCTTATAATAGTTTGTTATATAAGTTAAGTAAAATAACTAATTCATTACTTTCCGTTTTTAAAGGAATTTAAAAATAATTTAAAATAATCAATTCAATTTGAGTCAAATTAAGATTAATCTTTCATTTTTATCAATTTGAGCATTATTACAAGTACTAATAATTCCTTTTAAAACATAATTTGTTATTTTTGCAATTACAAAATAATTTAAAATATATAATTCAATTTGAGACATATTAAGATTAATCTTTTCTTTTTATCAATTTGATTATGATTAAAATATATAATAAAAAATTCATTATACAAGTTTAATATAGATGAATATTAAATAAAAATATTATATTAGATTTAAGTAGCTAGAATTTAGAGCATTCGTTTTGAACAAATACATAAAATATAGCAATGAATCTTTATTTCAAAATTATTTGATAATTATATTTGGAATTTTTTCATATTATATATGAAATATGTATTATTATTATTATTATTATTATTATTGGATTTCACAATAAAAGCAAAAAATGTTATAATAATTTTTTTTATATAAGCCTCATAATAAAATATGACCAATTCTAAAAAGTAAAACAAATTTAACTTGAAGCAGGAGTCGCTTGATGATAGTTTTTTTTTTTCAAATTGCATTATATAGTAAGATTTGTATATCTGCAAATATAGATTAAATACGCAAAAGTAAATTAAATTTGAATAAAAGTAGAAGCCTTTATTTTCATATATTTCCAAAATAATACATAATATAATTTGTCTAAACAGATGAAAATATTGTGCGCTTACAACCTATTAGTGGAATGTCTAGCATCAGATGTAACTTGTCTAAATAGGATTAGATACGAAGAAACAATAAAATCTACTTAAAATCAAAAGGAAGGTAAATTAAAAGTAAGAACAGGAATCTAAAATAGTTGACTAGTAGGATATTAAGACTAATAATAAAGGTGAAGGACGAAAAGTTCTAGAGTTATAGTCGCTAGCTCGATTGTGATGTGCGAATGTTGAAACTAATATATGATGGTCGATTAAGATAATGTAAATAAATGTGCAATTAAGGAATAATCTCACCGGGGTGATTAGATGTGATCGTGAATGCTTTAAACGGTGATGCTCAGCAAATGCGGTGGTAGATAACGTCCAATGTCTCCACCCTTGTGTCATCGTTCGTTGGTGGAGGTTCTTCAAGTGCAGGAACGTTCTTATATTGAAGTTGGGAGTTGTGTTGCTTATTGTCGTGGATATTAGAATGATTCTTAATTCGCCATTGGACTGATTTGGTTGGTGCTTTTGGCGTCGGTAATGTGCTTCTTTGTTTTCCTTTGATTTGCCACTGTTGTGTTGTAGTCGGAGATATCTTTGTTGAAGTTGGTGATGTGCTTTCTCTCCTTTGTAAATTTTGAATTTGTGAATATGTGGCCACCGATGTTAATGGCAATGAAATCGGTATTGGTGACGAAGTTTGGGTAATAAGGACCTTTGAAGGCCAGCTCCTCCTTCATACTTGTCCATCTTCAATGAAGTATTCACTTGTATCCCTTACATGCCATTGCGTAGTTGCTATCCTTGCTGAAGACTTTGAACCTTGGATGCCCCCTTCTTTGATATGAATGTTGATGGTGGCATGGGCACATGATGATAGTTGAGCTCTCGTCAATGTACTTTGGAGATTTAGCGCTTAGAGAAGTCAATTGCGCAACTTGCTTCCAGCGCATCAAACTTGAGCTCTTTGTCATAGAGTCAAAGAGAGTCGTCTATTTCGATTTGCTTATGGATTTGTGTTAATTGGGCCGTCAAATTTTGAATGTGTTGATGTTGAATTTGAAGTTTCTTTTCTATTGTTGTAATAATTTGTCCCATCATCTCTTCAAGGACAACTTTTGGCTCAGTAGAATATTTTGATTTGCGAAGAGTTGTAACATACTCTTGCGTCTCCTCACTTCGATGCCGCAAATTTAAAATTTGTCTCTCCAGATTATCCATTTGATAGCTTTGTGTGGAGAGTTGCTTCAATAAAGGACTCAATTTATTTGTGATGATGCTTTCCGAATCCATGGAGGTCTTCACAAGGATATGGTTGGGGCATCTTTGCATTATTTTTGCTTGATGAAGCTTTGCAGGACTTTTATCATGTTGGACAACAACTTGTTTTTCCTCAATGTGTTGGATGGTGGACGTTTTCTTCTTTCCCATTGAGGATGTAATAATATGAGCGTGATAGTTGAGTCATGTACGAAAGATGTAAACTTGAAAACTTAACACAACTAAAAGAAAAGATAAAAGCAAAAGAAAAATAAAGTCTCAAAGTAGTATAAAATAAGAATAGTAAGTAAAGAATAATTTCCCGGCAACGGCACTAAAAACTTGATGCGAGAATTGATAACAATTAAATGCTAGCAAGTGCACTAGTCGCTCAAATAATAAAGTCTAAGAGTAGAGTGTTGAGCCCACGATGAATTAATTTACTTAACTAAACTAATTTTAGCAGCTAATAGGAGACGACATAAAGTTTGTGTAAAAGAGTACAGAAAATAAAATAATAGAAAAATAACGACTAAAACTAATGATGTGTGGGTCCTTAGGTTAACCTATAATGATTAGAACAATTTATATTTCTATAAAATCAAGTATAGGTATGAAGTTCAGGTTTAGCTTTTAGATGGATTAAGGACACTAAAGATCTGATCTCCCGCACGGATAAATCAACTATCTTAAGACAATAATAATATGAAAGTATTCCACACAGATATACCTTCAGTTATATTGAACTTAAGATGCAATGCACTGTAATCCCTATACTACACAATCGTCCGCATGAGTCAATTCATACAGACCGCATAATCTAATATGCCACATAATTTCTATTAAATTACGACATGCATTGCTTCAACATAAAAGTTAAGAATCAATTCGAACCGAAAATAATGAATTAAGAATTGATTACTCCTCACAGTCAATAATCAATCTAGAAATCATTAAATTCTAAAGAAAGGCATTATGAACAGCAACCATGTTCATAAACACTAAACTAATTATTTGATTAATCAGAAATAAAAAATTGTTCATACATTAAATTCTTCTAACTAAAACTAAATGATAAAATGAAAACTAATAATCTTAGATGCTAAGATAGATATATTAAATATGAAAATCTAAAGTATCATCCCAAACATAATATAGTATAAAAAGTACTCCGCGGAAACGATGAAAAGTCACTGCACAATCCTCGCACGAGCCTATTGCATAGAGGTCTTCTCCTTCGTTCTTCAGAAGTGCTCATTCATTCCTGGCTTATAGGATTCGGTTGCAGGCCCGAGCATGTTCTCTTCTGGTTGTAGAAGGCCTCTATTTATAGGGGTTCAAGTTTTCACATGATTGGAGAAGAAACAGAAATCTTTTCTTATTCAAAATAAGGAAAATTCGGAGTTGATTTAGTTCTGAAATTTTGACCTTGTCAAACTTCAAAATTTGGACCATAATATGTTTCCAAATCATTTTAGGATCATATAATATGAGTAGGAATCCTTGTGCACTTCAAATTCTTCCAAAAATGTGTTCAAAACTCGAATCTAGGCTTTGTCATGGTCGGTTACGACGATTTAACAACCTAAATAGAGTTTGAATCGAATTGAAAATGGGTTTTACAGTGTTGAAAACATGGATTTCACGGCGCGTGAAGGTCTGATCACCGCCGTTTCTCAGGCACCTTTCTGGACGGGAGAAAATGCATTTTAACAGCCCATAATTGAGTTTCACAGCGCTGTTCATGGCCCGTTTGAATTCAGTCACGACCCGTGAAAAGTGTTATTTCAGCATTGCTTCAATATTTTCCACTTTTTGGCTCCGTTTGAGTTCCGATTTGAGCGTGGTTTTCTTCGTTGACTTCGTAATTCAATTTTCTTGCTTCTTAGATAATAAAATACAAGATTTTGGTAGATTTTTATTTTTATAAAATTAATATAAATAAGCCCATAAAATAATGCATGCTATTAGAAAATAATTCGGAATGAGATTAAATGCATGGCTAAATATTTGTTAAATTTTGCATGCATCAGTTTAAAACCTGACAAATATATGAGAACTTTTTTCCTCTTGTAATCCATCATATGTTTACGTTATGCTAGAAGGATGATATGCCACCTTAGGTTGGTATGTTCTTAAACTCTTAATTATATTCTCAATCACTTCGTAGATCCCGAAAATTTGCATTTAGTTCAAGAATCTATGTGAATTTGACTCGTTAAGTGAAACAATCAAATTTATATGCAGATGCGTTAAAATGATGTAGCAAAATAAAATCACTAGCAAGTGCACTAGTCGCTCAAGTAATATAGTAAAAATGAGTAAAGAGTGTCGAACTCACGAGGAATATTATTAATTCAATATCTGAATTTATAAATTAATAAGAGAGGAAAATATGGATTTTTGAAAAAGGGGTTTTGTAAAATAAAATAAAGAAAATAAAGAAAAGATAATGTAGTGGTGTTGAAGTTAGGCCTTAGGATGAAAATAGATCAGGATAAATATTTGAACCATAAAAGATAAATTTAATCTTTAATGATGGGTTAGAGTCCTCCTAAATTATTAACTTGACATAATTAAATTACGGTCTCCACAAATTGGCATCCCCTCAATCTAAGTATACAAATTAAACTATCTTAATTTAATAAGAATTAAAGTCTCCACAAATTAGCATCCCGTCAAATCATATTAAAACTAAGACGCATTAAATTGGATTCCCTAGACTATTAATCACTCCACAAATTGGTATAGATTAACAGACCACACAAACTTGATTCTCCACACATTAGTTATCAAATTTATGTCAATTATTAATTTCAAATCAATTAATTTAATTAATGAATTCTGAAATCAAATAGTCCACAAACTGATAATTACTCAACTCAGAAATCCAAATAATTAAATTAAAAGCACTAAGCACAATTAACTAATTGAACAGAAAAGATTAAAACAAATAATATAGGGTCCAAATAGTTTCCCTTTAATAATAATCTCCTAACATGAAATAAATAGAAATATGGAGTTCATCCTAGAAATTCTGGAGAGATAACAATAAAATAACAATAATAATTGGAAGAATTACACCAAGAATAAAATAGGATTCTCAAATCTGGGCAGACTCTCGAACTTGATCAGAGTCGCGATCAACTTCCAGTCGTCGCACCTCTTCCCTCTTAGTCGTAGCCTACAGAGTTCATGATCCGCTGTGGAAGAAACCTGAACTCTCCTCTTTTTATAGGTGTGGACGGTCTTTAATTGGATCACAGTCGTGATATCGTACGGCCGAGTTTAACTTGAGTCGGATAAAACTTAAGTGGCTTATGACTCTATCCAATTTGACGATAAAAGTGTCACGGCTGATAAAATCTATCCATTTATTTTGCACGTGATCTGTAACTCTCGGCCACAAAATCCAGTTTGCGCCAAGGATTGGAGTTATCGGCCGATAAAAGCTTAAGTTGGTTAAGGATAGGGTTTGATTTTGCGGCCGATAAACTTTGGTGATATGGATTTATCGGACGATATGCTACTTTGTATTAGCCGATATGTTGGAGTTCTCGAGCGATAAGATGGAGTTGGATTTATTGGCCGATAATCGCTTCGTATCGGCCGATAAACTTTGTTGATATGGAGTTTTGCCCCCACGATTGGAGTCCTCGGCCGATACGTTGGAGTTCTCGGCCAATAATATTCATCTCCCTTTATGTTTTGCGACCGATAAACATAAACTAACGACTTGCGGCTAATAATTCAACTTGATAAATCAGCCTTATCGGCTTTTCCTGCAAAATAATTATCAAATTTTAATTAATCCATCAATAATTAAAATATTTAGAGAATAAATAATTAAAATCAATAAATCCGAAATTATGATTAAAAATGATTAAAAATGATGCATGCCATGATCAAATTATAGAAAAATTTATTAAAATAATAATCTAAAATATGTCATATTTTGCATGCATCATACGCCAATATATTATTTAACAAAATTTGCCTTTTGTATCTAATGAATTTTCAAAAGTTTTACATAGAAAATAATTCTCTATTCAGCTCAGCTACGATGGTTAATTCTGTTACGTCTCAAACTTTCAATGTAACAGTACTTCCACTCTATTTGAAGAGTTCGACGTGATTTGTTTTATCATATAGTAGTAGTAGTAGCACGATAAAGATGGATTTAGGATTTGTCTTCCGCTCACTCGACCGATTGGGCCAACAAGAAACATAACTACTGATTGTGTTGAAGCTAATTTTAAGATGTAAATAATTAGACGCATGAATAAATATATTACGAATAATTCTTATTTATTTAATGTTCAATGACTAAGTGACTGATAAGGCACTTTTAAGATTCAAATGTTTCTAAAATATACAGATAAAAAATATTTAAATTAATCATAATATATAAATAGAAACATTCTTTTTTAATTTCTATTCATTAATTTTAATTTTAAGGCGTAAGACAAAAAATATTTGATTAGTGAGCGTATACTAAAAAATATCAAGAAAGCAACCCTAACTTTTTACCGTTGCACGCAAAGATTTTAATCTGCCATACGAGCGCTGCGCTCTCCTCTCCTCCCTTTATATTTCTCTGTTCTGTAAGACTTGATCCCTCTTTCTGCCTTCTCTCTGCGGATTCGCTCTGCTCTGCTCTCTCTCTCTCTCTCGCTCTCTCTGTGCTCTCAAGAAAGAAACCTGTCGTTCTGCTCTCTCTCTCTCTCTCGCTCTCTCTGTGCTCTCAAGAAAGAAACCTGTCGTTGAAGAAAGACGGTGCGCCTGTTCTCTCTGATCATGTGGGAAGCAATGCCGTTCTCCCCCTCGCCGTGGGCACCGGCCGATCCCACTGTCGACCCAGAGCGCCAAGATAAGCTTCTCTGTTTGATGCAGTCGGAGATCTTTCGCCTGGAGAGCTCGACCTTCTACCGCAGGTTTCTCCTCCGGCTGCGGAATCCTCGGGTCCAAGAATACCTCGATGGGGCGTTGGGCGGCACGTCGGCGTTCGACATGGTCGTCTACGGCGTGGGAAGCTTCGAATCCTCCGAAAAGTCGCGGCTCCAGCTGGCACTTGCCATCCTCCTCCGCTGGGAGCTCAACCCTAAGAGCGCCGAGTTGTTCGACCCAGTGCTTTCCGGCACGGAGTGCGCGGTGGCTGCGGCGCTGGGCTTCACGGTGGCGACGGTGAACGAGCACGGCCGTAGGGAGGTGCAGGCTGTGCCGACGCTGTTCTACATGCCGCACTGCAGCGTCCAGCTCTACGACGCGCTGATGCAAACCAACTGGGACGGGGGGCTGAGGCGCATGGTGGTGCTCGGCAACAGTTTTGCGGACTACGAGTGCGACGCTGTGAAGCGCGGCTGTCGTGGCATCCAAAAGTTTGGAACTCATGTCCTCCGGGCGCGATCCAGCGGTTTTGTCCGGGAGCTCGACATCGCGGCCAAGAAGAAGCCTTGCACTCGCACTCGTCCTCGAACTCGCACTCGCAGGCAGCAGGGGGAGGTGGTCGAAGACGAAGATGAAGATTCCGCCATTTTTGATGCTTTCGTCTTGACCAGTTGGCACTTTTTTCCTTGTTAAATTAGTTAGTTAGTTAGTTCATTAATTAATTACAGAGGAGGTCGACATTTTCTTTCTTGTTTGTCGATTAGGAACAACTTCAAAAGCATTGAGAAGGCCGAGAAGGAAATTAAGAAGGTGAATGACTTATGTGGTAAGTGTATTTATAGACTCGAGACATTTGATAAATTGTGTCAAGTCTCTCGGTACCTTTAAGTAGGAACTTTAGATTCCAAGGATGGCTCCTGGCTTCTGCTGGCTGCAGCTGTTACATGTCTGCTTCCACTCTTCCAGAGTCCTAGAAACTGTTACAGTAGCAGTTTTAGTATTGCTTAATACTTTTTTTTTTAATTAAAACCTTAAGAAAATATTTGCAAGCAATTTAGACATTGGCATTTCTTTTCCTATTTCTTGCATTGGTGGTAGGTCAATGTTAGAACTTGGACCTAATATATAAATCTCTAGTATTGGACAGTTAAATTGAGGTTCTTCTTTCGTGCAATGGTTTTATCTGACTTGTTGACTTATGCTGTAGTGCCTTCTTCTGTTGATGCTTATAAAAATTTCATTTTTAAGGATCTTGTGTATTGTTTACTACTCATGTGCTAGTAATGTCAAGTACAATTTCAATTCTTGTGATGCTGAATTGTTTGATAATATTATTTCATCTACAATCAGGAATTAAGGAGTCAGATACTTGTCTAGCTGCGCCAAGCCAATGGGATTTAGTATAACAACAACAACAACAAAGCCTTATCCCACTAGGTGGGGTCGGCTACATGGATCATACGACGTCTTCGTTGATCCATGTTCATAAGATACGACAGGATTTTATACTGGCTGTCGGGGTCTAACACAACCCTCTTCCTTTATCCGGGCTTGGGACCGGTTATAAAATATAGGCGGGGATTTAGTATCTGATAAACAAATGATGCAGGAAGAGCAACCTCTTCAGGTAGATGTTTTTGGATGTTTTTTGTTCTTTCTTTTTTTTTTTTCTCACCTTGTGCCTGTCAGATTAGATTCTATGTATTTTTTTCAATGATTGCTACTTTTTTGCAGGTAGCAAGATGTACAAAGATTATCCGTCCAAATACAGGGGATGTTAAATATGTGATAAAAGTTAAACAAATTGCCAAGGTACATTTTCTTGCTTTCTCATTTATTTTTCATTTAGTAACCAAATCGATTCTAAAAGTTGCTTCTGTAATTGCAGTTTGTTGTTGGGTTGGGTGACAAAGTCTCCCAACTGACATTGGAGAAGAAATGCGTGCGGGGTAAGGTTTAGTACCTTAAGAGTGTTGTCTCATTGTGAATTCTTTGTATAAATCTCTTATGGATATGTACTAGTTTGACTCCATCTAAGAGGTTTTGTTACATTCTTCTGCCCATAATATCTTCAGGTTGTAGAGCTTCCCATGCCTCATCCAGAGAAAGTCTCACTTGGAATTGTCTCTCCCAAAGGTATCTATCCTCTGTTATGGTCCTCCAGGGACTGGTAAGACAACTTGCTAGGGCAGTTGCTAACAGGAACCGATGCTTGCTTTATTCGTGTTATTGGAAGTGAACTTGTTCAGAAGTATGTTGGAGAAGGAGCTCGGATGGTTCGCGTACTTTTTCAGGTTCTAAAATATACACTGGGTAATAATATGCCTCTAGTGGTGCCTTTTTCTTTTGTTTTGTGGATTTTTACATATTCTATAATATTTTTCTTGGTGTAGATGGCTCGTTTGAAAAAGGCTTGCATCATCTTCTTCGATGAAGTTGATGCAATTGGTGGTGCTCGTTTTGATGATGGAGTTGGTGGTGACAATGAAGTTCAGCGTACTATGCTTGAAATTGTTAATCAACTTGATGGTTTTGATGCAAGAGGCAACATTAAAGTTCTAATGGCTACAAACAGGTATACATGTTTACTTTTGTATTACACTGAGGGGATTTCATCCGTGATCTTCCACTTTTGATCACCTAAGAATCCAAGTGTTGTAGTTGTATTACACAGATATCCAAGATCCACACTGGGACAATGAATTGTGAAAGGGACATCCGATTTGAGCTGCTTGCACGCCTCTGCCCTGATTCCACTGGTAAGCAGTTACTTTTCAGTTGCATGTTGGCTCTCTGTGTAAAAGTAATATGGCTGGATCAGCAAGCTTGGCAAAATTTTACAATGTCTCTGGCTGCTTAAGGTTGCCAAATTGAACAAATCTTTCGTTCCTGTGCTCCATTTTCAATGAGGTTCCTTGGTTCTTTTGTGCAGGGGCTGACATTAGGAGTGTCTGCACTGAAGCTGCTGGGATGTACGCCATCCGAGCGCGAAGAAAGACGGTTACAGAGAAGGATTTCCTTGATGCAGTCAGTGAACAAGGTCATCAAAGGCTACCCTCCCGGTATGGACCCGAACTACTACAGGGGAATTGCTTTCTTGTTTTAGCCCGGGGGTCCGAAGCTTTCGCTCGCTTGCAGGATTCACTTGAACTCCTCTCAAGACCGAGAATCTTATCTCTGCAAAACCTGTGGGAACAATAGCGTTTAAGTGTAACAGCCAGCAAAAGATAAAAAAAAAAAAAAAAAAAGAATCGGTCAACAGAATTAAGAGATAAAAGTCGAATAGGAGTGGAGATAAATGTTATCAGATTTAACGATATCAGATTAATCACGAGAAGAGTCTTATATGAGGGAAACTAATCAAGCATTAAATCTATTTATTCCCTCAACCTCACGACCTCTCTCTTCCCTCTTCCAAGATTGCTGATCTATGCGTGACCAGAGAAGGGAGAAATAATTCTTCCAAAGAGGAAAGGGGCGCAAGGAGTTCGAAGAGAGGACAGGAGACACGGGTGATAATTAACCGCGAATCGAGGTGGGTGAATCGAAATCACCTTGCATGACCTCTGAATTATCCTAATTCATGCCCTCATAGTTATGAAAAGAAAAGAGTATGAATATGATTCAAGTTATTATTTTTAATTGTTTGATTTCTTGAATTCTTTGATTGGTTGATTGTAGCATGCATAGTTATTTTCTGCTTGTTATATTTCTGTGTTATTGATTGCTAAGGTGTACGATTTAGATAGGGATTTTGTTTTCGGTTTTAAAAAAAAGATAGAGAATTTCGGCCGTAAAGGAAAAAAAAAAAATAATAATGTAGATGAGTTTTACGGCCGAGAAGTTGGGAGAGAGAATAGAGTTTCGGCCGTAAAAGAGGAGAGAGAAGAGAGTTTTGGCCGTAAGGAAAAGAGGAGAGAGAAGAGAGTTTTGGCCGTAAGGAAAAGAAGAGAGAGAATAGAGTTTCGGCCGTAAAAGAAGAGAGAGAAGGGAGTTTCGGCCGTAAAAGAGGAGAGAGAAGAGAGTTTTGGCCGTAAGGAAAAGAAGAGAGAGAAGGGAGTTTCGGCCGTAAAAGAGGAGAGAGAAGAGAGTTTTGGCCGTAAGGAAAAGAAGAGAGAGAATAGGGTTTCGGCCGTAAAAAGAAGAAAGAGAAAAGAAGAGGGAGATAAGGGAAATAGGTTGTTACGGCCGAAGAGTTAGATTTCGGCCGTAACGGGATAGGCCGTAACGGATGGGCGTAACGAAATAGGCCGTAACGGATGAGCGCAATAGGTGATGGCCGTAACGAAATAAGAGTTGGATTATTACGGCCGAAATAGCAAAGAAAATAGGGTTTTTACGGCCGTAACGTAATCAATGTTAATTTTTACGGCCGTAACGTAATAAAGGTTAATTTTGGTTTTTACGGCCGTAACGTAACAAACGCTAATTCTTATGGCCGAGAAAAATGAAAGGACTTTCGGGCGTAAAATCTAAAGAATTAGGGTTTTACGACCGTAAGGTGGAGGAGATTCTTTGGACGAAAAATCCAACAAAATTTACCTATAAATCTCTCTTTATTTTGATATGAATATTATTGATTTTCCTTATAATTCCAACATGAACTCTTTGTCTTGATTTATCTCATATCGATCATATCTCCTTCATCATATGACACAAAGAATGAAAAGATATTCAAAGTGATTAATAAGTTCAGATGAAAGAGTAATGATGGGTTGCCAGTCCAAGCCAAGTGCATCAAGATAAGGGTCGCTCCCTTGGTCATGGTTTGATCACCCATTGACCCGCACAAGGCCGTATCGTTTGCTGGGCACACCCCAAGAATTAAAGGCACCTCAAAGTCACCCTGATTGTTAATTAATAACCAAGATCGACAAGCATGTTCATGTTCATGTTCAAGTTCAAGTTCAAGTTCAAGTTCAAGTTAAGTCAAGTATGTCATGATTCCAAGTTTACTATGTACTATTGATCCTTATGATTCATGATATCGCTGATCTTATCCTTATTATGATCCATGATACTTATATGTCATCTTTCATGTTCAAGTTAAGCCTGATTAATTATCGCTGATTATTATAATCATGTTATGCATTGTATATCATGTGGTTCCCCACTAGGCTGTAAAGCTTACGGGAGGACCTCCTCCCCTGTGTCTGATTTCCACAGGACCAGGTCAGTAACGTGGTGGAGTAGGCGTGTGGTGATGAGGCTCTGGCGATAGGACAGCACATGAACCATAGGGCTTTTAGAGTGATATTTAGTTTTCATTTACCTTCCGCAATTTAAATTCATGATGTAGAACTCAGTTTATTTCTTAGTAATGACATAGTCACTTTTAGACTTCCGCAATTAAAGTTATAATTTATCCTTAAATCTTTTCTTCCGCTGACATGTCTCGGTTCTTGACTGAGATATGGTCAATATGATGGTCAAAGTCATAGTATGCCGTAGCGTCTCCAGGTTGGTCTTCGCCACATGGCGGGGGTCGATTTGGGGGCGTTACATTTATGGTATCAGAGCCTAAAGTCAGGACTCTCTTGACGTCCTAGTGTATAGAATAGTATAGTATGGTAAAAGGTTCATGTGCTATCGCCGTGCAGTCGCCACACCCTCCACCGAAAAGTAATGTAAGTCATGTTTATGTTTAAGATAAGTTATGATTTATTGATGCATGATTTTATTGTATGAATAGAGGATAAGCATGTCACGACGGTCAGAGCGTATTCAAGAGCAAATGGCCAGAGCTGACCGAAATCTGTATGAGGCATCGGAAGGCCCACTTCCTGAGATGGGGGCCCAGCCGGGTCGCGGACGTGGCCGTGGCCGAGGTCGTGCGCCAGGCCGCGGAAGAGGTAGAGGCCGAGCAACTAGAGCGCCATTTGAGGAGCATGTGGATGAGTTTGCTCCACCTGAGGGTAGCCAGGCAGGAGACAGTCCACCGGCGTCAAGGCGTCGTAATCAGAGGGCACGCCATGAAGCAGCAGAAGACACCATCCAAGCTTTCCTGAAGTTGCATCCGCCTCATTATGATGGGAAGGCGGACTTTTTCAAGGCTGAAGAATGGATAGAGACTATGGATCGGATTTTTAAGCTGATGAGATGTACCGATGAACGCAAGGTTCTGTATGCCACACACATGCTTACTGGTACTGCAATGGGCTGGTGGAAGACTACAAGGGCCACCAGGTTCAGAGGGATGGAAGAAGAGGACATAGCATGGGATGAATTTAAGAAGGCCTTCATGACGCGCTACACTCCTGAACATGACCGCATCAACAAACAGGAGGAGTTCCTGCAACTGCAACAGGGAACCATGTCTGTGGCAGATTACCACACCCAGTTCATCCAACTGGAACAATATTGCCCGATGCCATTTGAAGGACGTATTCGGGCTAACAGATTCATTAATGGACTACAGCAGGCACTGAAGACTGAAGTCCTGTCTGGGGATTGTGAAGATCTAGAGAAGGCTGTGAGGTTAGCCACACGTATGGAAAAGGATCAAGCTGAACGCAAGGCCAAAGCTCCAGCCAGAGCAATAGAGCAGCCCAGGCCTCGAACGGATAATCATCGGCCATTTAGGAGGAACGACCGCCGCGATCGTCGTTACAGGCCATACCAGCAGAGAGAAGCCCCAAGACAGGCTCAAGCTCAACCACGGCCTGCGCCAATGCAAGCACAGCCACTGAGACAACTGCCACCGCCACCACGTCAGCCACAAGTGCCACAGAAGCCTGTATGTCCTCACTGTGGCCGTCACCATGATGGAGAGTGTCGTAGACTGAGCGGCGCATGCATTCAGTGTGGACAGTTCGGACATTTCATCAGAAATTGCCCACAGGCTGCCAGAGGAGGCCGAGACAATCGAGCAGCAGGAGGTGCAAATTCCATTGTGCAAGGTCGTGTGCACAACCTGGAAGCTGATGCAGCCCAGAATGATAATGATGTCATTAGAGGTACCCTCCCGATCGCCAACTTGTCTGCTACTATTTTATTTGATTCTGGGGCTACACACTCGTTTATTTCAGAGTCGTGTGCCCAAACTCTTAGTCTACCTCAGAAGCAGATGCCCCATGCTATGCGTGTGAGTACACCTATGGGGACTCTCCATGCTGCCAAGTACATCCCGAATGTACCTGTCAATGTAGACAAGAAAAATTTTTCTGCAGACCTCATAGTCATTCCCATGGTGGACTATGACGTCATTTTGGGGATGGACTGGCTTTCATATCACGATGCAACTTTGCAGTGCAAACAGAAGAAGATCGTTATAGGGACGCAAGGCAAGCCCAAGGCAGTGATCAGAGGCACCCCATCAACAAAGAATAAAGTCATTGTCTCAGCGATCAAGGCACAGAAGCTATTGCAGAAAGGATGTTGTGGGTACCTGGCTAGTGTGGTCAAGACGGATGCACCTGTCACTGAGCTTCAACAGATAGATGTGGTGCGGGAGTTCCCAGATGTGTTTCCTGAGGACACATCCGGATTACCACCGAAACGGGAAATCGACTTTAAAATAGAACTCCTCCCTGGGACTGCACCCATCTCTAAAGCACCATACCGTATGGCACCTGCTGAAATGCAGGAACTGAAGAAGCAGATACAGGAGCTACTGGACAAGGGATTTATCAGACCGAGCGTCTCACCCTGGGGCGCACCGGTCTTGTTTGTCAAGAAAAAGGACGGCTCCCTGCGGCTCTGCATCGACTATAGAATGCTCAATAAAGTGACAGTGAAGAATAAGTACCCCCTGCCTCGGATAGATGACCTTTTCGATCAGCTGTCAAAAGCATCAGTGTTCTCTAAGATAGACTTACGTAGTGGCTACCACCAGTTGAGAGTGGCAGAGGAGGACATACCGAAAACCGCTTTTCGGTCAAGATATGGCCACTACGAGTTCTTGGTCATGCCATTTGGACTGACGAACGCTCCTGCCGCGTTCATGGATTTAATGAACAGGGTCTTCCGACCATATTTAGACCAGTTTGTCATAGTGTTTGTGGATGACATTCTGATCTATTCTTCCAGTCCAGAGCAACACCGAGAGCATCTCAGGATAGTATTGGAGACCCTAAGACAACACAAGCTTTATGGCAAGCTTTCAAAGTGTGAATTCTGGCTGAAGGAGATCATGTTCTTGGGACACATAGTCTCCAAGAAAGGCATTGCAGTAGACCCCGCAAAAGTGGAAGCGGTGACGAATTGGACTAGGCCGAAGAATGCTTCTGAGATTCGCAGCTTCCTTGGTTTAGCGGGTTATTACAGGAGGTTTATCCGGGATTTTTCTAAGATTGCTGCACCCCTCACGAATCTCACAAAGAAGGCGGAAAAAATTTATCTGGACAGATAAATGTGAGCAAAGCTTTCAAACTCTGAAGGACCGTCTGACTTCGGCACCAATTCTCACTATACCGACAGGCAGTGGAGGTTTCGTGGTCTATAGTGATGCGTGTGGAACAGGATTGGGTTGTGTCCTGATGCAACACGGTAAAGTAGTAGCTTATGCTTCACGACAACTGAAGAAGCATGAGGTCAATTACCCCACACATGACTTGGAATTGGCGGCTGTGGTCTTTGCTCTGAAGATCTGGAGGCACTATTTGTATGGAGAGACATTCGAGATCTTCACCGACCACAAGAGTCTCAAGTACATCTTCGATCAGAGAGATCTTAACATGAGACAACGACGATGGCTTGAGCTCCTGAAGGATTATGAATTTGCTATCAATTACCATCCGGGTAAAGCAAATTCAGTCGCCGATGCATTAAGCAGGAAGTGGGAAGGCTCGCTAGCTTATATGAGGCTACGCGAGTTCGAGATGCTGGAAGAAATTGAGCAATGGTGTCCCAAGTTGGGAACAAATGGAGCGTTATGGATGATGCATCAGATGAAGCCCAGCTTAATTGACAGGATCATAACAGCTCAGAAAGTAGATCCTGAATATCAGAAGGTTCTGAAGAGGTGCCAGAATGAACCAACAGATTTTCAGATCTCTGCAGATGGAGGGATTAGATATCGGGACAGGTTGTGGATTCCCTCTGACGCTGATGTCCGACGAGAGGTACTAGATGAGTGCCACAAGTCGGAGTTCGCCATCCACCCCGGTAGCACTAAGATGTATAAGGATGTACAACGCAGCTACTGGTGGCCGGACATGAAAAGAGAGATAGCAGAATATGTATCCCGATGCCTGGTGTGTCAACAAGTCAAGATTGAACATCAACGGCCTTATGGCAAGTTGAAGCCTTTGGAAATCCCACAATGGAAGTGGGATAAGATTACTATGGATTTCGTATCCAACTTGCCTAAGACTAAGAAGGGTCATGATGCCATATGGGTAGTCGTGGATCGTTTCACAAAGGCAGCACACTTTATTCCAATCCGATGGAAGCAATCAGTGGAGAGTCTGCTAGACTTATATGTGAGAGAAGTGGTCAAACTCCATGGGATCCCAGAGTCCATAGTGTCTGATCGAGACCCCAGATTCACTGCCAGATTCTGGAGGAGTATGCAGGAAGCCTTTGGTACAAGGCTCAACTTCAGTACAGCTTTCCACCCTCAAACAGATGGTCAGACTGAGAGGACCATCCAGACACTAGAGGATATGTTAAGGGCCTGTGCACTAGATTGGCAGGGTAGCTGGGATGAGCACATTCATCTGATTGAGTTTGCTTATAACAACAGCTACCATTCTAGTATTGGTATGGCACCATTTGAAGCCCTGTATGGACGACCTTGCCGTTCACCTGCCCACTGGAGTGAAGTAGGCGAGGAAAAGATCATGAGTAAGGAAGAAGTGAAAGAAGCAGTAGAATATGCTGAGAAGATAGAATTGATTAAGCAAAGGATGAAGACTGCTCAAGGAAGGCAAAAGAGTTATGCTGACAAAGGCAGACGAGAGCAGATCTTTCAAGCTGGAGACCAAGTTCTTCTGAAGGTATCTCCCATGAAAGGAGTCATGAGATTCAGTAAGCGAGGAAAGCTCAGTCCTCGCTATGTAGGCCCATTTGAGATACTCGAGCTGGTAGGCGAGGCAGCATGCAGATTGGCTCTACCCCCATCTTATGGGAGAGTGCACAATGTATTCCATGTATCCATGCTCAAGAAGTACAAGCATGATGCTGCAAATGTTCTAAGGATAGAGGAGCCAGATATAGCTGCAGACTTGACCTTCGCTGAGTATCCAACACATATAGTGGATCGCAAAGTACAACGTCAGAAGAACAAGGATGTCCCCATGGTCAGAGTAGCTTGGCGTCACCATAGCGGAGATGACGCGACATGGGAGCTCGAATCGGAAATGCGCCAAGAATTTCCCCACCTTTTCGGTAAGCCCTCTACTTAGTGCAAAATTCGAGGACGAATTTTCTTTTAAGGGGGTAAGAATGTAACAGCCAGCAAAAGATAAAAAAAAAAAAAAGAATCGGTCAACAGAATTAAGAGATAAAAGTCGAATAGGAGTGGAGATAAATGTTATCAGATTTAACGATATCAGATTAATCACGAGAAGAGTCTTATATGAGGGAAACTAATCAAGCATTAAATCTATTTATTCCCTCAACCTCACGACCTCTCTCTTCCCTCTTCCAAGATTGCTGATCTATGCGTGACCAGAGAAGGGAGAAATAATTCTTCCAAAGAGGAAAGGGGCGCAAGGAGTTCGAAGAGAGGACAGGAGACACGGGTGATAATTAACCGCGAATCGAGGTGGGTGAATCGAAATCACCTTGCATGACCTCTGAATTATCCTAATTCATGCCCTCATAGTTATGAAAAGAAAAGAGTATGAATATGATTCAAGTTATTATTTTTAATTGTTTGATTTCTTGAATTCTTTGATTGGTTGATTGTAGCATGCATAGTTATTTTCTGCTTGTTATATTTCTGTGTTATTGATTGCTAAGGTGTACGATTTAGATAGGGATTTTGTTTTCGGTTTTAAAAAAGAGATAGAGAATTTCGGCCGTAAAGGAAAAAAAAAAAAATAATAATGTAGATGAGTTTTACGGCCGAGAAGTTGGGAGAGAGAATAGAGTTTCGGCCGTAAAAGAGGAGAGAGAAGAGAGTTTTGGCCGTAAGGAAAAGAGGAGAGAGAAGAGAGTTTTGGCCGTAAGGAAAAGAAGAGAGAGAATAGAGTTTCGGCCGTAAAAGAAGAGAGAGAAGGGAGTTTCGGCCGTAAAAGAGGAGAGAGAAGAGAGTTTTGGCCGTAAGGAAAAGAAGAGAGAGAAGGGAGTTTCGGCCGTAAAAGAGGAGAGAGAAGAGAGTTTTGGCCGTAAGGAAAAGAAGAGAGAGAAGGGAGTTTCGGCCGTAAAAGAGGAGAGAGAAGAGAGTTTTGGCCGTAAGGAAAAGAAGAGAGAGAATAGGGTTTCGGCCGTAAAAAGAAGAAAGAGAAAAGAAGAGGGAGATAAGGGAAATAGGTTGTTACGGCCGAAGAGTTAGATTTCGGCCGTAACGGGATAGGCCGTAACGGATGGGCGTAACGAAATAGGCCGTAACGGATGAGCGCAATAGGTGATGGCCGTAACGAAATAAGAGTTGGATTATTACGGCCGAAATAGCAAAGAAAATAGGGTTTTTACGGCCGTAACGTAATCAAGGTTAATTTTTACGGCCGTAACGTAATAAAGGTTAATTTTGGTTTTTACGGCCGTAACGTAACAAACGCTAATTCTTATGGCCGAGAAAAATGAAAGGACTTTCGGGCGTAAAATCTAAAGAATTAGGGTTTTACGGCCGTAAGGTGGAGGAGATTCTTTGGACGAAAAATCCAACAAAATTTACCTATAAATCTCTCTTTATTTTGATATGAATATTATTGATTTTCCTTATAATTCCAACATGAACTCTTTGTCTTGATTTATCTCATATCGATCATATCTCCTTCATCATATGACACAAAGAATGAAAAGATATTCAAAGTGATTAATAAGTTCAGATGAAAGAGTAATGATGGGTTGCCAGTCCAAGCCAAGTGCATCAAGATAAGGGTCGCTCCCTTGGTCATGGTTTGATCACCCATTGACCCGCACAAGGCCGTATCGTTTGCTGGGCACACCCCAAGAATTAAAGGCACCTCAAAGTCACCCTGATTGTTAATTAATAACCAAGATCGACAAGCATGTTCATGTTCATGTTCAAGTTCAAGTTCAAGTTCAAGTTCAAGTTAAGTCAAGTATGTCATGATTCCAAGTTTACTATGTACTATTGATCCTTATGATTCATGATATCGCTGATCTTATCCTTATTATGATCCATGATACTTATATGTCATCTTTCATGTTCAAGTTAAGCCTGATTAATTATCGCTGATTATTATAATCATGTTATGCATTGTATATCATGTGGTTCCCCACTAGGCTGTAAAGCTTACGGGAGGACCTCCTCCCCTGTGTCTGATTTCCACAGGACCAGGTCAGTAACGTGGTGGAGTAGGCGTGTGGTGATGAGGCTCTGGCGATAGGACAGCACATGAACCATAGGGCTTTTAGAGTGATATTTAGTTTTCATTTACCTTCCGCAATTTAAATTCATGATGTAGAACTCAGTTTATTTCTTAGTAATGACATAGTCACTTTTAGACTTCCGCAATTAAAGTTATAATTTATCCTTAAATCTTTTCTTCCGCTGACATGTCTCGGTTCTTGACTGAGATATGGTCAATATGATGGTCAAAGTCATAGTATGCCGTAGCGTCTCCAGGTTGGTCTTCGCCACATGGCGGGGGTCGATTTGGGGGCGTTACATTTATGGTATCAGAGCCTAAAGTCAGGACTCTCTTGACGTCCTAGTGTATAGAATAGTATAGTATGGTAAAAGGTTCATGTGCTATCGCCGTGCAGTCGCCACACCCTCCACCGAAAAGTAATGTAAGTCATGTTTATGTTTAAGATAAGTTATGATTTATTGATGCATGATTTTATTGTATGAATAGAGGATAAGCATGTCACGACGGTCAGAGCGTATTCAAGAGCAAATGGCCAGAGCTGACCGAAATCTGTATGAGGCATCGGAAGGCCCACTTCCTGAGATGGGGGCCCAGCCGGGTCGCGGACGTGGCCGTGGCCGAGGTCGTGCGCCAGGCCGCGGAAGAGGTAGAGGCCGAGCAACTAGAGCGCCATTTGAGGAGCATGTGGATGAGTTTGCTCCACCTGAGGGTAGCCAGGCAGGAGACAGTCCACCGGCGTCAAGGCGTCGTAATCAGAGGGCACGCCATGAAGCAGCAGAAGACACCATCCAAGCTTTCCTGAAGTTGCATCCGCCTCATTATGATGGGAAGGCGGACTTTTTCAAGGCTGAAGAATGGATAGAGACTATGGATCGGATTTTTAAGCTGATGAGATGTACCGATGAACGCAAGGTTCTGTATGCCACACACATGCTTACTGGTACTGCAATGGGCTGGTGGAAGACTACAAGGGCCACCAGGTTCAGAGGGATGGAAGAAGAGGACATAGCATGGGATGAATTTAAGAAGGCCTTCATGACGCGCTACACTCCTGAACATGACCGCATCAACAAACAGGAGGAGTTCCTGCAACTGCAACAGGGAACCATGTCTGTGGCAGATTACCACACCCAGTTCATCCAACTGGAACAATATTGCCCGATGCCATTTGAAGGACGTATTCGGGCTAACAGATTCATTAATGGACTACAGCAGGCACTGAAGACTGAAGTCCTGTCTGGGGATTGTGAAGATCTAGAGAAGGCTGTGAGGTTAGCCACACGTATGGAAAAGGATCAAGCTGAACGCAAGGCCAAAGCTCCAGCCAGAGCAATAGAGCAGCCCAGGCCTCGAACGGATAATCATCGGCCATTTAGGAGGAACGACCGCCGCGATCGTCGTTACAGGCCATACCAGCAGAGAGAAGCCCCAAGACAGGCTCAAGCTCAACCACGGCCTGCGCCAATGCAAGCACAGCCACTGAGACAACTGCCACCGCCACCACGTCAGCCACAAGTGCCACAGAAGCCTGTATGTCCTCACTGTGGCCGTCACCATGATGGAGAGTGTCGTAGACTGAGCGGCGCATGCATTCAGTGTGGACAGTTCGGACATTTCATCAGAAATTGCCCACAGGCTGCCAGAGGAGGCCGAGACAATCGAGCAGCAGGAGGTGCAAATTCCATTGTGCAAGGTCGTGTGCACAACCTGGAAGCTGATGCAGCCCAGAATGATAATGATGTCATTAGAGGTACCCTCCCGATCGCCAACTTGTCTGCTACTATTTTATTTGATTCTGGGGCTACACACTCGTTTATTTCAGAGTCGTGTGCCCAAACTCTTAGTCTACCTCAGAAGCAGATGCCCCATGCTATGCGTGTGAGTACACCTATGGGGACTCTCCATGCTGCCAAGTACATCCCGAATGTACCTGTCAATGTAGACAAGAAAAATTTTTCTGCAGACCTCATAGTCATTCCCATGGTGGACTATGACGTCATTTTGGGGATGGACTGGCTTTCATATCACGATGCAACTTTGCAGTGCAAACAGAAGAAGATCGTTATAGGGACGCAAGGCAAGCCCAAGGCAGTGATCAGAGGCACCCCATCAACAAAGAATAAAGTCATTGTCTCAGCGATCAAGGCACAGAAGCTATTGCAGAAAGGATGTTGTGGGTACCTGGCTAGTGTGGTCAAGACGGATGCACCTGTCACTGAGCTTCAACAGATAGATGTGGTGCGGGAGTTCCCAGATGTGTTTCCTGAGGACACATCCGGATTACCACCGAAACGGGAAATCGACTTTAAAATAGAACTCCTCCCTGGGACTGCACCCATCTCTAAAGCACCATACCGTATGGCACCTGCTGAAATGCAGGAACTGAAGAAGCAGATACAGGAGCTACTGGACAAGGGATTTATCAGACCGAGCGTCTCACCCTGGGGCGCACCGGTCTTGTTTGTCAAGAAAAAGGACGGCTCCCTGCGGCTCTGCATCGACTATAGAATGCTCAATAAAGTGACAGTGAAGAATAAGTACCCCCTGCCTCGGATAGATGACCTTTTCGATCAGCTGTCAAAAGCATCAGTGTTCTCTAAGATAGACTTACGTAGTGGCTACCACCAGTTGAGAGTGGCAGAGGAGGACATACCGAAAACCGCTTTTCGGTCAAGATATGGCCACTACGAGTTCTTGGTCATGCCATTTGGACTGACGAACGCTCCTGCCGCGTTCATGGATTTAATGAACAGGGTCTTCCGACCATATTTAGACCAGTTTGTCATAGTGTTTGTGGATGACATTCTGATCTATTCTTCCAGTCCAGAGCAACACCGAGAGCATCTCAGGATAGTATTGGAGACCCTAAGACAACACAAGCTTTATGACAAGCTTTCAAAGTGTGAATTCTGGCTGAAGGAGATCATGTTCTTGGGACACATAGTCTCCAAGAAAGGCATTGCAGTAGACCCCGCAAAAGTGGAAGCGGTGACGAATTGGACTAGGCCGAAGAATGCTTCTGAGATTCGCAGCTTCCTTGGTTTAGCGGGTTATTACAGGAGGTTTATCCGGGATTTTTCTAAGATTGCTGCACCCCTCACGAATCTCACAAAGAAGGCGGAAAAAATTTATCTGGACAGATAAATGTGAGCAAAGCTTTCAAACTCTGAAGGACCGTCTGACTTCGGCACCAATTCTCACTATACCGACAGGCAGTGGAGGTTTCGTGGTCTATAGTGATGCGTGTGGAACAGGATTGGGTTGTGTCCTGATGCAACACGGTAAAGTAGTAGCTTATGCTTCACGACAACTGAAGAAGCATGAGGTCAATTACCCCACACATGACTTGGAATTGGCGGCTGTGGTCTTTGCTCTGAAGATCTGGAGGCACTATTTGTATGGAGAGACATTCGAGATCTTCACCGACCACAAGAGTCTCAAGTACATCTTCGATCAGAGAGATCTTAACATGAGACAACGACGATGGCTTGAGCTCCTGAAGGATTATGAATTTGCTATCAATTACCATCCGGGTAAAGCAAATTCAGTCGCCGATGCATTAAGCAGGAAGTGGGAAGGCTCGCTAGCTTATATGAGGCTACGCGAGTTCGAGATGCTGGAAGAAATTGAGCAATGGTGTCCCAAGTTGGGAACAAATGGAGCGTTATGGATGATGCATCAGATGAAGCCCAGCTTAATTGACAGGATCATAACAGCTCAGAAAGTAGATCCTGAATATCAGAAGGTTCTGAAGAGGTGCCAGAATGAACCAACAGATTTTCAGATCTCTGCAGATGGAGGGATTAGATATCGGGACAGGTTGTGGATTCCCTCTGACGCTGATGTCCGACGAGAGGTACTAGATGAGTGCCACAAGTCGGAGTTCGCCATCCACCCCGGTAGCACTAAGATGTATAAGGATGTACAACGCAGCTACTGGTGGCCGGACATGAAAAGAGAGATAGCAGAATATGTATCCCGATGCCTGGTGTGTCAACAAGTCAAGATTGAACATCAGCGGCCTTATGGCAAGTTGAAGCCTTTGGAAATCCCACAATGGAAGTGGGATAAGATTACTATGGATTTCGTATCCAACTTGCCTAAGACTAAGAAGGGTCATGATGCCATATGGGTAGTCGTGGATCGTTTCACAAAGGCAGCACACTTTATTCCAATCCGATGGAAGCAATTAGTGGAGAGTCTGCTAGACTTATATGTGAGAGAAGTGGTCAAACTCCATGGGATCCCAGAGTCCATAGTGTCTGATCGAGACCCCAGATTCACTGCCAGATTCTGGAGGAGTATGCAGGAAGCCTTTGGTACAAGGCTCAACTTCAGTACAGCTTTCCACCCTCAAACAGATGGTCAGACTGAGAGGACCATCCAGACACTAGAGGATATGTTAAGGGCCTGTGCACTAGATTGGCAGGGTAGCTGGGATGAGCACATTCATCTGATTGAGTTTGCTTATAACAACAGCTACCATTCTAGTATTGGTATGGCACCATTTGAAGCCCTGTATGGACGACCTTGCCGTTCACCTGCCCACTGGAGTGAAGTAGGCGAGGAAAAGATCATGAGTAAGGAAGAAGTGAAAGAAGCAGTAGAATATGCTGAGAAGATAGAATTGATTAAGCAAAGGATGAAGACTGCTCAAGGAAGGCAAAAGAGTTATGCTGACAAAGGCAGACGAGAGCAGATCTTTCAAGCTGGAGACCAAGTTCTTCTGAAGGTATCTCCCATGAAAGGAGTCATGAGATTCAGTAAGCGAGGAAAGCTCAGTCCTCGCTATGTAGGCCCATTTGAGATACTCGAGCTGGTAGGCGAGGCAGCATGCAGATTGGCTCTACCCCCATCTTATGGGAGAGTGCACAATGTATTCCATGTATCCATGCTCAAGAAGTACAAGCATGATGCTGCAAATGTTCTAAGGATAGAGGAGCCAGATATAGCTGCAGACTTGACCTTCGCTGAGTATCCAACACATATAGTGGATCGCAAAGTACAACGTCAGAAGAACAAGGATGTCCCCATGGTCAGAGTAGCTTGGCGTCACCATAGCGGAGATGACGCGACATGGGAGCTCGAATCGGAAATGCGCCAAGAATTTCCCCACCTTTTCGGTAAGCCCTCTACTTAGTGCAAAATTCGAGGACGAATTTTCTTTTAAGGGGGTAAGAATGTAACAGCCAGCAAAAGATAAAAAAAAAAAAAAGAATCGGTCAACAGAATTAAGAGATAAAAGTCGAATAGGAGTGGAGATAAATGTTATCAGATTTAACGATATCAGATTAATCACGAGAAGAGTCTTATATGAGGGAAACTAATCAAGCATTAAATCTATTTATTCCCTCAACCTCACGACCTCTCTCTTCCCTCTTCCAAGATTGCTGATCTATGCGTGACCAGAGAAGGGAGAAATAATTCTTCCAAAGAGGAAAGGGGCGCAAGGAGTTCGAAGAGAGGACAGGAGACACGGGTGATAATTAACCGCGAATCGAGGTGGGTGAATCGAAATCACCTTGCATGACCTCTGAATTATCCTAATTCATGCCCTCATAGTTATGAAAAGAAAAGAGTATGAATATGATTCAAGTTATTATTTTTAATTGTTTGATTTCTTGAATTCTTTGATTGGTTGATTGTAGCATGCATAGTTATTTTCTGCTTGTTATATTTCTGTGTTATTGATTGCTAAGGTGTACGATTTAGATAGGGATTTTGTTTTCGGTTTTAAAAAAGAGATAGAGAATTTCGGCCGTAAAGGAAAAAAAAAATAATAATAATGTAGATGAGTTTTACGGCCGAGAAGTTGGGAGAGAGAATAGAGTTTCGGCCGTAAAAGAGGAGAGAGAAGAGAGTTTTGGCCGTAAGGAAAAGAGGAGAGAGAAGAGAGTTTTGGCCGTAAGGAAAAGAAGAGAGAGAATAGAGTTTCGGCCGTAAAAGAAGAGAGAGAAGGGAGTTTCGGCCGTAAAAGAGGAGAGAGAAGAGAGTTTTGGCCGTAAGGAAAAGAAGAGAGAGAAGGGAGTTTCGGCCGTAAAAGAGGAGAGAGAAGAGAGTTTTGGCCGTAAGGAAAAGAAGAGAGAGAATAGGGTTTCGGCCGTAAAAAGAAGAAAGAGAAAAGAAGAGGGAGATAAGGGAAATAGGTTGTTACGGCCGAAGAGTTAGATTTCGGCCGTAACGGGATAGGCCGTAACGGATGGGCGTAACGAAATAGGCCGTAACGGATGAGCGCAATAGGTGATGGCCGTAACGAAATAAGAGTTGGATTATTACGGCCGAAATAGCAAAGAAAATAGGGTTTTTACGGCCGTAACGTAATCAAGGTTAATTTTTACGGCCGTAACGTAATAAAGGTTAATTTTGGTTTTTACGGCCGTAACGTAACAAACGCTAATTCTTATGGCCGAGAAAAATGAAAGGACTTTCGGGCGTAAAATCTAAAGAATTAGGGTTTTACGGCCGTAAGGTGGAGGAGATTCTTTGGACGAAAAATCCAACAAAATTTACCTATAAATCTCTCTTTATTTTGATATGAATATTATTGATTTTCCTTATAATTCCAACATGAACTCTTTGTCTTGATTTATCTCATATCGATCATATCTCCTTCATCATATGACACAAAGAATGAAAAGATATTCAAAGTGATTAATAAGTTCAGATGAAAGAGTAATGATGGGTTGCCAGTCCAAGCCAAGTGCATCAAGATAAGGGTCGCTCCCTTGGTCATGGTTTGATCACCCATTGACCCGCACAAGGCCGTATCGTTTGCTGGGCACACCCCAAGAATTAAAGGCACCTCAAAGTCACCCTGATTGTTAATTAATAACCAAGATCGACAAGCATGTTCATGTTCATGTTCAAGTTCAAGTTCAAGTTCAAGTTCAAGTTAAGTCAAGTATGTCATGATTCCAAGTTTACTATGTACTATTGATCCTTATGATTCATGATATCGCTGATCTTATCCTTATTATGATCCATGATACTTATATGTCATCTTTCATGTTCAAGTTAAGCCTGATTAATTATCGCTGATTATTATAATCATGTTATGCATTGTATATCATGTGGTTCCCCACTAGGCTGTAAAGCTTACGGGAGGACCTCCTCCCCTGTGTCTGATTTCCACAGGACCAGGTCAGTAACGTGGTGGAGTAGGCGTGTGGTGATGAGGCTCTGGCGATAGGATAGCACATGAACCATAGGGCTTTTAGAGTGATATTTAGTTTTCATTTACCTTCCGCAATTTAAATTCATGATGTAGAACTCAGTTTATTTCTTAGTAATGACATAGTCACTTTTAGACTTCCGCAATTAAAGTTATAATTTATCCTTAAATCTTTTCTTCCGCTGACATGTCTCGGTTCTTGACTGAGATATGGTCAATATGATGGTCAAAGTCATAGTATGCCGTAGCGTCTCCAGGTTGGTCTTCGCCACATGGCGGGGGTCGATTTGGGGGCGTTACATTAAGACTCGTGTTTTCGATTGCTCGACCCTCCCGATCCCGCTTTTTCTGCAACTGCTTTAACGCGCGGGGGGTTAACAGCTTTAGCAAGTGTTTTAAGACCTTGCCTTTTGAGCTGGAGAACTTTGTGCCAGTACATGGTTTACAACTGAAACGAGGCGCCAGGGATTTCGTTGCTTTCATGTTCAATTTCTAGACCTATATTACGAACATTTGTTGTCTTTTCTAGAAGCACAGATGAAGGTAGAGTAAAATGCTTGTAATGATCACTTGTGTCAAGTTTCCTGGAAGAGGAGATGAATTATCGGACAACTAATTTTACTCTTAAATTGTCATTTATTTCCAATGTTATTTCTGGTTCCAGCGGAACCTTTCCAATGCTACTCTTAAATAAAATGTTTTTGTGAGCATGGATGGATTGCTGCATTTCAGTACTTCTCTTGGCAGGCAATTTGTCTCGTTTATTTCTGCTTTTATTTTGTGGACGTTGAGGTGGGTTAATTGAATGGTAATTTGAGTACCACTACGATATTGGTTTAAAAGTTTGAATTATTTCTGATTCATAGATTTCTAATTTTAAATAAATAAATAGATGCTATTCACATTGTACTTCGAGAATATCGTTGATGATATTATTTTGATTAAATTTACATGAATCAGACTGAACCCGGTCTAGTCAATTGGCGTTTCCGATTATGCCAAATAAAAAGTATATATATATATATATATATATATATATATATATATATATTAAACTCGAAGTATAGTGGATTTAAGCTTGAGTGATGTTTATATATTTACATTTCCAACTTCGATTAAATATAAATCGAATCAATTTATAATTAGTTTGGAGAGAGATTCTACTACAAAACGAGGAATATAAATATTAGTGATGAAGGAGACATTAAAAGCAGAGTAAACGTTAATTTCTACTACCCGGTTACGAGACCTAAGGTGCATGTGTAGCAAGTCATCAAAATATACTTTCAATGGTTATAACTAGTAGATAATGATCGACGAATGAAGATTAAGTTTATGGATTCAAATTAATAAACAAGAGGTTGATTGATTTAATGCAATTCAACGAGGAGAAATTTGTAATAAAAAAATTACCATCAAGTGATAATCATGATTTATTCATTTCAATTTCATCTAAATATGGAATTAGTCTAGTGTCAATAATCTTATACTCGGGTGGCCGGTGGATTTCGATTGAAAAAATAAAATAAAATAAAATCAACCAGAGGCCTAGTTATTAAAACTAATTTATCAATTATTTTATTAAATACTATGTTGAACACTACTTTTGTACTTGCTAAACACAATCTAAATCAAGCCATGTGCATGCACACATGTACACAACTCTCTTTCTGTCTATCTCTCTCACTCTATTTCTTAGTTTTGATTGGACTTGTACTTAGTTTTATTCTTCTTACAATTAATTTTTATTTTACTGCAGGAAAGAACAAGCAATGCCGTATTGCCATGTCAATTCATGAATTCCCGCAGGAGTTCCTCGGTCCAGGGCAGCATGACCGGCGGAGATTCCCTCATCCAACAATCGACAGCCATTGCGGATCTTTGGACATATCAAAAGGGAAAAGACTATATCTTGGCATAGAAAAGAGACAAAGGCGTTGTTATTTAATGATCAATATGGTCATGATATCAAGAATTGTCTTTTGTTATCAATGAAAAGGTACAAATGTTAGTTGTGACTTTTAGTTGAAAAGGTACAACCCTTGAACAAAACGTTGAATAATAATAAATAGACATGGCATTAGGGGGACGATAGTAAGCAAGAATACGTTAGAATAATTCATACATCCAGATGATCTTCAATAATTAATTTTATTTTATTTTAGTTACTACACTCGTTTCAGAGCCGAAGTGTCGAGTGATAGACAAAATTGAGACCGAGTGATTCACAAGGCACCTCGTCGCCGGATTAACATGAATTTTTCAATTCATTGCCGGAACCAACTCACCTTGGTCGGAGACGAAAAAGACGACCTCGGTCATTACAACTTAAATTGAATGTATCCATAGTCTCTGTCGCCACACTGAATCACCCACAATTGCGCTAGAACCTCCACGAACTCGCTACATTGAAGATTGGACTTCCCCTGGTTATCAAACACAGGTGAAAGGTATGCATCACGATTTTTCCTTTTGGAGAGGATGAACAGTAGCCTTTTAAGTTGACCATGGCACCGCTTGTTTTGATCTAAACCGTTAGTTTTTAACAGGCCTTATTATTTTATTTATGCCATCGTTTCCTATCTGTGCATAGATAATTATTTTACATATTTTTAATCTTAACCATTGATAATTATGCAAGTAGCTTAACTCTTTATTTAAGTACAAAAGAGATTAAATTTGAGAATCAACCACAGGGTCTATTTATTTATAATTATTATTTGTCAACAATAATTTCTATTGCCCAGAATTTTTTAGTATTCCTTCGGCCATTCTGTTAAGTCTTTATAAGTTAAATCATGTTATGTATTTGTTTGAATGGATTAAAGCTTTTTATAAGACCATTAACTCTGTGGTTCATTTTTTTTAAACTAAATTACTCTGTCTTCTATAATACTGTAAAATTTGGACCTTAGCTATTATAATAATTTGTTCTGTCTCATTAATTATAATTGAGTGTTTTCTTTGCGTGAAAAGTCTCGTTCTTAACACTTATTTTTTTGTTATAACCTAACCTTGTATTATTGTTAATTGATAGAAGCAATAAATTTGGCACCGAAATCTATCCGTTGTCATTAATATATAATATATAATAATTTCTGTCATTAATAATTATTATTACGAATATCATTATTCAGTAAATGTATTTACTTATATATTTTTTTTTACCTTTCTGTTTTTGTCGGTACCACTTTAGATCATCAACGCGTAATGATTTATATTATACTTTTTTATTCTGTAATTACAATAAGACCAATACTTTTATGATTAGGACTCGGTGATTTATATTTCTCCTGTTCAATAGTAATATAATTGCATACCGTGATGTCACTTGTATTTTTTAACCTGAAAAGTTTACTTTTAATCCCACCGTACTGGTATTTTCAAACATAGTCAAGTAATAATGATAATAATAATTATTATTGATATTTAGTGCAATCACTGTTATTTTTATTTTTGCTGCATATGCCTTGTATTTATATTAATTACTTACCTTTAATTGTATTGTGCATGCATTACTTTTGCAAAAAAAGAATATTCGAGTTTATTATTATTGATATTCCAACTTATCGGATTTTTGAGCTGGAAAATTGAAACGTCCATATGACGTTAAAAATGATGTAGAGTCGAAAATTTGATATGGACTACTAAATGACAATAAAGTTAGTATCAATGATTCTCTTTTTTCGTTTAGGCTTTCTAAGGGTGCCACTAAATAGAAGGCCGGTGTGAAAGTCAAAGAAAAGTTGAAACGGTATGATACAAGTTCCATAATCTCATTTCGAGGATAATTTTATTAGGGTAAAGAAACTTAAAAGATGGTGCATGATCTATTACTATTATTAAAGAAAGTACAACTCCAAGAAAATGGAGAAGAATGTACAACTTTCTCTGTACAAATGTAATATTTGTGAGATGAAGAAAATTGATAATATAGATCGTATGAATGGAACAATTGTCATGTATGGATGAATACGTGGTCATTATAAGTATAGTCATATCAGAAATATTTCAGGTGGTATTAATCCTGAACGAGTGGCTGCCACAATCCTGTGACCTAATAGAATAGTTAAGTTGATTAATAATTTGCCAGTTCAATTAGTAATAGAATTTGGTGTGGTTAGAATTATGCAGGCTGATATCTTCAAAGCCAAAAAGGCTTAAGAAGAGGAAGAAGTCCATTGTGATACACAATTAGAACAATGTTGACTGATGAGGAAGTAGTCAAAGGGTAATAAGGAGCATGTCGTTTTTGTGAAAATTTGACCATGTTGAGGTAGAATCGTCACAAGGTAAAGAAAATGGTCTAGAACATGGTACTGGAACAGACGGAACTCCAATAAGCCCAAAATTCTTTGCAATCATCGGATCTAATGTTACGACAAAAGAAACCATAAAGGTCAAGATAATTGACTACGATGAAATGAAGAAATAAGACGGAAGGGGTATGAGGATAACATATATCTGAATACTGATAGTGTTAGATTTTATAGGCAGAATGTAAGTGGCAACTAATACATTGTACACTCGGTGATAAGTTTGAATTTCATCTCTGTACTTTATGATTTTCTGAAGAAAATTCTTTTGGAGTCGATATCAAATTTTAGAAGTTATCTATAAAAAAGAACAAAAAGATCTTTTTGTAGGTAGCATTGTTCCTAAAGATGATCTATTTTATCTTTGGGTGAAATTAATAATCAATGAATGTGTATTCTTGAATATTATGTGTGTTACTTTTATCTCTGTTAAGAGATTGCACACTCAAAAAATTAGAATTGAACAAATGTGAAAATGAATCTAATGCTTAACATATTAGATGCAAGAATATTGCATCATAATGTTGTTTTGACTTATGCTTAACATATTATATGTAGAATATTGCATTGAAATATTGTTTAGAATGGAACCAATTCGAAATTATTTTTGAATGGAAATATGGTCAAAATAATTGTTAAGTGATTCATTCAATTATTTGTAGCATATTGAGTTACACATAAGAAGATAAAATATTGTGTTACATTCGTTGATGATTATCTATGATTCTCTGTTTGCCAATTTCACAATCTCTTGGAAAGAAAAGCTAATGCTTTTGAAGTGCACAAGAGAGGTATGACAAATAAGAAAAGGAATTAAGAATATTAAATTCACATCGGGTGACTTATTTATGCTGGGTGGTGTAACTATTTTTTGGATATTAAGAAATAAAGATGTGTGACGAGTGGCAATTACTCATGCAGTTTGGATCAAATGTTTTCTATGAAACTTGGGCTCGATTTATGCATTGGACCACTATCAGTGTATTGTGATAATCAAACTGTGATAAGGTTGATACACAATGGAGCAAATAGTTCCAAAGAAAAACGTATAGAGATCAAATATCAAGAGTTGTGTCTCTTGGTATCAAGAGATGTGACTGTTGGTTGAAAGGATACAACCCTTGAACAAAGGTGCAACCATTGAATAATAATTAATAGGCGTGGCATTAGGGGGACGGTAATAAGCAAGAACATGCCGGCATATTCACAGAACAAAACACGCGTGGCATAGTTCATATTGCTGCATTTGGATGATCCTCGATAATCAATTATATTTTATTTTAGTTACTACAGGCGTGGTCGTGATGGCTATATTGCAGTCGTTGCCGATAAAAACTATGCAGCGTTGAGCTTCTTTAATTCTGCATGCTGTTCGTGGTCGTCTTCATTGTTTCAACGTCATCGTCATTTTCTTTTCCCTTTCCTCCCTAGTATAATAAGAGAGGAGTATGTTGATCCGTTGCACCATTGTTGAATGCAATTGTTGAGCGTACATGTAGGCATGTCCAGACTATCGGACGATTTGTTATTTAATGGACGGATACCAGACTATCAGATATTGGGCAAACATAAGAAATATGATGTTTGACGTATTATCCATCTAAGCCCGATAACTTATTGGACAGATTCGGACCGGACATGAACGGGCTTACCCGTTCTCATATCGGGTCGGCCAACAGATTGGTCAGTTGTCCAGTCTAATAAAAATAATTATCTGTTATCTACTCAGTTGTACTTTACAATTTGATTCTATTTGACCAAAAGTTGTCGGACACTAGTAATGGGCGAAAACTTTTCATCTTTCATCAAGTCGTTTTGTTGGGTTTTATCTATTTATTAATTTTTCAAGCTTATATTTCAATGCTTATTCTTGAAGAAACCTGTATGCGTGTTTGAATTTTGTTCACAAGAGCTTTACTTTCTTTGTAGTCATGCAAATCTGGGATATGACCACAAAATTTATTATGCATGTCATGAAATTTTAATGGAAAGAGTTCTCCCTTTCTGCGATCAGGTGGACTGCAGAAAATAAAGAAAATAAAAAAAATAGAACGGTACGAGTATATTTAAGATTTAAGATACATCTTGATTCAATTTTTATCTTTTGGCATTGAAATCATTTTTTTGCTCTCCAAAGATTTAAGGTGCTTAGCAAATTTCCTTTTTGTTCTCAATTTTGCTAAATGATTCTTTTTTTTTTGGTTTATGATGCGAGAATTGATAACAATTAAATGCTAACAAGTACACTAGTCGCTCAAGTAATAAAATGTAAGAGTAGAATGTCGAACCCATGAAGAATTAATTTACTTAACTAAATTAATTTTAGCGGCTAATAGGAGACGGCATAAAGTTTGTGTAAAAGAGTGCCAAAAATAAAATAACAGAAAAATAAAGAATAAAACTAATGATGCGTGGGTCCTTAGGATAACTTATAATGATTAGAACAATCTATATTTCTATAAAATCAAGCATAAGTATGAAGTTCAAGTTTAGCTTTTAGATGGATTAAGGACACTAACGACCTGATCTTCCGCACGGGTAAATCAACTATCTTAAGAGAATAATAATATGAAAGTATTCTGCAGGACGGATATACCTTCAGTTATATTGAACTTAAGATACAATGCGCTGTAATCCCTAAACTACACAATCTTCTGCACGGGTCAATTCATGCAGATCGCATAATCCAATATGCCGCATGATTTTTATTAGATTACGACATGCATTGCTTCAACATAAAAGTTAAGAATCAATTCGAACAAAAAATAATGAATTAATAATTGATTACACTGCACAGTCAATAATCAATCTAGAAATCATTAAATTCTAAAGAAAGACATTATGCACAGCAACCATTTTCATAAAAACTAAACTAATTATTTGATTAATAAAAAATAAAAAAAATTGTTCATACATTTAATTCTTCCAACTAAAACTAAACGATAAAACACAAACTAATAATCCTGGATGCTAAGATAAACATATTAAATATGAAAATCTAAAATATCATCCCAACATAATGTAGAATAAGAAGTAATATGCAGAAATGATGAAAAGTCGCTGCACAATCATCGCACGAGTCTACTGCATGGAGGTCTTCTCCTTCGTTCTTCAGAAGTGCTCTTTTGTTCCTGGCTTGCAGGATTCGATTGTAGGCTCTAGCATGTTCTCTTCTGGTTGTAGAAGGCCTCTATTTATAGTGGTTTAAGTTTTCACATGATTGAAGAAGAAACAAAAACCTTTTCCTATTCAAAAAACAAGGAAAATTCGGAGTTGATTTAATTCTGAAATTTTGACCTTGTCAAACTTCAAAATTTTGACCATAATATGTTTCCAAATCATTTTAGGATAATATAATATGAGTAGAATCCTTGTGCACTTCAAATTCTTCCAAAAATATGTCCAAAACTCGAATTTGGGCTTCGTCACGTTCCGTTATGGCGATTTAACGGCCTAAACAGAGTTCGAATAGGATTGAAAATATGAATTTCATGGCCCATGAGGGCCTGGTCACGGTCGTGACTCGGGCACCTTTCTGGGCGTGAGAAAATACATTTTAACGGCCCATAATTAAAATGCATTATGTTTCATGGCGTTGTTCACGGCCCATTAGAATTTAGTCACGGCCTGTTAAAGTGTTATTCCATCATTACTTCACTTTTTTCTATTTTCTGGCTTCGTTTGAACTTCGATTTGAGCGCGGTTTTCTCCTTTGGCTTCGTAATTCAATTTTTTTGCTTCTTAGAAATAAAATACAACATTTGGATAGATTTTCATTTTTGTAAAATTAATGTAAATAAGCCTATAGAATAATGCATGCTATTAGAAAATAATTTGAAATGAGATTAAATGCATGGCTAAATATTTGTTAAATTTTGCATGCATCAAACTCCCCCAAGCTTAGATATTTGCTTGTCCTCAAGCAATGTTCAAAGTAAAGCTCCAACCAAAGGTCAATCATCGCTTTCACCCTATTAGTCTACTATTTTTCTTAGCACTAGATTTTATACATCGATCGTCGAAGTATCTTTCCATCTTTCCAATGACCCAGCCTTATAGAATTTCTAAATATTAGACATATTTAAACTCATCCAAGTTCAGCCCTTGCAAGAAAACATACAATCTATCAAATAAGAGTCTCAATGTTGAAAACATAAGAGTATATCGAACTTATATATTTTCACTTTAGAACTTTTGATATTTTCATTCATACCTTTTTCTTGTTGATTTGGTACTTATGTGCTTCTCCATCTTTCACAAGGTGGTCCATGTAACAGACTTTCCACCGACAGATCCTAGAGCAGTTGCCTTTAGGTCGTCAGGTAAGAATTTCCTACGGATCTAATCACCCGGACACACTAAGGTTCCGAATAATACTTTTGTACTTCTTTATTTTGTTTTGTTGGGGTTCAACTAACCCTCTTTTTAAATTTTTGCATTTTTTTTCTACTATAAGCTCGATAAACGCTTACATGTTCAACAAAGAAGCAATTATTATCAAGACCAAAGAAAAATAAAAGAAAAGGCCATGAACAAAAAATTGTCGTCCAACTATTCATAATTCTACTTAGCAACATTCACTTTCCAAATACTCAATACTAAGGCGATAAAAGATAAAATAATAGTGCTTCGAATTTTGTTAATTAGCAGGATGTCCTGGAATAATGTTGGAAAATAAGAAAATATTGACATAAGAAAGAAATATGGAATTTTTTATTTTCAAGATGATGCAAATGGAATATGCAAATAATAGATAAAACATGATAATAATGTATGCATATAATGCGATATAATATGATAGGCATGATGCATGACAATGCAAACTCCCCCTAGCTTGAACTCAACATTGTACTCAGTGTTGAAAATCAAATTCGAAAAATGGAGTATAGGAATAATAAAGACAAAATAAAGGGAGGAATTGAAAAGAAACAACCTGATATATCCCAATGTGATGGATGTGGAAGCCGTAGAGAGAAGCCAATGTATGGTTCGGATGTATTATATAGTGAAGTTGTCGATGTCGAGTAGCGCATGCGTTGCTGAAAGATGTGACGGGCCTGGATTGCAAGGGGTGCTTTCGGATCTAGTGAAGATGAATTGATATGTCTGATCTTCTGGTTGCTTGTGTTTTTGGCCGTGAATGAGACATAATGGGTGATAGATAATAAATCACCAACCTTCGGCTCCGGCCAATTTCAAAAATAATATAATAGTGTAATGACTATTGGTGCTTCAGTAACGGTTCGTCAGTAATAGGTAACAACCATGTGATTTCTTCGGTCCTAGCTTGAAGGTTAGTCACGGGCCGCTACAAGTTGCTAACGGCCGTCATCTTCTTCCTTGCATTCTTTGATGTATTCATGGGCAAATTGTTTGCACTCTACTCAATGCCAAGGTCACCAATAGCCGAAGGACATCCATGGATGTGGCCGATCATGATACTTCATCTTTAGAAAAGAAGGTCGACCATGCTGTCGAATGCCGGAGCTGCTCGTCGATGAAGTGACACACTGATGTCAGAAATGCTGTTTGGGACTGCCAGCAAAGTGGACGCCGTTTGTTGATGGTGAAGGAACAGTCGCCCGAAAATGGAGGTCGGTGTGCATATGGCGCTGAGTTGTAGAAAAAAAAAACTTTGGTCATCAGGATGTTTGCTTGGAGCCGCCTGAGTTCTTGCTGGAATTTATGGTGACGTCGAGGGGTCTGAGGCCACCATGGCTGCTTATTGTCGCATGGGGTCCTTGGCACTGGTCGGAGGTCGCTCTGCTTGGTGTTGAAGGTCGGGGATGACGCCTCTGTGAGGGAACCGCCGGCAGTGAGGAAGGAGATCAACACGATCAAAGTACAGCTACCGGCATTGAATCATTGAAGTCGCGGAGGTTGCTGAAGTTCGCCGGAGTTTCTAGTCACTGATCGGCATTGGTGCAGTCCGGCCGAAGTTGGAGACGATGATCGAGGGTTGGTGTTTGGGCAAAGACGGGCGTGAAACGCAGCGTCACAGACCTGCACAATAAATAACCAGAAAGAGGGGGCCGTGAAGAGCCTTGAACCCCGTTCAAGAATTAACGCTAGTGGTTAGGTGTTGAATGGCTCACGGTCGAGGGTGCGGATTAAGGCATTATGTGTGTTTTCCAAGTGCACGCCGCGTGGCAGAATCCAGGTGTAAACGTTTGGGCCTATGAAGTAATGCCACATGATCTCCTCTATAGAGTGTATTGAGATTCACGCCCCGTGAATAGGAGGTGACGCCCCATGAGATATGGTGATGGTCCGTGAACAATCGTGCAGGGTCGTGAGATAGGAAAAAACAATAGCCGTCGGGGCGGATCTGGATGCTTACGACCCGTGATACTAAACTAACGACCCATGAAACACAATGTGCATAACTTGTTGGACTTTGTGATACCCGTGAAAGTGTTCTAGCGACCCGTGAAAAATAGTGGCGACCCGTGTGAGAGATGATAGGGTCGTGAATCATGAAAATCAAGGGTTTATGAGATTTGCAAAGTTACTCACGGCCCGTGGAGGATATCTAATGACCCGTTAAACACATGCATTGCAATTGAGATTAAATGTGAAACCTATGAATATCGACTAACGACTCGTGATCCGTGAACAAGAGGTTGTGAACAGTGTGTAGGGCCCATGAAGATAATCTAACAGGGTGTGAGGAACTTTGAGTTAGCGTGGAGTATTCTGTGGGACCCGTGAAATGTATCTCATTCCCCATGATGTAAAGTGGAAGGTGTGTCTAACGCTCTGTGAGACTCGTGAGACACATTTGACGACTCATGATATGAGAGTAACGCCTGATAATAGGCCTATGACACATTGATTACGGTCCGTGAAAGTCCAAAAGTGTACAAATGAAAATATTGTGCGCCTACAACCTATTAGTGGAATGTCTAGCATCAAATGTAGCTTGTCTAAACAAGATTAGATATGAAGAAACAATAAAATCTACTTAAAATCAAAAGGAAGGTAAATTAAAAGTAAGAACAGGAATCTAAAATAGTTGACTAGCAGGATATTAAGACTAATAATAAAGGTGAAGGACAAAAAGTTCTAGAGTTATAGTCGCTAGCTCGACTGTGTTGTGTGAATGTTGAAACTAATATATGATGGTCGATTAAGATAATGTAAATAAATGTGCAATTAAGGAATAATCTCACCGTGGTGATTAGATGTGATCGTGAATGCTTTAGACGGTGATGCTCAGGAAATGCGGTGGTAGATGACGCCCAATGTCTCCACCCTTGTGTCATCGTCCGATGGTGGAGGTTCTTCAAGTGCAGGAACGTTCTTATATTGAAGTTGGGAGTTGTGTTGCTTATTGTCGTGGATATTAGAATGATTCTTAATTCGCCACTGGACTGATTTGGTTGGTGCTTTTGGCGTCGGTAATGTGCTTCTTTGTTTTCCTTTGATTTGCCACTATTGTGTTGTAGTCTGAGATATCTTTGTTGAAGTTGGTGATGTGCTTTCTCTCCTTTGTAAATTTTGAATTTGTGGATATGTGGCCGCCGATGTTAATGGTAATGAAATCGATATTGGTGACTAAGGTTATCAAAATCGCGATCTTGATCGTACGATCTTACGATCCTACCTAGGGTCGGCGATCTCGATCTCAACTTTGAGATCATTTTTGTAGGATCGGTAGGATCGTAATAGCAAGATCGTAAGATCGTAAGATCCTACCGATCCTACTAATCCAATTTTTTGTTTTGTTTTTAATTTTTTCACCAAATGCAACATGATTTCTTTGAGAAATAAAATTAAGAAAAAGGTTATTGGTTATAATTAAAATTTTAAAAATATTTTTTGCACAAAATAACTCTATTATAAATGTATATTAAGAGTTATTATATAATGCTATTTCATATTCACCATATTATTGCCATTTTTTATCAATCTATATTAAATTATTATTATATAAATAGTATATATATATCATTTGTAACAAATCTTAATAGGATAGTACTCAAGATAACATTATTTATAATTTAAAATATTACAAATTTATTTAAAAATATTATTTTACATAATTTTATATATTAAACTATTATTTTAATATATAGGTAGGATCTTACGATCTTCGATCCGATCTTATGATCTTCGATCTTATAGATCCCTTCCGATCTTACATAAGATCCCGATCTTGACTACCTTGTTGGTGACGAAGGTTGGGTAATAAGGACAGCTCCTCTTTCGTACTTGTCCATCTTCAATGAAGTATTCACTTGTCTCCCTTACATGCCATTGCGTAGTTGCTATCCTTGCTGAAGACTTTGACCTTGAATGCCCTCTTCTTTGATATGAATGTTGATGGTGGCATGGGCACATGATGATAGTTGAGCTCTCGTCGATGTGCTTTGGAGATTCAACGCTTAGAGAAGTCAATTGCGCAACTTGACTCTCTAATGCATGCAACTTTGCTTCCAGTGCATCAAACTTGAGCTCTTTGTCAAAGAGTCGAAGAGAGTCATCTATTTCGATTTGCTTATGGATTTGTGTTAATTGGGCCGCCAAATTTTCAATGTGTTGATGTTGAATTTGAAGTTTCTTTTCTATTGTTGTAATAATTTGTCCCATCATCTCTACATGGTCAACTTTTGGCTCAGTAGAAGATTTTGATTTGCAAAGAGTTATAATATACTCCTACGTCTCCTCACTTCGATGCCGTAATTTGTAAGTTGTCTCTCCATATTATCGATTTGATAGTTTTGTGTGGCGAGTTGCTTCAATAAAGGACGAATTTATTTGTGATGATGCTTTCTGGATCCATGGAGAAGTCTTCAGAAGGAGATGATTGGGGCATCTTTGCATTGTTGTTGCTTGATGAAGCTTTGTTGTGACTTTTATCATGTTGGACAACAACTTGTTTTTCCTCAATGTGTTGGATAGTGGACGTTTTCTTCTTTCCCATTGAAGATGTAATAATATGAGCGTGATAGTTGAGTCGTGTACGAAAGATGTATACCTAAAAACTTAACACAACTAAAAGAAAAGATAAAAACAAAAAAATAAAAATAAAAAAATAAAAAATAAAGTCACAAAGTAACATAAAAAAGAATAGTAACTAAAGAATAATTCTCCGACAACAGCGCCAAAAATTTGATGCGAGAATTGATAACAATTAAATGCTAGTAAGTGCACCAGTCGCTCAAGTAATAAAGTGTAAGAGTAGAGTGTCGAACCCATGAAGAATTAATTTACTTAACTAAACTAATTTTAGCGGCTAATAGGAGACGACATAATTAAAGTTTGTGTAAAAGAGTGCAAAAAATAAAATAACAAAAAAATAAAAACTAAAACTAATGATGCGTGGGTCCTTAGGATGACCTATAATGATTAGAACAATCTATATTTCTATAAAATCAAGCATAAGTATGAAGTTCAGGTTTAACTTTTAGATGGATTAAGGACACTAAAGATCTGATCTCCCGCATGAGTACATCAACTATCTGAAGACAATAATAATATGAAAGTATTCCGCACGGATATACCTTCAGATATATTGAACTTAAGATGCAATCCGCTGTAATCCCTAAACTACACAATCGCCCGCATGGGTCAATTCATGCAGATCGCATCATCTAATATGCCACATGGTTTTTATTAGATTACGACATGCATTGCTTCAACATAAAATTTAAGAATCAATTTGAACAGAAAATAATGAATTAAGAATTGATTACTCCGCACAGTCAATAATCAATCTAAAAATCATTAAATTCTAAAGAAAGGCATTACACACAACAACCATGTTCATAAACACTAAACTAATTATTTGATTAATCAGAAATAAAAAATTATTCAAACATTAAATTCTTCCAACTAAAACTAAACAATAAAACGAAAACTAATAATCCTGGATGCTAAGATAGATATATTAAATATGAAAATCTAAAGTATCATTCCAACATAATGTAGAATAAAAAGTACTCTACGAAAACGATGAAAAGTCACTGCACAATCCTCGCACGAGTCTACTGCATAGAGGTCTTCTCATTCGTTTTTCAGAAGTGCTCTTTCATTCCTGGCTTGCAGGATTTGGTTGCAGGCCCTAGCATGTTCTCTTTTGGCTGTAATTTATAGGAGTTTAAATATAAGGAAAATTCGGAGTTGATTTAGTTCTAAAATTTTGACCTTGTCAAACTTCGAAATTTTAGCCATAATATGTTTCCAAATCATTTTAGGATAATATAATATGAGTAGGAATCCTTGTGCACTTCAAATTCTTCCAAAAATCTGTCCAAAACTCGAATATGTGCTTCGTCACGGTCGATTATGGTGATTTAACGGCCTAAATAGAATTCGAATCGGATTGAAAATGGGTTTTCACGACTTGTGATAGAATTTTCATGGCCCTTATAGTGTTTAAAACATGGATTTCATGGGCCGTGAAGGCTTGATCACGGCCGTGACTCGGGCACTTTTTTGGGCGTGAGAAAATGCATTTTAACGGTCCATAATTGAGTTTCACGGCGCTGTTCACGGCCAATTAGAATTCAGTCACGGCCCGTTAAAGTGTTATTTCAGCATTGCTTCTCTGTTTTCTACTTTCTGACTCCGTTTGATCTCCTATTTGAGCGCGATTTTCTTCGTTGGCTTTTATTTTTGTATACAATTAAAAATAATTCCTATTTAAAAAATAATTTGACATTTTCCAGAATTTAAAATAAATAATTTAATTTTAGTCAAATTAATATTAGTCTTTCTTCTTTTACCAATTTGAGTATGATTAAAAGGAAATAAATATTATCTTATAATAGTTTGTTATATAAGTTAAGTAAAATAACTAATTCATTACTTTCCGTTTTTAAAGGAATTTAAAAATAATTTAAAATAATCAATTCAATTTGAGTCAAATTAAGATTAATCTTTCATTTTTATCAATTTGAGCATTATTACAAGTACTAATAATTCCTTTTAAAACATAATTTGTTATTTTTGCAATTACAAAATAATTTAAAATATATAATTCAATTTGAGACATATTAAGATTAATCTTTTCTTTTTATCAATTTGATTATGATTAAAATATATAATAAAAAATTCATTATACAAGTTTAATATAGATGAATATTAAATAAAAATATTATATTAGATTTAAGTAGCTAGAATTTAGAGCATTCGTTTTGAACAAATAAATAAAATATAGCAATGAATCTTTATTTCAAAATTATTTGATAATTATATTTGGAATTTTTTCATATTATATATGAAATATGTATTATTATTATTATTATTATTATTATTATTGGATTTCACAATAAAAGCAAAAAATGTTATAATAATTTTTTTTATATAAGCCTCATAATAAAATATGACCAATTCTAAAAAGTAAAACAAATTTAACTTGAAGCAGGAGTCGCTTGATGATAGTTTTTTTTTTTCAAATTGCATTATATAGTAAGATTTGTATATCTGCAAATATAGATTAAATACGCAAAAGTAAATTAAATTTGAATAAAAGTAGAAGCCTTTATTTTCATATATTTCCAAAATAATACATAATATAATTTGTCTAAACAGATGAAAATATTGTGCGCTTACAACCTATTAGTGGAATGTCTAGCATCAGATGTAACTTGTCTAAATAGGATTAGATACGAAGAAACAATAAAATCTACTTAAAATCAAAAGGAAGGTAAATTAAAAGTAAGAACAGGAATCTAAAATAGTTGACTAGTAGGATATTAAGACTAATAATAAAGGTGAATGACGAAAAGTTCTAGAGTTATAGTCGCTAGCTCGATTGTGATGTGCGAATGTTGAAACTAATATATGATGGTCGATTAAGATAATGTAAATAAATGTGCAATTAAGGAATAATCTCACCGGGGTGATTAGATGTGATCGTGAATGCTTTAAACGGTGATGCTCAGCAAATGCGGTGGTAGATAACGTCCAATGTCTCCACCCTTGTGTCATCGTTCGTTGGTGGAGGTTCTTCAAGTGCAGGAACGTTCTTATATTGAAGTTGGGAGTTGTGTTGCTTATTGTCGTGGATATTAGAATGATTCTTAATTCGCCATTGGACTGATTTGGTTGGTGCTTTTGGCGTCGGTAATGTGCTTCTTTGTTTTCCTTTGATTTGCCACTGTTGTGTTGTAGTCGGAGATATCTTTGTTGAAGTTGGTGATGTGCTTTCTCTCCTTTGTAAATTTTGAATTTGTGAATATGTGGCCGCCGATGTTAATGGCAATGAAATCGGTATTGGTGACGAAGTTTGGGTAATAAGGACCTTTGAAGGCCAGCTCCTCCTTCATACTTGTCCATCTTCAATGAAGTATTCACTTGTATCCCTTACATGCCATTGCGTAGTTGCTATCCTTGCTGAAGACTTTGAACCTTGGATGCCCCCTTCTTTGATATGAATGTTGATGGTGGCATGGGCACATGATGATAGTTGAGCTCTCATCAATGTACTTTGGAGATTTAGCGCTTAGAGAAGTCAATTGCGCAACTTGCTTCCAGCGCATCAAACTTGAGCTCTTTGTCATAGAGTCAAAGAGAGTCGTCTATTTCGATTTGCTTATGGATTTGTGTTAATTGGGCCGTCAAATTTTGAATGTGTTGATGTTGAATTTGAAGTTTCTTTTCTATTGTTGTAATAATTTGTCCCATCATCTCTTCAAGGACAACTTTTGGCTCAGTAGAATATTTTGATTTGCGAAGAGTTGTAACATACTCTTGCGTCTCCTCACTTCGATGCCGCAAATTTAAAATTTGTCTCTCCAGATTATCCATTTGATAGCTTTGTGTGGAGAGTTGCTTCAATAAAGGACTCAATTTATTTGTGATGATGCTTTCCGAATCCATGGAGGTCTTCACAAGGATATGGTTGGGGCATCTTTGCATTATTTTTGCTTGATGAAGCTTTGCAGGACTTTTATCATGTTGGACAACAACTTGTTTTTCCTCAATGTGTTGGATGGTGGACGTTTTCTTCTTTCCCATTGAGGATGTAATAATATGAGCGTGATAGTTGAGTCATGTACGAAAGATGTAAACTTGAAAACTTAACACAACTAAAAGAAAAGATAAAAGCAAAAGAAAAATAAAGTCTCAAAGTAGTATAAAATAAGAATAGTAAGTAAAGAATAATTTCCCGGCAACGGCACTAAAAACTTGATGCGAGAATTGATAACAATTAAATGCTAGCAAGTGCACTAGTCGCTCAAATAATAAAGTCTAAGAGTAGAGTGTTGAACCCACGATGAATTAATTTACTTAACTAAACTAATTTTAGCAGCTAATAGGAGACGACATAAAGTTTGTGTAAAAGAGTACAGAAAATAAAATAATAGAAAAATAACGACTAAAACTAATGATGTGTGGGTCCTTAGGTTAACCTATAATGATTAGAACAATTTATATTTCTATAAAATCAAGTATAGGTATGAAGTTCAGGTTTAGCTTTTAGATGGATTAAGGACACTAAAGATCTGATCTCCCGCACGGATAAATCAACTATCTTAAGACAATAATAATATGAAAGTATTCCACACAGATATACCTTCAGTTATATTGAACTTAAGATGCAATGCACTGTAATCCCTATACTACACAATCGTCCGCATGAGTCAATTCATACAGACCGCATAATCTAATATGCCACATAATTTCTATTAAATTACGACATGCATTGCTTCAACATAAAAGTTAAGAATCAATTCGAACCGAAAATAATGAATTAAGAATTGATTACTCCTCACAGTCAATAATCAATCTAGAAATCATTAAATTCTAAAGAAAGGCATTATGAACAGCAACCATGTTCATAAACACTAAACTAATTATTTGATTAATCAGAAATAAAAAATTGTTCATACATTAAATTCTTCTAACTAAAACTAAATGATAAAATGAAAACTAATAATCTTAGATGCTAAGATAGATATATTAAATATGAAAATCTAAAGTATCATCCCAAACATAATATAGTATAAAAAGTACTCCGCGGAAACGATGAAAAGTCACTGCACAATCCTCGCACGAGCCTATTGCATAGAGGTCTTCTCCTTCGTTCTTCAGAAGTGCTCATTCATTCCTGGCTTATAGGATTCGGTTGCAGGCCCGAGCATGTTCTCTTCTGGTTGTAGAAGGCCTCTATTTATAGGGGTTCAAGTTTTCACATGATTGGAGAAGAAACAGAAATCTTTTCTTATTCAAAATAAGGAAAATTCGGAGTTGATTTAGTTCTGAAATTTTGACCTTGTCAAACTTCAAAATTTGGACCATAATATGTTTCCAAATCATTTTAGGATCATATAATATGAGTAGGAATCCTTGTGCACTTCAAATTCTTCCAAAAATGTGTTCAAAACTCGAATCTAGGCTTTGTCATGGTCGGTTACGACGATTTAACAACCTAAATAGAGTTTGAATCGAATTGAAAATGGGTTTTACAGTGTTGAAAACATGGATTTCACGGCGCGTGAAGGTCTGATCACCGCCGTTTCTCAGGCACCTTTCTGGACGGGAGAAAATGCATTTTAACAGCCCATAATTGAGTTTCACAGCGCTGTTCATGGCCCGTTTGAATTCAGTCACGACCCGTGAAAAGTGTTATTTCAGCATTGCTTCAATATTTTCCACTTTTTGGCTCCGTTTGAGTTCCGATTTGAGCGTGGTTTTCTTCGTTGACTTCGTAATTCAATTTTCTTGCTTCTTAGATAATAAAATACAAGATTTTGGTAGATTTTTATTTTTATAAAATTAATATAAATAAGCCCATAAAATAATGCATGCTATTAGAAAATAATTCGGAATGAGATTAAATGCATGGCTAAATATTTGTTAAATTTTGCATGCATCAGTTTAAAACCTGACAAATATATGAGAACTTTTTTCCTCTTGTAATCCATCATATGTTTACGTTATGCTAGAAGGATGATATGCCACCTTAGGTTGGTATGTTCTTAAACTCTTAATTATATTCTCAATCACTTCGTAGATCCCGAAAATTTGCATTTAGTTCAAGAATCTATGTGAATTTGACTCGTTAAGTGAAACAATCAAATTTATATGCAGATGCGTTAAAATGATGTAGCAAAATAAAATCACTAGCAAGTGCACTAGTCGCTCAAGTAATATAGTAAAAATGAGTAAAGAGTGTCGAACTCACGAGGAATATTATTAATTCAATATCTGAATTTATAAATTAATAAGAGAGGAAAATATGGATTTTTGAAAAAGGGGTTTTGTAAAATAAAATAAAGAAAATAAAGAAAAGATAATGTAGTGGTGTTGAAGTTAGGCCTTAGGATGAAAATAGATCAGGATAAATATTTGAACCATAAAAGATAAATTTAATCTTTAATGATGGGTTAGAGTCCTCCTAAATTATTAACTTGACATAATTAAATTACGGTCTCCACAAATTGGCATCCCCTCAATCTAAGTATACAAATTAAACTATCTTAATTTAATAAGAATTAAAGTCTCCACAAATTAGCATCCCGTCAAATCATATTAAAACTAAGACGTATTAAATTGGATTCCCTAGACTATTAATCACTCCACAAATTGGTATAGATTAACAGACCACACAAACTTGATTCTCCACACATTAGTTATCAAATTTATGTCAATTATTAATTTCAAATCAATTAATTTAATTAATGAATTCTGAAATCAAATAGTCCACAAACTGATAATTACTCAACTCAGAAATCCAAATAATTAAATTAAAAGCACTAAGCACAATTAACTAATTGAACAGAAAAGATTAAAACAAATAATATAGGGTCCAAATAGTTTCCCTTTAATAATAATCTCCTAACATGAAATAAATAGAAATATGGAGTTCATCCTAGAAATTCTGGAGAGATAACAATAAAATAACAATAATAATTGGAAGAATTACACCAAGAATAAAATAGGATTCTCAAATCTGGGCAGACTCTCGAACTTGATCAGAGTCGCGATCAACTTCCAGTCGTCGCACCTCTTCCCTCTTAGTCGTAGCCTACAGAGTTCATGATCCGCTGTGGAAGAAACCTGAACTCTCCTCTTTTTATAGGTGTGGACGGTCTTTAATTGGATCACAGTCGTGATATCGTACGGCCGAGTTTAACTTGAGTCGGATAAAACTTAAGTGGCTTATGACTCTATCCAATTTGACGATAAAAGTGTCACGGCTGATAAAATCTATCCATTTATTTTGCACGTGATCTGTAACTCTCGGCCACAAAATCCAGTTTGCGCCAAGGATTGGAGTTATCGGCCGATAAAAGCTTAAGTTGGTTAAGGATAGGGTTTGATTTTGCGGCCGATAAACTTTGGTGATATGGATTTATCGGGCGATATGCTACTTTGTATTAGCCGATATGTTGGAGTTCTCGAGCGATAAGATGGAGTTGGATTTATTGGCCGATAATCGCTTCGTATCTCGGCCGATAAACTTTGTTGATATGGAGTTTTGCCCCCACGATTGGAGTCCTCGGCCGATACGTTGGAGTTCTCGGCCAATAATATTCATCTCCCTTTATGTTTTGCGACCGATAAACATAAACTAACGACTTGCGGCTAATAATTCAACTTGATAAATCAGCCTTATCGGCTTTTCCTGCAAAATAATTATCAAATTTTAATTAATCCATCAACAATTAAAATATTTAGAGAATAAATAATTAAAATCAATAAATCCGAAATTATGATTAAAAATGATGCATGCCATGATCAAATTATAGAAAAATTTATTAAAATAATAATCTAAAATATGTCATATTTTGCATGCATCATACGCCAATATATTATTTAACAAAATTTGCCTTTTGTATCTAATGAATTTTCAAAAGTTTTACATAGAAAATAATTCTCTATTCAGCTCAGCTACGATGGTTAATTCTGTTACGTCTCAAACTTTCAATGTAACAGTACTTCCACTCTATTTGAAGAGTTCGACGTGATTTGTTTTATCATATAGTAGTAGTAGTAGCACGATAAAGATGGATTTAGGATTTGTCTTCCGCTCACTCGACCGATTGGGCCAACAAGAAACATAACTACTGATTGTGTTGAAGCTAATTTTAAGATGTAAATAATTAGACGCATGAATAAATATATTACGAATAATTCTTATTTATTTAATGTTCAATGACTAAGTGACTGATAAGGCACTTTTAAGATTCAAATGTTTCTAAAATATACAGATAAAAAATATTTAAATTAATCATAATATATAAATAGAAACATTCTTTTTTAATTTCTATTCATTAATTTTAATTTTAAGGCGTAAGACAAAAAATATTTGATTAGTGAGCGTATACTAAAAAATATGAAAAAAGCAACACTAACTTTTTACCGTTGCACGCAAAGATTTTAATCTGCCATACGAGCGCTGCGCTCTCCTCTCCTCCCTTTATATTTCTCTGTTCTGTAAGACTTGATCCCTCTTTCTGCCTTCTCTCTGCGGATTCGCTCTGCTCTGCTCTCTCTCTCTCTCTCTCTCTCTCTCGCTCTCGCTCTCTCTGTGCTCTCAAGAAAGAAACCTGTCGTTCTGCTCTCTCTCTCTCTCTCGCTCTCTCTGTGCTCTCAAGAAAGAAACCTGTCGTTCAAGAAAGACGGTGCGCCTGTTCTCTCTGATCATGTGGGAAGCAATGCCGTTCTCCCCCTCGCCGTGGGCACCGGCCGATCCCACTGTCGACCCAGAGCGCCAAGATAATCTTCTCTGTTTGATGCAGTCGGAGATTTTTCGCCTGGAGAGCTCGACCTTCTACCGCAGGTTTCTCCTCCGGCTGCGGAATCCTCGGGTCCAAGAATACCTCAATGGGGCGTTGGGCGGCACGTCGGCGTTCGACATGGTCGTCTACGGCGTGGGAAGCTTCGAATCCTCCGAAAAGTCGCGGCTCCAGCTGGCACTTGCCATCCTCCTCCGCTGGGAGCTCAACCCTAAGAGCGCCGAGTTGTTCGACCCAGTGCTTTCCGGCACGGAGTGCGCGGTGGCTGCGGCGCTGGGCTTCACGGTGGCGACGGTGAACGAGCACGGCCGTAGGGAGGTGCAGGCTGTGCCGACGCTGTTCTACATGCCGCACTGCAGCGTCCAGCTCTACGACGCGCTGATGCAAACCAACTGGGACGGGGGGCTGAGGCGCATGGTGGTGCTCGGCAACAGTTTTGCGGACTACGAGTGCGACGCTGTGAAGCGCGGCTGTCGTGGCATCCAAAAGTTTGGAACTCATGTCCTCCGGGCGCGATCCAGCGGTTTTGTCCGGGAGCTCGACATCGCGGCCAAGAAGAAGCCTTGCACTCGCACTCGTCCTCGAACTCGCACTCGCAGGCAGCAGGGGGAGGTGGTCGAAGACGAAGATGAAGATTCCGCCATTTCTGATGCTTTCGTCTTGACCAGTTGGCACTTTTTTCCTTGTTAAATTAGTTAGTTAGTTAGTTCATTAATTAATTACAGAGGAGGCCGACATTTTCTTTCTTGTTTGTAGATTAGGAACAACTTCAAAAGCATTGAGAAGGCCGAGAAGGAAATTAAGAAGGTGAATGACTTATGTGGTAAGTGTATTTATAGACTCGAGACATTTGATAAATTGTGTCAAGTCTCTCGGTACCTTTAAGTAGGAACTTTAGATTCCAAGGATGGCTCCTGGCTTCTGCTGGCTGCAGCTGTTACATGTCTGCTTCCACTCTTCCAAAGTCCTAGAAACTGTTACAGTAGCAGTTTTAGTATTGCCTAATACTATTTTTTTTAATTAAAACCTTAAGAAAATATTTGCAAGCAATTTAGACATTGGCATTTCTTTTCCTATTTCTTGCATTGGTGGTAGGTCAATGTTAGAACTTGGACCTAATATATAAATCTCTAGTATTGGACAGTTAAATTGAGGTTCTTCTTTCGTGCAATGGTTTTACCTGACTTGTTGACTTATGTCTGTAGTGCCTTCTTCTGTTGATGCTTATAAAAATTTCATTTTTAAGGATCTTGTGTATTGTTTACTACTCATGTGCTAGTAATGTCAAGTACAATTTCAATTCTTGTGATGCTGAATTGTTTGATAATATTATTTCATCTACAATCAGGAATTAAGGAGTCAGATACTGGTCTAGCTGCGCCAAGCCAATGGGATTTAGTATCTGATAAACAAATGATGCAGGAAGAGCAACCTCTTCAGGTAGATGTTTTTGGATGTTTTTTGTTCTTTCTTTTTTTTTTTCTCACCTTGTGCCTGTCAGATTAGATTCTATGTATTTTTTCAATGATTGCTACCAAAGATTATCCGTCCAAATACAGGGGATGTTAAATATGTGATAAAAGTTAAGCAAATTGCCAAGGTACATTTTCTTGCTTTCTCATTTATTTTTCATTTAGTAACCAAATCGATTCTAAAAGTTGCTTCTGTAATTGCAGTTTGTTGTTGGGTTGGGTGACAAAGTCTCCCAACTGACATTGGAGAAGAAATGCGTGCGGGGTAAGGTTTAGTACCTTAAGAGTGTTGTCTCATTGTGAATTCTTTGTATAAATCTCTGTTGGATTTTTAGTTATTCGAATACTTACTATGGTCATTTTTTAAATTCGATACTTATGGGCCATTTAGAGACTTAGTAAGGATGAGTGGTAACATGAATACAGAGTAGTTATGCAACCAGCTTTCCTACATTTCTGTTATGCATCACAGGATAGTTTTTGGATTGGTCCTTTTTCATCAAAGTTTGTCTTTGAATTCTATAAATCAATTTAAGAGCAATGGTTGAAACATTTTTAAGATGCGTGAAGTGCACTTGATTTGTGGCATGTTAAGCAAGAAATAAAGTTTTCTTATTTTTTGTATAACCATACTGACTAAGGCAATAAAGCTATGTTGATGCATACTTCTTAATTTTAGATGAAAAGTTATGTCAGTATTTTGTCTACAATAGATACCAACGCTGTGGCAAAACACATAAAATCACCGCACTGAAATTTTCTGCGTAGAGATATTCCAATAGGGCTATCTTCAATAGATTGTTAACATGCATTTTATTTAAGGTGATTCAATAAAAGGAGAACTTTTTTATGTGTAGTTTCTGGTCTTTCTTGCTATCTTTTCCAAAATAATAATAAATGGAAAAATATAATTGGGTTAATGATATAGTAAACTTCTCTCAAAAAAATGAGAAAGTAAATAAAAAGTTGATTGCTGGATATAATGAAAACTTGTGGAGTTCAGGTGAGCTATGCTAATATTTCCTTATTTTTGATGTGCCAAACTAAGCCATAATTCAGACTAGACATGTTGAGCGTATGCTCTTTTATCTATTTTCATATTTTTTTCTGGGATTGTTGCCATTGAATTTCAATGGCAACTTATAATGAAAGAAACATACAATTAAAGTAGACAAAATTAAACGAAAAGATAAATATATTACATAAGTTTGTTTTTTGTATCATTACTCCATAAAGAAAAGTAGAGCCTTCTTTCAGGAGATGTTACATAGTCAATTAATTTCTACTTTTATCTTATCCATTTTATTCTAGTTTGACTGAAATTACTTTGGGCTAAACTCTTTATAAAAAAAACTTAGGCTAAGTTTCAATTATTTAACCCACATGCCTTGATATGTGTTGGTGACTTTTTCCTCATTCTCATGTAATATGCAGAGTTGACAGGAACAAATATCAAATCCAGATTCCTCTACCCCCAAAAATTGATCCTAGTGTTACAATGATGGCAGTCGAGGAGAAACCTGATGTTACATATAATGATGTTGGTGGATGCAAGGAGCAGATAGAGAAGATGCGAGAAGTTAGTATGATGTTGTCTTAGCTTTCTAATGTCGTAGTCTCTTTTAACCAATTAATCTATAATAATAGGAAGTACATGATGACAGGAATGTACTAGTTCTACTCCATCTAAGAGGTTTTGTTACATTCTTCAGGTTGTAGAGTTTCCCATGCCTCATCCAGAGAAGTTTGTCACACTTGGAATTGACCCTCCCAAAGGTGTCCTCTGTTATGGTCCTCCGGGGACTGGCAAGACACTACTTGCTACGGCAGTTGCTAACAGGACCCGGTGCTTGCTTTATTCGTGTTATTGGAAGTGAATTTGTTCAGAAGTATCTTGGAGAAGGAGCTCGGATGGTTCGTGAACTTTTTCAGGTTCTAAAATCTACGCTGGATAATAATATGCCTCTAGTCGTGCCTTTTCCTTTTGTTTTGTGGATTTTGACATATCCTATAATATTTTTCTTGGTGTAGATGGCTCGTCCGAAAAAGGCTTGCATCGTCTTCTTCAATGAAGTTGATGCAATTGGTGGTGCTCGTTTTGATGATGTAGTTCGTGGTGACAATGAAGTTCAACATACTATGCTTGAAATTGTTAATCAACTTGATGGTTTTGATGCAAGAGGCAACATTAAAGTTCTAATGGCTACAAACAGGTATACATGTTTACTTTTGAATTACATTGAGGGGATTTCATCTGTGATCTTCCACTTTTGATCACCTAAGAATCCAAGTCTTGAAGTTGTATTACATAGATATTCAAGATCCACACTAGGACAATGAATTGTGAAAGGGACATCCGATTTGAGCTGCTTACACGCCTCTGCCCTGATTCCACTGGTAAAAGTAGTTACTTTAAGTTGCATGTTGGCTCTCTGTGTAAAAGTAATATGGCTGGATCGGCAAGTCTGGCAAAATTTTACAATATGTCTCTGGCTGGTTGAGGTTGCCAAATTGAACAAATCTTTTGTTCCTGTGCTCCATTTTCAATGAGGTTCCTTGGTTCTTTTGTGCAGGGGCTGACATTAGGAGTGTCTGCACTGAAGCTGCTGGGATGTACGCCATCCGAGCGCGAAGAAAGACGGTTACAGAGAAGGACTTCCTTGATGCAGTCAGTGAACAAGGTCATCAAAGGCTACCAGAAATTTAGCGCGACGCCCAAGTACATGGTTTACAACTGAAACGAGGCGCCAGGGATTTCGTTGCTTTCATTAAATTTATATTACGAACATTTGTTGTCTTTTCTAGAAGCACAGATGAAGGTAGAGTAAAATGCTTGTAATCATCACTTGTGTCAAGTTTCCTGGAAAAGGAGATGAATTATCGGACAACTAATTTTACTCTTAAATTGTCATTTATTTCCAACTAATTTTACCTTTTCCACTCACGCTGCTTTTGCAAAATGTTTCTGTGAGCATGGATTGTTGCATTTCAGTACTTCTCGTGACCGGCAACTTGTCTCGTTTATTTCTGTTTTTACTTAATTATTTTTGTGAACGTTGAGGTGGGTTAATTGAATAGTAATGTTTTTGTTTAAAATAGTAAGATATTTTGTCACAAATTGTGATTGCAGAAATTTTTTTACTGTCAAAATATTGTCACTGTCATTATCAGATACTAAAATATCATCTACATAAATTATAAGGATGATTGAACCTTTAAAAGTGTGTAAAGAGAATGCTGAATCGTTTGAAGAAGATCGACTAAAGTTATATATTCTTCAATAGCTCTAATTATACTTTTCTATTCTATAATTACAATAAGACCAATACTTTTATGATTAGGACACGGTGATTTATATTTCTTCTGTTCAACAGTAATATTATTGCATACCGTAAAGTTTACTTGTAAAGTCACTTGTATTTTTTAACCTGTAAAGTTTACTTTTAATCCCACCATACTTGTATTTTCAAACACAGTCAAGTAATAATGATAATAATAATTCTTATTGATATTTAGTGCAATCACTGTTATTTTTATTTTTGCAGCATATGCCTTGTATTTATATTAATTACTTACCTTTAATTGTCTTGTGCATGCATTACTTTTGCAAAAAAAGGATATTCGAGTTTATTATTATTGATATTCCAACTATATCGGATTCTTGAGCTGGAAAATTGAAACGTCCATATGACGTTGAAAATGATGTGGAGTCGAAAATTTGATGTAGACTAATAAATGACAATGAAGTTAGTATGATTCCTTTTTTTCGTTTAAGCTTTTTAAGGGGGCCACGAAGTAGAAGGCCGATGTGAAAGTCAAAGAAAAGTGGGATGGTATGATACAAGTTCTAGAATCTCCTTTCGAAGATAATCTTATTAGGGTAAAGAAACTTAAAAGATGGTGCATGATCTATTAGTATTGTTAAAGAAAGTACAACTCCAAAAAATGGAGAAGAATGTACAACTTTCTCTATACAAATGTAATATTTGTGAGATGAAGAAAATTGATAATATAGATCATATGAATGGGACAATTGTCATGTATGACTCAATACGTGGCCATTATAAGTATAGTCATAAAAAATATTTCAGGTGATATTAGTCCTGAAGGAGTGGCTGCCACAATCTTGACTTAACAGAATATTTAAGTTGATTAATAATTTGTCAACTCAGTTAGCAATAGAATTTATTTTCTCTGTGGCTAGAATTATGTGGACTGATATCTTCAAAGTCAAAAAGACTTAAGAAGAGGAAGAAGTCCATCGTGATATACAATTAGAATTATCTTGACTGATGAGGAAGTAGTCAAAAGGCAATAGGGAGCATGTCGTTCTTGTGAAAAATTTGACCATGTTGAGGTAGAATCGTCACAAGGTAAAGAAAATAATTTAGAATATGGTATTGGAACAAACAGAACTCCAATAAGCCCAAAATTCTTTAGACGTAATATTACGACAAAAGAAATCATAAAGGTCAAGATAATTGACTACGATGAAATGAGGAAATAAGACAGAAGGTGTATGAGGATAACATATATCTGAATACTGATAGTGTTAGATTTTATAGACAGAATGAGAGTGGTTACTGATACATTGTACACTCGGTGATAAGCTTGACATCTTTGTACTTATTCTTCGGTAGAAAATTCTTTTGGACTGTGTTTGCCTTTGGAACTTGGGCTAGAACTTAGCCCAAATTTCAAAACTTTTGCCAAACAGTCTATATGATGAGAACTTGTCAAGTTCCCGTCACGTGATGTACAACTGAAATTTTTAGTAAAAAATTTCAGCCATAAAGTTCTTACTGGTAGCAAGAACAACCTATTTTTTTTAAATTTTTTTTGTTATAAGTCTAAAAGTAGGTGGAGCTACTTTTAGACCTATAACCTATTATTTTAATAATATTATTATACATATATTTTATTATATATTATATTATATACATATATATATTTATTATTTATATATTATCATAAATTTATAATTTATTTAGGTATAATAACAAAAGAAGTACATTTATTATTTATTACAATTTACTTAGTGTTATAATAAAACAATATTTTCTATTATTATTTATCATGAAAAATATATTTTCTTGTTTAAATGTTGATGTAAATATTTTTCTTTATTTTACTTATCATATATCATAATAAAAATTAACTAGTATGGTATTATGGTATTCTAAATAAGCTATATTTATATAATTATTTTATATAAATATGATGTTAAATTTTCTTTTATATTTGATTTTTAGTTATTAATTAGTTTATCTTAAATTTTTTTCTTCTGTCTAATTTTGCTAATTATAAAATTATTGCATAATTAATAATATAAAAATAATCTTATAAAATAATAAAATATATATTTACTTCTTATTTTTTATCCAAACACCTACTAAAACTTATCTATCAAATCAACTTTTTAAATTCCCAGCATTACATTTTTTCTTTCAAACACCAAACTAAACTTTTTTATCTAATTGATTAGTTATCGAGAACTAACTTTTTCCAAGAATATTGCATCAGAATGTTGTTTTGACATATGCTTAACATATTATGCGTAGAATATTGCATTGAAATATTGTTTAGAATGGAACCAATTCGAAATTATTTTTGAATGGAAATATGGTCAAAAGAATTGTTAAGTGATTCATTCAATCATTTGTGACATATTGAGTGTGGTTACACATAAGAAGATAGAATATTGTGTTACATTCATTGATGAATATTTATGATTCTCTGTTTGTCAATTTCGCAATCTCTTGGAAAGAAAAGCTGATGCTTTTGAAGTGCGCAAGAGAGGTATGACAAATAAGAGAAGAAATTAGGAATACTAAATTCACGTCGGGTCACTTATTTATGCTAGGTGGTGTAGCTATTTTTTGGATTGCAAGAAATAAAGATGTGTGGAGAGACACACACAAAAAGTAAATTTATTTTTTGTAGTATGGCAATCACTCATGCAGTTTGGATCAAATGTTTTCTATGGAACTTCGGCTCGATTTATGCATTGAACCACTATCAGTGTATTGTGATAATCAAGCTGTGATAAGCTTGATACACAATGGAGCAAATAGTTCCAAAGAAAAACATATAGAGATCAAATATCAATACATACAAAGATATTGTGGAAAAGAAGGAAGTGACCGTAACGTATATGCTTACTAGAGATATGTTAGTTAATTTTTTACCAAGAGAATTGTAGCAGGAACATTAAACATGTTGATTTAATAGGACTCAGAAATATTTGAGTCATAAAGAAAGTTTCAAGAATAATTTCATGGTAATGTTAAACGCCTGCTTAATGGGACTCGGGAATTTGAGTCAAAATGTAGTTTCACAAATAGTGAACTTCAGGATAATATCTCTGATTAACACTACACGAATAGTCAGAGTGTTAAATATCATTGACAATATTGGTCAAGTGGGAGATGTTAGTTAATGACCAATATGGTCATGATATCAAGAGTTGTGTCTCTGGGTATCAACAGGTGTGACTGTTGGTTGAAAGGATACAACCCTTGAACAAAGGTGCAACCCTTGAATAATAATTAATAGGCATGGCATTAGGGGGATGGTAGTAAGCAAGAACATGCCAGTATATTTCATAGAAAATATTTTTTAACAAAAGGAACTTACGACAGGCAACTCGAAGATTAGCCGCCAAGATTGCGCAGTACACGAGCTTTGCGAATGCAAGTGTACGAGGAACCTCATACTGCTAGTGACGTTTGTAATAATATTGTGTGTTATTCATATTATCACTTATGTTTTTGGTAAGGAGGGTTGGAAATTGGAAGGTTAAAGATGTGTAAGAATTAAGTTGTTACTATGCTATGTAAGAATTTAAAAGATAGTATGTTTTGGCTATATCATTTTGTTGCTCCATTCGGATTATATGTGTTTTCTTCTAGTTTGGTGGGTTTGAACTTTTTCTAACACTCGAACTACTCACTTGTTCATTTTAATGTGAAGCCAGATGGCATTTAAAAAGAAGCGACATCTCTTGTTCGATTTCAGTCATTCACTTGTTGGATGAATATTTCGTTATTTCACTTCAAATTATTGTTTACCCTATTAAAAACATGACAAGTTTTTTGTACTTCTTCTCTCAATTAACTTTCGAAAGCATTCAATTAGAATTTTGGTTGCATAATAATGCGTTTGCTTTATATGCTTACTGTGTTCGTTTTGCTTCAACGAGATGCCTAACAAATTTTCGTGCATTGAGCACACAAATGTTTCAATAAGCAAAGCAGTTGGAGAAAGTTTTAATGTCATATAAAATTAAATTTTCATGACACAATCCTCGAAATATTAAAGTTAGCTAAAAAAGTTTTTAAAAAAATGGATAACTTTATGCACTAAAAATTGATTAAATAATTGATTATGGTCTTATTAGATTCTGAATGAAGGATGAATATCAAAGTTGTAGAGAATCATGTTAGCTATTCATAGAATTCAAGATTAACTCATTTGGATAACTGTGCAGAAAGTTATGATCAAAATAGTGTAGGGTGGTCAACCTGTCGGTCCAGGCTATGAAGGTCGGTCGAGACATTCCGGTCGACTGGTTGGAGACACCGGTCAACTGATCAATGCATGAGCTGCCCATATCCACGTCGAGACTACACCGGTCGACAGACCGAATGATGCACCGGCTGACCGATCAACTCAACGGGCGAAAATCAAAATGTCGAGACTATAACGGTCGACTGATCGGTCGATAGTTCGATCCGGCCAGCTGCGGTCAGTGAGAAAATAAGTGCAACGGTCATATAGATCGGTCGATCAGTCCATTAATCGGTCGACTGATCCATTGATGTTTGATTTCTTTCTCTCCCTCTCATATTATGCTTGTGATTTCAGCCTTCAACTAACAAGTTCGATTCTAGCAAGAACATACAAGAAACTGTCTATCAACTTGGTGTAATTGGTGGTGCTCGTTTTGATGATGCAATTGGTGGTGCTCGTTTTGATGATGGAGTTGGTGGTGACAATGAAGTTCAGCGTACTATGCTTGAAATTGTTAATCAACTTGATGGTTTTGATGCAAGAGGCAACATTAAAGTTCTAATGGCTACAAACAGGTATACATGTTTACTTTTGTATTACATAGAGGGGATTTCATCTGTGATCTTCCACTTTTGATCACCTAAGAATCCAAGTCTTGAAGTTGTATTACACAGATATTCAAGATCCACACTAGGACAATGAATTGTGAAAGGGACATCCGATTTGAGCTGCTTGCATGCCTCTGCCCTGATTCCACTAGTAAGCTGTTACTTTTCAGTTGCATGTTGGCTCTCTGTGGAAAAGTAATATGGCTGGATCAGCAAGCTTGGCAAAATTTTACAATATGTCTCTAGCTGGTTAAGGTTGCCAAATTGAGCAAATCTTTTGTTCCTGTGCTCCATTTTCAACGAGTGCTCCATTTTTTAATGGGCGACAACTTTTCATCTTTCATCAAGCCATTTTATTAGGTTTTCTCTATTTATTAATTTTTCTAGCTTATATTTTGATGTTTATTCATAAAGAATATCTATATATTCTCTTGGTATGCGTGTCTGAATTTTGTTCTCAAGAGCTTTAATTTCTTTATAGTCGCGCAAATGTGGGATCTGACTACAAAATTTATTGTGCATGTCATGAAATTTTAATGGAAAGAGTTCTCTCTTTTTGTGAACGGGTGGAGCGCAGAAAATAAATAAAATTAAAAAGTAGAACGGTATGAGGATATTTAAGATTTAAGATACATCTTGATTCATTTTTTATCTTTTGGCATTGGGATCAATTTTTTGCTCTCTAAAGATTTAAGGTGCTTAGCATATTTCCTGTTCGTTCTCAATTTTGCTAAACAATACTTTTTTTCTTGGTTTAAAACCTGACCGATATATGAGAACTTTTGTACTCTTGTAATCCATTATATGTTTACCTTATGTTAGAAGGATGATATGCCACCTTAGGTTCGTATGTTCTTAAACTCTTAATTATATTCTCAATCACTTCAAACATCCTGAAAATTCACATTTAGTTCAAGAATCAATGTGAATTTGACTCGTTAAGTGAACCAATTAAATTTAGATATCAATATATTATTTAACAAAATATGCCTTTTTTAGAGAAAGTCTGGCTGAGCAACTAGAGAGAAAGCCTCAAAATAATCTACTCCATGATTCTGGGTGTAACCTTTGGTTACTAAACGAGCCTTGTAACGATCAATCGTCTCATCAAGGAGATATTTTAGGGTGAACATCCACCGATGACCAACTACTGTACATTAGTTGGGAGGTCTACAAGTTCTCAAGTCTCTTTAGATTGCAAAGTGGACATCTCTTCATCCATATCAGTTTTCCAGCACGAATGGTGGAATGCCTCAGAATGGTTGCGGGGAATAAAATGACTATCAAAAGAAGCTGAAAAAACTTTGATAGCAGGAGATAAATGATCAAAAGTCATAAAATTAAATAGAGGATATTTTACACAAGACCTAGTGTCTTTGCGATGTGCGATAGGAACATCTAGATCATGAGTTACCTAAGTAGGATATCCTTCTGTGAAAGATCACGTGATGGAGTCGTGAAGAGTGGTTCATCATCAATGTCAGGTGGAGGTTGTTGGAGGTTGATGAGTATGTCGGCGATTATAAACTTTAAGGGTGGTACAGACGATGGAGGAGGAGACTGTAGTTGTTGTGGCGGTAGATCCTGTGATGGGGAAATTAGATGACTCTCATGATTATTCGTAGAGTTTGGAAAGTAAGGTTTGTCTTCGAAAAAGGTAACATCAGCATTAACATAGGACATGCGAGAAGTAGGATCATAATACCTGTAACATTTTTGAGTTCGCGAGTACCCCAAAAAGATGCACTTGATTACTTTAGGAGCTAACTTATCAGTTTGAAAGAGGTGAATAAAACATTGACATCCAAAAATACGAAGAGGGACAGGAAAATAAAGACTTTCCTAAAAATAGGAGATTGAATGAAATTTGTCTATTGAAAACCGATTATGAAACTCGGTTACCAGTGGTGAGAACGGCATCTGGCCAATAGATAGAGGGTACTTTCATATGGAAGAGGAGGGTACGAACAATATCCAGTAACAAGTGATGAAGTTTCCGCTCAGCAACATCATTTTGCTGAGATGTTTTTACATAGGAAGTTTGATGAATTACAACAATAGATTTAAAAAATGATGAAAGATCAAAATTTGCAAACTCAAGTCCATTATCGCTGCGAAAGATTTTAATTGAGGTAGAGAACTAATTTTTATTTTTGTAAAAAAATTTCGAATAATACGAGGAGTTTTTGTCTTATTTTACAACATATAAACCCAAGTGACTCTAGAAAAATCATCTACTAAAACCAAGAAATATTTGAAATGCCTATTATTGAAAACTCGACAAGGACCCCACAAATCAGCATGCACTAGTGAAAATAGATTTTTCTCTCGTTTGTGAAGGCGAGGTGGAAAAGGAGTACGATGATGCTTTCCTAATTGACAAGCCTCACACTCAAGAACTTCGGTTCTTGAAATGTTGGGAAATTATCGACGAAGAACAACCAAACTGAGATGACCTAAGCGGCGATGGAGTTGTAGGGAAATGCTGGTAGTGTAGGCTGTGGAATTTTGGGTAGATGGTTGGAAATAATAGAGTCCATCATGTTCAAATCCTCCACCAATATGCATCATCGTTTGGAAATCCTGTAGAATGAAGAAAGAGTAATAGAAAAGTGCTCGACAATTTAAGGAGTTTGTCAGTTGACTGATCAAATGAAGGCTAAGAACAAACTTTGGAACATACATAACATTATCAAGGGAGATGTCATAATTAACAAAAAACTATGCCAAGGCCAGTGACCAGAGAGAGAACCATCATCAACTTTAACATTAAGATGATTCAATAGAGATTTGAGGAATGAGAAAAAAAGACATCACCTGTTATGTGTGAGGAGGCACCCGCATCTGCAATTCAGTCTGATTGAAAACTAGTAGAGAGAGCAAGAGTACTTGAATGATGCATTACAACAGCACCAATTGACGGAGATGCAGGCTCAGATATAGAAAGAGAACGAAGACGATCATATTCTTCCTTTAATATTAGAATATCTGACTCATTAGTAGTGGCAGCATGAACCTTTGGGTGATCAACAGGATATCTAAACTTTTCCCAATAACGGTAAGAGAGATGATTGGATCGATGATAGTGGGCACAAAAGAATTTATCATGTCCTCCAGAGTCGTTCCCTCATCTACGTCCGCGGTCTTTGCCTTTGTCAGAGAAAATGCCTCTTCCTCTTCCACGCGTAACAAGTGCAGATGCATCCGTATGAGGAGAGAAATCATCAATATGGGAGAGCCAAGCATAGATTTTTTCATTTGTCGAAATAGTTTCATGTGTCATCAATTGATCCTTGACTGATTTATATTAAGGAAATTGCACATCAAGAGAGTCCTAACTTTAGGCTGTGATACTATAAATGTAACGCCCCAAATCGACCCCTGCCACGTGACGAAGATCAACCTGGAGACGCTACAAACGTTATACCTTTGACCATGTCTCGGACACGTCAGCGAAAGAAAGAAATAAAAATAAAAAAATAAAGAAAAGAATTATTTTAATTGCGGAACTCTAGAAAAGTGGCTACATCATCTCTAAGGAATATCATATGATTCTACATCATAAGTTTATAAATGTAGAAGGAAAAATAAAACTAAATAAGTTTTGTGGTTCATGTGCTTTGCTAGTCGCCAGACATTTGTCGCAGCACACCTACTCAATACCACCACTGACCTATTCCTATTGAAATCAAACACAGGGAAGGAGGTCCTCTCGTAAGCTTTACACTCTAATGGGGAACCATATAAGTATACAATACATAGCTTGAATAGAGAAATCATCTTTCATCTTGAGACACTTGATTTAGACTGATAATCCATTATTCATCTTTCATCTTAACTTATTAATCACTTTAGAAATTTGTTATTTTCTATTCTTCATACAATGGAGGCAATAGAATCAATAGGAAGTAAATCAGTAAAAGGATTCACGTTGTAATCAGGGATGGGTCTTAGTGAGGATAAGCATTGAAATCAGTCATAATCATGATTAAACATAAGGCAAACAATAATCAAATAAAATTAAAAGATGTGGATGAATGAGTCAAAAGGGGATTGTTTTATAGCTTGGCACGACCGTGACATCATAATGACACGGCCATGCTGAAGTGAATGGCACCGTCGAGTTTGCAGGGGGTGGCACACGCATGCCATAAGAGGGCATGGCCATGATGGAGTATGAGGGCGGTCGACCGATTCAAAGATGTCGGTCGACCGGTCTTGTGAGCTGAGGATCAGACCATGGCATGGGCGTGCCAGAAGAGTGGCACGACCATGACGGGTTGGACGCTCGGTCGACTGACATCGACCGACCTTTTACTTAGCGTTGACAGGGGATGGCACGGGCGTGCCCACCGTGTGACACGACTGTGACTGAGGTGGCACGGGCATGCTAGGAAGGTGGCACGGCCATGACGACGACGGATTCCAACCGATTTCAACACGAAATTTCTTAAATCTCTAACAGAACTTGAGTATTGATTAATTTCTAAAGCCTAACAATCATCCAAATAGAACAACAACAATAACAAACAATTTCCTACAAGAAATCAATTAAGCAATTCAAAGATCAAGCGAAAACAGGGACTTTCATAACTTCTTCATAACTTATTTTTCTTAACATAATCGACTATGATAGTATCCTAATATATTCCAGAGTCATGCAAAGTTATTTCAATTCACCTACCTCTATTTCGCATTTGATCCTTGCTATGGATCGTCGGAAATCCTATCGGTTGTGCCCCCTGTTCTCCCTCTGTGCTCCCTCGAGTTGGTCGCCTACAAACAATCCGATGGAGAGGGCGTGAGGGGGCATGAGAATTAGATAATGTAGCAAGGGGAGGAAACCTCAACTACCCTTGCACCCGGAAATGACGTGCGAAATTTTCTTCTCTCATCACGCACAAGATGGCAAAATGAAAAGAACAGGGAGGAGGGTTCGTGAGTTTGATGATTTTATCTCTTAATACCCAGTGTGCAATTTCTCCTCCTCTTTATTTGCCACACGATTCATCCTTTAATTATCCAAATGTCCGTTTTGTTTTAATCAAACTCAATTTCTTTTTTTTCTTTTTGGTGTCGGTTGTTACAGAATGCCCTAAAATCCCTAATCCTTTATCTCAGCGTGGGTATCACAGTCCTAAAATTCAATTTTGTTCAGCTCCATCTAATGAGGTAACTTGGATTATTAGATCATAGTTAAGTCGGATTGGTTGATATAATGAAATGGGGGGTAAAATCTTGTTCAAAATTCTCAATATCAATTTCACAAGTTGCAGCATGAAATATCATTAATTAATCCATAGTACTATAATTTGCTAATATGATCAAAATCTTAATTTTATTTCAGTCTCATACTAAATAGTAAATAGTGAACATATATATAAGCCAACCCGTGACATTCGCCACCACCACATGCCACTCGCCACCTGATGCCGTTTGCCATATCACCAAAATAAAATATAATAAAAATATACTGCACCATGCATCATCTTTTGTTCTCGACCTATATAAAATAAATAAAATTCAAGGAATCAACGATCGATTACTCCCTTAAAACTATGTAAATTTCCAGGAATCAACTGACTTGTATACCAAAAAGGCAATCAGATGATTCCTTACAGCAGCCAGCAAATCCTTATTAGCTTCAACCTCTCTGAAAGGAGCTGTTGAAGTCTTCTTCCTGTTTTTCTCTTAGTTTACTTCAAGATAGAGCAAGACAATGTCCCCAGTTATGAATGCCGTACCCTCCTTGTTCTTTTTATCCTCTTGATTATATCTATTCAGATAGGAAGGTGGTGTCCTCACATGCTCATGTAAAGTTTCTGATACTTGATTGTTGATAGCATGAAAATATTTGGTATGGTAGTTGGGATCGTCTCTTTGATTCATGTTTATCCAACAGCTCATTTATGAAGTTTCTTGTGAGCAATCATGCATTTGGTGCTTTCCTTGATTCCGTGGGAGTTGATGCCTGTTAAAAGGAAGAAAAAAAATGTTTCTTATTCTGTCAGTGTGCCTGAGGCCTGAGCAATTAAGATGGAGATGGAGGCAGCAATGAGCCTGGTCATCACCCCAAGAAAGAATTTTCCAAGGTACTTTTGTTTGCTTAGTTTCAGATTTCTGGTGCTTATTAGATAATGGTTTCTTCCATGCATGGAAACCGATCAGGAGTGTTTGGCTTTTCTGCAAAGAAAAAGGAATAAACTTTATTACGTAAACTTTGCTGAAAGTACCTCAAATCTTTGCCTGTGATGTATTTTTTCCAGCGCTATTACTAGGAGGTTTCAGATGACATGTCATAGAATCAGAAACGTGTCTGTGTTAGCACAAGCTATGAACATTTTGGTTAATTTGTGAGGTTATTTATACTGGCGTAGGAAGATGAGGTTAAGAAGTTAACAATCTAATTCTTCTTCTAAGGCGATCCTTTTTCTTATTTCACAATTGTAAAACTGAACAGTTCCTGGAAGAAGCAAGGATGCATGAAAATGATGCAGCATTCTCGCGGTCACATTTCAGCTCTTCTGATCGGAAGGAGGACAGAGAAGGCACAATAAAGAACAAGAAGTCATGGAGAAGAGCAGTGTCATCATTCTGGTTCAAGTTACACGAGAAGACGAAGGGGACAGAGAAATTAAGAAGCAATCAAAGCCAAATCAATGTTGGAGTTGGTGAATACTTCAGAACCCCTTATTTTTCACACCGGGTTCGTCCACGTGAGTTTAGGAGAATCTGAGTATTATCCAATTATCTGTGCTGCTGGCGTCCGAACGAAAGGGGGAGTTCGAGGGGGCCCGCCCTCCGACGGCGGTCCCGCTCACCGGTGAGCGGGCGGGGGTTCGGGGGCAGCGCTTTCGAAATCTAGACGGATTTGGACTTTTGTTTAGTCGATCCGTGTGGTTCGGATTAGATTTTTTTATCTATTTTATTTGGGTTTTAAACTCGGTTTGGAGAGGCTTATTTATAGCCTATTTTCATATGTAATCTGCGTGGCGGCTGTAAACCTAAATGATATAATGGAACCTCTTTGCAGGACGTAGCCCTAATCTCAAGGGTGAACATGGGTAAATTCATGTGTCTCATCTATTTTTCTTGCAATCTCTCTGCGATCTTCTCTTCCTATTCTCGAATTTTTCCATCAATTGGTATCAGAGCACAGGTTGTTCGAGGAATTAGAATTTATTCGAGATGTCAGGAGGATCGCGGATTGAGATAGAAAAATTTGATGGAACATGATTTGATCTCTGGAAGATGAAGATGGAGGATCTTCTCTGTGATCGAGATCTTTGGATGGCAATCGAGAAGGAGAGGTCAGGCATGGACGCGGCGAAGGTCACGGATGGGGCTTCCTCCAATCAGACAGATCTAAAGGCGATTGAAGAGTTGGATCGGATTGATAGAAAGGTGAAGGGTTTGATTCGGCTTTGTCTCGCGGATTCAATTTTTACGAATGTGACGAGCGAACCTACAGCCAGAGATCTGTGGATGAAGTTGGAATCCCTATATCAAAGTAAGTCGCTGGTTAATAAGTTATTTCTGAGAAAGAAACTGTACAATCTCCGGATGCATGAAGGTGACTCATTTTCTACTCATCTTTATAACTTTAATACGGTGATAAGTCAACTTGTATCAATCGGTGTTAAGTTTTAAGATGATGATAAGGCAATAACATTACTCTATTCGCTGCCGAATTCATGGGACAATCTGATTGTCGTGATTGGTGACGAGGATAAAGAACTTTCGTATGAAAGTGTATGTGCTGCCTTATTATCAGAGAAGTACGGAGAAAGGGATCGGCAAGTTATGGTAAAGAGGCGCTGGCGGCCAGAGGAAAGCAACCAGAAAGAAATTAAAATCAGAGAGGGAGATCTAAATCTCGTGAGCGTTCGATGAGTAAAGATAAGAATGTGCAATGCTGGAGACATCAAGAGTGGGGCCATATGAAGCGAGATTGCAAAAACAAGCCGGTTCATAAGAAAGAAGCTGAATCAACCTCGGATAAAAATGAGGCTGAGGTAGGGGATATGTATCTGGCTTCTGAATGTATGACACAGTCAGATAAGGATGTCTAACTCATCGACACTGGTGCTTCGTACCACATGATGCCTTATAGACACTGGTTCTGTGAATATGAGGAGTATAATGGTGGAAATGTCAGCGGTTCAAATTGTTGGACGTGGCAGGGTGAAGTTGAGGATGAATGATGGCTCGGTGAAGACTCTACCAGATGTGATGCATATACCAAATGAGCATGAGTTTATTATCTGTTGGTACAATGGCTGACTCGGATGTTGTATTCAGTTGCGACAAGGATTCGTGCAAGATGATCAGAGGGTCGATTGTGATTGCACGAGGGGTTCGCTATGGCACATTGTACAAGTTGCTCGGAGAGACAATATATATGGGCTACGGATTTATTTCTGAAGAGGCCAAAGAAGATGAAGACAGCAAATCTATATTGTGGCATCGGAGATTAGGCCATATCAGTGAAAAATGACTCTTCACCATAGCATCAAGTCAGATGGTAGAAGGAGTTCCAGATTATTCTGTGGGCTTCGGGTTCTGTGAACATTGCCTCCATGAAAAATAGAACCGAGTCAGCTTTCAACACACAGGTTCAAGAGCAACCAAGATTCTCGAACTGATCCATAGTGATATTTTTGGACCAACTCTGACTCCATCTATTGGAGGGTCCAGGTACTATGTCTCTTTTATAGATGATTTTTCGAGATACAGTTGGATTTATTTTATCAAAAATAAGTCAGATGCATTCGATAAGTTTCGAGAATTTAAAGTTTTGTTGGAAAATCAACTGAGCAACAAGATCAAGGTCCTTCGTACAAATAATGGAGGTGAATTCTGTTCAGATAAGTTTGAGCAGTTCTGCGTGGACAATGATATTGCAAGGCAGAAGACAACTCCATATACACTTGAGCAGAATGGAGTAGCTGAAAGGTTAAATCGGTCACTCATAGAGAAGCCCAGATGTATGATGAGTTGGGCTCAATTGGGGCAAGAATTCTGGGCAGAAGCTATAGCCACAGCAAACTACCTGAAGAACCGCTCACCGACCTCATTAGTGAATGATCGGACATCTTATAAGGCAATGTTCGGGAAGAAGCCGAATCTGTCTCATGTTCGGGTATTCGGATGTGACGCATGTGTTCATATACCCAAGGAAAAGCGGGGTAAGCTTGAGAGTAAATCTGAGAAGAACATATTTGTCGGATACAAAGAAAGGGTCAAGGGCTATAAACTGTGGAATCCAATGACAAGGACTATCGTATACAGCAAGAATGTTGTTTTATGTGAAACACGATCCCAAGTTGAGGCTCAGGAAAATAATGAACCCAAGAAAGCTGTAGTGTTTGAAGAAGATTCTGATTCTGAAGCTACAGAAGTGGTTGCATAAGATACTTCAGTTGAGTCTGTTCCAAAATCTGATCAAGATGACTCGGTTAATGAAGTTGAAGATATAGATTCAGATGAAGACCCAGATGTTGGTATCATACCAATTCTCAGGAGATCAACACGAGTAAGAAGAGCACCTCTTAGATACTCTGTTAGTGCTCTGAGTTCGTTTCATGCTTTGAGCATCATCGGAGAAGAACCTAGTTCTGTAAAATATGCAAGGTCTATGGATGATGCAAATCAGTGGGAGCTTGCTATGACAGATGAGATGCAGTCATTGGATAAGAATGAAACATGTAGCTTGTGTAAATTGCCTAAGGATAGAAAGGCAATTGGTTGCAAATGAATGTTCAAGCAAAAGCTGAAACCGGATGGATATGTAGAGAAGTACAAGGCGAGGCTGGTAGCTAAAGGGTACTCTCAAATTGAGGGAGTTGACTATGATGAGATTTTTTCTCCCATGGCGAAAATGACTTCAATCAGATTTGTTCTATCTCTGGCAGCAACATATAATCTTAAAGTAGAGCAGATGGATGTGAAGACGACATTCCTTCATGAGGATTTGGAGGAAGAGATATATATGAGGCAACCAGAAGGCTTTGAAGTTTAAGGTAAAGAGAAGCTGGTGTGCAAATTGAAGAAGTCTTTGTATGGGTTGAAGCAGTCGCCAAGGATGTGGTAACAGAAGTTTGATACATACATGCTCGAACTCAAATTTGTACATTAAGATTCAGATCACTGTGTTTACGTGAAGAGAGTTGATGATCAATTTGTCATTCTTACACTGTATGTGGATGACATGTTACTGATTGGAAATAGCATGAAGATGGTGAATTCAGTGAAGGGTTTGTTGGCCAAAAAGTTTGAGATGAAAGACTTGAGGCCGACGAATTTTATTTTGGGTATGCAGATTAGAAGTGATCGTCAGAAGAGAAAGTTGTGACTAGGACAGGAGAAGTACATAAAAGAAGTGTTGAAGAAATTTAACATGTCGGACTGCAAGCCAGTGGGTACTCCTATGTCTTTAGGAATCAAACTTTCTGCAGAGCAATGCCCGAAGACGGATGAAGAAGCCGAAGAGATGGATCGTGTGCCATATGCAAGTGCAGTGGGCAGCTTGATATATGTCATTGTTTGCACGCGTCCAAATATAGCCCAAGCAGTGGGAGTCTTAAGCCAGTATATGTCTAACCCCGGCAGGAAATACTTGAATGATATCAAGAGAGTTTTCAAGTACCTTCGTGGAACTTCAGATTTTTCGTTGTGTTTTGGAGGTATGGGGAAAGGAAAGAGGCTTTGATATTATAGGCCATGTAGATGTTGATTGAGGTGGAGACATTGATAGTAGATGGTCCACTAGCGAATATGTTATTATATTATTCGGAGCTGCACTGAGTTGGCTGAGCAAGAGACAGAGCGTGGTAGCACTTTCTTCTACAGAAGCTGAATATATGGCTCTTACTCATACTGCAAAAGAGGCCATATGGCTACGGCGATTGTGCTTGGAGCTCGAATTTGAGCAAGGTGCCATGGAGGTGAGATGTGATAATCAAGGTGCTATTCAGTTAGCTAAGAATCCTGCATTTCACTCACGCACAAAGCATATTGACATCCAATATCATTTCATCCGGGAAAAGGTGGAAAAGAAAGATGTTCAGCTTGAAAAGGTCGATACAACAAAGAACAGTTCTGATTTTCTGACTAAAGCTGTTATAGGTGCAAAATTCGAATGGTGCTCTACTGCTGTCGGATTGAAGAAGAATGTTATTGGCAAGGCTCTCATTGGTGTGAAGTATCCACCAAATGGAAGAATGTTGGAGTTGGTAAATACTTCAGGACCCCTTGTTTCTCACACCGAGTTCGCCCACGTGAATTTAGGGGAATATGAGTATTATCCAATTACCTGTGCTGCTGATGTACGAACGAAAGAGAGGGTTCGGGGGGCCCGCCCCCCGACGGCGGTCCCGCTCGCCGGTGAGCGAGCGGGGGTTTAAGGGCTGCGCCCTCGAAATCTAGACAGGTTTGTGCTTTTGTTTAGCCGGCCCGTGTGGTTCGGATTAGGTTTTTTCTTTATTTTGTTTGGATTTTAAACTCAGTTTGGAGAGGCTTATTTATAGTCTATTTTCAGATGTAATCTGCATGGCGGCTATAAACCTAAACGATATAGTGGAACCTCTTTGCAGGATGTAACCTTAATCTCAAGGGTGAACCTGAATAAATTCGTATGTCTCCTTTATTTTTCTTGTAATCTCTCTACGATCTTTTCTTTCTGTTCTCAAATTTTTCTATCAATAAGAAGGGTGCTACAGCAACACCCCTGCAAAGCAGAGAGTAGTATCAGGACCACTACTTGGAAATGGCAGCAGTTTGGCTGCTATCCACCAGAAATTTCGCACGTCTTCTGGTCCTCTCTCTGTATGCTGCACCCCCACAAGAGCTGTGGAGTTGGAGGTGCCTCACATGTGCCCAAACCAGCACAACCTCCCTGTAGGTGTGAAGACCTTTGGGCCAATTTACCTTATGACAGACAATTATGCATGGACTTCTCAGCACAAGAAACTTTTAGTTTTAGAGAATGAGCCATTTCGGAGGATCTCACACTAAGTGCGATTCATTGAGCATTAAGGATTTAAGAGTTCTGAGATGTTTAATTTCTGAAAGTACATTATACAATCTATGAACTGGGTGTAGTTTGCTGCTCTTTTCATAGTTTTGGCTACTGTACCATGATATGGTTTCACCTTCATGTATGTATTGATCAAGTACTTTTGACCTTAATTCTAGTTATGAACATTTCATTTTCGGCACAATATTTTATCTAACCATCAATGTCCATGGCTATTAGAGCATAACCCTCTATTTAAATTCTTCTTATTTTGATTCAAGGTACACCTTCCAATGGAATAGTTCCAATAAGATCCATTTGAAACTACCAGAAATAATGAAAAATGAATATTCAATAACTGAACATGTCACATAGCTAGAGCAGGATACTTGAGCTTCAAGTCATGATAAAATGCAACTCTATATTGTTCCAATGGTAGTTAGCTCTGTTAATTTGTAAGCAAGTTAAGGATTGGAACTTAGGATTTAGTAGCCATTGAACATCTAGTTAAACAAAAGTTATGCTCTCTACTCCATAGATTCTTGGTAGGTTTTAATTAAGGTGGCCACTTTGTAGTGTAGTGTGGTGCCATGACCGCTTTGTACTTTGTACTTTATTTATTTTTATCTTTCTTTTTTAAGGTTAGTGTTGATTGTCACTTTGTTGGTTGTGGCTTCTATCAAAGGCTAGGCGACAAAAATGGGGGGCTTAGGGAGGATCTTTTGTTGGAATCAATCATTTGAGGGGTTCACTACTTCATTTGCAGGATGTGTGCAAGTGATGAGGACACCCATTTCATCTTGCTACTAGTCCACCACAATCTTTATCACTGCTGCCTCTGCAGCACATATCTGCATGATAAATATGGCCTCAGTCAGCTATTTTGGTTCACATATATTAAATTAGGTCCATGTAGCCACTTTGTGTGACATCTTCCAATGCCCCTTCAATTTATTTCTTGGGAGTTAACTTTTGGAAGAGGCTATGACCCCCCACAAGAAATCAAATCCCTCACTTTTGTGATAGACATTTTGAGCCAAAATGATTACAACTTGAAGACTAGAAATCTGAAAGGAAGGCAAGAAAGATTATTAGATGGCCCAGTAGTTGGATTATGCATTTTGGAGCTTGTTGCAGTGCTCAATTATGTTAGAGGATTTTTGTTTTTTTTTCAATTAAAAGGAAACTCAATGTCATATCTAATGTCAGGAAAGATAAAATGAAAGCATTGCCCACTGCTGTTAAATTAATTGATAGAAAAGAATGATAAAAAGATCATGATGAGAACTACCAACCTTCGATCTAAAGTTTGTGTTAAATTAATTGATAGAAAAGAATGATAAAAAAATAATGATGAGAACCACCAACCTACGAACTAAAGTTTATGTATATAAAAAAAAAATCTCGGTGATGATTGTTCCTGTAGGCTGCGTTTGGCACCGGAACATTTTGAAATATTTGTTCTCGAGAACTAATTGATCTGATAGAAAAGTTTGGGTTGGTGTTTGGATGAAAAAGTGTAATGATGGGGATTTAAAAAGTTGATGTGACGAAAAAGTTTTAATGGATGTTTGGATAAAAAACAAGAATTAAAAATATAATTTATTATTTTATGGGGTATAAAATTATAGTAAATAAGAATATATTATTAATATTATAATTTACGTAAATTGTTATATTTTTAATATTAATTTTATTTATTTTTATAATACATTTTAAATATTATTAATAGTATAATTTACGTACATTTTAAAATCCAAATATAATTTATTTTTTTAAAAAAATAATTGAATAGTTTAACTATTAAAAAATTTATTAATTATTAGAACTAATTATTTTATATTTTTTAATTATTAATATTTAATAAATTATTTTATAATATCTGTAATAATGTATTAATATATTATAAATTATATAATCCAAATATTATAAAACAATTAAAATATAAATGAAATTTGAAAAAAAAGTAAAAAAAAGGACGGCTGAAATGACGTAAAATTGAAAAAAAATAAATGTTCTTGCTTTCGACAAGAACTTTCGGCCGGAACATTTGACCAAATGTTCTTGCCGAAATCATGTGACGGAAACATTTACGTAGTTGCGTTTGGCACAACATCGGGAACATTTCATTTGTTCCCGACTGTGAAACGCAGCAGTAAGGAACTAAAAGAAAAAAAAAGGAAAGTATATTATGAATCTTTTTCTAACGTTAATTCTCATATATATTAATGTGAATTCGTACGTCATCATTTTTGTTCTTAAAACTTTGAATATTTTAAGTTCCAATCTTATAAGAGAGGATTATAATGCTAAATGCAAAATTGCGAAATAAACTTAGAACCTCAAATTACTAAAAGTTGCTAATACACACAAGACAAAAAACACACAAAAAAAAGTGCAGCAGTATAGCTTATTTATGACGGTGATCAATTTTTTTTGTAATTAAATTAATTAACAGTTTTGTTAAGGGCGCTGCACGTTAAGTAAGAATAATTTATAAATATCGACAAAAGTTAGAGTGGAGTAGTAAGCGGCACCTTCTTGTGTAAGCAAGCACTCGAGTTTTAATTTATGTGAATGTAAAAAAAAATTATTGAGAGCCTCACTTACGATCATTAGATATGTGACTCAAAATGATCTTACTGAATTAGTTGAGCTCGATGGTGGATCGACTTTTCAACTTATGGCCAATGCGCTTAGTAGCGTCGTGCGGGTTCGTCGCCGCTTCTAGATGTCTGGCTATAAAAAAAAAGAATAATTTATAAATGAAACAATAAAGGTTTTAAGAGGGCTCATATAGTCATGAACACTATGATTTTTGGGAGTCATTGCTGTATAATTAGTTAAACTTCAATGAAAAAATAAAACAATCCTGTTCTGTTGTTATCACCAATCAGCATGACATGAAAAATGATAAACTAAAGACAAAAGATTTTAAAAGTCTCCAAAATTAAATCCAAAGCTTTTTCATGTGGACATCCAAACTTATGTAGTACTGTAATTCTGGTTATAAATGTCAATGGATAGAGAATTCAAATTGATTAAAATTATTGAATTATGTACTAATATATAATAATTTTGAAATGAAATATAAATAGTTTGGAATGGGAGAATATTTCTGGATGAATCCCAAAAAATGGAACAAAAAAATTTGAAGAACAAATGATGGACATAAAAAGTTTCCTCTGTACAAGTTCTAATTGTTGCTTGTTCTGTTGACCTCCCTGCACACAAGGGAGATGAACAGATGCATGCATTCTGTTGCTCTCTCTCTCTCTCTCATGTGGCAGGAGTTTTAGGATCTCCTACTCCTTGTTCGACGTCCAACTCTGCGGAACGGCGAGGAGAACCAACTCCCCTGCCTCCGAGCATCAATAGCCATCGCAGTGAGCTCAACCCCGGCGACGACAAAGGCAAAGCCGGCGATGGCAGCTCAATCACCAGCACGGAGTCTTCCTGCGACCCTGAAGCCCTCCCATTCCTGGGAAGAGCCGCCGGAAACTGAGCTCCGAGGGGTTCAGCGCCAACGTTGGGGGGCTCTGGAGGACCGGGGACCACGGGGCTGCGGCAGAGAGGGCAACTGGTGTGAGAGCGGAGCCACGCTTCGATGCACTCCAGATGGAAACCGTGGCGGCACCTCGGCAGCCGCAGTGCGGCCTCGCCGTCGGCGAGCTCCCCTAAGCAGACCGAGCACTCGAAGGGTGTTGCCTTCTCGGTGCTCCCCGCCGACCAGAACACGAAAGAAGGCAGCGCCTTGACGGCGGAAGCATCGAGCCCTTTGCTGACGGGCGCGGCCGGTTCGGCGGGGCCGGCGACTGGGCCACCGCGGGAACATTATTTTGTAAATAATATATAAATAATATATAAAATAATATATTATTTTAAAAAATAATATATAAAATAAGAAATTAATCTATAATAATAATAAATAAAATTATTTTGAGAAGATAAATCATATTTTTATTAATATCAAATAAATATTAACATCATATTATTTAATTTTATTTATGTATTTAATTAAGGAAGCAAATAAAAATCCTAACTAAGATTACAGTATTAAGTCTTGCCATTAGAAAATAAAATAAAATAATAATGCTAACACATTTTTTTAGTTGTCAATTTTCCTTTTTGTTTTGCAGAATTTTCTTTCCTTATTTTGTAAAGAAGACCTCTCCACTCCACGTGTCTCGCTTTCTCTGTCTGGTTTTCCTCTCTTTCGTATCACCTTGCTTGAGTTCGGGCTCTTCGTTCTTCCTTAATTTTCTTTGGCTTTTCTTCTGTTCTTGTGATTTACAAATATTGTTTTAGAGTAAGGCGTACCCAACGTACCCGACGTGTACCTAACTTATGTAATCTTTATGGAGTACTGATACAAAAAACAAACTTATGTAATAATATATTTATCTTTTCGGTTAATTTTTTCTATTACTTTAATTGTATGCTTCTTTCATCATAAGTTACCATTGAAATTCAATGGCAACAATCCCAGAAAAAAAAATATGAAAATAGATAAAAGAGCATACACTCAACATGTCTAATCTGAATTATGGCTTAGTTTGGCACATAAAAAAATAAGGAAATATTAGCATAGCTCGCCTGAACTCCACAAGTTTTCATTATATCCAGCTATCAACTTTTTATTTACTTTCTCATTTTTTTGAGAGAAATTTACTATATCATTACAACAACAATAACAACAACAAAGCCTTACCCCACTAGTTGGGGTCGGCTACATGGATCATACGACGCCAATTCGTTGATCCATGTTCGTAAGATTCGACAGAATTTTACGCTGGCTGTCGGGGTCTAACACAACCCTCCTCCTTTATCTGGGCTTGGGACCAGCTATAAAATATAGGCGGAGTTTGAAATTTACTATATCATTAATCCAATTATTTTTTTAATTTATTATTATTTTGGAAAAGATAGCAAGAAAGACCAAAAACTACACATTAAAAAAGTTCTCTTTTTTATTGAATCACCTTAAATAAAATGCATGTTAATAATCTATTGAAGATAGCCCTATTGGAATATCTCTATGCAGAAAATTTCAGTACGGTGATTTTAGGTGTTTTGCCACAGCGTTGGTATCTATTGTAGACAAAATACTGACATAAATTTTCATCTAAAATAAAGAAGTATGCATCAACATAGCTTTATTGCCTTAGTCAATATGGTTATACAAAAAATAATAAGACAACTTTATTTCTTGCTTAACATGCCACAAATCACAAATCAAGTGCAGTTCATGCATCTTAAAAATGTTTCAACCATTGCTCTTAAATTGATTTATAGAATTCAAAGACAAACTTTGATGAAAAAGGACCAATCCAAAAATTATCCTGTGATGCATAATAGAAATGCTGGAAAGCTGGTTGCATAACTACTCAGTATTCATGTTATTCCCCCATCCTTACTAAGTCTCTAAGTGGTCCATAAGTATCCAATTTAAAAAAATGAGCATAGTAAGTATTCGAATAACTAAAGGATAAATTACATCAAATGCCCTCCAACTTTAAGGTTTGCTCAACGATACCCTCCAACTTCACTTTGTAACACAAATGCCCTTCATCTTTTAACGCGTTTCACCCGATGCCCTCTTTACCTGGGATAGCCGGTTTTCCAATTTTTCGTCGATGTGGCGTCCACGTGGTCATCTCCTCTATCCTCCACGTAAATAGTCATCCGACGTGGCATGCTCCGACGTGGCACATAAAATTGCACCAATGCCCTCCAACTTTAAGGATTGCTCAGCGATACCCTCCAACTTCACTTTGTAACACAAATGCCCTTCATCTTTTAATACATTTCACCTGATGCCCTCTTTACATGATTTTCTGATTTTTTATCGACGTTGCGTCCACGTGGTCATCTCATTTCTCCTCCATGCAAATAGTCGTCTAATGTAACACGCTCCGACATGGCACCACATATTAAACCATCCTACTTGTCGTAAGTTGACCCACTCACTGTTAAATTATTTTCTTATTTTCCTTTTTATTGTCATTTGCATGAAACATTCTTCGTCGTTCGCACTCCTTCGCCGTTCGCTCTCCTTCGCCGTTCGCTCTCCTTCGCCGTTCGCTCTCCTTCATCGTTTGTCTCCTTCATCGTTCATTTTTCGCGTTCGTCGACGCTGTCTTTGCCCAAATTGATATAATTTTATGTGTATTTTGTGAGCAAATTTTAAAGTTAGAGTACATTTCACGTGATGCCCTCTTTACCTAGGACAGTTGATTTTTCGATTTTTTGTCGACGTGACGTCCGCGTGGTCATCTCCTCTCTCCTCCACACAATATTCGTCCGATGTGGCACATAAAATTATTCCAAATATCCTTCAACTTTAAAGTTTCCTCACCAAATGCACATAAAATTACACTAATTTGGGCAAAGATGACATCGACGAACGCGAAAAATGAACGATGAAGGAGGCGAATGACGAAGAAAAGCGAACGACGAAGGAGTGCGAACGGCGAAGGAGGTTTTGTGCGAACGACGAAAAAGAAAAAAAAGAAAATAATTTAATAGTGAGTGGGTCAACTTACGGTAAGTAGGATGATTTAATATGTGGTGCCATGTCGGAGCATGCTATATTAGACGGCTATTTGCATGGAGGAGAAATGAGATGACCACGTGGACGCTACGTCGATAAAAAATCGAAAAATCGACTGTCCCATGTAAAGAGGGCATCAGGTGAAATATATTAAAAGATGAAGGTCATTTGTATTACAAAGTGAAGAGTGAGGGTATCGCTGAGCAATCCTTAAAGTTGGAGGGCATTGGTGTAATTTTATGTGTCACGTCGGAGCATGCCACGTCGGATGACTATTAATGTGGAGGAGAGAGGAGATGGCCACGTGGACGCTACGTCGATGAAAAATCGGAAAACTGGCTCTCCCAAGTAAAGAGGGCATCGGGTGAAATGCGTTAAAAGATGAAGGACATTTGTGTTACAAAGTGAAGTTGGAGGAAATTTGGTGTAATTTATCTGGTAGTGAAACAGTGCACATTTAATTTGGAAGCATTATATATATATATATAGTCGAACATGAGCATTATATATATATATGGAAGCATTAATGAACATGTTTAGATTTATAAATTAGCTTAACTAAAACAAAGTTATATATATTTGATTATCATTAATTATTATATTAAATTATATTTCATGATATTTTTATTTAATATAATATTTGATTTGTTATGCTCATGCTTGAATGAACAGATTAACAATTATTTATATAACAAACGTTTCATTTGGTAGTACGGGAGGTAATTTTTCAATTACTTCTATCTTAGCTCTGTCAACTTCAATACCCCGGCCTAAAACAATATGCCCAAGGACTACACCTTCTTGTATCATGAAGTGACATTTCTCCCATTTTAACACAAGATTAGATTCGGCGCATCTTTGTAATACATTTCCTAAATTCTAAAAACAAATTTCAAAGGAAGTGCCATACACTGAAAAGTTGTCCATAAATACCTCCATTATTTCTTCAATGTAATCGGAGAAGATCGACATTATGCACCTTTGAAAGCTTGCTGGAGTATTGCATAATCCAAAGGGCATCCGTCTGTATGCAAATGTTCCATAGGGACAAGTAAAGGTAGTTTTTTCCTGATCTTCTGGATGAATAGGAATTTGATGAAATCCAGAAAATCCGTCCAAGTAACAAAAATAAGAGTGGTTTGCTAGCCTTTCTAACATCTAGTCAATGAAAGGTAATGGAAAATGATCATTTCTTGTGGCTTTATTAAGTTTCCTAAAGTCAATACACATCCTCCATCCTGTTACCGTTCGTATGGAAATGAATTTGTCCTACTCTATCTTTACTACAGTCATTCCACCCTTTTTTGGCATGACCTGCACAGGGCTCACCCACTGACTGTCTGATATGGGGTAGATAATTCCTGCATCCAAAAGTTTAATCACTTTTTTTTCACTACTTCTTTCATTGCTGGATTAAGCCTTCTTTGTCCCTCTATGGAAGGTTTGTAGTCCTTTTCCATATGGATGCGGTGCATGCATATAGCTGGGTTAATTCCTTTGAGGTCATCCAATGTGTATCCGATGACATGCTTGTAAGCTTTTAACTTATCCAATAGCTACTGAAGTTGAGTTGTCTTTAAATCCGCACTGACAATTACTGGATAAGTAAAATTTTCTCCTAAGAATTCATACTTGAGATTTTGAGGAAGCTTCTTTAATTCTGGCTTTGTTGGCTTCTTTGAGCTCGATTGTTGCATGGACTCTGTGGATTGGTCTTTCAGTGGAGTGTCGGGATGTTGTATTTCAGTGGAGAGCATGTGACTCGTAAGAATGCTTGCTTCTTCTTTTGTCCACAAAAATGATTCTTGGGATTCAAAGGATACTTCCAGAGAGTCTGATATGTGAATGACTGATGCCACTTTCTGTATAAGAAAGTCAAGTGGCTCAGATTGAAGATGGTGATCCTCCATGTCTGGGCAATTAATAATGTGATTCAATCTAAATTCGACTATGTCATCGCTTATTTGAAAGGTAAGGCGACCTTGTTTAACGTCTATCACTGCTCCGACGGTAGCTAGGAAAGGTCTCCCCAATAAAATGGGAGTTTGATTGTTTGTCCATGTCTAAGACCACGAAATCGGCTGGTATGTAGAAATTTCCTACTTTGATGGGTATATCTTCCAGAATTCCCTGTGAAATTTTTATGGATCTGTCTGCTAGTTGGAGAGACATATTCGTGGGCTTAATATCACCCATTTCCAATTTCCTACACAATGACAGAGGAATAACACTCACTGAAGCACCAAGATCACACAAGGCTCTTCGTATCTTTCGATTTTCAATTTCACACGGTATGGAGAAACTCCTCGGATCTTTTAGCTTTGGAGGTAATTTGTTTTGAATTACAGCACTTGCCTTAGTGGTTAGCGCAACTGTTTCATTTTCTTGTATCCTTCTCTTCTTCAATAGAATGTCCTTCAGGAATTTGGCATAAGCCGGCATTTCTTGAATAGCTTCCACGAAGGGTACATTGATATAGAGTTTCTTTAGGATCTCCACAAACTTGCCAAATTGTTGATCCTGTCGAGATTTCTCAAGGGCTTTCGAAAATGGTATCTGGGAAGAATAACTAGGACGTTCTTCAACAAGCTGTTGTTTGGATTTATTTTGTCCATTCATTGTATTTTCTGGTTGAACTGTCTGACTTTGATCACCAATTCCCTCGGTTGCTTCTGTCGAGACCTTGGCTCTTATTCTTTTGGTGTTATCTATTGTTTTTCCACTTCTTAGAGTTACAGCTTGAACTTGTTTCTTTGGATTCTTTTCTTGCTGTCCAGGTAAGATTCCTAGTTGTCTTGAAGAAGATGCGGCTTGTTGAGCTATATGAGTTTCCAACATTTTGTTATGAATGGAAAGACTTTCAATTTAATCGATAACATCTTCTGCATCAGAGTGTCATATTTTGACATATACTTTTCCATCATTACTTCTAGTTTGTTGGTGGAAGATGACCCTTGATCTGACGAAGAGTTTTGCCAAGCGGGAACTTGAGTTTGTTGGAGATTGTCTCTGTAGGAAAACTTTGGATTGTTCCTCCATCCAGGATTGAAAGTGTTAGAATATGGGTCATTATTCGATGGATAAGGGCCTATCGCATTAGCTTGTTGTTGATGCCATTGCTGTTTTAGCGGCTCACAGTGCATAGAAATATGATCAGGCGAACCACATATTTCGCAACATTTTGTTATCATATTGATAGTGGGAGTAGCTTCGTTGAGTCCCAGTCTACTAATTGCTTTTTGAACTATATACTCCACTTTGGAAGAAAAATCCTCACCATCAAATCGAGTTTGAGTTAATGTAGCTAACTCATTAAACCTTGAATGAGATAGGAAATGTTGATTCCTGGCTATTTCTTCTATAAGTTGATAAGTTTCATCTATATTTTTCTTTATGAACACACCATCTGCAGCGTTATCGAGCGCCATTTTTGAGGTGTAATTGAGTCCATTGTGGAATGATTGAACCAAAATCCATTTGCTTAAGCCATGATGAGGACATGACCTTAGCAATGTCTTAAACCTTTGCCAGGCTTCATACAGTGTCTCTTGATCTTTTTGCACAAAACCAATGACTTGATTTCTGATTCTTATAGTTTTATTGGGAGGAAAGTATTCTGACAAAAGTACTTTTATTAGTTTCTCCCAGGTAGTTAATTCTCGGGGTTCCAATGATTGTAGTCATTGTTTGGCTTTACTCCTTAACGAGAAAGAGAAGACCCTTAGTCTCAATGCCTCCGATGATATTCCATTCAACTTGGTTATCTCACATATTTTCAGAAAGTCTTTAAGATGTTGATTTGGGTCCTCATCTGGAGTTCCTCCAAATTGGTTCTGTTGGATTGTCGAGATTATAGATGATTTTAACTCGAAATTATTAGCTTGAATGGCAGGCTTCAGAATTGCAGATTCCAGTCCATCTGTAGTGGGAGTATAGAGTTCTTCTAATGATGAAACTAGCGGTCGCGGTTGGAGTGGCTCTTCTCGTTCAGCCATCATTTCGATTTTCGGATCAGAATTCTCCTCGAACTCTATGGATTGAGTGCTGCTTGCACCTTCAAAAAGGGATGTTTTGTGCTTATACTCTCGCACCCTTCTTTTAAAAGTTCGATCTATTTCAGGGTCTAATTCAAGCAGTTGGCTACGGATGTTTCTGGGCATATACTAATCCCTGAAATCAATGAAAAAGGATTCAGTCGTGAATAGCACTTAAATAAATTAAGCGAGGATATAAACAGAAAACAAATAAGTAATCTAAATCCTCGGCAACGGCGTCAAAAACTTGACGTGAACTAATCGTAGTTATGAAATTTCAGATTCTCACACAGAAAGTAATTCTAGTCACGTTTTAATTTTACTCAAGAGTTCACGTAACTGCAAGTACACAGGTCGAGTAAAAACCCTGAGTGTCGTAACCTCGTTGATTTAGATTAATTAATTACTCTATTTATAACCCGGAAGTTGTCACAAAATTATAAAAGAATAAACTAAATGAATGAATGAACATGGATTCAGAATAAGAAGGTAAGATAAGAAAAGATCAAGGAGTGAAATGAAAGATTCCCTCGTAATGAACTTGTTGATGCTATTGCAATTGCCATATCCGTAAACTAAAAAGAGAGTAGCTGCTAATCACTAAATTAAGATCACTGATTAATAAGATTCTCATCCTTAATCAGTAGAAGTGTTCGATCTCTCAATTCCTATAACATTCTTTTAATCTTACTCTAATGATCAGAAGGATTCTCATCTCATAACAGTCACTATAGCAGATCTCTCGATCTTTCTAACAAAATATAAACTAGTAATTACTAGAAGCATAGCAAGTAATATGGCTAATTTCTCCTCTCGGATGAAATCGACTAAAGCAGAAAAACAATTGATCTCTCAATCTAATTGAAATCAGATGTAAATTTTAAACAGCCATGCATCATGTAAATAGAAATGAGGAGTCAAATTCACGATATCAAAAGGTCGGAATAAAAGTCAGCATCAACAAAATTTCATCACGAGGAAATCTAAAATCTTCTTTTTCCATCCCCCTCTTCGTCTTCTTTTATGTAAATTTGTGGATTTATTGCAGTGATTATAAGTACATAAAAGAGGTGATCAAGCAGCACTGGGAACACCTACGGATCGTCTTAAGAACTTTGCGCCAGCGTCGACTCTTCGCAAAATTCTTCAAGTGCGAGTTCTGGATGTAGCAAATGATGTTCTTGGGGCTTATTGTATCTAGACGAGGCATAGCAGTGGACCCAGCCAAGGTCGAGGCAGTGGCCAACTAGGTCAGGTCGAAGAACATGACAGAGATCCGCAACTTCCTCAGTCTAGCGGGCTATTGGAGACGCTTCATCCAGGATTTCTTGAAGATAGTCGCCCCGCTCACTCAACTGACAAAGAAGAATGAGAAGTTCGTCTGGATGAACAGATGCGAGAGTAGCTTCCAGGAGTTGAAGAACAGGCTAACCTCCGCTCTGATCCTCACTTTGCTAGCGAGGAGCGGAAGATACACTATCTACAGTGATGCTTATGGTACCAGCATTAGATGTGTACTGATGCAGCGCAGAAAGGTGGTCTCCTACGCCTCGAGGAAGCTGAAGAAGCACGAGATGAATTATCTGACACACGATATAGAGCTAGCGGCGATTGTGTTTGCATTGAAGATCTGGAGGCACTATCTATACGGTGAAGAGTTTCATGTGTTCACCGACCACAAGAGTCTGAAATATGCCTTCGCTCAAAAGGAACTCAACATGCGGCAACGAAGATGGATGGAGTTCCTCAAGGACTATGAGATTGCGATCAACTATCATCCCGGCAAGACAAACTCGGTAGTCGATGCTCTCAATCGAAAATCAGAGGTTTCATTGGCGTTCCTCTAGATATGAGATGATCGATAAACTCAACTAGTAGAATCCTTAAGCTGCAAGACACAAATTGATTCTCATGATGCATCAGCTATAGCCGAGCCTCAACAACAAGATCATTGCAATACATATGATAGATGAAGAATATACGAAGATGTTCAAAAGATGACAAAGTGAGCCGGAAGACTTCATGATGGGTAACGATGGAGGAATCAGGTACCATAACTGCCTTTGGGTTCCGAACGATGCTACAGTCCGACGAGAGGTGCTCGATGATGGCTACAAGTCAGAGTTCGCTATACATCCAAGCAGTACGAAGATGTATAGGGACATCAGACTGCTATACATCCAGGCAGTATGAAGATGTATAGGGGCATCAGACGCTGCATCTGTACGAAGATGTAACGGGCAGTCGAGAGGATGATTCAGAGATTTGAGAACATGCTCCGAGCGTGTGCCTTGAATTTGGGACGGGCATCTGAGTTTAATTGAGTTCTCGTACAACAATAGCTTTCACTCTAGCATTGTCATGATGCTTTTCAAGGTGATGTACAAGAGACCTTGCTGTCCACCTGCACACTGGGTGAAGTCGGCGAGAGGATAGCCATGAGCGAGGAGCTAGCAGTCCGAGCTCAGGAGTATGTGGATACAATGGATGTCATCCGAAAGAGAATGAAGGCTACACAGTCTTGACAAAAGAGCTACATCGACAAGAAGTGCCGAGAGCATATTTTTAAAGCCGGAGACTAAGTACTGCTGAAGGTGTCTCCGATGAAGGGCGTGATGTAGTTCTCAAGTGAGGGAAGCTCAACCCTCAGTGTGTTGGTCCCTTTGGGGTACTCAATTTAGTCGGTGATGCAGCTTGTAGCTTGGTCCTACCTCTCTCATCCGAAAGAGTTCACAATGTTTTCCACGTATCCATACTCCGAAAGTACAAGCACGATGACGCCAATGTCGCGAGGATTGAAGAGCCCAACTTGAAAGAAGACTTCACCTACGCAGAGTACCCGACAAAAATCATGGAACGTACCATTGGTCAAGGTCTTGTGGAAGTACTATCACGGAAGAGAGGCAACATGGGAACTCGAGTTTGACATGTGCAAAGAGTTTTCGCACTTATTCGGTAAGCCTATTGCTTATAGGATTCGGGGACAAATCCTTTTTATATGGGTGTTAGGTTGTAACACATCATTTTCAAAATAATAATAATAATAATAATAATAATAATAATAAGTAAGAAGGGACTATTTTGAGACCCTTCAATTCTCAAATTTTGTCCTCTTCTCGTTATTCTTTCTCTTTTTCTTCATCTCGTTTGTCTTCTTCTTCCACTCTATTTTCCTTCTCCCTCGACTCTACTCTCCCTTGTCCGATTGGGTAGCAATGGCAGAAGATCCGATGTGCAAATCTTCTCCATCTTCAAGGAGAAGGTGAACCGTCGGCTTTTTCCTCTATATGAGGCCCGACCCCCTCTCTTTCTCCCCCTTTGTTTTCTTGCTTCTCCCTCATTCTTGTTTCTCCCTCATTCTTCCTCTCACCTTGCGTTTTCGTTACTGATCATGGACAGAGGAAGAGAGGAGGGCACCAGCGACTCTGTTCGAAGCAGAAGATGACGGTGGACGACAACCACGGACCGGAGGGCAAGCAGTGCATGACATCTCGGAAGAGCTTAGGCGAAAGGTGTGTTGTTCAAGATCTTCTTCATAGGTCATGTTCTTGATGAACTATGCATGCAAAGTGAAGCTTTGAACTGTTCCATGATCAACTTCTTACTTTGAACGAACCTCTACATGTTCTACTCAGATGATTCCTACACTTGCCGAATCGATTAAGTGATGAAAATGTATGAAACCATAGAAAGAACTTCTTGTCCTTACGACAAATGTTAGTACTGCTCATGCATAACTTAGATAACTTGATGCTCTATCAACCCACAGTTGTTGTGTGTTACACCGGCTATCGCCAGAGAAAACGTAAATGGAAATATTCTTGACATGACAAAACCTAGCCCGGGTTCACTGAAACATGGCTTGGTAATGCCTAGTCGGACCGAGTTCCACCGAACTCGGTTCGGGTCCACCACTAACAATGAGCTTGAGCTCGACATGAACCAGGAACTCGGCCCGGTCACTCCCAACCCAGCCCAAGTTCATCGCGGATAAGACGATCGGGAGAGTCGACTCTAATGGTTATAACTAGTAGATAATGATCAACGAATGAAAATTAAGTTTATGGATTCAAATTAATAAACAAGCAATTGATTGATTTAATGCAATTCAATGAGGACAAATTTGTAATAAAAAAAATTTACCATAAAGTGATAATCAGGATTTATTCATTTCAATTTCACTTAAATATGGAATTAGTCGAGTGTCAATAATCTTAGACTCGGGTGGCCGATGGATTTTGATCGAATAAAATAAAATAAAATAAAATCAACTAGAGGCCTAATTACTAAATCTGATTTACCAATTATTTTTATTAAATACTATGTTAAACACTACTTGTGTACTTGTTAAACACAATCTAAATCAAGCCATGTGCATGCACACATGTACACAACTCTCTTTCTGTCTTTCTCTCTCACTCTGTGTTTAGCTCTGATTGGACTCATTAATTTCTATTTTAGTGCAGGAAAGAGCAAGCAATGCCATATTTCCATGTCAATTCATGAATTCTCGTAGGAGTTCCTCAGTCCAAGGCAGCATGGCCGGCGAAGATTCCCTCGTCCAGCACAGATTAAAAAGGGGAAAGACCATATCTTGGCATAGAAGAAAGACAAAGACGTTAGTTAATGACCGATATGGTCATGATATCAAGAGTTCTGGCTCTTGGTATCAAGAGGTGTGACTGTTGGTTGAAAGGATACAACCCTTGAACAAAGGTGCAACCCTTCAATAATAATAATAAATAGGCATGGAATTAGGGGGACAGTAGTAGCAAGAACATGCCAAAATAGTTATTGCTGCATCCGGATGATCCCTAATAATTAATTATATTTTATTTTAGTTACTACATTGGTATAAGAGCCGTAGTGTTGAGTGATCCACGAAATTGAGACCGAGTGATTCACAAGGAACCTCGTCGCCGAATTAACATGAATTTTTCAATTCATTGCCGGAACCAACTCACCTTCGCCAAAGACGAAGAAGACGACCCCGGTCATTACCACTTAAATTGAGCATATCCATAAGTCTCTATCGCCACATTGAATCACCCACAATTGCACTAGAACCTCCACGAACTCACCACATTGAAGATTGGACTTCCCCTGGTTATCAAACCCAGGTGAAAGGTACGCATCACGATTTTTCTTTTGGAGAGAATGAACAGTAGCCTTTTGTCTTGACCATGGCACCGCTAAGTTGTTTTAATCTAAACAACTTATTATTTTATTTATGCCATCATTTCCTATCTGAGCATACATAATTATTTTACATATTTTTAATCTTAACCATTGATAATTAAGCAAGTAGCTTAACTCTCGATTTAAGTACAAAAGAGATTAAATTTGGGAATCAGCCATAGGGTCTTTTTATTTATAGTTATTATTCGTCAACAATAATTTCTCTTGCCCATAGTTTTTTAGTATTCCTTCATCCATAATGCACCGACACTAGCTTTAGACCAAATAGACGTGGTACCAGACTTTTCGAATATTTTTCCAGAGGACATATTTGAATTGCCGCTGAGAAGGGAGATCGACTTCAGAATGAGTTAGTACTAGGGACTACACCGATCTCCAAGGCTCCCTACTGTATGGCCCCGGTGGAGATGCTAGAGCTGAAGAAACATATTTAGGAGTTACTCGACAAGGGGTTCATCCGACCCAATGTCTCCCCTTGTAGTGCTCCCATTCTGTTAGTGAAAAAGGACGGATCACTACAACTCTGCATCAACTATTGAATGTGGAACGAAGTCACAATCAAGAGTAAGTACCCGCTGTCCAGGAACGATGACTTGTTCGACCAACTATCCAAGACTTCCATATTTTCGAAGATCGACTTTAGAAGTGGTTATCACCAGTTGAGGATATGTGCTGAAGACCAATTTCTGATCATGGTATGGCCACTATGAGTTCACGGTCATGCCCTTCGGACTAACGAATGCACCAGTTGCATTTATGGATCTGATGAACTAGGTGTTCGAGCATCAGTTAGATCAATTTGTGATCGTCTTTGTGGATGACATTCTCATATACTCCTCCAGCCTAGAGCAGCACCGGGAACACCTACGGATCGTCTTAAGAACTTTGCGCCAGTGTCGACTCTTTGCAAAATTCTCCAAGTGTGAGTTCTGGATAGAGTAGATGATGTTCTTGGGGCATATTGTATTCAGACGAAGCATAGTAGTGGACCCAACCAAGGTTGAGGCAGTGACCAACTGGGTTAGGCCGAAGAACGCGACAAAGATCTACAGTTTCCTCGATCTAACGGGCTATTACAAATGCTTCATCTAGGATTTCTCAAAGACAGCCGCCCCGCTTACTCAACTGACAAAGAAGAATGAGAAGTTCGTCTAGATGGACAGAAGCGAGAGTAGCTTCCAGGAGTTAAAGAACAGGCTAACCTCCGCTCCGATCCTCACTTTGCTAGCGGGGAGCGGAAGATACACTATCTACAGTGATGCTTGTGGTACCAGCATTAGATGTGTACTGATGCAGCACAGAAAGGTGGTCTCCTACGCCTCGAGGAAGCTGAAGAAGCACGAGGTGAATTATTCGACACACGATCTAGAGCTAGCGGCGATCGTTCTTGCATTGAAGATCTAGAGGCACTACCTATACGGTGAAGAGTTTCATGTGTTCACCGACCACAAGAGCTTGAAATATGTCTTCACCCAGTAGCAACTCAACATGCGGCAACAAAGATGGATGGTATTCCTCAAGGACTATGAGTTTGCGATCAACTATCATCCCGGCAAGACAAACTCGATAGCCGACGCTCTCAGTCGAAAATGGGATGTTTCACTAGCGTTCCTCCTATTACGTAGATATGAGATGATCGAGGAACTCAATCAGTAGAATCCTCGAGCTGCAGGACACAGAGTGATTCTCATGATGCATCAGCTATAGCCGAGCCTCAACAATAGGATCGTTATGGCACAGATGGCATATGAAGAATATACAAAAATGTTCAAAAGATGACAAAGTGAGCCGGAAGACTTCAGGATGGGTAACTATGGAGGAATCAGGTACCAGAATTGCCTTTGGGTTCCGAACGATGCTATAGTCCGACGAGAGGTGCTCGATGAAGGCCACAAGTCGGAGTTTGCTATACATCTAGGCAGTATAGGGACATCAGACGTTGCATCTAGTGGCACGATATGAAGAAAGAGATAGCTGACTACGTCTCCAAATGCCTGATATGCCAATACGTGAAGGCCGCGCACCAACGACCGTACAGACTCATGAAGCTACTAGAGTACTGAAATGGAAGTGGGAGAACATCACGATAGATTTCATTTCAGGATTGCCCGGGACACAGAAGGCACGATGCCATTTGGGTCATAGTCGATAGGTTGACGAAGGCAGCTCACTTCATTCCGATCATCCAACTAAATGGGATTCCAGCCTCGATCGTATCAGACCATGACCCTCGGTTCACATCGAGATTCTGGAAGAGTTTACAGAAGGCTTTTGACACTAGATTGAGCTACAGTACAACCTTCCACCCACTGACAAATGGGCAATCGGAGAGGATGATTCGAACATTGGAGGACATGCTCCGAGCGTGTGCCTTGAATTGACACGGTAGCTGGGATGGGCATCTGTCTTTAATTGAGTTCTCGTACAACAATAGCTTTCACTCCAGCATTGTCATGACGCCTTTCGAGGCGATGTACGAAAGACCTTGCCGTCCGCCTGCACACTTGGGTGAAGTCGGTAAGAGGATAGCCATGAGCGAGGAACTAGCAGCCCGAGCTCAGGAGTATGCAGATACAATGGATGTCATCCAAAAGAGAATGAAGGATACACAGTCTCGACAAAAGAGCTACGTCGACAAGAAACGTCGAGAGCAGATTTTTAAAGCTAGAGACCAGGTACGACTGAAGGTGTCTCCGATGAAGGGCGTGATGTAGTTCTCAAGTGCGGGAAGCTCAACCCTCGATTTGTTGGTCCCTTTGAGGTACCCAATTTAGTCAGCGATGCAGTTTGTAGGTTGATCCCACCTCCTTCCTACAAAAGAGTTCACAATATTTTCCATGTATCCATGCTCCGAAAGTACAAGAACGATGATACCAATGTCGCGAGGATTGAAGAGCCCAACTTCAAGGAAGACCTGACCTACGCAGAGTACTCGATGAAGATCATGGAGCATACCATTGGTCAAGGTCTTATGGAAGTACCATCATGGAAGAAAGGCAACATGGGAACTCGAGTCTGACATGTGCAAAGAGTTTTTGCACTTATTCGGTAAGCTCTATTCCTTACAGGATTCGAGGATGAATCCTTTTTCTATGGGTGTTAGGTTGTAACACACCATTCTTCAAAATAATAATAATAATAATAATAAATAAATAAATAAAGACGGGCCTCTTCCGAGACCCTTCAATTCTCAAATGTTGTCCTCTTCTCGTTGTTTTTTTTCTTTTTTTCTTCATCTTGTTTGTCTTCTTCTTCCACTCTATTTTCCTTCTCCCTCCACACCACTCTCCCTCGACCGATAGCATAGCAATGGCAGAAGATCCGATGTGCAAATATTCTCCATCTTCAAGGAGAAGGCAAACCGTAGGCTTTTTCCTTTATATGAGGCTCGACCCCCTCTCTTTCTCCCCCTCTATTTTCTGCTTCTCCCTCGTTCTTGTTTCTCCCTCGTTCTTCCTCTCACCTTGCATTTTCGTTGCTGGTCTTGGACATAGGAAGAGAGGAGGGCACCATCTGTTCGAAGCAAAAGACGACGGCGGACGGCAACCACGGACCGGAGGGCGAGCAGTGCATGACATCTCGGAAGAGCTTAGGCGAAAGGTGTGCCGTTTGAGATCTTCTTCATAGTTCGCATTTTTTATGAACTATGCATGCGTAGTGAAGCTTTGAACTGTTCCATGATCGACTTCTTACTTTGAACGAACATCTACATGTTCTACTCGAATGATTCCTACACTTGCCGAATCGATTAAGTGATGAAAATGTATGAAACCGTACAAAGAACTTCCTGTCTTTACGATGAAAGTTAGTACTACTCATGCATAACTTAGATAACTTGATGCTCTATCAACCCACAGTTGTAGGGTATGACTTGTTATGTGTTACACCGGCTATCGCCCAAGAAAACATAAATGGAAATGTTCTCGACATGACAAAACCCAGCCCGAGATCGCGAAAACCTAGCCTGGGTCATGCCTAGTCGGATCGAGTTCCACCGAACTCGGCTCGGGTCTGCCACTAATGACGAGCTTGAGCTCGGCATGAACCAGGAACTCGGCCCGGGTCACACTCAACCCAGCCCGAGTTCGTCGCGGAGAAGATGATCAGGAGAGTCGACTCTCCCGACCCGATCGCTCTCCCGACCTGGCCCGAGTTCCACTCAATTTTTTTGAGACTAATTCTTGTCGAAGCTCAGCCCGGGTCCCACCTATGATCGGCCCGAGTTTCGACCGCAGAATGATGATTCTTACAATTTCTGACCCCTTATTTAAGTTCTTGATTTTTGATCTACTTATCATCTTTATCATGCTCATGTGATCTCTCATTTCTGTACTAGACCAATAAATTGTACATGGATGTGATTATGACTACTCATCGAAAAATGAATGAAGTACGACTATGATCCTCATGAACTACTATGATTAAAGAATGTTTATGATCCTTACGAATTTTCAATGAAGAATGATTATGAACGATGATGAACTCTATGAAATGATCAAGAAAGAAAAGAAACGGCGACCGCTCCTCCTTTTGGTCGACCGGTGAATGATGATGAATAGCGTCCCCACACTCCTCGGATGATCTCGACTTAAGGCTGATGACTCATGATCTTTGGGCATCCGTTATGTGGACCGGAAGGCATGATCTTCATCCCGCCCCTGATTTAAAAAGGCTCCGTCCACTAGATTTAAAGTAAAGGAAACAAACTTAAAGATTATTCTAGAGTTATGCTCTCTACGGCCTTTATCAATTTACTAATTAAAAGATAGGTCCACTCATGATGGGGGAAGTTGTGACGGCCTCTCCTCGCTGATTACCATTTGCCCTATTTAGATGGGAGTTTCTCCACACGGATGTTCCCACCTAGAGCAAAGTCATCCACACTTTTTGCTCGATATGGCTGGCCGTGGCATTGATCACCCATGGACCGATGATGGTCTAGGTAGCCGCACTTCACAGTGCTTGCAATGGTATTCCCCCAAAAATGAAGAGATCTTCTGAAGTATGAAAACACGAACGTATGAAAGTATGGAAAAACGATAGTACAAAGAATGAAAGACGAACTTGTAAAAGAATCAGAGAAAGAAAAGCAACAAGAACCTAACACGTAAAAGAATCAGAAGAAGACGAATAAAATGAAAAGAAATGGAAAGTCACGAATCATATTTCTCTACATCTATGTCACCCTACTATGTTTTCACTTTTATATTGACTACATGTTTCCTTTATGCTATTTCTAACAGAACTTATCTATGATTTATATGAATTCGCACATAGCATGATACAACGGTTGAGCTTGCTCTCTATGTCATCCCGACAGGTGCGCTACGATGATGTGTAGGACGGTGATGTGCGTGCGGCAGTTCTGGCCTGGGTGGTGCTTACACATGGTCCTAGTTGAGTTGATGCATCTTTTTGGATGAGACCTAACGGGTCATAGTTGACCGGAGGCATTTTTATGTTTAGTCTAGTGTTTACTTTGGAGTCACCTATTTTTGGATGGATGGATGTACCTTTTTGGCTTTCGCACCGTGATTAATAATTAGACTATTCCTCATACTAAGTCACGTAGATGTATTCTTTTGCTTTCACACTTTGGTTCATATGAAAGCTATTTCACTTACGAGCTTCCGCATTTCCTTCTAAATTATTGTATTATTTTATTATTAGCCTTCCGCTTGCTTGTCATTTATGTTGACCATTCGGATCAACAAAAGGGTCAAAGAAAGACCAAAAGAAGACTGAAGAAAAGTAGCGCCCGTGAGGAGGTCTCACCACGTGATGGGGTCGAATTTTGGGTGCTACAACAAGAGTAAAACAAGATATTCGTTTAAAAGTTTGAATTATTTATGATTCACAGATTTCTAATTTTAAATAAATTAGATGCTATTCACATTGTACTTTGAGAATATCATTGATGAAATAATAAAGTTTACATGAATTAGACTGAACCGGTCTAGTCAATTGGCATTTTTTATTATGCCAAATAATCAGTATATATATATATATATATATATATAATCTCAAAGTATAATGGATTTAAGCATGAGAGATGTTTATTTACATTTCCAACTTCGATTAAATATAATCGAATTAACTTATAATTAGTTTTGAGAGAGATTCTAAAACAAAGTCAGGAATATAAATATTAGTGATGAAGGACATTAAAAGCATAGTATACTCTAATTGAATTAGACTGAACCCGTCCAATCAATTGGCATTTTTTATTATGCCAAATAATCAGTATATATATATATATATATATATATATATATAAACTAAAGTATAATGGATTTAAGCATGAGAGATGTTTATTTACATTTCCAACTTCGATTAAATATAATCGAATTAACTTATAATTAGTTTTGAGAGAAATTCTAAAACAAAGCCAGGAATGTAAATATTAGTGATGATGGAGACATTAAAAGCATAGTAAACTCTAATTTGTACTGCCCGGTTTACCTGTGAAAATAACCTACGAGAACTAAGGTGCATGTGTAGCAAGTCATCAAAATATACTTCCAATGGTTATAACTAGTAGATAATGATCAGCGAATGAAGTTTAAGTTTATGGATTCAAACTATTAAACAAGTGGTTGATTGATTCAATGATTGAAACAACACAAATTGTCATAGAATATTTAGCTATGAATATTATACAAAAAGTAGATTTTCATTTGCATTGTGGATAAAACATTTTCTGATTTCTTGTTACCCTATATTTATGTTAAAAAACACTCTATTCATTTTGCAACTATTTAATAATTGTTCAAATAATAAGTAAATTAAATATAACATTATAGCCAATATTTTCAATGCAAAACTAATATAATTTTTTATATCACATCTAAACTTATTAATAATGTCATATATGTTATGTATGCAATTCAATGAGGACAAATTTGTAATAAAAATTTTTACCGTCAAGTGATAATCAGGATTTATTCATTTCAATTTCACTTAAATATGAAATTAGTCGAGTGTCAATAATCTTGGACTCGGGTGGCTGGTGGATTTCGATCGAAAAAATAAAATAAAATTTAACTAGAGGCCAAATTACTAAAACTAATTTAGCAATTATTTTATTAAATGCTATGTTAAACACTATTTTTGTACTTGCTAAACACAATCTAAATCATGTCGTGTGCATGCACACATTTACACAGCTCTCTTTCTGTCTGTCTCTCTCACTTTGTTTTCAGCTTTGTTTGGACTCGTACCTGATTTTATTCTTCTTAGAATTAATTTTTATTTTACTATAGGAAAGAGCAAGCAATGCCATATTGGCTAAAGATTGAAGGTGCTTAGCATATTTCCTTTTTGTTCTCAATTTTGCTAAACGATTCTTTTTTGTCTTGGTTTAAAACCTGACCAATATATGAGATCTTTTCTACTCTTGTAATCCATTTATATGTTTACCTTATGTTAGAGGTATGATATGCCACCTTAGGTTCGTATGTTCTTAAATAGTGATTGATATTACTCGTTGTACGTGTATATGTAGTGTTTTAAATAGAAAATAATTCTCTATTCAGCTTAGCTACGATGGTTAATTTTGTTACGTCTCAAACTTTCAATGTAACAGTACTTCCAACCTATTTGAAGAGTTCGACGTGATTTGTCTTGTCATATAGTAGTAGTAGCACCACGATAAAGATGGATTAAAGGATTTGTCTTCCTCTCACTCGACTGATTGTGTTGAAGCTAATTTTAAAATGTAAATAATTAGACACACGAATAAATACATTACGAATAATACTTATTTATTTAATGTTCAATGATTAGGTGACTGATAAGGTACTTTTAAGATTCAAATGCTTCTAAAATCTATAAATATAAAAATATTTAATTTAATCATAATATATAAATAGAAATATTATAATGATATGATTTACTAAAGTATGGTGGCCTATTGTTCAGTCTCATTAAGTTATAATGATAATTTAGCTAGTTTGACAAATTGAATAAGTCAAAGAAATATAAGGTGGGTTGTCAAATCATGTTTTCTTACTTATAAATGAGAAAAATAAAAAAATATATTTTCAAATATTTGGTTACCAATAAGGAGGTTTTTTCGAATAATTTGTAAATTATTTTCTCGTCCTTGTAAGTTTAGTCAAACACAAAGAAACTCAAAACGAGACTATGATCAAATATAATATTTTAATGGTAAACCTTCAATATTTTGTTTTTCTTATTTCAAATGTAGCATTTCGGATTTTTTTTATGAAAAAATATTGGTAAAAGGGTAAGTAATATTGTAAATAAATATATAAGAAAATAAACAAAACATCGAGCATGGATAAAATTAAATTCTTTTTTGTTAGTGCTAAACATTTTTATCTTTATCTAATAAAATAGAGTGAAAATTATTTTTTGGAGTCACAACATTGACACCCAATTTAAAATGTTAAACAGATATGTATTTCAATAATTTAAAGATGGAAAACGACATTTTGTAAATGGCTATAAATATCTATTTTAGTGGATGCATATATTCGTTTTCTTTTTCCTGTGATCTAATATATTTCTTTTTTAATTTATATTCATTAATTTTAATTAAAACTCCAACTTTAAGGCGCAACGGCATAATAAATAAAGACAAAAAATATTTGATTAGTGCGCGTATACTAAAAAATATCAAGAAAGCAACCCTAACTTTTTACCGTTGCACGCAAAGATTTTAATCTGCCATACGAGCGCTGCGCTCTCCTCTCCTCCCTTTATATTTCTCTGTTCTGTAAGACTTGATCCCTCTTTCTGCCTTCTCTCTGCGGATTCGCTCTGCTCTGCTCTCTCTCTCTCTCTCTCTCTCTCGCTCTCTCTCTCTCTGTGCTCTCAAGAAAGAAACCTGTGGTTCGGCTCTGCTCTGCTCTGCTCTCTCTCTCTCTCGCTCTCTCTGTGCTCTCAAGAAAGAAACCTGTCGTTCAAGAAAGACGGTGCGCCTGTTCTCTCTGATCATGTGGGAAGCAATGCCGTTCTCCCCCTCGCCGTGGGCACCGGCCGATCCCACTGTCGACCCAGAGCGCCAAGATAAGCTCCTCTGCTTGATGCAGTCGGAGATTTTTCGCCTGGAGAGCTCTACTTTCTACCGCAGGTTTCTCCTCCGGCTGCGGAATCCTCGGGTCCAAGAATACCTCGATGGGGCGTTGGGCGGCTCGTCGGCGTTCGACATGGTCATCTACGGCGTGGGAAGCTTCGAATCCTCCGAAAAGTCGCAGCTCCAGCTGGCACTTGCCATCCTCCTCCGCTGGGAGCTCAACCCTAAGAGCGCCGAGTTGTTCGACCCGGTGCTTTCCGGCACGGAGTGCGCGGTGGCTGCGGCGCTGGGCTTCACGGTGGCGACGGTGAACGAGCACGGCCGTAGGGAGGTGCAGGCTGTGCCGACGCTGTTCTACATGCCGCACTGCAGCGTCCAGCTCTACGACGCGCTGATGCAAACCAACTGGGACGGGGGGCTGAGGCGCATGGTGGTGCTCGGCAACAGTTTTGCGGACTACGAGTGCGACGCTGTGAAGCGCCGCTGTCGTGGCATCCAAAAGTTTGGAACACATGTCCTCCAGGCGCGATCCAGCGGTTTTGTCCGGGAGCTCGACATCGCGGCCAAGAAGAAGCCTTGCACTCGCACTCGTCCTCGAACTCGCACTCGCAGGCAGCAGGGGGAGGTGGTCGAAGACGAAGATGAAGATTCCGCCATTTCTGATGCTTTCGTCTTGACCAGTTGGCACTTTTTTCCTTGCTAAATTAGTTCATTAATTAATTACAGAGGAGGCCGACATTTTCTTTCTTGTTTGTAGATTAGGAACAACTTCAAAAGCATTGAGAAGGCCGAGAAGAAAATTAAGAAGGTGAATGACTTATGTGGTAAGTGTATTTATAGACTCGAGACATTTGATAAATTGTGTCAAGTCTCTCGGTACCTTTAAGTAGGAACTTTAGATTCCAAGGATGGCTCCTGGCTTCTGCTGGCTGCAGCTGTTACATGTCTGCTTCCACTCTTCCAGAGTCCTAGAAACTGTTACAGTAGCAGTTTTAGTATTGCTTAATACTATTTTTTTTAATTAAAACCTTAAGAAAATATTTGCAAGCAATTTATACATTGACATTTCTTTTCCTATTTCTTGCATTGGTGGTAGATCAATGTTAGAACTTGGACCTAATATATAAATCTCTAGTATTGGACAGTTAAATTGAGGTTCTTCTTTCGTGCAATGGTTTTACCTGACTTGTTGACTTATGTATGTAGTGCCTTTTTCTGTTGATGCTTATAAAAATTTCATTTTTAAGGATCTTGTGTATTGTTTACTACTCATGTGCTAGTAATGTCAAGTACAATTTCAATTCTTATGATGCTGAATTGTTTGATAATATTATTTCATCTACAATCAGGAATTAAGGAGTCAGATACTGGTCTAGCTGCGCCAAGCCAATGGGATTTAGTATCTGATAAACAAATGATGCAGGAAGAGCAACCTCTTCAGGTAGATGTTTTTGGATTAGATTCTATGTATTTTTTCAATAATTGCTACTTTTTTGCAGGTAGCAAGATGTACAAAGATTATCCATCCAAATACAGAGGATGTTAAATATGTGATAAATGTTAAGCAAATAGCCAAGGTACATTTTCTTGCTTTCTGATTCATTTCATTTAGTAACCAAATCGATTCTAAAAGTAGCTTCTGTAATTGCAGTTTGTTGTTGGGTTGGGTGACAAAGTTTCCCCAACTGACATTGGAGAAGAAATGCGTGGGGGGTAAGGTTTAGTACCTTAAGACTGTTGTCTCATTGTGAATTCTTTGTATAAATCTCTGCTGGATATTTAGTTATTCGAATACTTACTATGGTCATTTTTTAAATTGGATACTTATGGGCCATTTAGAAGCTTAGTAAGGATGAGTGGAATAACACGAATACTGAGTAGTTAATTAGTTATGCAACCAGCTTTCCTGCATTTCTGTTATGCATCACAGGATAATTTTTGGATTGGTCCTTTTTCATCAAAGTTTGCCTTTGAATTCTATAAATCAATTTAAGAGCAATGGTTGAAACATTTTTAAGATGCGTGAAGTGCACTTGATTTGTGACATGTTATGCAAGAAATAAAGTTGTCTTATTATTTTTTGTATAACCATATTGACTAAGGCAATAAAGCTATGTTGATGCATACTTCTTTATTTTAGATGAAAAGTTATGTCAGTATTTTGTCTACAATAGATACCAACGCTGTGTTATCTACGTTAACTCCGCCTATATTTTATAGCCGGTCCCAAGCCCGGATAAAGGAGGAGAGTTGTGTTAGGCCCCGACAGCCAGCGTAAAATCCTGTCGAATCTCATGAGCATGGATCAACGAATGAGCGGAATGGCGTCGTATGATCCATGTAGCCGACTCCACCTAGTGGGATAAGATTTTGTTGTTGTTGTAGATACCAACGATGTGGCAAAACACATAAAATCACCGTACTGAAATTTTCTGCGTAGAGATATTCCAATAGGGCTATCTTCAATAGATTGTTAACATGCATTTTATTTAAGGCGATTCAATAAAAAGAGAACTTTTTTAATGTGTAGTTTTTGGTCTTTCTTGCTATCTTTTCCAAAATAATAATAAATGGAAAAATATAATTGGATTAATGATATAGTAAATTTCTCTAAAAAAATGAGAAAGTAAATAAAAAGTTGATTGCTGGATTTAATGAAAACTTGTGGAGTTCAGGCGAGCTATGCTAATATTTCCTTATTTTTGATGTGCCAAACTAAACCATAATTCAGACTAGACATGTTGAGCGTATTCTCTTTTATCTATTTTCATATTTTTTCTGGGGTTGTTGCCATTGAATTTCAATGGCGACTTATAATGAAAGAAACATACAATTAAAGTAATAGACAAAATTAACCAAAAAGATAAATATATTACATAAGTTTGTTTTTTGTATCATTACTCCATAAAAGATTACATAAGTTAGTTTTTTTGTATCATTACTCCATAAAGAAAAATAGAGCCTTCTTTCAGGAGATGTTACATAGTCAATTAATTTCTACTTTTATCTTATCCATTTTATTCTAGTTTGACTGAAATTACTTTGGGCTAAACTCTTTATAATAAAAACTTAGGCTAAGTTTCAATTATTTAACCCACATGCCTTGATATGTGTTGGTGACTTTTTCCTCATTCTCATGTAATATGCAGAGTTGACAGGAACAAATATCAAATCCAGATTCCTCTACCCCCAAAAATTGATCCTAGTGTTACAACGATGGCAGTCGAGGAGAAACCTGATGTTACATATAATGATGTTGGTGGATGCAAGGAGCAGATAGAGAAGATGCGAGAAGTTAGTATGATGTTGTCTTAGCTTTCTAATGTCGTAGTCTCTTTTAACCAATTAATCTATAATAATAGGAAGTAGATGATGACAGGAATGTACTATACTTTGGATGTTTTTTGTTCTTTCTTTTTTTTTTTCTCACCGTGTGCCTGTTAGATGATATTCTATACAGTTTTTCATTGATTGCTACTTTTTTGCAGGTAGCAAGTGTACAAAGATTATCAATCCAAATACAGAGGATGCTAAATATGTGATAAATGTTAAGCAAATAGCCGAGATACATTTTCTTGCTTTCTGATTTATTTCATTTAGTAACCTAATCAATTCTAAAAGTAGCTTCTGTGATTGCAGTTCGTTGTTGGGTTGGGTGACAAATCTTTGTATAAATCTTTGTAATTGCAGTTCTTCTGTACCTTAAGACAGTTGTCTTATTGTGAATTCTTTGTATAAATCTCTGTTGGATATTTAGTTATTTGAATACTTATGGGCAAGGTTGTTAAGACCGGACCGGACAACGAATCGGAAAAATCTCCGATTCAGATCGAACCGGTCGGTCGGACCTATTAATAATAAAATATTATAATGTAATATAATACATTAAATTATTTATGCAACAAATATATACCAAAAAAATTAGATATAATAATGTAAAAGATTATAATAAAATTAAATCATAATATTTTAAAGTCTAACAAATTTAAATTATAAAATAAAATATTATAATCAAAATAATTTTCTATAAAATATTCTCTATTACATTCATAATTTCATTATTAATATATTCTCTCTCTTCCATTTCCAGGATCTTTCTCACGCTTGCCTTTCTGATCTCTCCTCTCAAACTCTCTCTCTCATTCCTCCAATTTCTCTCACACTCTCTCTCATTCCTCCAATTTCTCTCTCACACGCATCTTTCTCTCTTCCCAACTCTCTCTCTCATTCCCAACATCTTTTTCTCTTCCCAACTCTTTCTCTCTCATTCCCAACATGTCACATGATGAATCCGGTTCAGCTGGTTCAGTACGCGATTTTATCCGGTTTTATCTGGTTCAGGTCCTCACAGCACTGCTTATGGGCCATTTAGAGACTTAGTAAGGATGAGTGGAATAACACGAATATTGAGTAGTTATGCAACCAGCTTTCCAGCATTTCTCTTACACATCACAGGATAATTTTTGGATTGGTCCTTTTTCAACAAAGTTTGTCTTTGGATTCTATAAATCAATTTAAGAGCAATGTTTGAAACATTTTTATGATGCCTGAAGTGCACTTGATTTGTGGCATGTTAAGCAAGAAATAAAGTAGTCTTATTATTTTTTGTATAACTATATTGACTAAGGCAATAAAGCTATGTTGATGCATACTTCTTTATTTTAGATGAAAGGTTATGTCAGTAATTTGTCTACAATAGATACCAACGTTGTGGCAAAACACATAAAATCACCGTGCTGAAATTTTCTGCATAGAGATATTCCAATAGGGCTATCTTCAATGATTGTTAACATGCATTTTATTTAAGGTGATTTAACAAAAAGAGAACTTTTTTAATGTGTAGTTTTGGGTCTTTCTTGCTATCATTTCCAAAATAATAATAAATGTGTAGTTGGTGGTGACAATGAAGTTCAGCGTACTATGCTTGAAATTGTTAATCAACTTGATGGTTTTGATGCAAGAGGCAACATTAAAGTTCTAATGGCTACAAACAGGTATACATGTTTACTTTTGTATTACACTGAGGGGATTTCATCCGTGATCTTCCACTTTTGATCACCTAAGAATCCAAGTGTTGTAGTTGTATTACACAGATATCCAAGATCCACACTGGGACAATGAATTGTGAAAGGGACATCCCATTTGAGCTGCTTGCACGCCTCTGCCCTGATTCCACTGGTAAGCAGTTACTTTTCAGTTGCATGTTGGCTCTCTGTGTAAAAGTAATATGGCTGGATCAGCAAGCTTGGCAAAATTTTACAATGTCTCTGGCTGCTTAAGGTTGCCAAATTGAACAAATCTTTCGTTCCTGTGCTCCATTTTCAATGAGGTTCCTTGGTTCTTTTGTGCAGGGGCTGACATTAGGAGTGTCTGCACTGAAGCTGCTGGGATGTACGCCATCCGAGCGCGAAGAAAGACGGTTACAGAGAAGGATTTCCTTGATGCAGTCAGTGAACAAGGTCATCAAAGGCTACCCTCCCGGTATGGACCCGAACTACTACAGGGGAATTGCTTTCTTGTTTTAGCCCGGGGGTCCGAAGCTTTCGCTCGCTTGCAGGATTCACTTGAACTCCTCTCAAGACCGAGAATCTTATCTCTGCAAAACTTGTGGGAACAATAGAGTTTAAGACTCGTGTTTTCGATTGCTCGACCCTCCCGATCCCGCTTTTTCTGCAACTGCTTTAACGCGCGGGGGGTTAACAGCTTTAGCAAGTGTTTTAAGACCTTGCCTTTTGAGCTGGAGAACTTTGTGCCAGTACATGGTTTACAACTGAAACGAGGCGCCAGGGATTTCGTTGCTTTCATGTTCAATTTCTAGACCTATATTACGAACATTTGTTGTCTTTTCTAGAAGGCAAGCACAGATGAAGGTAGAGTAAAATGCTTGTAATGATCACTTGTGTCAAGTTTCCTGGAAGAGGAGATGAATTATCGGACAACTAATTTTACTCTTAAATTGTCATTTATTTCCAATGTTATTTTTGGTTCCAGCGGAACCTTTCCAATGCTACTCTTAAATAAAATGTTTTTGTGAGCATGGATGGATTGCTGCATTTCAGTACTTCTCTTGGCAGGCAATTTGTCTCGTTTATTTCTGCTTTTATTTTGTGGACGTTGAGGTGGGTTAATTGAACGGTAATTTGAGTACCACTACAAGAGTAAAACAGTATATTCGTTTAAAAGTTTAAAAGTATATATATATAAACTCGAAGTATAATGGATTTAAGCTTGAGCGATGTTTATTTACATTTCCAACTTCGGTTAAATATAAATCGAATTAACTTGTAATTAATTTGGAGAGATTCTACAAAATCAACTAGAGGCCTAATTACTAAAACTAATTTACCAATTATTTTATTAAATACTATGTTAAACACTACTTTTGTATTTACTAAACACAATCTAAATCAAGCCATGTACATGCACACGGCTCTGTTTTTGTCTGTCTCTCTCACTTTATTTCTTAGCTCTGATTGGACTTCTATTTAATAATTGTTCAAATAATAAATAAATTAAATATAATATTATAGCCAATATTTTCAGTGCAATACTAATACAATATTTTTATAACACATTTAAACTTATTAATAATGTAGTATACGTTGTGCATGCAATTCAGTGAGGACAAATTTGTAATAAGAGAGGAGTACACCTGATGCGATCCACCATTGTGGAACGCAATTGCCGAGCGTACATGCAGGCTTGTCCAGACTATCGGACGATTTGTTTGTTAACGGAATGATACCAATCTACCAAATATCGAGCAAACGGATGAAATATGATGTTTGAGCTATTATCCATTCGAGTCCTAATAACTTATTGGACAGATTCGGATCAGACATGACTTTTATCATATCGGGTCGTCAATGGACAGATCGGGTTGTCCATTCTAATAAACACAATTATCTATTATCTACTTAGTTGTACTTTCCAATTTGATTCTAGTTGACCAAAAGTTGTAGGATACTTGTAATGGGCAAAAACTTTTCATTTTTCATCAAGCCGTTTTGTTGGATTTTCTCTATTTATTAATTTTTCTAGCTTATATTTCGATGTTTATACTTGATGAATATCTATATATGATTCATATTTCACTTTTATATTTCTGACAATCATGAATCATATTTCTCTCCATCTATGTCACTATGTTTTCACTTTTATATTGACTACATGTTTCCTTTATGCTATTTCTGATAAAACTGATATATGATTTATATGAACTCGCACTTAACTTTATGCTAATGGTTGAGCTTGCTTCCCTATGTGATCCCCACAAGTGTGTGACGATGATGCGTAGGACGGTGATGTGCGTGCGATGGTTCCGGCCCACGTGGTGCTTACACATGGTCCTACTTGAGTCAGACATTAACTGCATGTTCTTAAGCTATATTAAATGGTGCATCTTTCACTAAAGAAAATTGAAGAATAGTGACCCAATGACCTTGACGCTAATGCTACACTATTAAGTCTCTGGAAGTTATAGCGTCACCTTACCGTCCAAATAGCTCCGACAACATACGACACCGACAATCGATGGCTATTGGCGTCGTAATATAGCCAATAATGGTGGAGATGCTAATAGCGCCAATGGTAGATGCTATCACGACGTTACAAAGATGCATTGTGTCTGGCTGGGAGCAGTAGACAGACGTCACTAAGGAGACGCTAAAGTGGCGCTACTCCGGCGCTCAAGAGACGCTAATATTTTGGATTAGTTGACGCTATTTCGACACTTCTGTGAGGCCAACATCACGTTTGTTGTGTCGCTAATGAGACGCCAACGTGACGTTAAGGACGATATATGCAATATAGCATCGACTATTTTTGCGATGCTAGGGTGACACTATGGAGGTGCTAATTACAGATTTTTTTGACCTATTACAACCACATGTTTTTTTTCTTTTCCACACCATACAATTATATAATGCATTGATATTCATCACAGGTATAATACGAAAGCATCACAAGCACAATATTTAAGATAAGAATATGAAAAGTAATAAACTAAACTAACAAACTATACGTATATCTAATAATAAGTCTATAAGTAACAAAAGTATAGTTTCTATCCAAGAATTGTTTCTATCCTAGGTTTGGAGTTATTGTTATCATTCCGGATGTTCGATCCAAACATGCTCGGTCCATGGCCTCGGGATCAATCCTTAAATTGCCTGCAATAGCGGAGCCAACTGTTGCGACAACTGCTGCAACACTTGCTGTGATATCTGCTCTGATAGCTGCTGCGATAATTGCTACAATGCCTGCGTCATACGGGCCGCCTACATATCCTCCGCTCCTCCTAGGTACCTGAGCGGATGTGCCGAGGCCACGCAAGTATCCTCCTCGTATTGTGTCGACCACCTCTTCCCAAACAGAAGGGTCCTCTACGAAATAGAAAAAATATTCAATCATATAATATATAAATTATATATTAAAAACACATAAATTAAAAACATGAATCCCTTCAAAGAGGCGTTACCTAGTGGCTGAGTACTCAGATCATCTTGATACTTTTCAGCCATTTTCGCATTATACTCATCCTAAAAAATTTAAACATTGCACATTTCAAAAATAGTGCACTAACGTCAACAACCAAATGAACATGTGATGAGACTTACCAGAAGCCTACAAGTAGTGGGCGTGACCAAGTCGCTGGTCTTTCGGCTATTATGCGTGGCCTCGTAAACCGCGTAAAAGTCCACGGGACCACCTTCTTTCTCCTCCTACGATAAAGTTTCAAATTTTATAAAATAAGTATAAGTTAAAAGTTTGATTAATTAAATTCGTATATAAATTACCATGCGTCGTCGATGCTCGTCAAATTGCATGGACCCCCTGTGTGGATGTGGGCCTCGAGCTTCGAAAGTAGGTTAACCCTTGCCTTTTCTGACTTCCTTTGCTATCGTTCATCCGTCCTTTATGAACATCAAATACTTAGACTTTCAAAAACTATAAATTTAATAAAAATAATTTAAAAGTAAACTTACTTACCATTTCCTACATAAGTACTCCCAAACCAAGCACCTAATATGCTTTGGGTATCTTTGTATGCCCTGCTCCAAAGTGAGGCCGACGGACGTGATGACCTTGCAAACTTGTACAATCAATTTTGGAGGCATTTCGCAGCGACCTCCTCAAAAGCTCTCCAGATCGTCCCTAAACTATGATCCGGATGAAACTGATTTGCCTCCTATACAATACGTTATAACTTAGTAATTTTAAAATAATAAAAATAAATTATTAACCCAAATAGAAGATCGTACCGTAAAGGCTCGAAAGATGTCATCCCGCACTTGAATTGGAGCATCTTTCCACGATCCTGACCCTTCTGACAAGTGGAAAAGGATGAGAGCACTGACATCCCGCACGGTACTAGCGGGTATGAAAGTATTCCTACCAATTATAAAGAAGAATTAATTTTCAATGATTACCAAAACTATAACAAAATTTCTACAATTTATTTAACTTACAGTCGAGCAATATTATTCACGGTGACAATCCCATTATCGTGTAATCCCTCTTCATCTGTCGAAGAGAAATTATCATCTGGTACAGTTGAGGTAGGCTGAGAAGGTCTGACATCGTCTATAGGCCCTAATGCAAAATAAATCATTAGTGTCATACCAAATTAAAGTAGTGATAATTGATATATGTACAGTAATGTTCTCACCTCGAGTGATATCTACCGCTACATGATCCGTGGCAGTCCGCTCGTCAGAATGTGACGAGCCAGGTGCTTGTGCTATCGACGTCGTAGCAACTGACATTATTAAAAAATGATTAATGCAATTAATTGAGAAATATAATGTCAATAATAATAAATATATCACATGGGAGTAAGAAGTCACTCGCCAACGCTAGAATGTGGTGAAGCGTCCGGTAATCTCGGCAGTGGCGGTGGCGCAGCAACTGTCATCATAAGAAAATACATAAAATTTGCCTCCTATTTAAAATTATGGAATATATAGAAAACAACCTGGTGTGACATGTCGATCGTCGTCATGCAATCGAGACATCCCGAATATGTGCCCCGTCGACGGTGGAGCAACTATCACAAAAGCAAAATATTTAGAAAATTCTATCTCCTACTATGTATCACCTACTATGTGACACGTACTTAGAGTGATACGTGGAGCGGACCCACTAATTGATCGCCTACTATGAGATGATCTGGCTACGTGCCCCGTCGGCGGCAGAGCAACTGACATTATTAAAAAATAAATTTAACTATTATAATCAACTATAAATAAGCAACTGACAATAAATATAATACTTGGTAGTTGTGATGGCTGACTCATTTGGAGTGAATACCTAGAAAATTGAGATGATTCAGATGCTCGACCTCTAGTAACCATGACTGAAAAAAAGTAACAATCTTGACTTATTATCGGTAACCATATATAATAAAAAAAAAGTAAGAAGCTTGTGTCATTAGAAGACTATGGGATTCATTTGCTTGTTTCATATTCTGATTCATTTTCATCATCTTCATCGTCGTCTCTATAATATTAGTTCGAGTCATCGTAACGAAATCGTCAAAGTTCACTTCCAAGAGGTCATTTGAATTGAACTCTTCCATTGGCTCAGCGTCATCGACCAATTGAATATTATCAACTCCATCGGCTGCATCAATTGTCTCATTCACTCTATCTTCTTGATAGTAATCATCCATGGGCACATTATTGTATACGGATGATGTTTCATTATCATCTATCATTGTTTCTATTAAGAATAGTCTACTTCTCACCTTACATGAAGCCCACCATTCATCCTTGGTTCTTTTCGATGGATACTTAGTGTAGTACACTTGTTGCGCTTGTTCCGCCAATATGAATGGATCTTATGACTGAAGTCTCGATCGAGAGTTAATATCCACCAATTTAAACTTTTGATCGATCTGAACTCCTTTCTTTGGATCGAACCAATGACATTTTAGCACCACGTCTTTATTTGATTTTCCCAAATAAGATAATTCTATGATGTCTTCTATAACACCGTAGTAATAAAAGTCGTTGTCCCCGTACTACTTCCTAGAACACATATGCCGCTATTAACAGTTGAACGTTGTCGGCTATATTCTTCTGTATGGAATCAATATCCATTGATTATGATGCCGTAGTAGTTAAGAACTTATTTCTTCGGGCCATGACCCATATCTCATTTTTTAAATCTATGACTGAGCCATTAATTACCTACAAGAAAAATAACTAAAACTTTATTAAAAGTTACAAACTTGCATAATAACTACGAGTAATCGGAAAGAATTCTCGCTTGACATCTCAACCAATTGGCAAAATATTCGTCTCGTAGTTTCAATAACTCATCATTTGAAACTAACGGATTGGACATAATATAAATCCTTCTGCACATCATATCTTACTTTCCACTAATAACATTTTCACTTTCGGCATGGATATAAGATTTTGCCATATGAAGAAGCAACACCTTCATTTTGATATGCCACATTAATGAATTCATAAACACCATCCTTATACTCTTAAGTTATAACATCACGTTTATCCTTCCAATGAAGAATCCAACTACGATCTGGCTTTGTCATTTCTATAACGGACAACATTAAGTCACCTGTCAATAAATTCTTGTACTTGAAACATGTGATTTTGAGGTTATGAAGTCCAAAATCACGTGTTTCAAGTACTTGATCGTTGTTATTGATCAATGGGTCTCTTTTCTCAATGTTCTCATTTTAATTAATAATAATATTCATCCACATTCTATGATAACTAAAATGTGAACATGATAAAAAAGATAAAAATTTGATAATTCGATTTAAAAATTTTGATACATAATTTGATTTCAAGTTAAATCTCATTGAATACAGATTTGATACATAATTCGAAATAATATAGTTAATTTGTTCATTTATTTTTCAAGTCACAATGTTCATCTAATTGGAGGCATAAATTTAAGAAATAATATAATTTGTTCATCTATTTTTCAAGTCATGATATTCATATAGTTGAAAGCAGAGTTTCAAGTTAACATAACTAAGAACATATATTCATATATTCATCTAAATTAAGGCATAATTAAGAAATAATTCAGTTTGTTCATATATTCATCTAAATTAAGGCAATTAAGAATATAAAACTTACTGTCCGGCAGTGAGCAACGGAGCAATTCCGGACATCCGAGCAATTCAAGCGGTAGAGCAAATCCAAGCGTCCGAGCAATTCAGGCGGCGGAGCAAGTCAGGCGACGGTTGGGCGGAGGAAGTCGTGGGAGGAGGAAGTCGTGGGCGGAGGGGGCGGCACCAGGCGAAGGAGAGCAACGGAGGGTGGAGGAAGGAGGCGGGCGGCGGATGAGGTGGAAGAGGGCGAAGGAGGCCAGCACTAGGCGGAGGAGGGCAGCGGAGGGTGGAGGAAGGTGGCGGGCGGTGAAGGAGGTGGAAGAGGGCGAAGGAGGGCGGCACCGGGCGAAGGAGGGCGGCGGAGGGTGGAGGAAGGCGGCGGGCGGCGGAAGAGGTGGAAGAGGGCGGAGGAGGGCGGCGCTAGGCGAAGGAGGGCAACAGAGGGTGGAGGAATGCGGCGAGCAGTGGGCGGTGGAGGAGGTGGAAGAGGGTGGAGGAGGGCGGCACTGGGCGGAGGAGGGCGGCACTGGGCGGTGAAGGAAGGCACCAGGCGGCGGGCGGCGGGCAGAGTCGTCAAAGCTATCGACGTCATCAGTCGAAGTTGTCGTCGTCCTCAGAGCCGTCAATGTCGTCGGTTGAAGGAGGGTAACGGAGGAGGCAGAGGCCGGCGGGGTCACAGTCGTCTCAGTGGAGGAGGCGAAGGAGATCGGCGTCCTACGGTGGTGTCAGAGCAAGGCACAGTCGACAAAGGATGACACCGGCAGTCGCAATCATCAGTCGGCGCAGTCACAGAACGATAAACAGTAAACAGTGAAAACTAAACAACGGGGAAGAACCTAGGGATTTAAGGTCATTTTTAGCATCGCCAAGTTTTGCGACTCTAGTTAGACGCTGCTGTGACTTGACCAATGTTATTAGGACCGGATCGAACGACGACTAGAAAAAGTGTCCATTTTAGGTTGAACTGGTCGGACCGATTGGTCGGACCGGATAATAATAAAATATTATATTTATTATGATATAGTGAATCAAGCTATGATATTTTGATTATATAAATATATATATGGTGCCAAAATGTAATTATACAAAAAAATAACACTCACAAATGTATAATTAATTTTAAGATTTGATATTAAAATTATTATACACTTAATAAATTAAAATCATTGGATTTGATTATTATATGCAAATTTTCTGTTGGTTAATTCTTTTTGTATTTCATATCTTTATTTTTTTATGTTAGAAGCAACAAATACATATTTTTCTCCAAAATATTATGAAAAGATTATATATTTCATAAAGAACTATATAGTATAATTAGTAGTTAACTATTTAATTTGAGTTATTACATACTAAATTAAAGAAATTTAAACTTGTGTATATATATTATTATATTATACTAAGCATATTATAGTTTGCACCATTCATTCATAACTAATTTATCTAATATGATAAATATTATATTAATATAATAAATATATAATTAATTTATATTACAATATACATTTATGATATTAAAGAAATGAATAAAATCATAATCTATAACTTAAAACTCAAAGTCTAATAAAGTCAAGACTAAATGAAGGGAAAAAGAACAAGTGAGTGTATAAAAATAGTCCCACATTGATAGTAGTAGCAAAGTGAGAGTAAATGAACAACTATAAATGAAGGAGGAGACTAATGGGTAATATGAATGTTTTTGAAGAAAGTCCATTTTTGGATATTTTTCAAACTTATAATAATATTTTTTTATCAAATTATCTCTTAGTAAAAGAAATTTTAATAAAAAAAATTTGGTTGAACCAAAGAACTGGGTTGAAACGCGGTTCAATTCGGTTTTGGCCGGTTCTTACCGATTTTGACTAGTTTTTGACGTATTTAACCCTGTTCAATCCGGTTCAAATTGAAGTCCAGTTTTTGGACTTCAGATGGGCCGCAATAGTGGCCGGCCAATGGTCGGAATCGATCCGACCCTGACAACACTGGACTCGACCGTTGCATCGCGTATATGTCGATGCTATGTAGACGCGATATTGATTTTTTAAATTTTATATTATATCTATGTATATCTATATAAATATAATGTATGTATGCATGTATGTTAGGTCTATATATATAAAGTATAAGTGTATATTCATATGTAGTTCATATGTATTTCATAAATACATGTGTTAAGTTTGTATTATAAGTTTATAAGTATATATATGTATATGTATATGTGTGTATATATATATGTATATGTATATAGTTATATATGTGCGAGATTAAGTGAGACGTCATTTCGAGGTTGTAGTGTTCCTATTTCGAATATTTTTTCCTAATTTAAGAGGAATTAGGGATTTAACTTTAGATTGCATTATAAGTCTATGTATATTATATGTGTATGTGTTGTATACACATATTTATATATCAATATGTGCCCGATTAAGTAGGAGTAATAAAAAGTCAGCTAATGTGGCGCTATAGAGACGCTAATGAGTCGCTAAAATAAAATAGCGACTCGCAGTAGCGTCTCAATGTTGTGACGCCAGGAAGACGTCAATAGTGCCTCTGTAGCGTTGACCGTCATTGCGGCTCTATTGTGGCCCTACATAATGCTATTGAATCCCCATGGTGATGTTAAAATGGACTATTTTGTAACAAATCGTCACTTAATTCAACCATCATAATTCAAGATTGTATAATTAAGATATGTATAATTAAGATATTGTATATATTGTATGCATAAGTAACATATATAATGTTACTTAAGTAATTATGTAGGAATACATGCATGTATATGTTGAAGGTACACATATAATATTTAATTTATTTTATTCATTAAAGTATATTATTGATAATACTTATTAACATATGTGGGTTGCGTCAAAATAGATAACATATAGTTATATAATTATGGATAGCATATAGTTAATCTATTTCTTAATTAACATATGTATAATATAAAAATAATATAAGAATATATATAGTGCTAATTAAGCGTTGTATGTGTTACATGTGTAGACAACTAGATATGATATATATGCATTGCATATATAAGTAATATATATAATATAGGCACGTAACATATATTTATTTATGCATATAGGAACACACATATGATGCGCATATATAAGTAATTATATAGGGATACATATATATGTCGAAGGCACACATATAATATATTGAAGTATATGGGGTTATGTCAAAATAGATATAACATATATAGATATATAACGTATAATTAATCTATTTCTTAATTAAAGTAGTGTTAAAATAGTACCAAGCATGGACGTTGTAGGTAGCATTTGTCGATGTCGATTGACTAGCTTCCCACGTAAGATCTCTAATTACACATACATACATACATACATACATATATACATACATACATACATACATATCTTTGATATTATATATTATTGTGCCAGGTGATCGAATATATTTTTACATTGGCATCTACACAGCATCGCATCACCTGTGACGCCACATAGCATCGCACTGCGCCGAAATAGCGCAAACTTTCGGTGCCCATATCGATTCCAAGCTAGCGTCAACAAGGCATCGTGACATTTGAAACGTGTGCACGTCAAAATGTGTCGACCCTACAACAACGCTAAGTTCTGCTGCGCATTTTTGCTCCATCGCGTGCAATAATAGCATCTAATTTGCGTCTTTGTGGCGCCAGCTATGGCGTCTATTTTGGGAAACGCTACATAAATGCTAATGTGGCGCTATTGAGAGGCCAGTAGCGTCATCATTTTGTGACTCAATGGCGAATGACGTCTAATTAGCATCACTAGCAATTGAGACGCTATATTGCATCGCTAACCCACAATTTTCTTGTAGTGTTTTTGGACGAGACCTACCGGGTCATAGTTGACCAGAGGCATTTTTATGTTTAGTCTAGTGTTTACTTTGGAGTCAACTCTTTTTGGATGGATGGATGTACCTTTTTGGCTTCCGCACCATGATTAATAATTAGACTATTCCTCGTACGAACTCACCTCGATGTATTCTTTTGCTTCCGCACTTTGCTTCATATCAAAGCTATTTCAATTAAGATTACATATTGGCTTCTGCATTTCCTTCTAAATTCTTGTATTATTTTATTATTAGCCTTCCGCTTGCTTGTCATTTATGTTAACCATTCGAGTCAACAAAAGAGTCAAAGAAAGACCAAAAGAAGACTTAAGAAAAGTAGTGCACGGAAGCAGGTCTCGCCACGTGACGGGATCGAATTTCGGGGCGCTACAACAAGAGTACAATAGGATATTTGTTTAAAAGTCTGAATTATTTATGATTCACATATTTCTAATTTTAAATAAATTAGACGCTATTCACATTGTACTTTGAGAATATCAATGATGATATTATTTTGATTAAGTTTACATGAATCAGACTGAACTCGGTCCAGTCAATTGGTGTTTCCGATTATGCCAAATAATAAGTGTATATATATATATATATATAACTCGAACTATAATGGATTTAAGCTTGAGCAATGTTTATTTACATTTCCAACGTTGATTAAATATAATTGAATTAACTTATAATTAGTTTGGAGAGAGATTCTAAAACAAAGCGAGGAATCTAAATATTAGTGATGAAGGAGACATTAAAAGAAGAGTAAACGTTAATTTGTATTGCCCAGATTACCTGTGAAAATAACCTACCAGAACTAAGGTGCATGTGCAGCAAGTCATCAAAATATACATCCAATGGTTATAACTAGTAGATGATGATCAGCGAATCAAGATTAAGTTTATGGATTCAAATTAATAAACAAGTGGTTGATTGATTTAATGATTGAAACAACATAAATTGTCATAGAATATTTAGCTATGAATATTATACAAAAAGTAGATTTTCATTTGCATTGTGGATAAAATATTTTCTAATTTCTTGTTACCCTATATTTATGCTAAAAATCACTCTATTCATTTTGCAACTATTTAATAATTGTTCAAAATATAAGTAAATTAAATAAAATACTATAGCCAATATTTTCAATGCAAAACTAATACAATTTTTTATAACACGTCTAAACTTATTAATAATGTCACATACGTTGTGCATCTAATTCAATGAGGACAAATTTGTAGTAAAAAAATTTACCGTCAAGTGATAATCAGGATTTATTCATTTCAATTTCCCTTAAATATGAAATTAGTCGTGTCAATAATCTTAGACTCGGGTGGCCGGTGGATTTCAAACGAATAAAATCAAATCAAATCAACCAGAGGCCTAATTACTAAAACTAATTTACCAATTATTTTATTAAATACTATGTTAAACACTACTTTTGTACTTGCTAAACACAATCTAAATCAAGCCATATGCATGCACACATGTACACAACTCTCTTTCTGTCTGTCTCTCTCATTCTTCTTTTTGCTCTGATTGGACTCGTACCTGGTTTTATTCTTCGTACAATTAATTTCTATTTTATTGCAGGAAAGAGCAAGCAATGCCATATTGCCATGTCAATTCATGAATTCCCGCAGGAGTTCTTCAGTTCCAGGGCAGCATGGCCAACGGAGATTCCCTCATCCAATAGTTGGGCAGCTGTTACGGCTCTTTGGACAGATCAAAAGGGAAAAGACCATATCTTGGCATAGAAGAGAGACAAAGGCATTGTTAGTTAATGACCAATATGGTCATGATATCAGTGTCTCTTGTTATCAACAGGTATCACTATACCTGTTAGGTTGAAAAGATACAACCCTTGAACAAAGGTGTAACCGTTGAATAATAATAAATAGGCGTGGCATTAGGAGGATGATAGAAAGGAAGAACATGCTGGAATAGTTCATAGAAGAATGGAATATTGTTGCATCCGGATGATCCCCAATAATCAATTGTATTTTATTTTAGTTACTGCAGGCGCGACCGTGATGGCTATATTGCAGTAGCCGCCTTCGTCGTCGGTTAAAACTATGCAGCGGTGAGCTTCTTTAATTCTGCATGTTGTTCGTGATCATCCTCATTGTTTCAACGTCATCATCATTTTTCTTTTCCCTTTCTTCCCAAGCATAATAAGAGAGGAGTATGTTGATCCGTTCCACCATTGTGGAACTAAATTGCCGCTCCTACATGCAAGCATGTCCAGATTATCGGACGATTTGTTAGTTAACAGACGGATATCAAACTATCACATATCGAGCAAACGGATGAAATATGATGTTTGGCCTATTATCCATCCGAGCCCCGATAACTTATTGGATAGATTCGGACTGGACACGAACGAACTTACCGGTTATCATATCGGGTCGGCCAACGGACGGGTCGGGTTGTCCGGTCTAATAAACACAACTATCTGTTATCTACTTAGTTGTATTTTACAATTTCATTCTAGTTGACCAAAAGTTGTAGGACAATTGTAATGGGCGAAAACTTTTCATCTTTCATCAAGCCATTTTGTTGGGTTTTCTCTATTTATTAATTTTTCTAGCTTATATTTTGATGTTTATTCTTGAAGAATATCTATATATTCTATTGGTATGCGTGCCTGTATTTTGTTCGCAAGAGCTCTAATCTCTTTATAGTCACGCAAATGTGGGATCTGACTACAAAATTTATTGTGCATGTCATGAAATTTTAATGGAAAGAGTTCTCCCTTCCTGCGATCAGGTGGAGCGCATAAAATAGATAAAATTAAAAAACTAAACGGTATGAGGGTATTTAAGATTTAAGATACATCTTGATTCAATTTTGGGATTGGGATCAATTTTTTGCTCTCTAAAGATTTAAAGTTCTTAGCAAATTTCCTTTTTATTCTCAATTTTGCTAAACGATTCTTTTTTTCTTGGTTTAAAACCTGACCGATATATGAGAACTTTTATGCTCCTGCAATCCATTATATGTTTACCTTATGTTAGAAGGATGATATGACACTGTTGGAATTTATAACAGATATAAATCCTAGAGGTTGTGGAATACCTCTTGCAGTAGAAGCGGGTCGGAGCTTTTTCACGAACTCTTGACAAATACACTTGCACCTCGGAATCGGGACGAACCTCAGAAGAACGGAACTCTTTGCCACAACACAAGTACCTCTAGACAAACATCTAAGAAAGTGTGTTTGGGACCTCTAGTATGGATCCCCTTTTATAGGTAATAGGGAGACTTTGGCGAGAAGTTAGGAAGAACGCATCACGGGCGTCCATCGCGCGTGATGACATCCACGCAGCCCACTTTTCTCATGGCACGCGATCTGCATGCGATCAGTGCCCTCCACGTGCGGTCCGCGTACCCTAGTGCGGTCCAGCGGGGTCCGCACGAGCAATCGCGCGGTCCGCACGCGCGTGTGTCCCGGGGGCTTTCCCCGGGGCACGTCGAGTTATCTTACTTCCATTTAATTTTCTTTTTCAATTCACTTTTGTACTTAGTTTATTTTTCAAGTGTGGTAGTGACAGTTTTATAATTTGCACTTTAGAAAAGTGTACCCCCGGAGATGGTCCTCCACACCACACGTCGCATATCTACCATCCAAAACGGTGGTATAGTAGGAGAGACCCGCTAGTGCTCCCCCGAAACGTTGTAATCATCCCTATTTACTCAATAAAAATTTCAAGCTTTCCTAAATCTAGTCTCAAGCGTGGGGTGGCAACCTATAAAAGAGCGTCCCAAAGCATCCCAAGAGATCGACGTTATGTCGAGGTGTCCGTTTGCTCACAAACGCCTCCACCGAAAAAGCGTCCGCTCGGGACCGTGCGTCCCAAAAAATTGTAGCATACAAAATGTGGCATAAGCAAGCTTCCGCAAAGCGCTCAAAAGAGCTTGCCTAGACGTTGGGTACGTCTAGGCGCCGCACGGGTCGGTCGAGCGAAAAATGACCCTGTGACAAGTTGGTATCAGAGCAGCGTTTCTGGGACCGCTCAAGTTGGCGTTCGACGATCAAGGTGAAATGATATCGAACTCGGAGATGACAAATGAACCCGTTGCACCGGAGAAGGGCCGCCAGGAGAGAGGACGCGCCGGCTCGAAGGACGCCATGTCCTCCTTCGAGCAATGCATCGGCAAATTCTAATTGGACGTGGACGAAATGCAAGACCAACTCGCAACGCATGAGCGGGAGTTGGAGAAGACCGTAGATCTCTCAATTGTGCGGGACGAGATGGCGCCATTGTATACACAGTTGGAGTCCATGGAGGCGACGATCATGGACATGTGGGAGACCTTGGACAATGGTCTCTCAAACATGCGGTTCGAGATGGAGCAAGAGTTCAAGATCATGCGGGAAGAACTCAAGACGGTGAACGCGAAGTCTATCTCGACCACAGGGATTTCTCCTGGAGTGAAGGTTCGCATCGGCAAGTGGTCGGAAAGCTTTAACGTGACGGTGACACCAGTGGATGACTACGAAGTGGTGACGATCATCTCTTTTCTGTGACACATCGCCGCATGTGTCATACCGCTCACCAACTCGATGGTCATCTTCGACCCCAAAGGACTTACAACATCCCTGTGAGATCAGGCAAAGATCTCAAGCAGAAGACCCTCTCCGCCATGCAAGTGGCGAAGGGGTTGTGCAAACAGGAGCACACCTTCTTGGCGACCGTCATTTTGAAAGATCCGGGGCCCTCCACTCCAACACCTCCCAAAGTCTTTGAAACTCTTGAGGACTTTACGGACGTCATGCCCTCGGAACTCTCAAAACGGTTGCCGCCGAAATGTGAAGTGGACCATGTCATCGACTTGGTCCCAGGATCGAAAGCCCCACATGGAGTCCCCTATCGGCTCGTCCCTCCGGAACTCATAGAACTCCGTAAGCAACTTACTGAACTATTGGATGCAGGATATGTTCGGCCCTCAAAGTCTCCATAGGGTGCCCCGGTTCTATTTCAGAAGAAGCATGATGGTTCCCTCCGGATGTACATCGATTACCGGGTGCTTAACAAGCTTACGGTGAAGAACAAGTACCCTATCCCCTTGGTGGCGGACTTGTTCGACCAACTTGGCGGTGCAAGATGGTTTACCAAGTTGGATCTTCGTTCGGGCTATTGGCAAGTTCGGATCGCGGAAGATGATGTGCAGAAGATAGCGTGCGCCACAAGATACGGCTCCCACGAGTTCCTCGTGATGCCTTTTGGCTTCACCAACGCCCCGGCGACCTTCTGCACCCTCAGGAATAAGGTATTGCAATCATTCCTTGAGAGGTTCATGATTGTCTATCTCGACGACATCATGATCTACAGTCACACCTTGGAGGAGCATATCGAGCACATTTGGCAAGTGTTCGAGATGTTGCGGCAGAATGAGCTCTACGTCAAGCGGAAGAAGTGTGCCTTCGCTCAATCGGAAGTGCACTTCTTGGGACATGTCGTCGGAAGTGGAAAGCTGAAGATGGATGGCGCAAAGATTTGGGCCATCGTGGAGTGGGAGCCCCCCAAGCGGGTTTCCGACATGCGTTCGTTCCTTGACTTCATCAAGGGGTATTCACATGTGACGACCCCTTTGATGAATCTCCTTCGAAAAAATGTGAAGTGGGAGTGGACGTCGACATGCCAGGAAGCTTTCGACACCCTTAAGAGGGTCATGACAGAGGAACCAGTGCTCGTCCTGCCAGACCACACCAAGCTCTACGAGGTACAGATAGATGCTTCTGACTATGCCATTGGAGGAGTTCTTATGCAGGAGGGGCATTCCGTGGCGTTCGAGAGTCGAAAACTCAACAACACGGAGCGGTGCTACGCCGTTCAGGAGAAGGAGATGACCGCGGTGATTCACTGCCTTAGAACATGGCGGCACTACCTTCTCGGGTCACGATTTCACATCAAGACGGACAATGTCGTGACAAATTACTTCGAGACACAGAAGAAGCTCTCGCCGAAGCAAGCAAGATGGCAGGATTTTATGACAGAGTTCGACTACGTCCTGGAGTACAAGCCTGGCAAGACAAATGTCGTTGCCGATGCCCTTAGCCGACGCGCGGAATTGGCGGCCATGAGCTCCTCTCAGGACAACCTCATCGAGAGGATCAAGAAGGGATTGGAGTTAGATCCCACGACGAAGAACTTGTTCGAGCAAACGACGGAGGACAAGACACGTCACTTTTGGGTGGAAGATGGGCTGATCTTCACCAAGGAACATCGTATCTACGTTCCACTCTTCGATAACTTGCGGCGCACTATCATGTAAGAGTGCCATGACTCCAAGTGGGCGGGACATCCGGACATCCGCCGCACTTTGGCACTCATCGAAGACAACTACTTCTGGCCAAGGATGAAGGACGACATTGAAGCTTTCTGAAGACCGGCCTTGTTTGCCAGCAAGACAAGAATCTCAATCAAGCGCCCGGCGGGCTTTTAGAACCTCTACCCATCCCAGAGCGTTCATGGAAAGATGTCTCCATGGACTTCATCACAGGCCTGCCCAAGTCTGAAAGGGCAGCTACCATCATGGTGGTCGTCGATCGGTTCTCCAAGTATGCCATCTTCGCCGCCGGCTCCACAAGTTGTCCTGCTACTGAAGCTGCGGAGTTATTCATGAAACATGTAGTGAAGTATTGGGGCCTATCGCAAAGTATCGTCAGTGATCGGGATGGGCGATTCGTCTAGAAGGAATTATTTAAGATGATCGACTCCAACCTGCATTTCTCGACATCATTTCATCCTCAAACTGACGGCCAAACAGAGAGGGTGAATTGTATCCTGGAGATCTACTTGCGGCACTATGTGAGTGCTAATCAGAAGGACTGAGCGAAGCTACTTGACATCGCGCAATTCTCCTACAATCTGCAACGAAGCAAGTCTTTCAATCGGAGTCCCTTCGAAATAGTGACGGGGCAACAACCTCTTACGCCCTAGGCCGTCACCACTTCTTATGGTAGCAAAGTCCCCATCGCTCACCGCATGTCGAGGGAATGGCATGAGCAGAACGACATGGCGAGAGCATGTCTACATAAGGCATTGAAGCGCATGAAGAAGTGGGCGGACACTGCCAGACGGGACGTCAACTTTGAAGTCGGAGACTTGGTCCTGGTGAAGCTGGTCTAACATCTTCGGCTAAGTGGAAAGAATCTGCACAAGGGCCTCGTTAGGCGTTACGAGGGCCCCTTCAAGATCCTGAAGAAGGTAGGTAAGGTGGCCTACAAGTTGGAGCTCTCGCCTCAGATGCAGCAACACCCCGTCTTCCATGTCAACTTGCTTAAGCCTTTTGTTGAAGACACTGAAGATTCCGGGCGTGGGGTTTCAGACCGCGCCCCGCCGGCCATCCGTCAGTAGTTTACTGATCAAGTTGAAGAAGTACTCACCATCCGCACGAAGAATCGAAAGAAGAAGTATCTTGTTCGATGGAGTGGAAGACCGGACGCTGACACAAGTTCGAAGATAGCCGAAGACTTGTGGCAGTTCAAGCAGAAGATTGAAGAATTCCAAGCTACAGCTCCAGGGACGTCGCTAACTTGAGTGGGGGAGAATGTCCCGGGGGCTTTCCCCGGGGCACGTCGAGTTATCTTACTTCCATGTAATTTTTCTTTTCAACCCACGTTTGTACTTAGTTTATTTTTCAAGTGTGGTAGTGACAGTTTTATAATTTGCACTCCAGAAAAGTGCACCCCTGGAGATGATCCTCCACACCACACGTCGCATATCTACCACCCAAAACGGTGCTCCCCCAAAGCGTTGTAATCATTCCTATTTACTCAACAAAGATTTCAAGCTTCCCTAAATCTAGCATCGTGCCTCAAGCATAGAGTGGCAACCCACAAAAGAGCATCCCAAAGCGTCCGAAGAGATCGAGCGTTACGTCGAGGTGCCCGTTTGCTCACAAATGCCTCCACCGAAGAAGCGTCCGTTCGGGACCGTGCATCCCAAAAAGTTATGGCATACAAAAAGTGGCATAAGCAAGCTTTCGCAAAATGCTCAAAAGAGCTTGCCTAGACGTTGGGCACGTCTAGGCGTTGCACGGGTCGGTCGAGCGAAAAATGACCCCGTGACACGTGCACGTGTAATGCCCCATGTGGGCATAATCCAACAATCTCCCACTTGTCCGCATTGGGCATTGTACTTTCGTTCGTCCAAAATTGATAAATGTGTCGTGCGATCTACAAGTACAAGCACACTTCTTTATAGGAACCACAAAGATACCTATTAAATGTGTCATGCCCATTAGGGATTCATGACGGCTCACAAATCAACCAACAAATGCTCAAATAATGTAACTCGTTATGTCCTAAATCTGTCTTGTAGCATAGCCAAGACAACGCATTTCTTGCCCCGCGGTAACTATCACTACTAGAAAAAAGCGGATTACCGACGGTCCGAACCGTCGGTAATCAGCCCGAAAACCGTCGGTAATGCAATTACCGACGGTTTTTCAGTCGGAATCGATCCGTCGAAAAAACGCTCGTCGCAAACAGATTTGCGACGGTTGAAAAAAAATTCGTCGAAAATATCGACGGTTCTGGCCGTCGGAACAGTCCCCGGCGGTTCGACCCGTCGAAATTTTCCGACGGTTGCAACCGCCGGAAAAGTCCCCGGCAGTTCGAACCGTCGATATTTCCGACGGTTGCAATCGCCGAAAAAAGCCGGCGATCCGAACCGTCGATATTTCCGACGGTTGCAACCGCCGGAAAAGGCCGGCGGTCCGAACCGTCGAAATTTCCGACGGTTGCAACCGCCGGAAAAGGCCGGCGGTCCGAGCCGTCGCAACTTTTCGACGGTCCCAGCTGTCGAAACTTTGGACGGGCATCGCAACCGTCGATCTTTTGACGGTCGCAACCGTCGCAAATAATTTTTTAAATATAAAAACCGCTGGAGGCCGGATCCGGCAGCCTGGCGGCCGGATCCGGCCAACAGTAGAGAGAGAGATGCCGGCGCGGAGCGGGAGAAAGAGATACGCCGGCGCGGGAGAGGGTCGCCGGTGTGGGAGAGGGTCGCCGACGTCCGGCGTGGGAGGGTCGCCGGCGTCCGGCGCGCGGGAGAGGCCGATCCGGTGCTCGCGGTCGGGAGAGGGAGAGAGGAGAGGAGGGAGAGAGAGAGGAGGGAGAGAGATGAGGGAGGTGGGAAAATATATAAAGGAAAAAAGTGGAAAGAAAGCGGGAAAAGGGAAAAAAAGCGGGATAACGAAATTTTAATTACCGACGGTTTCGGCCGTCAAAAACGTAAATAATAAATATTTTTATTTTATTTAGTTATATATAATATTTATTTTTTATTATATCGACGGTTTGAACCGTCGGTAATCTTTACAGACGGTCAAAACCGTCGGTAATTGCGACGGTTTGGACCGTCGCTAGTTATATTAATAAAATACTCTTACATATGATATTATTATATATTTACCGACGGTTACGACCTTCGAAAATTGCGGCGGATTTTGCGACGGATGGATATCCATCGGAAATATCGACGTTCCTAATCGTCGAAAAATTAAATAATAATATAATAAATTATATAATTAATTTTTTTATTTCTGACGGTTGTGACCGTCGGAAAATCTGTCGAAAAAATTTAATAATAATATTAAAAATATATAATTTAATTTTTTTATTTCCGACGGTCCTAACCGTCGGAAAAATCGTCGGAAATTGCGACGGATGGATATCCGTAAAAAATATCGATGTTCTTAATCATCGAAAAATTAAATAATAATATAATTAATTATATAATTAATTTTTTAATTTTCGACGGTCGTGACCGTCGGAAAATCCATCGACAAAATTTAATAATAATATTAAAAATATATAATTAAATTTTTTTATTTCCGACGATCGTAACCGTCGGAAAAGTCGTCTGAAATTATGACAGATGGATATCCATCGAAAATATCGACGTTCCTAATCATCGAAAAATTAAATAATAATATAAATTATTTCCGACGGTCATAACCGTCCAAAAATCCGTCGGAAACGGAACCGTCGAAAAATCCATCGCAAATTGCGACAGATTTAGAACCGTCGAAAATTATCCGTCGGAAAATCGCGATTTTCTTGTAGTGTATCTTTCACGTAATTATTTTCAACATAAGAAAAAAAATTACAACAAATGCCTTCCAACTTTAACGTTTGCTCAACGATACCCTCTGATTTCACTTTGTAACATGAATGCCCATCATCTTTTAACTCATTTTATCCGGTGCCTTCTTTATCTACTGTCGGTCATCTCCCGATCGCAAAGCTGACTTGGCACTGATATGACATCCTCTCTCCTCTCCACGTAAAGATTCACTAACCATTAAAAAATAAAAAAATTCAAAAAAATGGAAAAATGACACGTGCGAGTGTGGGGGCCATCACCTCCGTCTTTCCCATTACCGACGCCGACAATGGGAAAGAGGTGGTCGACGACCCCCCACTCTGCGAAGTCCGACACGAGGTCACAGAGCGGGGGGCCATTGCCCCCCATCTTTCCCCTTGCTGACACCGACTATGGGAAAGAGGGAGCGACGGCCTCCCGCTCTGTGACCTCCGGCGCGAGATTGTAGAGAGGGGGGGGCGAGGGGAAAGACGGGGGGCAACAACCCCTGCTTTGTGACCTTAGGCGCAAGGTCGCAAAGAGGGGGGCCGTTGCCTCCCGTCTTTCCCCTTGTCGATGGGAGAGAGGGGGCGACGAGCCCCCTCTCTATTTTTCATTTTTTAATTATTTTTTTAGTGTTCCACATCAATGAATCTTTACATGGAGAGGAGAGAGGATTTCGTGTCAGCGCCACGTCAGCTCCGCGATCGGGAGTCGACCGATAGCAAGTAAAGAGGGCACCAGATGAAACGAGTTAAAAGATGGAGGACATTCATATTACAAAATAAAGTTGGAGGGTATCGTTAAGCAAACATTAAAGTTGGAGGGAATTTGATGTAAATTTTCCATTGGCCAATTGTACGTTACAAAATGCAGCTCATAACAGTTCTTTCTCTCGTCCTATTGTCTCTTAGTAGTGAACCTGCTTTATTTTTCACCTTTGAGTACGCGCTAAAGTAGCAAGTACTAATTCCTTTCCTTAAAACATAGTCAAGAATCTAAGTACGCATGTAGATGAATCATCTGCCAGAGACTCCATTGAACTAATCAATTCATCATGTCTCTAGGTCGACTTTACATACTTGGTACTAAACACAACTACTGCGATGGAGACTCTGACTGAAGGAGCACATGTCTAGCTCTATTTAATTATACACTTCACAGACTTAAGTCCAGTCGCTACCTTTTAGCGCCAAACTCGATATTTTAAATTTTTTGCTATCCTATAGCATCAAATTTGAATCTCGCATCTGATCTCTCTCTTACTCAGGCGACATTAAGTTACTAAGACTCATGTTTTAACAATTACACCATGACACATAGTTTATTTCGCTCGCTATTTTCGTGAGCGCCGAAAATATTTGTTTGTGTGAGTGAACAAATCTAGGTCTGATCGACATATTTTTCACATGCATAACAAGACTTTTCAACAATGAATTCATCAAAGAAAAATAATCTTTTATTCATTAAATATTTGAGTACATCATTACATTTATAATCTACGCAGCCCCAAGACATTTACATGTCTCAAGAACGTCTCTCTTGACAATGGTTTGGTGAACGGATCAACAACCATTTTGTGTGTTGATATGCACTCAACTGAGATCTCCTCATTGACTTATTAATTTCGGAAAAAATTGTACTTCATATCGATATGCTTTCCTTTGCAATGGTATTTCTCGTCCTTCTTGATTGTCATAGTGAAGGATCATCTTATTCATTGCATTCTAAAAAATCCTCAAGTTTTGAAGGAATCTTTTAAACCATAAGACCTCTTGTACTGCCACTGAACAAGTTATGAATTCTGCCTCAGTTGATAGTGTCACACAATCTTATTTCTTGCTACTCCAAGTAACAGAATCATTGCTGAGAAAAAAAGAGTATCTGGAGGTGAATTTTCGTTCATCAATGTCACCAACCCAATCATCATCGGTGAATGTAGTAAGTTGTAAACTTCCTCCATGATAGCACAGTGCAAGATCTATAATACTCTTGAGGTATCTCATGATTCTCTTCACCGCCTTCCAATATTGTCATCCTGGATTAGCCTAATATCGACTAACTAGACCCACGAAAAAAGATATGTCCGGCCGAGTACACATCATAATGTACGTCAGTGCCGACCACACTCGCATAGGGAACATTGGACATTTCCTTTTGTTCCTCTAAAGTTTTATGGCACATGTCCAAGCTTAAAACTTTACCTTTCATAATAGGAGTGCCAATGAGTTTGCAGTCATCCATGCGGAATCGTTCCAAAATTTTGTTTATATATGATTCCTGCGACAAAGCAAAGAGTCATTTGGAATGATCGCATTGGATTTTCACACCCAATATGTAGGCTGCTTCACCCATGTTCTGCATCTCAAACATGGAAGACAATAATTGCTTAATGGTAATGACAAAATCTCTATTATTTCCAGCTATTAGAATGTCGCCTACATATAACGTTAGGATAGCAAAATTAACCTCGGACTTATAAACATACACGCAGTGGTCTTCATCAATCATGTTAAAACTGTACGAAATGATTGACTGATGGAATTTGAGGTACCACTATCTAGATGATTGTTTGAGTCCATAAATGGATCGGTGCAGTCTGCAAACTTTGTGCTCTTTTTTTCTTTTACAACGAAGCCTTGAGGTTGCTCCATATAAATTTCTTCATCTAGTTCTTCATTGAGAAATGCGGTTTTTTACATTATTTGATATAATTTTAAGTCCATATGTGTGACTATAACTAATATTAGGCAAATTGAAGCAAACCTTACAATGGGTCCAAAAGTTTCTTCATATTCGACGCTCGCTGTTTGGGTGAAACCTTTCGCACTAAGCGGACTTTATATGTTTCGATTGATCCATTCACGTGACGTTTAATTTTGAGAATTCATTTTTTCCAATTGCCTTATGGTCTAGCAGGAGATCAGCCAAGTCCCAGACTTAATTTTTCTGCATGGACCCTAACTCTTCCTCCATTATCTTAATCCATTCTTCCTTAGTAGGGGATGAGAGAGCCTCTTTGATATATTTGGACTCAAGTTCTTCTTTCGGACTTACTATGTGGGCCTCATGTGGCCCATGTTCATGTAACTTTTTGATTTCAAATCATCGGCGCAGAATATGTTTTCTACTAGTCCGTCAAAGAGAACTTTCAGGTTGGTCAGTTGGCGGTTGTGAATCTCTCCCACTCGGATCAAGCTATGGGACGGAGAAGATAAACTCATGAACGAGTTGATCCGCTTGTGCCATCAACTCGGGATCTTCTTCTTCATATAGGAGAAGTCCCTTGCTATCTCGCCTTGCTTAGGAAACTCATTCTCTATGATGTCACGTCTCTACTTTCGATTTCTGTTATCTTATACTATCTTCTCTTTCACTCATGAATACATAGTCCTTAGATATTTTTTTAATATCTTATAAAGATACATTTCTGCCCTGCCCTCTTGGACCCAACTTCTCATACTTGTGGGAGTTGTTTAGAACATAGGATGTGCAACTCCATCGCTGCAAATAACCAAGGTTAGGCTTTCGACCTGTCCAAGGTTTATGAGGAGTGGTAGAAATGGATTTCGATAATACACGATTTAAAATGTAGGCAGCAGTCAATAGTGCATCTCTTCAATACAAAATTAGAAGATTAGCTTGAGTCATTATGGATCGAACCATATCAAATAAGGTATGATTTCGTCTTTTCGCAACACCATTTTGATATAGAGTTCTTGGTACTGTTAGTTGCCTAAATATACCCTTTTCACCACATAAATTTTTGAATAAGTCAGAAAGATATTCGCATCCACGGTCAGTTCGCAATATTTTAATATTGCGATCCACTTGATTATCTGTCATGGTCATGAATCGTACAAAAAATCCAAGGCTTCAGACTTATGAGAAATTAAGTATACAACACCGTAACATGAATAATCATCTATAAATGTGATGAAGTACAAAAAATCGTATCTTGCATGAACATTCATCGGACCACATGTCAGAATGGATTAATTGTAATGGATACACTGCATATTTTTCCGTCCCAAATGGTGTTCTTATTTTCTTGCCTGGTACACATTCCTCACAAGTTGGAAGATCGACTTTTGCGACAGATCCCAAGATTTATCAAGTCTATTCATTCGATCTTGACCAATATGTCCGAGCCTGGCATGCCAAATGTTGACACTTTCATTCACATCAATAGATGATATAAAAGAATAACTATTAGCAACATATGCTATATTTAAAACATAAAAAATAATATTAAGAAAGTCATTGCATAGAAGAACATTGTCAAGACATATTATTTTTGTTTCATCTATAAACTTATTGCAAGTTTAGTCAAATACTCTTTTAAGACAAAAAAACTCAGAAGGAGACTATGATCAGAAGGAGACTATATTATTTTAATGGTAAACCTTCAATCTTTTGTTTTTCTTACTTCAAATGTAGTATTTCGATTTTTTTGAAAAAAATATAGGTAAAGGGGTAAGTAATATTGTAAATAAATGTATAAGAAAATAAACAAAACATCAGTAAAATTAAATTCTTTTTTGTTAGTGCTAAACATTTTTATCTTTATCTAATAAAATAGAGTGAAAATTATTTTTTGGAGTCACAACATTGACACCCAATTTAAAATGTTAAACAGATATGTATTTCAATAATTTAAAGATGGAAAACGACATTTTGTAAATGGCTATAAATATCTATTTTAGTGGATGCATATATTCGTTTTCTTTTTCCTGTGATCTAATATATTTCTTTTTTAATTTATATTCATTAATTTTAATTAAAACTCCAACTTTAAGGCGCAACGGCATAATAAATAAAGACAAAAAATATTTGATTAGTGCGCGTATACTAAAAAATATCAAGAAAGCAACCCTAACTTTTTACCGTTGCACGCAAAGATTTTAATCTGCCATACGAGCGCTGCGCTCTCCTCTCCTCCCTTTATATTTCTCTGTTCTGTAAGACTTGATCCCTCTTTCTGCCTTCTCTCTGCGGATTCGCTCTGCTCTGCTCTCTCTCTCTCTCTCTCTCTCTCGCTCTCTCTCTCTCTGTGCTCTCAAGAAAGAAACCTGTGGTTCGGCTCTGCTCTGCTCTGCTCTCTCTCTCTCTCGCTCTCTCTGTGCTCTCAAGAAAGAAACCTGTCGTTCAAGAAAGACGGTGCGCCTGTTCTCTCTGATCATGTGGGAAGCAATGCCGTTCTCCCCCTCGCCGTGGGCACCGGCCGATCCCACTGTCGACCCAGAGCGCCAAGATAAGCTCCTCTGCTTGATGCAGTCGGAGATTTTTCGCCTGGAGAGCTCTACTTTCTACCGCAGGTTTCTCCTCCGGCTGCGGAATCCTCGGGTCCAAGAATACCTCGATGGGGCGTTGGGCGGCTCGTCGGCGTTCGACATGGTCATCTACGGCGTGGGAAGCTTCGAATCCTCCGAAAAGTCGCGGCTCCAGCTGGCACTTGCCATCCTCCTCCGCTGGGAGCTCAACCCTAAGAGCGCCGAGTTGTTCGACCCGGTGCTTTCCGGCACGGAGTGCGCGGTGGCTGCGGCGCTGGGCTTCACGGTGGCGACGGTGAACGAGCACGGCCGTAGGGAGGTGCAGGCTGTGCCGACGCTGTTCTACATGCCGCACTGCAGCGTCCAGCTCTACGACGCGCTGATGCAAACCAACTGGGACGGGGGGCTGAGGCGCATGGTGGTGCTCGGCAACAGTTTTGCGGACTACGAGTGCGACGCTGTGAAGCGCGGCTGTCGTGGCATCCAAAAGTTTGGAACTCATGTCCTCCGGACGCGATCCAGCGGTTTTGTCCGGGAGCTCGACATCGCGGCCAAGAAGAAGCCTTGCACTCGCACTCGCACTCGCAGTCAGCAGGGGGAGGTGGTCGAAGACGAAGATGAAGATTCCGCCATTTCTGATGCTTTCGTCTTGACCAGTTGGCACTTTTTTCCTTGTTAAATTAGTTAGTTAGTTAGTTCATTAATTACTTTATTTTTACGTCTGTAGTTACAGAGGAGGCTCGAAGGCCTCCTGACATTTTCTTTCTTGTTTGTAGATTAGAAATTACTTCAAAAGCTTGAAAGTTTTTTGTTGTATATATACATCATACATATACAAGATTTAGTGGAAGTATATATAATTCTAATAAAAGTTTGTTTACCCTTAATAATTGTCTCATCGATCTCATCTCGTTGCTACATTAGTGCTACAGGATGGAAATTTTTTAGATAAAATTTTAAGTATATCTGATTTCTATATTACTAAGTATATCTGATTTTTCTTATTTTTTCTGCTTCATGGACAAAATTTTACCCAAGGCATTAATTTGGTTGGAAGATTTGACGTTTTTAGATAAAAATGCAACTTTTTTGCTTCTAGATCAATCAAAACATATTTCAGCATATACGATGGTTCTTAGTTGCCTTTTTCAGCTTATTTCATGCAACTGGTATTTATTTTTTTCTTATTCCGTTGATGAAATTGGTTAAAAGGGTGTGGTTAAAGATTCTTGATTTAAGATGTGTTCTTTATTGCCTGGGACTGGGGCCTTACTCCACAAGCATTGAGAAGGCCGAGAAGGAAATTAAGGAGCTTGCGAAGAAGGTGAATGGCTTATGTGGTAAGTGTATTTATAGACTCGAGACATTTGAGAAATTGTGTCAACTCTCTCGGTACCTTAAATAGGAATTTTAGATACCAAGGATGGCTCCTGGCTTCTGCTGGCTGTAGCTGTTACATGTCTGCTTCCACTCTTCCAGAGTCCTAGAAACTGTTACAGTAGCAGTTTTAGTATTGCTTAATACTATTTTTTTTAATTAAGACCTTAAGATAATATTTGCAAGCAATTTAGACATTGACATTTCTTTTCCTATTTCTTGCATTGGTGGTAGGTCAATGTTAGAACTTGGACCTAATATATAAATCTCTAGTATTGGTCAGTTAAATTGAGGTTCTTCTTTCCTGAATGGTTTTACCTGACTTGTTGACTTATGTATGTAGTGCCTTTTTTCTGTTGATGCTTATAAAAATTTCATTTTTAAGGATCTTGTGTATTGTTTACTACTCATGTGCTAGTAATGTCAAGTACAATTTCAATTCTTATGATGCTGAATTTTTTGATAATATTATTTCATCTACAATCAGGAATTAAGGAGTGTGGATGACAACCACAACTCTGGGGGTCATCCTTTTTCTCCTAAAAAAAAAGAGGAATTAAGGAGTCAGATACTGGTCTAGCTGCGCCAAGCCAATGGGATTTAGTATCTGATAAACAAATGATGCAGGAAGAGCAACCTCTTCAGGTAGATGTTTTTGGATGTTTTTTGTTCTTTCTTTTTTTTTCTCACCTTGTGCCTGTTAGATTAGATTCTATATATTTTTTCAATGATTGCTACTTTTTTGCAGGTAGCAAGATGTACAAAGATTATCCATCCAAATACAGAGGATGTTAAATATGTGATAAATGTTAAGCAAATAGCCAAGGTACATTTTCTTGCTTTCTGATTTATTTCATTTAGTAACCAAATCGATTCTAAAAGTAGCTTCTGTAATTGCAGTTTGTTGTTGGGTTGGGTGACAAAGTCTCCCCAACTGACATTGAAGAAGGAATGCGTGTGGGGTAAGGTTTAGTACCTTAAGACTGTTGTCTCATTGTGAATTCTTTGGATAAATCTCTGTTGGATATTTAGTTATTCGAATACTTACTATGCTCATTTTTTAAATTGGATACTTATGGACCACTTAGAGACTTAGTAAGGATGGGGGAATAACATGAATACTGAGTAGTTATGCAACCAGCTTTCCAGCATTTCTATTATGCATCACAGGATAATTTTTGGATTGGTCCTTTTTCATCAAAGTTTGTCTTTGAATTCTATAAATCAATTTAAGAGCAATGGTTGAAACATTTTTAAGATGCGTGAAGTGCACTTGATTTGTGGCATGTTAAGCAAGAAATAAAGTTTTCTTATTTTTTGTATAACGTGAAGTGCACTTGATTTGTGACATGTTCATTAATGCTTCCATATATATATATATAATGCTCATGTTCGACTATATATATATATATATATATATATATATAATGCTTCCAAATTAAATGTGCACTATTTCACTACCAGGTAAATTATACCAAATTTTCTCCAACTTCACTTTGTAACACAAATGCCCTTCATCTTTTAACGCATTTCACCCGATGCCCTTTTTACTTGGGAGAGCCGGTTTTCCGATTTTTCATCGACGTAGCGTCCACGTGGCCATCTCCTCTCTCCTCCACATTAATAGTCATCCGACGTGGCATGCTCCGACGTGACACATAAAATTACACCAATGCCCTCCAACTTTAAGGATTGCTCAGCGATACCCTCGCTCTTCACTTTGTAATTCAAATGACCTTCATCTTTTAATATATTTCACCTGATGCCCTCTTTACATGGGACAGTCGATTTTTCGATTTTTTATCGACGTAGCGTCCACGTGGTCATCTCATTTCTCCTCCATGCAAATAGCCGTCTAATATAGCATGCTCCGACATGGCACCACATATTAAACCATCCTACTTACCGTAAGTTGACCCACTCACTATTAAATTATTTTCTTTTTTTTTCTTTTTCGTCGTTCGCACAAAACCTCCTTCGCCGTTCGCACTCCTTCGTCGTTCGCTTTTCTTCGTCATTCGCCTCCTTCATCGTTCATTTTTCGCGTTCGTCGGTGTCATCTTTGCCCAAATTAGTGTAATTTTATGTGCATTTGGTGAGAAAACTTTAAAGTTGAAGGACATTTGGTATAATTTTATGTGCCACATCGGACGAATATTGTGTGGAGGAGAGAGGAGATGACACGCGGACGTCACGTCGACAAAAAATCAAAAAATCAACTGTCCTAGGTAAAGAGGGCATCACGTGAAATGTACTCTAACTTTAAAATTTGCTCACAAAATACACATAAAATTATACCAATTTGGGCAAAGACAACGTCGACGAACGCGAAAAATGAACGATGAAGGAGACGAACGATGAAAGAGAGCGAACGGCAAAGGAGAGCGAACGGCGAAGGAGAGCGAACGGCAAAGGAGAGCGAACGGCGAAGGAGTGCGAACGACGAAGGAGGTTTCATGCAAATGACAATAAAAAGGAAAATAAGAAAATAATTTAACAGTGAGTGGGTCAACTTACGACAAGTAGGATGGTTTAATATGTGGTGCCATGTCGGAGCGTGTTACATTAGACGACTATTTGCATGGAGGAGAAATGAGATGACCACGTGGACGCAACGTCGATAAAAAATCAGAAAATCATGTAAAGAGGGCATCAGGTGAAATGTATTAAAAGATGAAGGGCATTTGTGTTACAAAGTGAAGTTGGAGGGTATCGCTGAGCAATCCTTAAAGTTGGAGGGCATTGGTGCAATTTTATGTGCCACGTCGGAGCATGCCACGTCGGATGACTATTTACGTGGAGGATAGAGGAGATGGCCACGTGGACGCCACATCGACGAAAAATTGGAAAACCGGCTATCCCAGGTAAAGAGGGCATCGGGTGAAACGCGTTAAAAGATGAAGGGCATTTGTGTTACAAAGTGAAGTTGGAGGGTATCGTTGAGCAAACCTTAAAGTTGGAGGGCATTTGATGTAATTTATCCTTTAGTTATTCGAATACTTACTATGCTCATTTTTTTAAATTGGATACTTATGGACCACTTAGAGACTTAGTAAGGATGGGGGAATAACATGAATACTGAGTAGTTATGCAACCAGCTTTCCAGCATTTCTATTATGCATCACAGGATAATTTTTGGATTGGTCCTTTTTCATCAAAGTTTGTCTTTGAATTCTATAAATCAATTTAAGAGCAATGGTTGAAACATTTTTAAGATGCATGAACTGCACTTGATTTGTGATTTGTGGCATGTTAAGCAAGAAATAAAGTTGTCTTATTATTTTTTGTATAACCATATTGACTAAGGCAATAAAGCTATGTTGATGCATACTTCTTTATTTTAGATGAAAATTTATGTCAGTATTTTGTCTACAATAGATACCAACGCTGTGGCAAAACACCTAAAATCACCGTACTGAAATTTTCTGCATAGAGATATTCCAATAGGGCTATCTTCAATAGATTATTAACATGCATTTTATTTAAGGTGATTCAATAAAAAAGAGAACTTTTTTAATGTGTAGTTTTTGGTCTTTCTTGCTATCTTTTCCAAAATAATAATAAATGAAAAAATATAATTGGATTAATGATATAGTAAATTTCTCTCAAAAAAATGAGAAAGTAAATAAAAAGTTGATAGCTGGATATAATGAAAACTTGTGGAGTTCAGGCGAGCTATGCTAATATTTCCTTATTTTTTTATGTGCCAAACTAAGCCATAATTCAGACTAGACATGTTGAGTGTATGCTCTTTTATCTACAACAACAACAACAAAGCCTTATCCCACTAGCTCTTTTATCTATTTTCATATTTTTTTTTCTGGGATTGTTGCCATTGAATTTCAATGGCAACTTATGATGAAAGAAGCATACAATTAAAGTAATAGACAAAATTAACCGAAAAGATAAATATATTATTACATAAGTTTGTTTTTTGTATCAGTACTCCATAAAGATTACATAAGTTAGTTTTTTTGTATCATTACTCCATAAAGAACAGTAGAGCCTTCTTTCAGGAGATGTTACATAGTCAACTAATTTCTACTTTTATCTTATCCATTTTATTCTAGTTTGACTGAAATTACTTTGGGCTAAACTCTTTATAAAAAAAACTTTGACTGAAATTACTTTGACTGAAATATGCAGAGTTGACAGGAACAAATATCAAATCCAGATTCCTCTACCCCCAAAGATTGATCCTAGTGTTACAATGGTGACAGTCGAGGAGAAACCTGATGTTACATATAATGATGTTGGTGGATGCAAGGAGCAGATAGAGAAGATGCGAGAAGTTAGTATGATATTGTCTTAGCTTTCTAATGTCCCAGTCTCTTTTAACCAATTAATCTATAATAATAGGAAGTGGATGATGACAGGAATGTATTAGTTCTACTCCATCTAAGAGGTTTTGTTACATTCTTCTGCCCATAATATCTTCAGGTTGTAGAGCTTCCCATGCTTCATCCAGAGAAGTTTGTCACACTTGGAATTGACCCTCCCAAAGGTGTCCTCTGTTATGGTCCTCCAGGGACTAGCAAGACAGTACTTGCTAGGGCAGTTGCTAAGAGGAATGCTTGCTTTATTCGTGTTATTGGAAGTGAACTTGTTCAGAAGTATGTTGGAGAAGGAGCTCGGATGGTTCGCGAACTTTTTCAGGTTCTAAAATCTACGCTGGATAATAATATGCCTCTAGTCGTGCCTTTTTCTTTTGTTTTGTGAATTTTGACATATTCTATAAAATTTTTCTTGGTGTAGATGGCTCGTTCGAAAAAGGCTTACATCGTCTTCTTCGATGAAGTTGATGCAATTGGTGGTGCTCATTTTGATGGAGTTGGTAGTGACAATGAAGTTCAGCGTACTATGCTTGAAATTGTTAATCAACTTGATGGTTTTGATGCAAGAGGCAACATTAAAGTTCTAATGGCTACAAACAGGTATACATGTTTACTTTTGTATTACACTGAGGGGATTTCATCTGTGATCTTCCACTTTTGATCACCTAAGAATCCAAGTGTTGTAGTTGTATTACACAGATATCCAAGATCCACACTGGGACAATGAATTGTGAAAGGGACATCCGATTTGAGCTGCTTGCACGCCTCTGCCCTGATTCCACTGGTAAGTAGTTACTTTTCAGTTGCATGTTGGCTCTCTGTGTAAAAGTAATATGGCTGGATCAGCAAGCTTGGCAAAATTTTACAATGTCTCTGGCTGGTTAAGGTTGCCAAATTGAACAAATCTTTCGTTCCTGTGCTCCATTTTCAATGAGGTTCCTTGGTTCTTTTGTGCAGGGGCTGACATTAGGAGTGTCTGCACTGAAGCTGCTGGGATGTACGCCATCCGAGCGCGAAGAAAGACGGTTACAGAGAAGGATTTCCTTGATGCGGTCATCAAAGGCTACCAGAAATTTAGCAGATTGAATTATTTATGATTGAGAGATTTCTAATTTTAAATAAATATATAGGCGCTATTCACATTGTACTTTGAGAATATCATTTATGATATTATTTTGATTAAGTTTACATGTGAAAATAACCTACGAGAACTAAGGTGCATGTGTAGCAAGTCATCAAAATATACTTCCAATGATTATAACTAGTAGATAATGATCAGCGAATGAAGATTAAGTTTATGGGTTCAAATTAATAAACAAGTGTTTGATTGGTTTAATGATTGAAATAACATAAATTATCATAGAATATTTAGTTATGAATATTATACGAAAAGTAGATTTTCATTTGCATTGTGGATAAAACATTTTCTGATTTCTTGTTACCCTATATTTATGTTAAAAAACACTCTATTCATTTTGCAACTATTTAATAATTGTTCAAATAATAAGTAAATTAAATATAACATTATAGCCAATATTTTCAATGCAAAACTAATTAAAAATTTTATTTAACACATCTAACCTTATGAATAATGTAATATATATATGTAGTGGATGCGATTCAACAAGGACAAATTTGAAAAAAAAAATTTGCCCTCTATATCTACCTTCAAAATATAATAAAACCAACCGATTGAAGGGGTCTAATTAGTAATATTCATTTAACAACTATTTTATTAAATGTACTATTTTAAACACTACTTTTGTACTTGCAAAACACAATCTAAATCAAGCCATGTGCATGCACACTGCATGTACACATCTCTCTCTCTCTATCTCTCTCTCTGTTGGCGCTCTGTTTTTACACTAGGACTCGTACATGGTTTTCTTCTTCTTAGGATTAATTTCTGTTTTACTGCAGGAAAAGAGACAATCAAACGCCATGTCAATCCATGAATTCCCGCAGCTCTACCAAGAGTTCCTCAGTCCAGGGCAGAATGACCGGCAGAGCTTCCCTTAACCTTCGTCGCCGGTGCCGCGGGACGATGAGGCGAGGAGGTTCTCCTCACAATCCAGTTTGGATGCTGCTATTACTATGAAGCGGTGAGCTTCTTTAATTCTGCATGCTGTTTGTGGTTATCTTCATTGTTGCAACGGCATCGTCATTTTCTTTTCCCTTTCTTCCCCAGAGTAAGAAGAGAGGAGTACGTTGATCCGTTCCAGCAGCTGCGGACGACCACCATCATGATTTCTTTGAGACCATTCTGCGCAGTTTTTTTATTCATCAGGATGCAGCATATTATTTGGAAGAAGAGAGCTCAATGGTATTAAGATTTAATGTGGTCTTATTCAAGATCTGCTTCTTAGTTTACTTCGATGCATTATCTATCTATAGCTGGATGGTGCGGGGAGCTGTTTCTTAACAGTTTCTTGTTAATGGAGGATGACAAAATGTTAAAAAGTGAAGGGGGGCGAACAAAAGCAACTGAGTTGGAATCCTCATCCAAATCTAACATCCCGAACAGGTGGAAAGGTGGCCGCATGGCATCAGCACCAGCACCCACAGCCATCATCTTAATGCCAAAAGCCAACTATACACTCTCATACCACATGCCTCTCTCTCTCTCTCTCTCTCTCTCTCTCTCTCTCTCTCTCTCTCTCTCTCTCTCTCTCTCTCTCTCTCTCTATAAATGCATACCATCTCCAGTCCAAATATTGAAACGCAACACAAGCATTTTCTTTTAATAGTCAGAAAGAGAGGCGTTCAGCGTTCTAGTCCCATGCATCGAAGAAGTATGTTGTCGCCTACCTCAGATTCGTACGTCTCTTACAGCTATAGCCATGACCATGCAGAAGCGTCAAGCACTGAGAGGCCCACGGCCGGCGCCGCCGCGCTGTCCCTGACGGCGACGGGTGGCGTCATGATCGCAGCGACTCTTGTCTTCTTCGCGCTCTTCGTGCTCCTCCTCTGCCTCTGTCTGCGGAGGAAGCAGTGTTGGGGCGCGATTCCGGCGTTCGGCCGCGGTGGCCCAGTCGCCGGCCCCGCCGAACCGGCCGCGCCCGTCAGCAAAGGGCTCGATGCTTCCGCCGTCAAGGCGCTGCCTTCTTTCGTGTTCTGGTCGGCGGGGAGCACCGAGAAGGCAACACCCTTCGAGTGCTCGGTCTGCTTAGGGGAGCTCGCCGACGGCGAGGCCGCACTGCGGCTGCCGAGGTGCCGCCACGGTTTCCATCTGGAGTGCATCGAAGCGTGGCTCCGCTCTCACACCAGTTGCCCTCTCTGCCGCAGCCCCGTGGTCCCCGGTCCTCCAGAGCCCCCCAACGTTGGCGCTGAACCCCTCGGAGCTCAGTTTCCGGCGGCTCTTCCCAGGAATGGGAGGGCTTCAGGGTCGCAGGAAGACTCCGTGCTGCTGATTGAGCTGCCAACGCCGGCTTTGCCTTTGTCGTCGCCGGGGTTGAGCTCACTGCGATGGCTATTGATGCTCGGAGGCAGGGGAGTTGGTTCTCCTCGCCGTTCCGCAGAGTTGGACGTCGAACAAGGAGTAGGAGATCCTAAAACTCCTGCCACATGAGAGAGAGAGAGAGAGAGCAACAGAATGCATGCATCTGTTCATCTCCCTTGTGTGCAGGGAGGTCAACAGAACAAGCAACAATTAGAACTTGTACAGAGGAAACTTTTTATGTCCATCATTTGTTCTTCAAATTTTTTTGTTCCATTTTTTGGGATTCATCCAGAAATATTCTCCCATTCCAAACTATTTATATTTCATTTCAAAATTATTATATATTAGTACATAATTCAATAATTTTAATCAATTTGAATTCTCTATCCATTGACATTTATAACCAGAATTACAGTACTACATAAGTTTGGATGTCCACATGAAAAAGCTTTGGATTTAATTTTGGAGACTTTTAAAATCTTTTGTCTTTAGTTTATCATTTTTCATGTCATGCTGATTGGTGATAACAACAGAACAGGATTGTTTTATTTTTTCATTGAAGTTTAACTAATTATACAGCAATGACTCCCAAAAATCATAGTGTTCATGACTATATGAGCCCTCTTAAAACCTTTATTGTCTTCATTTATAAATTATTCTTTTTTTTTATAGCCAGACCTATGGAAGCAGCGACGAACCCGCACGACGCTACTAAACGCATTGGCCATAAGTTGAAAAGTCAGTCCACCATCGAGCTCAACTAATTCAGTAAGATCATTTCGAGTCATATATCTAATGATCGTAAGTGAGGCTCTTAATAATTTTTTTTTACATTCACATAAATTAAAACTCGAGTGCTTGTTTAAACAAGAAAGTGCAGCTTACTACTCCACTCTAATTTTTGTCGATATTTATAAATTATTCTTACTTAACGTGCAGCGCCCTTAACAAAACTGTTAATTAATTTAATTACAAAAAAAATTGATCACCGTCATAAATAAGCTATACTGCTGCACTTTTTTTTGTGTGTTTTTTGTCTTGTGTATTAGCAACTTTTAGTAATTTGAGGTTCTAAGTTTATTTCGCAATTTTGCATTTAGCATTATAATCCTCTCTTATAAGATTGGAACTTAAAATATTAAAAGTTTTAAGAACAAAAATGATGACGTACGAATTCACATTAATATATATGAGAATTAACATTAGAAAAAGATTCATAATATACTTTCCTTTTTTTTCTTTTAGTTCCTTACGGCTGCATTTGACAACCGGGAACATATGAAATGTATGTTCTGTCAAACGCAGCTACGTAAATGTTTCCGTCACATGATTTCGGCAAGAACATTTATTTTTTTTTCAATTTTACGTCATTTCAGCCGTCCTTTTTTTACTTTTTTTTTCAAATTCCATTTATGTTTTAATTGTTTTATAATATTTGGATTATATAATTTAGAATATATTAATACATTATTACAGATATTATAAAATAATTTATTAAATATTAATAATTAAAAAATATAAAATAATTATTTCTAATAATTAATAAAAAATTTAATAGTTAAACTATTCAATTATTTTTTAAAAAAAAAACATTATATTTGGATTTTAAAATGTACATAAATTATACTATTAATAATATTTAAAATGTATTATAAAAATAAATAAAATTAATATTAAAAATATAACAATTTACGTAAATTATAATATTAATAATATATTATTATTTACTATAATTTTATACCTCATAAAATAATAAATTATATTCTTAATTCTTACTTTTTATCCAAACACTCACTAAAACTTTTCAATCGTATCAACTTTTTAAATCTCCATCATTACACTTTTTCATTCAAACATCAATCCAAACTTTTCTATCACATCAATTAGTTCTCGACAATAAATGTTCCAAAATATTCCGGTGCCAAACGCAGCCTACAAGAACAATCATGATCGAGATTTTTTTTTATATACATAAACTTTAGTTCGTAGGTTGGTGGTTCTCATCATTATTTTTTTATCATACTTTTCTATCAATTAATTTAACACAAACTTTAGATCGAAGGTTGGTAGTTCTCATCATGATCTTTTTATCATTCTTTTCTATCAATTAATTTAACAGCAGTGGGCAATGCTTTCATTTTATCTTTCCTGACATTAGATATGACATTGAGTTTCCTTTTAATTAAAAAAAAAACAAAAATCCTCTGACATAATTGAGCACTGCAACAAGCTCCAAAATGCATAATCCAACTACTGGGCCATCTAATAATCTTTCTTGCCTTCCTTTCAGATTTCTAGTCTTCAAGTTGTAATCATTTTGGCTCAAAATGTCTATCACAAAAGTGAGGGATTTGATTTCTTGTGGGGGGGTCATAGCCTCTTCCAAAAGTTAACTCCCAAGAAATAAATTGGAGGGGCATTGGAAGATGTCACACAAAGTGGCTACATGGACCTAATTTAATATATGTAAACCAAAATAGCTGAGTGAGGCCATATTTATCATGCAGATATGTGCTGCAGAGGCAGCAGTGATAAAGATGAAATGGGTGTCCTCATCACTTGCACACATCCTGCAAATGAAGTAGTGAACCCCTCAAAGGATTGATTCCAACAAAAGATCCTCCCTAAGCCCCCCATTTTTGTCGCCTAGCCTTTGATAGAAGCCACCACCAACAAAGTGGCAATCAACACTAACCTTAAAAAAGAAAGATAAAAATAAATAAAGTACAAAGTACAAAGTGGTCATGCACCACACTACACTACAAAGTGGCCACCTTAATTAAAACCTACCAAGAATCTATGGAGTAGAGAGCATAACTTTTGTTTAACTAGATGTTCAATGGCTACTAAATCCTAAGTTCCAATCCTTAACTTGCTTACAAATTAACAGAGCTAACTACCATTGGAACAATATAGAGTTGCATTTTATCATGACTTGAAGCTCAAGTATCCTGCTCTAGCTATGTGACATGTTCAGTTATTGAATATTCATTTTTCATTATTTCTGGTAGTTTCAAATGGATCTTATTGGAACTATTCCATTGGAAGGTGTACCTTGAATCAAAATAAGAAGAATTTAAATAGAGGGTTATGCTCTAATAGCCATGGACATTGATGGTTAGATAAAATATTGTGCCGAAAATGAAATGTTCATAACTAGAATTAAGGTCAAAAGTACTTGATCAATACATACATGAAGGTGAAACCATATCATGGTACAGTAGCCAAAACTATGAAAAGAGCAGCAAACTACACCCAGTTCATAGATTGTATAATGTACTTTCAGAAAGTAAACATCTCAGAACTCTTAAATCCTTAATGCTCAATGAATCGCACTTAGTGTGAGATCCTCCGAAATGGCTCATGCTCTAAAACTAAAAGTTTCTTGTGCTGAGAAGTCCATGCATAATTGTCTGTCATAAGGTAAATTGGCCCAAAGGTCTTGACACCTACAGGGAGGTTGTGCTGGTTTGGGCACATGTGAGGCACCTCCAACTCCACAGCTCTTGTGGGGGTGCAGGAGAGGACCAGAAGACGTGCGAAATTTCTGGTGGATAGCAGCCAAACTGCTGCCATTTCCAAGTAGTGGTCCTGATACTACTCTCTGCTTTGCAGTGGTGTTGCTGTAGCACCCTCCTGATTGATGGAAAAATTTGAGAACACGAAAAAAATCGCAGAGAGATTGCAAGAAAAATAAAGAAGACACACGAATTTATTTAGGTTCATCCCTGAGATTAATGTTACGTTCTGCAAATAGTTTCAACTATATCATTTAGGTTTATAGCCGCCATGCAGATTACATCTGAAAATAGACTATAAATAAGTCTCTCCAAACTGAGTTTAAAATCCAAATAAAACAGAGAAAAAATCTAATCCGAACCACACGAACCGACTAAACAAAAGTCCAAACCCGTCTAGATTTCGAGGACGCAGCCCCTGAACCCCCGTCCGCTCACCGATGAGCGGGACCGCCGTCGGGGGGCGGGCCCCCCCAACCCTCTCTTTCGTTCATACGTCAGTAGCACAAGTAACTGGATAATACTCATATTCTCCTAAACTCACGTGGACGAACCCGGTGTGAGAAACAAGAGGCTCTGAAGTATTTACCAACTCCAACATTCTCCCATTTGGTGAATACTTTACACCAATGAGAACCATGCTAGCAACATTCTTCTTCAATCCGACAGCAGTAGAGCACCATTCGAACTTTGCACCTATAACAGCTTTAGTCAGAAAATCAGAACTGTTCTTTGTTGTATCAACCTTTTCAAGCTGAACCTCTTTCTTTTCCACCTTTTTCCGGATGAAATGATATTGGATGTCAGTATGCTTTGTGCGTGAGTGAAATGCAGGATTCTTAGCTAACTGAATAGCACCTTGATTATCACATCTCACCTCCATGGCACCTTGCTCAAATCCGAGCTCCAAGCACAACCGCCGTAGCCATATGGCCTCTTTTGCAGCATGAGTAAGAGCCATATATTCAGCTTCTGTAGAAGAAAGTGCTACCACGCTCTGTCTCTTGCTCATCCAATTCAGTGCAGCTCCAAATAATGTAATAACATATCCACTAGTGAACCGTCTACTATCAATGTCTCCACCCCAATCAGCATCTACATGGCCTATAATATCAAAGCCTCTTTCCTTTTCCCATACCTCCAAACCACAACAAAAAATCTGAAGTTCCACGAAGGTACTTGAAAACACTCTTGATAGCATTCTAGTATTTCCTGCCGGGGTTAGACATATACCGGCTTAAGACTCCCACTGCTTGGGCTATATCTGGACGTGTGCAAACCATGGCATACATCAAGCTGCCCACTGTACTTGCATATGGCACACGATCCATCTCGTCGGCTTCTTCATCAATCTTCGAGCATTGCTCTGCAGAAAGTTTGGTTCCTAAAGACATAGGAGTACCCACTGGCTTGCAGCCCGATATGTTAAATTTTTTCAACACTTCTTTTATGTACTTCTCCTGTCCTAGCCACAACTTTCGCTTCTGACGATCCCTTCTAATCTGCATACCCAAAATAAAATTCGTCGGTCCCAAGTCTTTCATCTCAAACTTCTTGGCCAACAAACCCTTCACTGAATTCACCATCTTCATGCTATTTTCAATCAGTAACATGTCATCCACATACAGTGTAAGAATGACAAATTGATCACCAACTCTCTTCACGTAAACACAGTGATCTGAATCTTAATGTACAAATTTGAGTTCGAGCATGTATGTATCAAACTTCTGGTACCACATCCTTGATGACTGCTTCAACCCATACAAAGACTTCTTCAATTTGCACACTAGCTTCTATTTACCTTGAACTTCAAAACCTTCTGGTTGCCTCATATATATCTCTTCCTCCAAATTCTCATGAAGGAATGTCGTCTTCACATTCATCTGCTCTACTTCAAGATTATATGCTGCTGCCAGAGATAGAACAAATCTGATTGAAGTCATTTTCATCACGGAAGAAAAAATCTCATTATAGTTAACTCCCTCAATCTGAGAGTACCCTTTAACTACTAGCCTCGTCTTGTACTTCTCTACAGATCCATCCGGTTTCAGTTTTCGCTTGAACACCCATTTGCATCCAATTGCCTTTCTATTAGAAAGGCAATTTACACAAGCTCCATGTTTCATTCTTATCCAATGACTGCATCTCATCTGCCATAGCAAGCTCCCACTGATTTGCATCATCCATATACCTTGCATATTTTACAGAACTAGGTTCTTCTCCAATGATGCTCAAAGCATGAAATGAACTCAGAGCACTAAGAGAGTATCTAAGAGGTGCTCTTCTTACTCGTGTTGATCTCTTGAGAATTGGTATGATACCAACATCTAGGTCTTCATCTGAATCTATATCTTCAACTTTATTAACCGAGTCATCTTGATCAGATTCTGAAACAGACTCAATTGAAGTATCTTGTGCAACCACTTCTGTAGCATCAGAATCATAATCTTCTTCAAACACTACAGTTTTCTTGGGTTCATTATTTTCCTGAGCCTCAACTTGGGATCGTGTTTCACGAAAAATAACATCCATACTTTATACGATAGTCATTGTCATTGGATTCAACAGTTTATAGCCCTTGACCCTTTCTTTGTATCCGACAAATATGTTCTTCTCAGACTTACTGTCAAGCTTATCCCGCTTTTTCTTGAGTATATGAACACATGCGTCACATCCGAATACCCGAACATGAGACAAATTCGGCTTCTTCACGAACATTGCCTCATAAGGCGTCCGATCCTTCACTGATGTGGTCGATGAGTGGTTCTTCAAGTAGTTTGCTGTGGCTACAGCTTCTGCCCAGAATTCTTGCCTCAATTGAGCCCAACTCAGCATACATCTGGCATTCTCTATGAGTGACTGATTTAACCTTTCAGCTACTCCATTCTGCTCAAGTGTATATGGAGTTGTCTTCTGTCTTGCAATACCATTGTACACGCAGAACTGCTCAAACTTATCTGAACAGAATTCACCTCCATTATCTGTACGAAGGATCTTGATCTTGCTGCTCAGTTGGTTTTCCATCAAAACTTTAAATTCTCGAAACTTATCGAATACATCTGACTTATTTTTGATAAAATAAATCCAACTGTATCTCAAAAAATCATTTATAAAAGAGACATAGTACCTGGACACTCCAATAGATGGAGTCAGAGTTGGTCCAAAGACATCACTATGGATCAGATCGAAAATCTTGGTTGCTCTTGAACCTGTGTGTTGAAAGCTGACTCGGTTCTATTTTTCATGGAGGCAATGTTCACAGAACCCGAAGCCTACAGAACAATCCGGAACTCCTTCTACCATCTGACTTGATGCTATGGTGGAGAGTCCTTTTTCACTGATATGGCATAATCTCCGATGTCACAACATAGATTTGCTGTCTTCATCTTCTTTGGCCTCTTCAGAAATAAATCCGCAGCCCACATATATTGTCTCTCCGAGGAACTTGTACAATGTGCTATAGCGAACCCCTCGTGCAATCACAATCGACCCTCCGATCATCTTGCACGAATTCTTGTCGCAACTGAATACAACACTCGAGTCAGCCATTGTACCAACTGGTAATAAACTCATGCTCATAAGTGATATATGCATCACATTTGGTAGAGTCTTCACCGAGCCATCATTCATCCTCAACTTCACCCTGCCACGTCCAACAATTTGAACCGCTGACATCCCCACCATTATACTCCTCATATTCACGGAACCAGTGTCTATGAGGCATCATGTGGTACGAAGCACCAGTGTCGATGAGCCAGACATCCTTATCTGACTGTGCCGTACATGCAGAATCCAGATACATATCCCCTACCTCAGCCTCATTTTTGTCCGAGGTTGATTTAACTTATGTCTTATGAATCGACTTGTTTTTGCAATCTCGCTTCATATGGCCCCACTCTTGACGTCTCCAGCATTGCTTCTTATCTTTACTCTTCGAACGCCCACGAGATTTGGATCTCCCTCTCTGATTTTGATTTCTTTCTGGTTGCTTTCCTCTGGCCGCCAGCGTCTCTTTACCATAATTTGTCGATCCCTTTCTCCGTATTTCTCTGATAACAAGGCAGCACATACACTTTCATACGAAAGTTCTTTATCCTCGCCACCAATCACGACAATCAGATTATCACATGAATCCGACAGCGAACAGAGTAATGTTATTGCCTTATCATCATCTTGAAACTTAACACCGATTGATACAAGTTAATTGATCACCGTATTAAAGTTATAAAGATGAATAGAAAATGAGTCACCCTCATGCATCCGAAGATTGTACAGTTTCTTTCTCAGAAATAACTTATTAACCAGCGACTTATTTTGATATAGGGATTCCAACTTCCTCCACAGATCTCTGGCTGTAGGTTCGCTCATCACATTCGTAAGAATTGAATCCGCGAGACAAAGCCGTATCAAACCCTTCGCCTTTCTATCAATCCGATCCCACTCTTCGATCGCCTTTGGATCTGCCTGACTGGAGGAAGCCTCATCCGTGACCTTCGCCGCGTCCATGCCTGGCCTCTCCTTCTCGATTGCCATCCAAAAATCTCGATCATAGAGAAGATCCTCCATCTTCATCTTTCAGAGATCAAACCATGTTCCATCAAATTTTTCTATCTCAATTCGCGATCCTCCTGACATCTCGAATAAACTCTAATTTATCGAACAACCTGTGCTCTGATACCAATTGATAGAAAAATTCGAGAACAGGAAGAGAAGATCGCAGAGAGATTGCAAGAAAAATAGAAGAGACACACGAATTTATCCAGGTTCACTCTTGAGATTAGGACTACGTCCTGCAAAGAGGTTCCATTATATCGTTTAGGTTTACAGCCGCTATGCAAATTACATCTGAAAATAGGCTATAAATAAGCCTCTCCAAACCGAATTTAAAACACAAACAAATCAGAGAAAAAACTTAATCCGAACCACACGGCCGGCTAAACAAAAGTCCAAACCTGTCTAGATTTCGGGACCGCCGTCGGGGGGCGGGCTCCCCCGAACCCTCCTTTTCGTTCGTACGCCAGCAGCACAGGTAATTGAATAATACTCAGATTCCCCTAAACTCACGTGGACGAATCCGATGTGAAAAACAAGGACCTGAAGTATTCACCAACTCCAACGTTGATTTGGCTTTGGTTGCTTCTTAATTTCTCTGTCCCCTTCGTCTTCTCGTGTAACTTGAACCAGAATGATGACACTGCTCTTCTCCATGACTTCTTGTTCTTTATTGTGCCTTCTCTGTCCTCCTTCCGATCACAAGAGCTGAAATGTGACCGCGAGAATGCTGCATCATTTTCATGCATCCTTGCTTCTTCCAGGAACTGTTCAGTTTTACAATTGTGAAATAAGAAAAAGGATCGCCTTAGAAGAAGAATTAGATTGTTAACTTCTTAACCTCATCTTCCTACGCCAGTATAAATAACCTCACAAATTAACCAAAATGTTCATAGCTTGTGCTAACACAGACACGTTTCTGATTCTATGACATGTCATCTGAAACCTCCTAGTAATAGCGCTGGAAAAAATACATCACAGGCAAAGATTTGAGGTACTTTCAGCAAAGTTTACGTAATAAAGTTTATTCCTTTTTCTTTGCAGAAAAGCCAAACACTCCTGATCGGTTTCCATGCATGGAAGAAACCATTATCTAATAAGCACCAGAAATCTGAAACTAAGCAAACAAAAGTACCTTGGAAAATTCTTTCTTGGGGTGATGACCAGGCTCATTGCTGCCTCCATCTCCATCTTAATTGCTCAGGCCTCAGGCACACTGACAGAATAAGAAACATTTTTTTTTCTTCCTTTTAACAGGCATCAACTCCCACGGAATCAAGGAAAGCACCAAATGCATGATTGCTCACAAGAAACTTCATAAATGAGCTGTTGGATAAACATGAATCAAAGAGACGATCCCAACTACCATACCAAATATTTTCATGCTATCAACAATCAAGTATCAGAAACTTTACATGAGCATGTGAGGACACCACCTTCCTATCTGAATAGATATAATCAAGAGGATAAAAAGAACAAGGAGGGTACGGCATTCATAACTGGGGACATTGTCTTGCTCTATCTTGAAGTAAACTAAGAGAAAAACAGGAAGAAGATCTTGAACAGCTCCTTTCAGAGAGGTTGAAGCTAATAAGGATTTGCTGGCTGCTGTAAGGAATCATCTGATTGCCTTTTTGGTATACAAGTCAGTTGATTCCTGGAAATTTACATAGTTTTAAGGGAGTAATCGATCGTTGATTCCTTGAATTTTATTTATTTTATATAGGTCGAGAACAAAAGATGATGCATGATGCAGTATATTTTTATTATATTTTATTTTGGTTATATGTCAAACGGCATCAGGTGGCGAGTGGCATGTCGTGGTGGCGAATGTCACGGGTTGGCTTATATATATGTTCACTATTTACTATTTAGTATGAGACTGAAATAAAATTAAGATTTTGATCATATTAACAAATTATAGTACTATGGATTAATTAATGATATTTCATGCTGCAACTTGTGAAATTGATATTGAGAATTTTGAACAAGATTTTACCCCCCATTTCATTATATCAACCAATCCGACTTAACTATGATCTAATAATCCAAGTTACCTCATTAGATGGAGCTGAACAAAATTGAATTTTAGGACTGTGATACCCACGCTGAGATAAAGGATTAGGGATTTTAGGGCATTCTGTAACAACCGACACCAAAAAGAAAAAAAAAGAAATTGAGTTTGATTAAAACAAAACGGACATTTGGATAATTAAAGGATGAATCGTGTGGCAAATAAAGAGGAGGAGAAATTGCACACTGGGTATTAAGAGATAAAATCATCAAACTCACGAACCCTCCTCCCTGTTCTTTTCATTTTGCCATCTTGTGCGTGATCAGAGAAGAAAAATTCGCACATCATTTCCGGGTGCAAGGGTAGCTGAGGTTTCCTCCCCTTGCTGCATTATCTAATTCTCATGCCCCCTCACGCCCTCTCCATCGGATTGTTTGCAGGCGACCAACTCGAGGGAGCACAGAGGGAGAACAGGGGGCACAACCGATAGGATTTCTGATGATCCATAGCAAGGATCAAATGCGAAATAGAGGTGGGTGAATTGAAATAACCTTGCATGACTCTGGAATATATTAGGATACTATCATAGCCGATTATGTTAAGAAAAATAAGTTATGAAGAAGTTACGAAAGTCCCTGTTTTCGCTTGATCTTTGAATTGCTTAATTGATTTCTTGTAGGAAATTGTTTGTTATTGTTGTTATTCTGTTTGGATGATTGTTAGGCTTTAGAAATTAATCAATACTCAAGTTCTGTTTGAGATTTAAGAAATTTCGTGTTGAAATCGATTGGAATCCGTCGTCGTCATGGCCGTGCCACCTTCCTAGCACGCCCGTGCCACCTCAGTCACAGTCGTGTCACACGGTGGGCACGCCCGTGCCATCCCCTGTCAACGCTAAGTAAAAGGTCGGTCGATGTCAGTCGACCGAGCGTCCAACCCATCATGGTCGTGCCACCCTTCTGGCACGCCCGTGCCATGGTCTGATCCTCAGCTCACAGGACCGGTCGACCGACATCTTTGAATCGGTCGACCGCCCTCATACTCCATCATGGCCATGCCCTCTTATGGCATGCGTGTGCCACCCCCTGCAAACTCGACGGTGCCATTCACTTCGGCATGGCCGTGTCATTATGATGTCACGATCGTGCTAAGCTACAAAACAATTCCCTTTTGACTCATTCATCCACATCTTTTAATTTTATTTGATTATTGTTTGCCTTATGTTTAATCATGATTATGACCGATTTCAATGCTTATCCTCACTAAGACCCATCCCTGATTACAACGTGAATCCTTTTACTGATTTACTTCCTATTGATTCTATTGCCTCCATTGTATGAAGAATAGAAAATAACAAATTTCTAAGGTGATTAATAAGTTAAGATGAAAGATGAATAATGGATTATCAGTCTAAATCAAGTGGCTCCCTTGGTCGTGGTTTGATCACCCATTGACCTGCACAAGGCTACATCATTTGCTCGACATTCCCTAAGAATTAAAGACACCTAAAGTCACCCCGATTTCTAAACATGAATCAAGATTAAGACGTATGAACAAGACAAGCAAGTATGAACGTCAAGTTAAGTCACTGATATTCTCATGTCATGATTATCAAGCATGCTATGATTCAAAGTTTACCAAGCATCATTTGACTCTATTGATTTATGATATTTATTTATCTTTTCTATTATGATTTATGATGCTCACATGCCCACTTTTCATTCAAGATAAGTACTCTACTTTACTTCTGATTTCTCTATTCAAGCTATGCATTGTATACTTATATGGTTCTCCACTAGAGTGTAAAGCTTACGAGATGAACTCCTTCCCTGTGTTTGATTTCTACAGGAATAGGTCAGTGGTGGTGTTGAGTAGGTGTGCTGTGACAAATGTCTGGCGACTAGCAAAGCACATGAACCACAAGACTTATTTAGTTTTATTTTTCCTTCTGCATTTATAAACTTATGATGTAGAATCATATGATATTCCTTAGAGATGATGTAGCCACTTTTCTAGAGTTCCACAATTAAAATAATTCTTTTCTTTATTTTTTTTATTTTTATTTCTTTCTTTCGCTGACGTGTCCGAGACATGGTCAAAGGTATAACGTTTGTAGCGTCTCCAGGTTGATCTTTGCCACGTGGCAGGGGTCGATTTGGGGGCGTTACATTTATGGTATCAGAGCCTAAAGTCAGGACTCTCTTGATGTCCAATTGTATAGAATAGTATGATAATGGTTCTTGTGCTATCGCTGAGCAGTCGCCATACTCTCCATCGAAAATCACTGTAAGTTCATGTTTATGATAAGTTATCATTTATTGATGTATGATTTTCTTTTGTCATTAAAGGATAAGCATATCACGACGGTCAGAGCAGATCCAAGAGCAAGTGGTTAGGTCGGCTCAGAATGCTCTTGACGTACCGGAAGGCCCACTCCCCGAGACAGTGGCCAAGCAGGGTCACGGATGTGAACGCGGTCGAGGCCGTACTCCAGGACACGGATGAGGCAGAGGCCACGTTTCTAGAGCACCATTAGAGGAGCATTTTGATGAAATTGCTCCACATAAGGGTAGTTTAGGCAGGAGGCAGTCTGCCGACGTCTAGACACCATAACCAGGGAGCACGACATGAGGCATCTGAAGACACGATCCATGCCTTTCTGAAATTGCATCCGCCACACTATGATGGCAAGGCAGATTTCTTTAAGGCTGAATAGTGGATAGAGACCTTGGAGCGCATTTTCAAATTGATGAGGTGCTCTGATGGACGTAAAGTCATATATGTCACGCACATGCTTACTGACACTACAATCGGGTGGTGGAAGACTATGAGGGCCACCATGTTTAAAGTACAAGAAGAAGAGGACATATCATGGGATGAATTCAAGAAAGCTTTCGAGGCTCGTTACACACCTGAATACGAGTGTATCGGAAAGCAAAAGGAATTCCTGATAATTCTCCCGCAAGTATACGAAGTCAATGTCGTAGTATATAAAATATCGTCCACAGGGAAGAGTTCAAGTATTAGAATTATATGATTCTAATTGATATCTAAACGGTTAGAAAGGGGTGAAGTAATAACAAAAACTAAATAAAAATGAAATGCCGAAATGAGTGCAGGAAATGACAAGAAAGGACGAGAATTGATTATGAGAAATAAATGAGAATAAAAGTTCTCGGGTTTTGAATCCACCTAGGGTATTGATCATAGGGAATTTAGAGATAATAAAATCATTAGTGTCCTACTCAATTTTCAAAAGTCAAGCATCTCCTTTTCAGGCAAACACAATTCTAATTAAAATAACAAACGCCTACTTTCGTGGTCATTTAGATTATTTTAATTGCATTATAAGTCAAGATTCATAAGTAAAATGATTATTCTTATTTCTAAGAAATAATACATTTCATGTCATTCATTTAAACTAATCTTGATGAAATACTTTCGTAATCAGGAAAATCTTCGATCGCTTAACTAGGTGGCCAATCTAATATAAGCATTACATGAAGCATATGAAAGACAAAGAACACATCAGATCCCATAAAAATATTCCCTAAAGATCAACCCTAGGTTTCATCAAACCCGAGAAAAGAAGTTTAGCCACGCATAGAGAAAGAAATCATCATTGAAACGTAAGAGTTCATGAAAAGAAAATAATCTTTAGTCTCAGAAAAGTATAGAAGTGCAGAGAAAGAAAATGTGTTCGTCCCAGCCGTCTTGATCCTCTCTAAAACAAAGTATGGACCCCTATTTTCGTCTACACAAATCCCTTGTATAGTCCCCTCAAATTAGGGTTACAAGAAGGTCCAAAATACTTCAAAAATCAGCCAAATACGGTCGAAGTCGATAAGATACGGCCCGGTCAAATGCGCTACGGTCTGATCGTAATCTCCTCAAGCCGATACGGTTCAAGTCGCTTCAATACGGGTGCCACACCTCCAATACGGACAGGTCGTATTTTCCACTGCGAGTGTAATACGGCCTGAACTTGTTTGATACGGTCTGTTCTCCTTCAATACGATCGGACCGTAATTTTTGGTGCGAGTGAAATACGGTCTGGAGACGTCCAATACGGTTGACACGCTGATAATACGGTCTGGCCTATTGTACTCATTTCCTGGTGTTTCTGCGTCTTTTCGTCGATGTTCGGAAGTTCCTGAAACATGTAAAGAAATGGTGTAGACTCTGAAATCTTCAACATATATAGTCCAATAATCAGAAATATAACTTTAATAAGTTGATAATTATACCACTATTAATGCATAAATACTCAATTATCAATTCCTACAGCTACAACTGGGATCTATGACAATGGCGGACTACCACGCCTAGTTCATCCAACTGGAGCAATATTACCCGATGCCATTTGAGGGGCGTGTTAGAGCCAACAAGCTTATTAATGGGCTGCAACAAGTATTGAAGACTAAAGTCCTGTCTGGAGATTGTGAGGATCTAGAGAAAGTGATGAGATTGGCCACCCGTATGGAGAAGGACCAAGCTGAATGCAAGGCCAAAGCTCCAGCTAAATCAGTTGATCAGCCCAGGCCTTGGACAGATGTTTGCCAACCGTTCAGGAGGGAGGATCGCCGACACAGGCCCTACCCACAGAGGGAAGCTCCACGCCAAGCTCAGGCACTGCCACATCTTGCGCCATTGCAGCACTAAGACAGATGCCATCAACACCGCGCCAGTCACAAGTACCACAGAAGCCTTTATGTCCTCACTGTGGCCATCATCATGATAGAGAGTGCCACAGACTAAATGGCTCATGCATTCAGTGTAGATAATTCAAACACTTCATCCAAAACTTCCCACAGACTGAGGAGGCTGAGAGAATCAGAGAGCAGGAGGCACAAATCTTGTCGTGCAGGGTCATGTGCACAACATGGAAGTAGATGCAGCGCAGAATGACAATGATGTCATTAGAGGTACTTTCCCCATCGCTAATTTATCTGTCACTATTTTATTTGACTCAGGGGCCATGCACTCGTTTATTTCGAAGTCGTGTGCGCCAACTCTTATATTGCCTCTAAAGCATATGCCCATGCTATGCGTGTGAGCACGCATTTGGGGACTCTCCATGCTGTTAGGTACATCCCGAATGTACCTGTCACTATAGAAAAGAAAATTTTTTCTGCGGACCTCATTGTCATCCCTATGGTGGATTATGATGTTATTTTGGAGATGGACTGGCTTTCTTATCACGACGCATCCTTGCACTGTAAGCAGAAGAAGATCATTAAAGGTACACAAGCCAAACCCAAGGCAGTCATCAGAGGCACTCCATCGACTAATAGTAAAGTTATCGTCTCAGCGATTAAGGCACAGAAGCTGCTTTAGAAGGGATGTTGTGGGTACTTAGCAAGCGTCGTTAAGATGGATTCACCTGTCATAAAGGTTCAGCAGATAGATATGGTGCGAGAGTTCCCGGATGTATTTCCAGAAGACACCTCCGAACTACCCCCAAAGCATGAAATTGATTTTAAGATACAGCTCCTACCAGGGACAGCACCCATTTCCAAAGCACCTTATCGCATGACACCTGCTGAGATGCAAGAATTGAAAAAGCATATTCAAGAACTATTAGACAAGGGTTTCATACGACTGATTGTCTCACCTTAGGGCGCACTAGTCTTATTCATCAAGAAAAAGGACGGATCCATTAGACTTTGCATCGACTATAGGATACTTAATAAAGTGACGGGTGAAGAACAAAGCAGCAGTGTTCTCCAATATTGACCTACGTAGTGGTTACCGACAATTGAGAGTGACTAAGGAAGATATACTGAAAATTGTTTTCACCAAGGTATGGTCACTACGAGTTCTTGGCCATTTGGACTGATGAACGCACCCGCAGCGTTCATGGATTTAATGAACAGTGTCTTTCGGAAATACTTGGATCAGTTCGTCATCATGTTCGTAGATGATATTCTGATCTATTATTCCAGTCCAAAATAACACCGAGAACACTTGAGGATAGTATTGAAGTATTTGAGGCAGCATAAGCTTTACGGCAAGCTTTCAAAATGTGAATTCTGATTGAAGGAGATATGTTTCTGGAACATATAGTCTACAAGAAGGGCATTGCAGTAGACCCTGCGAAAGTGGAAGAGGTGACGAATTGGGTAAGACCGAAGAATGCATCTGAGATTCGCAAAATTTCCTTAGTTTGGCAGGTTATTATAGGAGGTTTATCAGGGACTTCTCCAAGATTGTTGCACCCCTCACAAATCTCATGAAGAAGGCTGAACAATTCGTTTGGACGTATCAATGTGAGTAGAGTTTTCATAATCTAAAGGATCGTTTGACTTCGGCACCAATTCTCACCATACTGAGAGGCATCGGAGGTTATGTGGTCTATAGTGATGTATGTGAGATAGGTTTGGATTGTGTACTGATGCAATACGGCAAGATAGTGGCTTATGCTTCGCAATAACTAAAGAAGTATGAGGTCAACTACCCCACACATGATCTGGAATTAGCAGTAGTGGTCTTTGCTTTGAAGATTTGGAGGCATTATTTGTATGGAGAGATGTTCGAGATCTTCACTGACGACAAAAGCCTCAAGTACATCTTTGATCAGAGGGATCTTAATATGAGGCAACGCCGATGGCTTGAGCTCCTCAAGAATTATGAATTTGCCATTAATTACCATCTCGATAAGGCAAACTCAGTCACAGATTCATTGAGTAGGAAGTGGGAATACTCGCTATCCTATATCAGACTACGCGAGTATGAGATGCTGCAAGAGATGGATCAATGGTGTCCTAGGGTTGGCACGATTGGAGCATTATGGATGATGCATCAAATGAAGCCTACCTTGATTGATAGGATAATAGCGGCACAGAAAGAAGATCCAGAGTATCGGAAGGTCCTGAAAAGATGTCAGAATGAGCCAACAAATTTTTAGATCTGTGCAGATGGAGGGATCCGATACAAGGACATGTTATGGGTTCCTACAGATGTAGTTGTCTAACGAGAGGTACTAGATGAGTGTCACAAGACGGAATTCACTATCCACCCCATCAGTACCAAGATGTACAAGGACGTACAATGCAGCTATTGGTGTCCGGACATGAAGAGAGAAATAGCAGAGTACGTGTCAAGATGCTTGGCATAAGTTAAGATCGAGCATAAGAGACTATATGGTAAGTTGAAGCCTTTGGAAATCTCACAATGAAAGTGGGATAAGATCACTATGGACTTCGTGTCCAACCTGTCTATAACTAAGAAGGGTCATGATACGATATGGGTAGTCGTGAATAGGTTCAGGAAGGCGGGGCACTTTATTCTCATCCGATGGAAGCAGTCTGTAGAGAGTCTGCTAGATTTATATGTAAGAGAGGTGGTCAGATTTTATGGTATCCCAACCTCTATAGTGTCCGATCGAGACCCAGATTCATTACCAAATTTTGGAGGAGCATGCAGGAGGCCTTCGGCACGAGGCTGAACTATAGCACAACTTTTCATCCTCATATAGATGAACAATCTGAGAGAAGCATCCAGACGCTAGAAGATATGTTGCGGGCATGTGCACTAGATTGACAAGGTAACTAGAATGATCATATTCATCTGATTGAATTTACTTATAATAATAGTTACCATTCTAGTATTGGTATGGCTCCCTTTGAGGCTTTGTACGACCGACTTTGTCGTTCACCTGCCCACTGGAATGAAGTAGGCGAAGAAAAGACCATGAGCAAGGAAGAAGTGAAAGAGGTAGTGGAGTATGCTGAAAAGATCGAACTGATTAAGCAAAAGATGAAGACTACACAAGGAAAACAAAAGAGTTATGTAGATAAGGGTAGATGAAGAACATATTTTCCAAGCTGGTGATCAAGTTCTTCTGAAAGTATCCCCTATGAAAGGGGTCATGAGATTCAAAAAGTAAGAAAAGCTTAGTCCTCGATACGTGGGTCCATTCGAGATACTCGATCTAGTAGGTGAGGCAGCCTGCAGACTAGCTATACCCCCATCTTATGGGAGAGTGCATAATGTGTTTCATGTATCTATGCTCAAAAAGTATAAGTAGGATGCTGCAAATATTTTAAGGATAGGAGAGCCAGATCTAGCTGCAGACTTGACCATCGCCAAGTATCCGACGCATATAGTGGAGCGCAAGATACAACGACAGAAGAACAAGAATGTACCCATGGTCAGAATGGTTTGACGTTTCCATCACGGCGATGATGCTACATGGGAGCTCGAGTCAGAGATGTGTCAAGAATTTTTGCACCTTTTCAGTAAGTCATCTACCCTATGCAAAATTCGATGACGAATTTTCTTTTAAGGGGGTAAGAATGTAACAACCGACACAAAAAAAGAATTTAAGTTTGATTAAAACAAAACGGCCAACAAAAAGATAAATTGAGGACTCCAATAACTTGAGGATAACAATTGGATAATTAAAGGATGAATTAAAGATAATTAAAGGACTCCAATAACTTATTTTATTCTTTTATTAATTTATATTATCCGGTCCGATCATCCGGTTCGATCAGGTCCAATCGTTCCGACCTGACCCATTGATCAATCCGGATCGACGATCGGGTCGGGTCTTATAACATTGGTTTTATATTATTATGTTTTGAAAAGAGAAATTGCTTCTATTTGAGATATTTTGTTCATTTGTAATATCTCATGTACTGAGTATTCATTACTTATGAAAATTTTATTTTCCTATATTTGAACCCCACAAGTAGTTGGACCAAGAAGTAAGGATAGAGCCGTATGCAATGACGAAGTTTGTGGCAATGTAAAGTGCACATATGGACCAAGTCAATAATCCTTTTATTGTAATAGTTCACTAAAAGTTAGTTAGCATTTAAAGAACTAGTAGGAAAAGATAGTTAGAAAATAAAAATTGCTTCTATGCTCATCTAAAGAATAGTTTAAATGTTATTTTGCTTATGCAATATATGTATAAAAGACCTAAGAATAAGATATTGTAGGTAATGCAACCCAAAATAAGTCAAATTATCACGTGATAAGAAGACGAAATTTTTTGAACTTACAATTGGAATCAAAGCTAAAGTCACATGTCTTCCTCAGGTTAAGTTAGTTAGTTGAATGTCCATGTGCGAAGCATCACGAATAGCTATCATGCCATGCAAAATAAGTTAAGTAATTTTTTATTTGATATTTATTATTATTATCTTAAAGAATGCTTTGACATTATTCTAGACCAAGTTGTTCCATAAAGTTAAGTAGATATACCCTAAGGCCCTATTTATTTCATGGATAAATGGTAAAATAGCTTTTATTTCTTTTTATTCTGTCAAACAAGACATTTATTTATCAAAAAAGCTAAATGATAGTACTGCCATTTTAAAAAAAATTGTGCACCTTTTAGAGAGAGATTATTCCTCTAAAAGACTGAAATAATGTAAAAGGGATAAGTGCTGGAACAAAATTTTTGTATTCTATATAATTATATTTTGATGATACAAATTTCGAATAATCAAAGTCATATATTTAAAATGTGAGAAAAGTTCAATTTATTATATGTACTGAAATTGAAATTAATATTTGAATATGTTTCATTCATATTTGGATTAACATGTGGATATAAAAATTATAGATAATCTTGTTAACTTTTCAACGAATAAAAAATCACCTTATTCTGATATCAGTGCAAAAAGTTGTGCAAAACAGTGCAGTCGACCAGTCGGTCTACGAACCGGTCGACCGGCTAGGTGAACCGAACTTGTCATAAATCGCATGATATTTGAAACTGTCAACCGATTATAGCATTGGTGATCTAGATGAAGTTAAAATATGGACCGATCGGATGGGCAGAGTGATCGATGGGGCCGCATACATAATGCCCTATAACAACTAGTTTTTTGCCAAATGAAACATAACAGTCATATTATCGAAAGAGGCCTATAAAAGGGGTTCAAAGGGTGCAAAATTAATCAAGTATTGAAGGAAAATATCAAGCATCAAAGGAAAATCATTTTCTTAAAGTTATTGAGTCGTATTGTTAAATCCTCTCATCTTTCTCTCTTCTTTTTATGTGAGTTTGATATTATAAAAGAGAAAAATATTTGCTTAGATATTTGGGTGTGAGCTCTTGTGTAAAAGAAGTTTTATCTTACCTTACAGAGTAGAAAAAGGATCAAGAGTTCTTCTTTGTAAAAGAGGTGTGCCTACGTTTTGAAAGGAGAATCGAGGGTAAAAGCTTCCTAAGGGGAGAGGTACGCCTTACCTCTCAAAGTAGAGAAAATGTCGTGTTATAAAGGATTTTATCCTTGTCCCATTTGGAACGAAGGAAGGTGCTTAATGGAATCTCCGCCAGTCTTGAGGTCGAGAAATCGAAACGGGAACGAAAGTATGGCCGAACCTCGTCAACAAACCACCATGCACCTTATGTTTGTCTTTCTCTCTCCCTCTCTTTCGTATTTGATTGTTGTTGCATTGATCTAAAGTTTAACGAATCAATTTTAAGCTTCCGCAACGTATTTTATGAAATCGGTCTTTTCGGTAAAACACCAATTCACCCATCCCCCTCTTGGTGTCTTGTGATCCAACAATAAGTACTTTTATCGATGGAATTAACTGCAAGAAGTTAATGTGTAGTAAATTCCTACATGGGGCAAAAATCTAGTACGGATTTTATTTAAGGGGCAATAATGTCTCTCCCCTTATAAATAGACCCTTTTAGCCAATCAACATCGAAAGATCATAAAATTAATTTTTCTCTTCAATTTGAGCTCATGTTTCTTTCTCCTCAGGGCACATGTGCGGCATTTCCAACCTGTCATCCACTCGTAGCAATACCCTCTATCCAAGAATGTTAGAATCATCGTCGAAAGCCTCGACATTCGTTCGAAAAATCATGCTCAAAGTTGGGGGTTCAGGTATTTCGACTTGAACAAGGTATGTGTAGATTCGTGTTCACTTTTGGATACATTATTTCGATAGAAATAAATAAGATAAAAGAAGATTAAAGTATAATTTATATTCATGATACAAGAATAGATTTCCTTTTCTTTCATGTTAAAAGCATACCTAGATTGATTGTAAAGTTAAGTTAAAGTTTCAAAAAAATGACATCAGAAATCCTTTGTATATGAAACTTACCCGAGCTAATAGAATTTGACTCGGGTTCTATGGTGAATAGGTTAAACTAGGTGCGATTTGGCCGAACCATGTCCAGATTCAACATGGACTAGACTCAAGTTACAAAGGAACCGACCCCAGGTTTTGGCTATGAAAAGGTTCAAGAAAAGTAACACACGATTCAGTCTGAGTTGCCACCACTCAACTCGAGGCCTAACCAAATCTGGTCTGTGTTTGCTTCTACCCAGCCGGGATAATGCTGAATTTTTTAAGGCATCTTGTATATTGAATTGTTAATGTGTTATGACTTTTTTCCCCTAAATTGTTTGCTCATTTTTTATGGATAAATGATCATCTAAATGCTCATCAATTGATAAAGAAATCACATATTACCATGATTAATGATTTTATTCATTATTGATTCACTCATTGGGTTAAGAAAAATCATTGGGTCAAAGAAAATCAACTGTTCAAAATAAACCAACTTATCAAAGGAAATCCTTTGCTCAATAAAAACTAACACATGTGAAAATATAAGAAAAAGTAAAGTACATTTGCAAAGTTTACTTGCATTGGTTAAAGAAGAAAGATCAAATTGCATTTGGCAATAATTCAATCGCAATTGATGAAAAGGTAAAGTACAAGTTATGCATGTGATAAAGAATAAAAAGAATGGTAATGATAAAGAATGGAAAGAAAACAAATGTTATTGCATGTTTTATATGATTATGTTTTGGAAAGCTAAAATGATCATATTTGAGTTATTTCACCCATTTGCAGTATTTGTATTCATTACTTATGGAAATTTCATTTTCCCCCAAGTGTAGTTAAACTAAGAAGTAAGGATGGAGGTGTGTGCAGCAGCGAAGTTCATAGTAATGTAGTGCACATATAGACCAAGTCAATAAGCATTTTTATTGTAATAGTTCATTGAAAGTTAATTAGCATTTGGAGAACTAGTTGGAAAATATAGTTAAAAAATAAATATTGCTTTCATACTATGTGAAAAAAAATAGTTCGAATGATACTTTTCTTCTATATTATATGTAGGAAAAGCCCAAGAAAATATATTATAGGTAACACGATTCTAAATAAGTCCAATTATCACATGACAATTGAGTGAAATTTGGGGAATTTATATGTTCATTTCATCTAATATTGTACTTTGATATTCTTTTCATTCCTAAACTTGAACTTCATTTCAAAATTCATATTCATGAACATTACATATTAATCATAACATATCATAATAATGAATATATTCTTTTTATATAAACCAAGTGACAATTCGTAGTGTTTGCAAATAGATAATAGACTCCTAATCATACAAATCCAATAACCTTATTTTACATCTTTCCAGTTGGTCTAGATCAAACACATGAAAATACTAATAAATCAAGATAAAAATTGGTAATAGTCATATATAAGATAAATTTTGAAGGAATAAATGTACCATGCAATTTAGTGGACAACATACCCTTAAATGCTTATGCAAATCTATGATTACATTCTACACATATAAACAAATCTTTCTAAACATATCTAAAAACTTTAAACAAAGGATATTTTAAGTTATTATTCTGATATCATACCATCATGGCCTCAACTATCATTACTATCATGGCCTCAATTTAAAGCTTACTTTAATATGTAATTAGACACATTACAAATGTTCAAATATGATTGTGAAAACATGATATAATTCATTTAGATAAGGTAAGATTATGATAATAAAATTAACTACATTACCAATTTATATCATTTCAAAGCAAACAATAGACTCATTAAGGCTTATGCAAAATAGTTTTTTGATGTAGTATTTGTAACTAACCCTAAATTATTCATTTATTAATAATGTATTATGTGATTGTTATGCATTATGATCATATTTTCATAACTTAAACAAAATTTTATTACTTTTTATACTCCAACAATTAAAATCAAAGTTTGGGCCTTACTGCAAATATTGTAATGAATATAAATCACATAAAAAACATTAACACATGTAATACTATATAAATTAGTCATTAGGAATCAAATGGGAGTAGCAAACCATTAGAAGATAAGTGATACATGGATATTTCATAGAAACTTTTCTTACATAGAGATAAATAATTTAGATTTAAATTTTGGATGTAACAAATTTGCACCTTAACAAATTGCATAGTAGTAGAAGAAAATTTCATAGCTTATATTAGCTTAAAATTTCATAACACAATTTTTTAAGCTATAATGTTTTAGAGTTAAGTTATATAAATTTCATTATTTATTTCACACTGGTTTTATTTTAGGAAAATTATTCATCCAACATAAATTCTTTGTTAGTTCTATATTTTGACAAGCCAACTACTATATAATTAAAATTCATAACCTACTATAGACAGATCCAATGCATGATTTTTGGATTATGTATAAACCATGGTTGTCATGACTAGATCGGATATAGACTTGGACAAGGTTTCGTTTCAAGTAAAATCGGTAGTAATAAAATATTGTATTTTAATATAATGTGTTAAATCACTCTATCATATTTCAATCATCCACATGACGCTCAAAGTTCAATTATATAAATATATATATATATATATAATTTTAGCAGTGTATATATGTTAGGTTCACAATTATCACAACTAAAATTTTACAACTTTTGACAAATTATAATCCCATTTAAAAGTATTTATATAATTTATATTTTATTTTCTTAATTTGTACAGTAAATTTCATGTTAGAAATAACAAATAAACAAAATTATCCCATGTTAAACATTAGGGAAGACTATAATATTTATTTTACAAATAAATATATATTATAATTATACAGTTAACTATCTAATTTGAGCTTATTACATATTAAATTAAAGAAAATTAAAATTTGTGTTTATATATTATGTGTATAATACTATACTAACCATTATTATATTATTATCTCATTATTATCCTCTCCATCAACAGCCAAAATTTTCTCATTATATCATATATAATCTAATAAATATATAATTAATCAATATCTTATATTATATATATATACATATATACGTGATATAATAAAATTTGAACAAGATCATAATCTATAATATAAAGTTTATGTTTAACAAGTTGTAATGTAGATGAAGAAAAAACAAAAAAAGAAGAAGAAGTGGACAAACATGAAGCAAATATTAATTGAAGAGTAGATTAGTGGGCTAAAGTACTAAATCTATTTAAAGGGAAGGCCCAATTGTAATTTTCTCCAACTATTTAAAAATAAAAAAATTATTTGGTTCAACAAAAACGGACTTTCATCGATTTCGTTCGATTTTATCCGATTTTGATCAATTTTTTTATCAGCCTTGAACAGTTCAATCTTGTTCAAATAGGCATTCGATTTTTTGATCTCTTTTAAACGACAGCAGTGCTCGATTGACGGTTGGACTAGTTTGACCATTCGATCAGGTCCGATCCTAACAACATTGGTATAAATCATATTCATTATCCTTTCATATATAAAAATAATGAAATAACTCATGGGATATCATTTCTACAAATAAATAAATTAATAAACATGGGGTTATTTTCTATCCCTAATTTAGAAACTAAAATAATAAGTTATAAGATAGAAAATTCGTAACTTCATATGTGCACATCTTTTTTAATGTGATTCAACTTGCACCTCTTCCTATATATATTTTATTACAAGATCTCCCTACAAAATATAATTACCTTTAAAATCCATCAAAATTCCTATCCCAGGATAACATTAGTGATGTGTGAAGATTGATTAACTTGCTATCAAAATTGAATGATCGTGGAAGGTTAACTTAGATACAATTTTACATGAAAATTTTCATAATATTTGAAGGATAATTGATTGCATATATTATGACCTGAACTTAGAACTTCAGCTAGGGAAAAATATTTGCCTGAATAGCTTCTATTCAAGAATTTACTCTATCCTCCACTAATGGTCTCATCTTCTGATAATTTTTATAGCTTTAGAAGAGAGATGAAGACAACTTTATTAATATTTACAAAATATTTGGAAAAATAAAGGCAATTGAGAAAAAAATATTTTAAGTAAGAGGTGGCAAGTTGCTATCTTGCTGGTAAACTATTGATTCTAGTGATGGTCTAGTCAAACTTTTACACTTGAAATAAGTAGTTTATACTTTGGCTAATAATGCTTTGATCCAATTAAAAATATATGCTATAATAATTATAATATAGAGAATTTATTTATAATTATGTTTTTTTCTTAATTTACACGTCACTTTGCAGTATTATATTAGTTATAAGGATTACAAAAATGTAAAAAAATATTCATATAATATTTCATATTAATTATGATAATTATCATGAAAATATAGAGGGCATTGAAAAGTAAGTTTGTAAAGAAATTCGATGCAAAATATGATGTACATAATATACAATATTTAATCCGCGCAGCCTACATCCAACTGGATATGCATTTTATATTTACCAAAAATAAAAACTAAGAATTGCGTGACCCAAAGTGGATCACACATGTGGACCATTATTTGAAATTTTTATAAATTTATTTATCAATTATCATCATTAATTTATAAATTAATGATAGATTTATATATAGGTCCGCATATTCTTTAAAATCAAAATAAAATATGCATCTTATTTGTCGTTTATTTTATGTGTGTCTGTAAAGTCGTATATCAATTATTATATGCCATCTCCCCCTTACAGAACAGGAATGTTGTTTTTAACAATAAAATACTATTAGGTTTGTTTTTCTTTTTCTTTTTTTTTTTTTGGTAGAACAATGCTTGATTGGTAAACAAAATCTAAAAAATCATCACAAAATTAATTAACTGATAACTCAATTCCTCTTGAATTGAATGCTAAGAGATAAGAATTAAGTTTCATATGATACTAACATAAATAATTGATTTGTGGGTATATTTCATTTTTTAAAGAAATGGTGCAAAGTTTCCAAGGAAATAATTCTAGGCACTTTCACACAAGAAAAACAGACGGAAAGGGAACACATTACATTCATATCCACCCCCCCCCCCCCCCCCCCCCCCCCCCCCCACGGACTCTGCTCTCACCAAAAAAGAAAAAAAGGAAGCAAAAATTTTGACACAACCAAAACTCAACCGCTGGTTTCGTCCTGTCTCGCTTTCTTGTGCTCTCTGGTCTCCTCCACCTCTGCCGTCTCCTGTCGTCTCTACGCTTGTTGCTATGCAATTTTGTTTTCCGCTTTTTATTTCTCCAATCCAAACCCACCTATAAAAACTGCACCACGAATCTCAGTCTCTCTCTTCGTTTTTTCTTTTTTTCTGTTCGATTTTTTTTCCAGATTCTTTTCTTTTATTCCTTCAGCTTTTTAATCCTGTGGGCGCCCGTAAGCCTTGTTTTGCTCATCCCTCGCGGACGCCTCCAAAAAGTATGTACAACAACGCAGCCTTTATAATGCGCCGATTCGCCACGCAGCGAGCAAAGAGGGTGCTCTGCGGCGGCTTCCTCTCTTCGCCTGCATCGTCGGCATCCACGTTCGCCTCCACCGCCTCCTCCTCTGCGTCCGTCATGGATCCGGCCTCAGCGGCTCCGGTCACCGTCGCCACGATCAATCCAAAGGTGCGAGCTTTAGCCCTTCCTAGCCGCAAAGCTGAGATCTTGACGCGATCTGGGGCCTGTTCTGGTTTCGGGACTGAGTTTGAGGGTCTCTTTTTTTATTTTCTCTTCTCCTGCCTTAGAGTTCAGGTTGGTGAAGTTGGTGGCATACTTTATTGCCTTTGTTCGGGACTCGAAGGGTCCTCAATGGTGACATTTCTTTTTTTTTTCCCTTCAATTTGGTGATCGAAGATGCGATTTTGATGGCTCTCTTTTGCATTTTGCACATTTTGTGGGGTTCCAGGTAGGGGTTAGCTTCACGTTCGTTTTGAAGTTTTACTCTGTGTGTGACGCGTTACTGTTTGATCCAAGGTTGTCATTTCTTTTTTGCTGTTTGTTCATTTCTATAAATGGAACTAAATTTGTTGTGGTTCCACCTTGAATCTGACTGTTGCCATTTATCTTATGCGAACCAGATAATACATATTTCATGCTAGGAAGAGTAATTATTTTCTCATTAACATTAACCATTGTGACCCATCTGAACAATGCATTTAGGTTGGTGTTTCTAATCTTTTGACATAGTATGTTATCTCAATTATGTGCTCATCAATTCCGTTTTTTCCTTTGTCCGATTTTCCTCCATATCTTTTTGTAACCCAGGCATATGCTTAATGAATTGTTTTGTGTTTCCTACTAAATAAGATAATTTGGCATGTAATATACTAAATAAATCCTTTATCTCTCAGGTTGTAAAATGTGAATATGCAGTACGGGGTGAGATTGTCACCCTTGCACAGGTAGTTTTTCCCCTTTTGTTTCGATTTTGATCAATTTATGTTTATCCCTTTTTCTGGCATATAATTTACATAATGGAACTTGGCTGTGGCAAATCACCAGCTGTAACTTAACACTACTGACTTAGTTTCTTTCTGTAATTTAAGAGTAAAAAATATTATCATACAATTTGGTTCTTTTGCTTGCATATGATTAATATTGAATCATTTGTTTAATATAAATTAGAAACATTTGCAATCTGAATTTTTCTCTCTTGATTACATGTTTATACCCAAGGTGAATTTCTGATTGAGCTGATTTCTTTGTAGTCTTTTATTTAACTGAAATTCTACTATCACAGCGTTTAGAAGAAGACCTCCGAGTAAAACCAGGATCTCATCCATTTGATGAGGTGCGTGCCATTTTCATGCCTTATTTAAAGTTGCAACAAGGAATCAGTCTTTTGTAGCCTTACTTTCTCTTTCTGTTGAATAACGAAGATTCACCTCATCTTACTTTCTAGTTACTGTACTATATCAACTTTCTTATCTCCAATCATCTTGGCAGATACTCTATTGTAACATTGGGAATCCTCAGTCTCTTGGTCAGCAGCCTGTTACATTTTTCCGTGAGGTTGATTTACAGGATGTTCAGTTTTGACACTTTCTTTTAGGAGTTTTGATAAGTTAAAAGAGTCCCCTTCTGTCCTTGATACATATCTTCCTATGTCAGGTCCTTGCGCTTTGTGATCATCCAGGCCTTTTGGACAAAAGTGAAACTCATGCCTTATTCAGGTACATGTGAAGCAACCTTGCGTGAACTCTGTTTCTTTACTATTTTCTCTTTGTAGTTATCAAGATTTCATTGTATTCTAAATTCTACTGTCCACGAACCAGTATTACAATAATGTTCTCTCTATTACTATTGACTGAATATTCAATTAGTTCGGGTTTTCTCAGTCTGCAATGTCCATCTATGTAATTTTGGGACTTCTTCCCTTTTTTTTTCTTTTGAGAGAGACTTCTTCCCAATTATACATAATTGCAAGTGCTGCAATGCTAGCTCATGCTATGTTATTGCATCACTGAGGGCTGATTATCATCTAATTTGTTTCATGACTTACAGTCAATCAGAAAATTGTCACTGATGTAATACACAATAAAAAAATCGTTATATTAGTACCTCCAATGCTCAGTCTACAGCTACATACATGCAGCATCAAGATAGACATAAGTTGAAATATTGATGGCCATATTTGCTATACGCTTAAACTGGCTTTATCTTGCTGCAGTGCTGATTCCATAGAAAGATCTTGGCAGATACTAGACTTGATTCCAGGTAGAGCTACTGGAGCATATAGTCATAGTCAGGTATGACATGCTGATGAAGCAATTTCATCCTCTGTAGTTCCAATGGCGAAGGCACGTCTTTAGAGTTTCAAGACAATTTTAAGTATGCTATGTTTTGCAGGGTATTAAAGGCTTGCGTGATATGATTGCAGCTGGAATTTCTGCTCGTGATGGTTTTCCTGCAAATGCAGATGATATTTTTCTCACTGATGGAGCAAGCCCTGCAGTAATTCATCATTCACTTCTTATTCTGTTGGATTGATAGGTGGCAAAGGACATTGGCCTGTTGATAACTTCTCACTTGCCCATCTCAGGTACACATGATGATGCAGTTGTTGATCAGGTCCGAGAAAGATGGCATTCTCTGCCCCATCCCTCAATATCCTTTGTACTCTGCCTCCATTGCTCTTCATGGTGGTGCTTTGGTGAGTTTATTATTAAAACAGTGAAATTAAATTTATGTCATTCATAAAGATCATCTCAATATTTCCATTAGAAAAGATCATCTCAATTATATAAATCGCATGCGAGTTGAGAGTGTTCTTGGGATATGAAGTGCTTTGGTGTTTTCTATCAATTAATATATATTTTCTTTCATGACATCTTGTTTATTTTTTAAGTTAAATGAATAAGAATTCTGCTTGCAAATAGGAAAAAAATAACAAAACAAACTAAGTGTGGGATTACATGTTACAGGTCCCATATTACCTTGATGAAGCAACAGGATGGGGATTGGAGGTTTCAGAAGTGAAGAAACAACTAGAAGATGCCCGATCCAAAGGCATAACTGTCAGGGCGTTGGTGGTTATAAATCCAGGCAATCCCACTGGGCAGGTCTGTCATTTTTACAGCTTAGCTTTCAAACTAAAGATGTTACTTTTATCTCAACGAGGAATGTTACCTTCAGAGGCTAGTGATGTAACACTATTTTGCTTCATTGCACCACTAAATCATAGCCCTCACATACGGGTAAAAATTGCATGCATTTCTGGCCTTTTAACTATGAGATATGAAGTTTAGAAAATGCATTAAATACATGTTAAGTCATCCCCTGAAGAACCTTATATTGTTCCATAGGTTAAAAAAAGTCATTTTGAGTGCATTTCATTTCCAGAAAATTGAGAATAGTGCATTCTATCATGAAAATGTTTGGATGTGTCACAAAGATTAATCTTTCAAAATTGTAAGCATGGAGAAGAATATTTTTAGAGGGAGGTGCGAAAAAGATTTTGTGTAACAATATTTAGGAAATAATCTTACTTTCTATCGGGTAGTCTAGAATGAAATTTTGTTTTCTATGGTATGTTTTTTAAGGAATTTCTCTTATGATTTATAAGTAACTTTTTCACACACTTTCTTTTCAGGTTCTTGTTGTAAAAAAAAATCATTTTCATCGTCTATTTATACTATAGAGATTCTAAGTCGACCTTGTCAAGTCCTTGTTACTCGGTAATAGTCAATTCTCTTGTACTGCAGGTCCTCGCGGAGGAAAACCAAAGGCAGATAGTTCAATTTTGCAAAGATGAAGGATTGGTGCTTCTAGCAGATGAGGTGATAATCCATAAACATTCAAGCTCTAAATTTGACTAACTCTAAGAAATGTAATCTGTGTTCCATGAATTAATAGTTTACAGCCACTCATGCTTTGTGCTGAACGGTTGTAGGTGTATCAAGAAAACATCTATGTTGATGATAAGAAATTTAATTCCTTCAAGAAAATTGCAAGATCAATGGGATATGGTGAAGAGGATCTAGCCGTGGTATCATTTCAATCAGTTTCTAAGGGTACAGTGATACTTGTTTAGCTGAATAAATTTCTCTAAGAGCATTCACCAAAATAAGCTCTGAAGTGCCTATTCTTTCTATCAGGATACTATGGTGAATGTGGGAAAAGAGGGGGTTACATGGAGGTAACTGGTTTCAGTGCCGAAGTGAGAGAGCAGATATATAAGGTGGCATCTGTAAATCTCTGCTCCAACATATCTGGTCAAATTCTTGCAAGTCTTGTGATGAATCCACCTAAGGTGATTTCTGTTGACATGTTAGTCTGTATCTTTAGAACAACTCTTAGGGCAGAAGTATTACATCTATCATGGCAATAGATGAATTAAATTAGTTGATGCCTGCAGGTTGGAGATGAGTCATATGAGTCTTACATAGAAGAGAAGGATGGGATCCTTTCTTCCTTAGCCAGGAGAGCAAAGGTCAGTACCAATTCTCACTGGAACAAGAGACTCTTCATATTGATCATATCGATAAGTTTAGGTTTATCAGATTATTTTCTTGCACGCGGGCCAGACCTTGTTAGTCCAAGATGCTGAAAGCAATGTCTTTGCTCTTTTGTTTTAGGCTCTTGAAGATGCGTTTAACAGCATGGAAGGGGTAACATGCAACAAAGCCGAGGGAGCAATGTATCTGTTTCCGCATATTAAGTTGCCCCAAAAGGCAGTTGAAGCTGCCAAAGCAGTTAACAGGGCAGCGGATGCTTTCTATGCTCGTCGACTTCTGGATGCGACTGGCATTGTCGTTGTCCCAGGTTCTGGCTTTGGACAGGTTAGCTTTGTTAAATATGTCATGCTGAGAATCTAAATTTTGCATTCTTATTCAGGCTGTCTGATTTTTGTTCTTTGCTTTGTCAAAGGTCCCTGGAACATGGCACATCAGATGCACGATCCTGCCGCAGGAGGATAAAATTCCCAGCATCATCTCCAGGCTCAAGGCATTCCATGAAGCATTCATGGAGGAGTTCCGTGACTAAAACTGGGCTTGCAAACGATTCAAGACACCAACTCATATTAGGGTGAACAGTTAACTGAATGGCGCCAAAATAATCACACTCCGAGCGTTTTGTTGGAAGGATCAAGCACATCTTTTATTGTTCTTTTTTGCTGTGTCATTAGCATGGTTTTAAAGTTTAAAGATGTATTCCAAACATTTGCCAATGTGCAAGTTTTAAACCTTGAATTCCCTGGTCAAATTCGGTGCTTGTTGAGATATATATGCAAGTGAACCTTCTCCAACTTTCTTTGATAATTCCCTCTGGCATTCCAAGTTCCTTTCCATTGAGTCGTGGCAAGAATTTTGTCATCCATTAAGTTTTGGTTGCCGAATTTGAATACTAGATGGTGAGTTGGATGAGTGAGAATCTAGCAAATTAATTGATAGAATCCAAATGGCCTTTGTCAACATAAGCAGATAATTTATATTGGTGTGATCACAATATAATTAGTGACTCAAAACTTTTAATTAAGTATGCTATTAGATTAGAATTAGACATGTATAATCACTAGTAATACTAGAAGTTTTAGCATTTCATATTTCTTTTGTATAGAAGTTTAAATGATCTTCTAAAAGGTTCCCTTAAAATTAACAAACAACGCTTATAATTGTCAATCGCTTATAATTTAGCCCGACAAACACATTATATTAGTATTATAAAAAAATAATCATAATCTACAATAATTATAATTATAATTAATTATGTTTTTTGTTCATCGCATAAGAGACTTAAAATTAATGAAAGATAATGTGAGACTGATATTTTTAGTTCAAAAAGGACAAATATTAATCTGATGGACACGATGGGATAGTGGATACATATATTCTGAAGTCGCTAGGTATTAGTAGTCTTAAATTTATTTTTTAGGATGATCAATTTGACCGGGACTTATTTATACCGCTCTTGTACAAATATTAGATTAGTCCGCTAATACATCGAAAAAAGGACAAATATTTCTTTCTCAAAATCGTACAGAAGCCTTTTATCAATAAAATATTCGGTAATGAGAATCTTTCTCATTATCAAACAAGAAAAGTTGGAAATTTGACAGGGTAAATTATACGAATAGCCCCTTAACTTTGAGTCTATTTTTAACTAGTTCCTCAACTTTAATCTGTAACCAAAACGTCATCCATCTTTCATTTTGTTGCACGCTTAGTCCTCCTAACGGTAATAGTGGATTTTTCGATTGTCTTTCTCATGTGATCGATTTTATCTCTCATCCACGTCAATTTAAGTCATCCACGTCATTATAAAAATAAAAAAATGAGATCATCCACATCATTAAAAAATTTAAAAAATAAAAAAATGGGCCGACCCGAGGGGCCAACGTGCCCATTCGCAGAGGGCGGCGGCGGCTCCCCTCATTCTCCTCACCCGACGGCGAGGAGGATGAGGGGGACCGTCACAGAGGGAGAAGGAACCCCTCATCGGGGGCGCCGCCCATCGGTGAGGGAAAAGAGCATAGGAGGATGAGGGGGGCCGCGGCCCCCCTCCTTTTCCCTCGCGACACCCCTTATGCTCCTCGTGCAATGTGGGAGGACAACGGCCCCCCTCATCCTTCTCATCGTCGTAGAGGAAGATGAGGGGGTCCTCTCTCGATGACGACGAGGGAGAACGAGGGGGGCCGCAGCCCCCCTCCTCCCTCAACGACAACGAGGGAGAAGGGGGGCCTCCTCCCTTGCCATCACAGAGGGAGAAGGGAGGGGGGCGGCGGCCCCCTCGTTCTCAGCGAGGGAGGCCCCCCTCGTTCTCGACGAGAGAGAATGAGGGGGCGGCACCGCCCCCTCTATGAATGGGCGCACTGGCTCCTCAGGCTAGTCCCATTTTTTTTATTTTTTTAATGATGTGGACGATTTCACCTTATTTTTTATTTTTTTTAAATTTTTATAATGACGTGAATGAGAGAGAAAATCGGCCACATAAGCAAGTTAATCGAGAAATCCCGATCAGGAGGACTAAGTGTGCAATAAAATAAAAGATGAAGGACTTTCTCATTATAAATTGAAGCTAGGAGACCAATTAAAAATCGACTCAAACTTGACGTATTGACGTGGAAAATATCTTCAAGAAACAAATGCAACTTACGCGGCGAGTTTTCAGGGTAGTTTCTACATCCATTTGGACTTTCTGAAACGATAACTTACCATTAATGTGTTGTGGAATCGTGTTCAGATGTTTCTATTTAATTTAAGGGAGCATTTTTGTATTACAATTTAAACAAATAGTATTTGTTTTCAACGTAATATATTCATAAAAAAAAGTAAAAAAAAAGTTTTAAAAAAATCAAATTCCACATCTTGAGCTACACTTGCCTATCACTAATTTTTTTCACAAAATAGTACAACGCGATCATTTTTCTAATATATATCCTTTTGAGTTTTTTTTTTATTTTCCTTGCTTTGCCGTAGCATTAGCACCCATTTTTAGATAGAAAGAAATAAACTTTCAGTGAAAATAAAAAAAATACCTCTTCTTTGAATATTGAAGGTGGAAGAATTAAAATATTTTTAATATCCATTATTCAGAACAGATTATATATATATATATATATATATATAACGTTGAAAAAATATATTTAATGTTAGAAAAAAGGAAACACAAGAGGATGACAAAACTATTTAAGAGTTGCACGTATTGACGAGATAATTAAATGTCGACACAATTCCAAGCATAGCAACGAATTAAAAATAGCATGAAGCATGTAAAAGTTCACCATATTCTTCTGTATTGCCAGATTAATGTCCAGCTTCAAACAGAATACCAAGATTTGCGTGTTGCTTAAACAATTCGGAGGACAAAGTTCGAAATGACAAAAATCAAATGACAGTCCTGGGTGAGAGATGATTTGGAAGCCACACAGGAAACATGAAACGGAGTACTTGATACGGTTATAGGCGAGCGATAACTGCTTCAACCTCCGAAGGGGTGTATAGTTTGTAAGTTGGTGCAACCTTCGCAATATCAACGTTATTTGGGGTCACCTGCGTTCCAGAGAAATCAAATTAAAAAGTCAAGAAAACTAGGTAAAATTACTGGTCATATCCCAACTTTCTTTTTTTTTTTCCTGCGACATTGTGATAAAAGATCCGAAAGATATTGCTTATATTAATGAAGCCACTATATTATTCTTGCTCCAAAAAGATTATGCTTAAAAAGATATTGCTAATATTGCTTAAATCCAAACTTGTCTCTTATTTGAGAGAGAGGGTGCGAAGATCAGTAACACTGAATTCCTTCGCCAACCACAGTCGATGCCTATCCCCCATGCATGGAGCATCGTCAAAGCCACAAGTGGCTCTGCACATGCCAGGCATCACTAGCCTGTGCAGGCTGCCCAAGCATGGAACACACAAATGACGTGGGCTATATTGATCATGCAAAGGCGGGGATTAGTGAAGGTGTTGCTATTTGAATTTTTTAGGGGAAACGATGATTTTATTGTCACAATTTTATCTTAAAGAGTCGAATATGGCTGACAGCCAGTGCCTAGTTCAACCAACCACAACCTAGAGGTGTCAATTAAGAGAAAGCAAGAAAAATTTAGGGGAGTGTCTAGTGAAATTTTCCCAACTTAACGTATGCATACCTTTTCCTCCATAACTTGCTTCAAGATGGACAAAGCAATTGTTTCAGCTTCTTGAAGAGTCAAATCCTGCATAAGAATATAATCTGTAAGTATTGCCAGAAAGTACATGACCAAACATGAACTTGGTCCATTTGCAGATACCTTGTTGTACTGCTCCTGAAGTGAGCTGTCAGCTCCTTCAGAGCCGGAACCTATAGCTTTTGCATTGCATTGCCAGAATGTCCCAGAAGGATCCGTATAGTACCTGAAACAAGATGCATTAAGCTACAAGAAAGGTCTGCAAAGAATCCTCCTATATAAACTTAAAATCTAACAACCAAATTCTCTCATGAAATACAAAATAATTTTATAGTAAGACATATCAAGCGGGAAAAACGGGGGATCTGGCACACATAATAATGCACATGAAGATTTTGAAGAGATTTGTTGGGTTATGTGGTCGTGAAAAACAATGACATGGGAAAGCAACTGCAGTTATGCAGTCATTGACTAAACTCGAGCTGTTTTATAACCCACAGGATGATCTATGGTCAGAAGCTTTAGTTAGCAAAACAACCCTCAAATCACAAGATATGTACAATCACCTTCAAGCAAACTTAATTCAAGCGTACCACTCCAAAAAAGTCACCATTTTCAAAGCCAGATGTGAACCATCCCCAACATCCACAAGGAAATGAAATTTAGATTTTCGCCCATCAATTATGATTTTATATTAAGGAAAATACATTTTTTTAGGGGAATAAGGAAAATACATTAATAGTACCCAATGTAACTTTTATCCGTCACATAAATAAAGAATGCTGAAGGAGTATGGGCTAAGAAAATAAGATTTATAATGTTGGAGGATTTATTTTTCATACATTAGTAGCTATGACCATTGTCACTATTTTCTCAGAGGAAGCCAAGACCATTTCATCTATCCTTTTTAGAAGGAAGACCATTTTCATTATTCATCCCTCAATTATGGCCTCGATTTCAGTTTGGTCCATTATCTTTATTGCGTAACAAAATAATTCTACAACTTATTTTTTTGAAATGCAATTCTATAACTTATACTATAACAAAGTTGGTCCCCTTAAGCAGTAATAGAAGGTCAACCAATCATTAAGCTGACAAGAAGGCCATGTGGCAACACTCATATGAAATATTTTTTAATATTAATAAAAAGTAAATTTATAATAGATTAATATTACAAAAAAATGAAAGAAGCCTTCCCTACCACTAGCAAGAGTGAGGTGTTGTCCTACCACAACTTTGCCGCTACGTGAGAGGGTGAAGGGAGCAAGAAGGGGCGGCTGGTGATGAGAGTAGGTGATGCAGTAAGGAGGAGAGAAAATCAGCAAGAATAATGAGAAATCAGGCTAGAAGATGAGAAAGATTGATAAAGGAACGATTTGGGTTTATGAGAAAACCACAAAAATCTATAATTTTGATAAAAGAGAGATTATGACGGCTGAAAACCCTATTGGCAGCCTTAAATACTAGAGTTACAAGAGGTTATAAACTACTAATCAATCTTCACCCTTGATTAACCCACTTTTAATCAAGACCGTTATAACTAATCATGACCCTTATAACTAATTAAAAGGTCACATTGATGACTAATAAATTAAAACACCAGTTTTAATTAAAATAACTAATTTTTGAAAAAAAAGCTCATGCGTCAGTAGGGCGGGTCACGATCCCTGTCCCTCTCTTGCTAACGATAGGGAAGGGGATTTTGTTAATTTTATAATTATTTTAAACACATGCTAATGTATATGTAATGTTAAAAGTGTTTGATATGAGTTGGCATCCAGGTTCGCTAAATGATCAGCGGACCATCCATGACCCATCAGGATGAATATTTTCATTTTAGTATATAAGTTTTTTTTAAACGACAAAAAAGGGATGAAAATCATAATTTTGGGAATAATAGTGAAATTGCTACTAGAAAACATATGCACAACGCTAACTTATACATTACCACGTATAAGAAACAGACTGATTCAAGGAAAACTACATGAAGCAGTTAAGAACATGTTGTCTGTAAGATAGCATGCAGAGAAGAAACATCATTGATTAAAACCATTGTGAAGCAAAAACACTTACAAGCTGGGCCCATTCTCATCATGTCCAGCTATCAGCAAAGACACCCCAAAAGGACGTGACTGTACAAACATGGATAGTTAGTGGCCGTTGCTACAAAGACACATTATTGATAACGGAATGGAAAAATGGTTTCATTGTATTCCGATGTATGATAATGATAGTCTGAAGGACTATTGATCCCAATGCTGCTTCAATGTGTGTGTACCATGTACTCAGCATAACCAACCATATGCCACTCCTTGCCAAGCATAGGTAATGCTTGTTCCATATTTTCATGACTTCTCAAAAGGAAAACAGTTCTAATACATAAAGATACGTTAATATGTTTGACAAGAGATTCATCAAGACTTGTTCGTGGCACAACAACAGTCTGGCCATCAAGAACAAGCTTTTAACTGGTCACAAGTATTTCAAGGAATTTCCTGAATGCTTGTAGAGGAGGCAAGCCATGAAAATGTCTACCCAAACTCTGGAAGTTAGGTCTATGGTCTATGCATATCTGAAGTTCCACTTAGTGAATATTCACATTGATTTAATATTTCAAGAATCTAATGGATGACAACAAATCAATACATACCATGGACTCTTCATCTCCTTCGCCAAATCGAAGAGCAAGATCACATAGAGCTTGTGTAGTTGACTCAACAGTCATCGCTTCACCATATGAGAACCTGTGATTCTATTGTCGAAAACTAATCAATCAGTATTTTCTTTCCAAGGGAATCCATCAGTCTTCTAGACATAAGAAATCAGCTATCAAATGGACATCATTGTATATGAAAGTTAAAGACCTGAGTTTCCACACGAGCATGCTCAACAAGGGTCCGTGCATCAGCAATCAATCCACTCATTGCACATCCTATGTGCTCATCAATCTCCATAATTTTTTCTACACTGCTTGGCTCCTGAAGAGATGTGAATAAAAGAGGCACACATACAATGTTACATAATCAAATATTAAAAGGTTACAACAACAACAACAAAGCCTTATCCCACTAGGTGGGGTCGGCTACATGGATCATACGACGCCATTCCACTCTATATTCGTTGATCCATGTTCATAAGATTCGACATGATTTTATGCTGGCTGTCGGGGCCTAACACAACCCTCCTCCTTTATCCGGGCTTGGGACCAGCTATAAAATATAGGCGGAGTTGAAATATTAAAAGGTTATAAAGTAAAAAAAAAATCAATAATCAGGGTACAAAAAAACATTGTTCACAAAGGCACTTTTCATGAGAAATCTGATTAATTTGTTCAAATCTCTTGGAAAATAAGATCTCTGGTGTTTTTTACATGACCCTCTAAGAGAATCAAAATTTAAGATTAAACTAATACAGTTGAACACCTAACAAAGGCTGAAAAATGAAGACAAAACAAATGAGCAAACTCTAATTACTTGTTGACTTGTATAGATCTACTTTTGATCACACTAAGAAATGGCAACAGGAAGACAATTCATGGTGTCCATCCCCAAAAGTAAATAGTCCACAGTGTGACCAAAACGTCAGAAACTCATCCTGGAATCTGAAATCTTGCTTGTTTTTTATCTAAGTCGTCATGAACATCTTTAAATTGATAAAGACTACGCCTTACCCAACTCTTAGTCACACTTAATTCTCAACATAGAAAAAAACAATTAATTATATACCTACAGAATTCTCTCATATAGTGGGAAAAAACCACCCAACAGAATCAGTAGTCAAGAATTACCAGCATACCTAAAGCTAAAAACAATAATTTGTTCAAAACAATGTCGACCAACTCTAATACTTGACATGCAACAGCATTCTACAAATCCACGTAAGTCATATGATCTAGTCCAACTATCTTTATGGCATTTTAGCACAACTAAATATCATACACAACAATTCGATTATACAGACCAACTCATAACCTTAAGCCCCATTCAACAATCCCAAACCTTGTAGTGTGATAACTGCATTGATCTAGAACGTGAAACGCATGCCAGAACACAACAACACAAATAGAGACGGGAATGCAAGAGCTAAAATTGCATAAAAGGGGTCAGTTATCAACCAGCAAAGGCGAGGTAACACGCTTCTCCACGGCGAGAACGACGCCTTCTTTCGTCTTCAATCCTATGGCCGTAGATCCCAACTTCCACAACAAAAGCCACATGTCAACAACACTTCACCGTTGTGTCATTACGAATCCCCAACAAAGTCATCAATGGGAGGGTGGGAGGGAGGGAGAGAGAGATGAGAATTGAGACCTTGATAGCCTCGATGGCGTACTCGACCTGGAACAGCCGTCCCTCCGGCGAGAAGGTGTTCACTCCACGGTCGTACTCCGTCCTGCCACAATCGAGGACGACGACGACGACGACGATGAATTACGAGCAGAGAATTAAGAGATCGAAGCAAAAAAAAAAAAAAAAGGAAGGAAGGAAGGAAGGAAAGATCGAAATCTTCACCTTGTAAGGAACATGTTCGATGAATTGCCCGAGCGATTCGATCGACGAGAAGGAAAAGATATCTATCAGAGACGACTTCGGATCCGCCGCGGTGCGTCGCGCTCGGTGGCTGCTGCTGCTGCTGCTTTTACTTCTCTCTCAGATCGCGTTGTACTGACTTCTTAGCCAAGCAAAAGGAGCGAATGAGGGTAATTTAGTCATTAACTCAGCAATTTAAAGGTCGACCAACCCACTGAACTCAATAGGCCAGGCTTTAGTGGCACCTCGGCCTTCATTCATAAGGAATTCAGGTGGCCCAATTAGAGCCTTAGCATTCCTTTTTTTTTCTGAATTCCACAAGAGAACAAAAATAGAACAAAATCTATCGTTATATAATTATATTTCGACGATGCAATCTCCGAATGATTAAACATACAAATATTTGAGGTCCGAATGAATACAAAATTTGTACATAATTTTGTTAGAGTTTCGTAAATCAAGAATCATCACATTTTGATGAGTGCATAAAACATTATATTCGAAAGAATACAAGATCATCGAATTTGTTGACATATTGGTCGAAATTTTGCAATCGAAAAAACACCACCAATCAAAGTTATGCAATCGTTCAAGCCCAACCAATTGAAGATTTGCAATTGACTATAATGGTGGCCAACGCAAAAAAACTGTGAAGGATTGGTCAATGTAACAGTTGAAGAAATGTATCAAATGGAAATTTCCAAACAGTCAAATAATTTAATACCTGATAAAATCAATAAATAAATTAAAACTAGTCAAAGTTGACCAATCGAAAAATTATAATCACTAAAGAATAAGATAACAATAACAATTAGTTTTGTATAAAAGAGTCTCCAAAATGATCAATTTTGATAGTTAAATCATTCTTAAAAATAACAAAGCCTTTTGGAGCACATTTGACCCAAAAACTTGTATATGTTCTCTCTTCCTTTTGGGTAAGCTAACTTAGAATATAGCGAGGGTTTGAATTGAATTTGATGTGATATGTGAGGCCTCCGGATATTTCCAAAGGGCACTTTAGTAATTTAACATAGGGATTAACGAAGGTGTAACATTTTTTAGGTGAAACTTGGTACAACGCCCTAATATGACCATTTATTTTGCATCAGCGGTTGAGATTATTTCATTTTTCTCTCTCTACTTTCTCACTCTCTCTCCCTCTTCTCTCTCTCCCGTCTGATCTTTGCCATCGCTGCCTCCCCTCCGATCATTGCTGCCTTCGCCTCTTCCCTCTCCAAACGTCGCTGCCACGACCTCGCAGCGGCATGAGTGGTCGCCAATCTTTCATCTGTTTTCATTGTCGTCGCAAATCTCTCATTTGTTGCTGCCAATCTGTCGCCTGTGTGCCATCGTCTCCACCCGATCGTCTCCCCCTTCATCCGATCGTCTCCTCCCCTCTCTCCCCCATCCTCTCCTCCTCCTCTGTGTCCCCGATTTGCCACCGTCTGCGATCTAATTTGTGCCGTCGTCCCTCTCTCTCATCTGAACCATCTGTTGGATATAATGGCTCGTATGCAAGCATTACACAATGTTTCAACCAAGGGGTGTTACACCCTCATTAATTTATTTAATAAATTAATAAAAAAATTAATGGATTAAAGGAGAATTTGAGAAGGATTACGATCGGATCGGAGAAGATAAAGGAGAAAACGAAAATCATAAATCCTATCAGGAGTGAGAATTATGATTAGATTAGAATTAGAGATATGAATTGAAATTAAAAAAATAAGCTTAGTATAAGAAGGACTAGAGGTGTTCACGAGTCGGGTTTGATCCGACCTGTGACCAAACTCGATCCAACCCGGTCGAGTTTGGTCAGGTCGGGTTTCAGTTTTTTTTATGACAGGACCCGACCCAACCTGACCCACCCCAGGCTGGGTTGGGTCGCGTCAGGTGGTCGGGTTACCCGACCATTCTTTTTCTTTTTTTATTTTTATTTTTAATTTTAATACAACAAAGTACTTACTAATTTATTTTAAATATAGAATAAAGTATTTTTAGGCATAAAAAATATTGTTTTAAATATCTACATATTAGTCTCTATTTAAAATACATTATTTTATATATTTTTTAAATTTTAGATGGTATACAATACTTAAATTAAATAAAAAATCATTTAAAATTCAAAAAAAATAAATAATCGGGTTGGCAGGTCGGGTCGAGTCAAATCGGGTTGGAAAAATCCAACTCGAATCCGACCCGAGGTCAGGTCAAGGTCGGGTCATTCAGACCTGATCGGGTACTCGGATTCCGACCCGGTGAACACCTCTAAGAAGGACGGTCAATTAGAATAGAATTATAAATTTGAAAAAAAAATCAAGTCATAGATTTATTAAACATAATAGGTCGGGGGGAGGTGTGGTCAAACATTTCTAATAATCAATCCTGGAGAAAAGATTATTATATTAGACATAATATTATTTAATAAAAAAAGTTTATCAGTAAAGAAAAAAATTCCTCTTTTTAAACCTAAAACGTCATTTTTATTTCTTTATCCAAAATATGCTTTATCTTAATATCATCCACCCAATAACTATTAAATTATCACAAAATTAAGACATAATATATTTAGCATTCACATCATACACATATTTATTAGTTATTAAAATCAAACATCTTACATAGGGTAAATAATATGTGCATATAGAAGGAAAATTTCACTAAATACTTTTCAACTTGACTCTTTTTCCAACTCTATCTCTTAAGTTCGCTTTGTAATTACACAGTCCTCCAACTATTAAATTATTTCGCCAGCGACTTTTTTTCTATTAGTGATAGCCTATTTATCGATTGCTTGGTCTATGTGAATGTCACATGTCATATTTCTCTCTCCTCTAAATATGTCGTTGTTTGACGTAAAAAATATCATCTTTCTAACATCTTAATATAATAATTACACAATAATAATTAGTAAAGAAACAGAAAAGAGGGATGGTGCCTCCCTCCACTTCCTTTGGCCACATCATTCGGTTATTATTTTAATATTTTTTATTATATTAAAATTTTAGAATGATTGTATTTTGTCACGTCAATCAATGACATGTGAAAAAGAGAAAAATGTGATGTATGACCTGAAGTAGAAAGAACAACTGAAAATAAATATAAATAATTGGAGTATGATTTAATTACAAAATAAAATTGAAGAATAACGTTAAGAGAGAAGGTAAAGTTAGAGGATATTTATTAAAATTTACTTATTATTATGACAATATAGATATATTATTTTGTTACATAATATTTACAAAATTAAACTAGCAAAATAGTTTAAAGTTTCAAATATATGTTATATATATTCAAGCCATAGTATGACGATACAAATATTTGTACATTTATCATAAAATCTAAGACATAAGAATATATGCTAGGCATTCACTTTATCAACGTAATAGATGGCATACACAAATTCTTAAAACATTTTATTATATTTTTCAATTTCACATACAAACCCTAAGACTTGGATAATTACCAGTATTTAACCTTTCATTATCAAGACTAGAGCAATACTTGGATGTAGAAATAAAGCACACTATTTCAACAAAAGTGACATGCGAAAATTCATATGCAATTTCAAACTTTCATAATTGTTTTACATATGTGAAAGATAAAAATTGAATGTAACATGAAGAGATTTAGGTAGCGTGTGATAGAAATAGATAATTATCTGAATAAAGTGAAAGAGAAAAAAAAAATGAGAACTCGTAAAAGAAATTAAGAATATACTAAAACAATAAATAAATACTTGATTCAATATTAACAATTACTATTTTAAAATACAGAATCATTGGGCAGAAACAACGTACATTTTGTACATACTTTTATATTTTTAACTCATTTTAAAATTTCTCTTTAAAAACAAAGTAAATAAATATTCTTTTTGCAACCTATATTTTGAAAAAAATGTAATCTACTAAATATTTGTTTTTTATTAAATAATTATTGTTATTCTGTTTTATATCATATATATAATGACATAATAGTTAATTTCATTTCCTGAAACTAAAATCATTTGTTGGTTAGTTAAACATTTTTAATGCTAAAGTGTATGCATGATTAACTCTTAATTGTGTCATACTGTTCAAGTGATACATGATCTTGGCAGTTCTAATTGTCAAATTTACTATTTCCAGTGTTTTATTGCAAGTGGAATCAAGTTGAAATTGATGTGCAATTTCGATTAGTTTTGTAATGACATGAAGTCTAAGAATTAAGATGATCTCATTGAATAGTCTCACACGAATAAAACACTGAGATGATCATGAGTTTATATGTAGCTACCCCGTTCACATATCAAGACACGTTTTAAATTCGTGCAGACAAGGACTCAAAATAAATAATATTTTGATTGGAACGGGAATTTTACAGAATGGTATCAAAACCATCATCGCGTGCTCACTTGAGCTACGTGAAAAACACGGGCCACGAGTCAATACGAATATCGCTCAACGAGGATGTTGAGCCCTCTACCTAAGGGGGATGATTGTAATGACCTGAGTTCTAAGGATCAAGATGATTTCATTAAATAGTCTCCCAAAGTGAACAATATCTTGATTATGCGGAGGGTGCTACAGAATGATATAAGAATCAACCTCACGTGCTCATTAGAGTCATGTGAGAAACATAGGTCATGGACCTGCATGAATTTAAAACGTGTTTTAATAGGTGAAGCATGTAGCTACATATAAGTTCATGACCACTTCTATGTTTTGTTCATGTGGCACTATTATTCCTTAGACCTCGGGTCGTTACAAGTTTGCTGAGCAATAAAACATCTTCTAATTTCGAAAGCAATAATCTGAGATGGAAAGTAATAAAACTCTTAGGGGCGTTTGGCGCATTATCGATTTAATTAATCGATAATTTAAATCACTACTTAAATACCACTATTTAAATTACCGTTAATATCACATTACAGTGCTTGACAATCATTGGTAATATAAATCATAACTAAAACAGCTAGAAAGAAAATTATCAAAATATCCTTAAAAATTATTTTACACGTTCATCATATAGTATCCGAAATAAATAAAGCAAAAAATAGAAAAGTGAATATAGATAAAATAAGTTGAGTAAAAAATAAGAGTTATTTATAAAAAAATCAAATAATAAAAGAGATGTAGTTAAATGATATTTATTTAATAATAATATATATTGAAATTAAAAACATTTATGAAATAAATATTTTTGTCAAAATACATGTCAAACAACCAATAATTTAAAAAATCATCTCCCCCGATTGCTATCTAAATTACCAATAATATGATAATTAAAATATCAATAATTAATTATAGTAAAATGAGATAATATAATATATCTTAAAATTTTTAAATAAAATAATTAATAATCTATTTGAATTACATCGTACCAATCGGAGCCTTAATTTCATTTGAACCCACTTCCACTACAAGAAAAAAAGAATTATAGACGGTCCAAATCATCTGTAATTTCCAAAAAATCGTCAAAAATGATGATTGTCGACGGGTTTTTCAACAGAACCGATATGCCGAAAAAGTGATTGTCGCAAATCGATTTTTTATGGTTGAAAAAAAAATCGTTGAAAGTTTTGACGAAAGTCTGATGGCCGCAACCATCGAAAGTTTTGACGATCGCAATCGTCGAAACTTTCGGCAGTCACGACCGATGCTACTTTCGGCGGTCAGCGAAACCGTCGATATTTTCAGCGGTGGCGACCGTCAAAACTTTCGGCGGTCGTCCCAATCATTGAAAGTTTCGATGGTAGCAATCGCCAAAACTTTCGGCGATCATCGCGACCATAGAAACTTTCGGCGATCGCAAGCATCGTAAAAAAAAATTTTAATATAAAAAAATTAGTCCGACGGCCAGCGGCCAGATTCGGCCACCAGCGTCTAGATCGGGCCGAGGCCGCGAGCACTACAAGAAAACTGCCTTTTACCGACGGTCCTAACCGTCGGTAAAATGGCCAGATCCGTCGAAAATCATGATTTTCGACGGTTCTTTCGATGGACAATGTCCGTGCGAAAAAGGGGCGCGGCAGGTTTTGCGACGGTTTCTTCTGAACCGTCGGTATTACACACGGTCTAGCTGGCGGGCGCGGCAGTCGAACGTGAAATATCGACGGTGCGAACCGTCAATATTATCGACGGTTAGGACCGCCGATATATATCGACGGTTTGAAACGACAATAGTATTGACGGTTTGAGCCGTCGATATTTATCGGCGGCTTAAACCGTCGATAGTATCGGCGGTTTGTGCCGTCGATATCTATCGGCGGCTTGAACTGTGGATACTATCGACGATTTTAACTGTCGATATATATCGGCGGCTTGAACCGTCGATAGTATCGACGGTTCAAATCGTCGACAATCTTGTATCAACGGTTTTACTCGTGGGATACGACCGTCGATAATTGTGTACCGACGGATATAATCGTCGGTAAGTATCGAAAAAATCCGCTGAATATTGCAATATTTCAGCTGTTTCCGACGGTCAGGACCGTCGGAAACATAAAAAAATTAAAAAAATAGTGAATTCACAGATAATTCACACATATAATACAACACATTTGATCCATAATGGAACGGCATAACGTAATTCACAGATAATTCACATCACATAACATCATAGATTCAATTACATCACATCACAGATAATCCAAACATGATCCATAATGGAACGAGATAATGGAACGGCACAATTAATTCACATAATCCAAACATTGAAACAAATTGAACATCACATAATGGAACGGCATAACGTCTTCGTCACGACGAAAAGCTGAAGTTCAATTCGCATAACGTCTTGGTCGCAAAACATCACTGTACAAAATTGAAATAAAGTAAGAGTTATAACATATGAAAATGCAAAAAAAAAAACATGAATTCAGTTTTGTTAAGTGTTGAAGAGCAAAATCTAAAGTGCGCACTAAATTGAATCTAAAATCTAAAATATAAAAAAATAATTTGAATTTAACATCAACATAATTTGATAAATTCAATAGAAGATGCGTAAACTAACAAGCTAACGCCGAATCTCAAAATTGAAGCAAAATCGAGCATAATCATCCAAAATAATAGAAAGAGGCATATGACTTTTAATCATCATTACCATTTAAATCCAAAATGCCAAAGTTATCATTAAAATAAGGTTGCTAAGTTTTTTTCCTATGATTTCATGTGGTGATCAGGAAGTATGTTGAAGTTCATGACCAATTAGGAAAAAACAGGAAACATAAACTACAAGTATATTTATTTATACTAAGTACTGACATTTACATGATCTAGCTATCTGCACTCCATTTTCGGTGAAAACTTTGAAAGTCTACAGATTTAACTGAAAGGGATGAAGAGTAAAATCTAAGTTAGTACCCATGTTGATGTCAAAGTGCATATGAATCTAATGAGTATAATGAACCATCAGATTAAAGCAAATTCTAAAAATAATTATGTATTATATATGAATCTACCTTGGCGTCATCGTCATTCAATTCGCCACGCATGAAGGCACGCATCATTTTCTTCATTTCAAGCCTGTTACGACGTTCACATTCTTCGAATTCCTTTTTGACCTCTTCCCTAATCTTGATGGTCACCTGATTCACAATTTCTTGCATATTAGAAGGAGATGAACCTGAAGTACTTCGTCGACCATATCCAATATCTGTGTCACTCACAGAAGATCCAAGTCCGTAAATGCGACCCTTCTTCACGCCGACGTGGTCCGTCCAAAGTTGTCTTGGGGTCAACGGTGTGGTCCCCTCCTGCGTGGCTTACGTAATATGATCAACTTCTTTTGTTTTATAAGACTCCTGAAATATAAAGAAAATAATTAACTACAAACGATGACTAGGTGATCGACTTCAAAGTTTTGTTAATTAATTATTAACTTGCAATTTAGAAAAAAGTAAAGGCACAAAAATTTACATACATATGTCTCCCGAGAATAATTCGAAACCCATTCTTTGTTCTTCTTCTGATGGGTTCGGAGAAATATTTCGTCCTGAGTAGGTGGTCTACCCGTCTCTTTCTCCTGCAATGAGATAATATTTTAAAATTTGCAACTTAAAGTATAATATTTTCTCGACACTTACCATTTTCTTAAAGTATAATATTTCGTCCTGAGTTCGGAGAAAGACCTTACCATTTTATTAGCAATCGTGCTCGTGGATAGACATCCACCCGAATGCAAGCACGCTCCCTGGTCAGACTCTCGACTGGTTTTTGCTTTTTCGCATTTCACTTTATACTCCTCGGTGGACCACTTTCCTAACAAATCGATCCAAACGGCCTCAGGGATCCAATTGGGTCGTTCTCCGTCAGCTCGAGCTTCAGAAAGCATCGCGGACAATCTCTTCGAGCACCGAGAGTTAAAAGCCTTCCACATTTTTTCTGTATGCTCGGACTCCCACCACACATCAGCCTGTAAGTGTTTAAAAATAATTAATGTATTACGAAGAAAAATATTAATGATCATGTTGGCTTCTAATGATACCTGAAATTCATTAAATAACATATGTCTCATGGCATAAGGAACTTCCCTCCATGTAAGCCACGCTTCAATATACCTATGTCGAAACACTTTAGTAACTACTGCAGCCGCTGGTTTCGACGGTACAAATCTGGAAGGACACAGAATTATAAAATGTCATGGCTGAATCAAAGCATGAATAAGGATTCGATATACATAAAATAACACTTACCCTAAATTCCCATCTGGCTGCACATATGCTTTGTAAACACGATTTGACAAAGCCTGATCTGAGTCTTCCATGGAACAATGAGCTCTGACGGGTTGTTGTGGCAATTGTGTATCCAAGTCCGTAATATCAACGTGAGAGGAAGGACCCGGCGGAGAAGAACGTTCTATTATGCGAATGCCCGTGGCTGATCTAGGAGCTGACGGAGGAGAAGAACGCTCTGTTATGTGAATGCCCGTTACTGATATAGGAGCAAATGGAGTACTGAGAGCTCTAGGGATGACTGACTCCTTTCCTTTGTTTTTACTTTTAACAAATCGATACATCTGCATAGTACAAAATTTATTTCAAGTCAAATTCACAATTGACAAAAAAATCAAATGTCACAACGTCTCGACCTGACTATGTTCGGCTACGTCTTGTGTTGCATCTTGAGGAACGGAATTGTACGTATAACTCGAATAAGCTTTTGCGAATGACTTCTTCTGATCATTATTTCAAACACTCACGAGATGGTAGCGAATATAAGAATGCATCGTCCGCGTCAGGCATCCGTTGATCCGATTGTTTGTCCACATGCATCGCTAACGCCTCAAACAAACTATTGCCTCAAACAAAATGAATATGAGTCGTAAATGAACAATTCATAAGATGACAACATTTGTAATAAAATATCCTAGTCGTAAGGTAAAAAAATTGATAATTCGTGATGACAAGTAAAGATACCTTTACTCATCATCTGAATTTCCACATGACTGGTACCCGTCGTCATCATCATCATCAGAAGTCGTCGTAGTTTCAAATTCATCTTCGTCCGAATTATTTTCATCATTTTGTATGTCGACGTTATCGAAGTCTTCAAATACGTGTTCTGAATCCTGTAGATCGTCGACTAATTCGGTGTCGACAATAAGGGCCACAAACGTCTGTGAGTCATCTTGAAAGGCACATTGCAATGCACCATCAACTTCTATCCTGCTTCTTGCCTTCGTCTTTATTACAACCCACCATTGTGATTTGTCCCTGGTCTTCTCCGGATATGGCACATAATATACTTGTCTTATAGAAGACGAAATAATGAAAGGATCAAAACGATCATAACACCTATTGTGACGTATTTCAACTATTTTGAAATCTTTGTGAACTCGCATCCCTCTCCTTTCCTTTGGATCAAACCAATTACACTCAAATAATGTGTCTTTATTACCTCCAGTATATTGCAGCTGAATAATGTCTTTGAGAACACCGTAGTAGTCACGCTCATTTTCTTCGTCCGTGGATCCCACGACACATACTCCACTGTTCACGGTTTTCTTCCCGATCGACCAAGTTTCAGTGTGAAACTTATAACCATTCACAAAATACGCCGGCCAACTTTTCACCTCTCGAGCCGGTCCCCATGCCAAATTATGGAGACCAGACGCCGTGCCGGTATTGTGAACCTAATATGAAAATAAATGAGTATAGTAGACGCTGAAGACATCAAATTGTTTAGAATATTTTGAGAATTACATGTTCCTTAAACCACGGTGCGAAGTCATTCTCGATTATATCTTATACATGTTCTTCAGGGACAATATAGTATTGCAAGAAAGCACTACATACGAAGTGATGGCTAAATCAAAATGGTGTTTGAGAAGACGTTAAAAAAAAGAACGCATGGATATTAAACTTATTTAATGTAGCCTTGCACCTCCGGCGTGTTTAGAAGGACATGATTCGTGGCAAACTTGAATTCTGCATCACTGAGCCATCTATTCCTTGGCTTCCCAAAATGTCGTCCTAACTGATTGAAGAGCGACAAAGATGCCACATCAGACTCTTCTTCTGAAACTTCATCATTTCGATGGACTCTGGTCCTCGCACACTTAACATGGGACTCGAAGTAGTAAGAACAGAAGTATGAAATCTCCTGAATCATATACGCTTCACAAATGGATCCTTCGACACGTGCTTTGTTCTTAATCGTCCTTTTTATTCGATTGAGATATCTTTCAAAAGGATACATCCACCTATATTGTACTGGTTCACCTACCCTTGCCTCATATGGCAGATGAATAGGTAAGTGCTCCATGGAATCAAAGAATCTCGGTGGAAATATTCGTTCCAACTTACATAATGTTATCGAAATATTACGTTCCAATTGGATCATACTTTCCACCGTTAATGTTGTAGAACACAATTCTTTGAAGAATTGACTCAACTCCGTTATCGGCTTCCAAATCTTATCCGGGAGTGAAGAAAAAATAGTAGAAGCAAAGTTTCCATGAATATGTGGCAGTCATGACTTTTCATGCCAAACAAACGCAAGTTATTCATGTCCACACATCGGGTCAAATTTGATGCATAACCATCCGGCATTCTCAGCTCTTGGATCCAGCGACACACTTGGGTCTTCTGCTCCTTAGTGAGAACATAACTTGCTTTTGGTTTAGATAATCTTTCGTTAGGTAAAGTCACTAAGTGCAACTCTGGCCTTCGACAGTACTCCTTCAAATCTAGTCTCGCCTTGAGGTTGTCCTTTGTTTTACCCTTAATGTCCATTACGGTGTTGAATACATTTTCAAACACATTTCTCTCAATGTGCATGACTATCAAACAATCAGACTAATAAGGTAAATTCCAGAATATACTTCGTTTGGTCCAATTATGACAAACACCATACTCATTGTATGTGACATTTGGGTCGTCGACAATTCTGCATAAAGTATTGACAATGCGACGTAATTGAGCTCCTGATCGTCTGACCGGAGGCATGTCTTCTACAACCCTATTCCGTCAAAATGCATTTCGGTTATTTCTGTACGGATGATCAGTTGTAAGAAACCGTCTATGGCAATCAAACCAACTATTTTTACTCCCATTTCTCAAAGTGAACGCATCTGAGTGTTCCATGCAAGATGGACAAGCTAATTTCCCTGCAGTCATCCAACCAGACAACATTTCGTAGGCTGGAAAGTCATTAATAGTCCACAATAAGGCAGCTCTCAATGTGAAATTTTGTTTGGTCGACACATCATAAGGGACGACACCATCCCACGGTTCTTTGAGCTCGTCTATTAGAGGCTGTAAATACATGTCTATCCTCTATTTAGGACTCTGAGGACCAGGAATAATGCATGTCAAAAACATATAAGGTGCGGACATACAAATCCCAGGTGGCAAATTATAAGGTGTTATTATTACCGGCCAACATGAATAAAGAACTGAAGTCTGACCATATGGTGTAAAACCATCTGCGCATAATCCGAGCCTTATGTTCCTTTGGTCCCTAGCAAAATCAGGATGCTTACGATCAAAATATTTCCACGCTTCACCATCCGATGGGTGAAGCATGACACCTTCATAAGTATTATGCTGTGCATGCCACTTCATTTGCGACGTTGACCCTATAGACGAGTATAATCTTTTAAGCCTTGGAATAAGAGGCAAATAATGCATTCTTTTCATAGCGACTTGAGACTTGTTAGTCACTCTATATCGTTTGGCCCCACTAAACTTGCATTCATTTAGATTGATGTCATCGCCGTAATATAACATACAACCATCACGACAATAATCTATTTTAGTTGAGCCAAGACCAAGTTTACTGACCAATCTTTTTGTCCTATAAAAAATTTCAGGAATACGAGCCCCAGTTGGTGTGACCTCTTTTAAAATATCTAGAAATGCATCAAAACATGCTTGTGAAATATTGTGGTCGGCTTTCAGATTCAACAATCTAATAGCAAGTGATAGTTCCGAATGACTTTCACACCCAAGCCATAAGGGTTGGCTCGATGCGTTTAGTAAGTCATAAAAATCTCTTGCTTCTGGATTTGGTGCCTCTTCATTCTGCTCAAATCTAATATTGCCATACTCAGTTGCAGCTGCGTCATAAACAGACTGTTCATATTGCGAAGCAAATGTTGGTTCAGGATCCACAAAATGAAGACCTGGATTTGGGACGCTTGTCGAAGGCGCTCCTTCGCCTAAATCATCACATTCCCAATAATTGGGTTTGAAACCCTTTCTATATAAGTGAACTTTGACAGTCTCTATCGTCTGTAACTTTGTGCTAGCACATTTCAAACAAGGACACCTAATTGTTCCCTCCCGCTGAAATTGTAAAGATTGACAATCCACAGTAACATAATAGTCAACGTCATCTATAAATTCTTGTGTCAAGCCTCTACGATCAGGATTATTTCTTTTGTACATCCATCGACGATCGTTCAAGTATGACATAATGACTGCATTATTTGCAAATCATAAAAATTTCAGTGATACAAAATTGTATAAGGAAAGAAAAAAGTTTATGAAACTACTGAGGAAGAACATATTGTTTAGCTAATGTTTACTAATCATACTGCTAGGTATAGAGATAGCATACACATTGCTATAGATTGTGTAATAGGGCTGCAGACCTTTTGGTTGATATTGATAAATCTCAGGGTTTCAAAATTTTTTGTAAGGAGGATCTTCCTTGTAATCTTCTTAGTATCTTGTATCAAGATGTCCTTTGGCATGCAAATTAATAGCTCTTTCGTTAAAAAGAAAAATACTTCCTGGTTCAGATAGGACATGTAACATAGAATACAGATTCTATGTCGATCTTCAGAAAGAACCATTGAGATGGACCCACCTTCATTAGTGGCAATGTCTTATTACTATTTTCCCGTTAAAGGATTACTTCATCAATGTGTTCTCAGTTGTGTCATTATTGTATTTTCAATGTCTGATTGAGAATGAAAATTATGATAACTTTGCCTACGAACAGTTTTCGAAATAAAATATATATAGATAAAATTTCATGTAATTTTTATTTGAAGCTAAAAATCCTTCACTATCTTTCAGGGTGGAAGAATAAATTATTCTGTCATATGAAAGATTATAAGATTATTTTGATATAATAAGTATATATAACATAATTGTCTAGCTACGAAGCATGCTTGGTCCTGACTATCATGATTGTAACCGAGACACGTGGATTAATTGATATTTGAAATTGCTCATGGACCTATGCGCGAAAGCTTTTTTGCTCACGGATCCGGCCGCCCTTGCGCGGCGGAGGCCAGATCCGGCCGCCGCGCGCGGAGGGCGGCCGGATCTGGCCGCCGCGCGTGGAGGTCGGCTGGATCTGGCCGCCGCGCGCGAATGGCGGCCGGATCTGGCCGCCGCGCGCGAATAATGGCCGGATCTGGCCGCCGCACGGAGGGCGGCCGGATCTGGCCGCCGGAGAGACAAATTATATATCCAAGGAGGGCGGGGATCGGACCTACCTGCGCCGAAGATTTCAGTCGGCGGCGGAAGCTTCGGGCGGGAGGTGGTCGACGACCGGACGAACAGCGGACGAAACGCTCGACGACCGGACGAACGTTCAAAGTAAGAGTGGGGTCGGGTTTTTATATAACCACTTTTCGACGGTCGAAACCGCCGCAACATAGGTAAATATAATATTATATTAATTTGCATTTCGACGGCTCGAATCCGCTGGAAAAACCGTTGATAGTTTCGACGGTTATTCAAACCGTCGAAATATCGACGGTTTTAGCCGTCGATTCCCATAATAATAAATTTTCAAAACATCAATAGATCTATAGTTTGTGTAAATTATAAATTTCCATTTTCGACGGTTGAGACCGTCGAAAACAATTATGCTAGAATATTTTATTTAAATACTATCGACGGGTATGACCGCTGAAATATCGATGGTTGCTTTGAACGTCGCAAATTTTGACGGTCAAAACCGTCGATAAGTTCAATAATTGTATGCAACCAATGTTGAAATTTTTCGACGGTTCAGACCGCTAGAAGTTTCGACGGTTAGATAAACCGTCGAAATTATCGACGGTCATAACCGTCGAAGTATAAATATTTTCGATGGAACCTTTCGACGAATTAAGCACCGTCGAAAGTTTAGACGGCTAAAACCGTCAAAAATTATCCGACGAAAATATCGACGGTTTGGAAGATCCGTCGAAAAAACCGTCGATATTTTAGACGGATGTCGGACCGTCGAAAATGAACCGTCGAAAATACGACTTTTTCTTGTAGTGGAGGTGACTGATTTGGCCGCCAAGCGACGTATCCGACCGGATTTGGCCGCGGGAGAGGGAGGGAGAGAGAGGGGGGAGAGGGTCGTCCGGGAGGGAGAGGGTCGCTGGCGGGAGAAGTCGTCGTCCGGGAGGGGTCGCCGGCAAAATAAGAGAGGGGGAGAGAGAGGAGAGAGGTAAAGAAATAAAAAGTGAAGATAGAAAGTGGAGATATAATACTACTACTACTACTACTACTACTACTACTACTACTAATAATAATAATAATAATAATAATAATAATAATAATAATAATAATAATAATAATAATAATAATAATAATAATAATAATAATAATAATAATAATAATAATAATAATAATAAAAGCAGCGGGAAAGCGAAAAAATGAAAAATAAATAGTGGAAGAGTGATTTTTAATTATAAGCAAATATTAATAATATATCTTATTATGATATATATATATATATATGAATATGATATTTAATTATTTTTAAAGTTACCGACGATCGAGACCGTCGAAAATTATTTAATTATAATAATAAAATACTACATACATATATATAATATTTATTTTTTAGGTTACCGACGGTCTGGACTATCGCTAATTAGATTAATAAAAGACTTTTTTATTATAATATTTTTTTACTTACCGACGGTTAGAACCGTTGGAACCGTCATAAATTACGACAGTTTAAACTGTCGCTAATTATATTAATAAAAATACTCCTTATATTATATTATTTTTCATTTACCGACGGTCCGAACCGTCGAAAATTATGATGGTTTGAGCTGTCGCTAATTATATTAATAAAATGCTCTTTATATTATATTTTTTTATTTACCGACGGTCAAGACCGTCAGAAATTACGACGGATGGGTATCCGTCGAAACTTTCGACGTTGCTAATTATCGAAAAATAAAATAATAATATAATAAATTATATAATTTATTATTTTTATTTTCGACGATTGTGATCGTCGAAAGTTAGACGGATCAACATCCATCGCAAATTGTGATGAATTTCTATTCGTTGAAAACTGCCCGTAAAAAATTCTCAATTTTCTCGTAGTGTTCATGAATCTCCTCCTGCCATTTTGGCATAATGGATTTCCCATTTTTACATTGTTTCTCTCGTTATCTCATTCTCTCTATTTCCTCCACTCTCTTCTATCTCTCACGTTTTTTTTTTATTTTTATTGTTTCGTCATATGAGTTTATTTTGAATTTGTTTTCTAATTTTCAGTTAAGTCGATCATATAGTTGAAAAGTTCTAATTAGCTCTTAATTTATTGTTAAAGATATTAAGGATATTAGCTTATTATGTTCACTAAATAAAAACATTAATTAATAATCTCATCAGGAAAAGTATTATTATATTTAGTTATATTCAAATACACGATTATGGCTATGTAGTTGAATCATAGATCACTAGAAACATTGGATCCATCTCAAGTTGGCATTATATAAATAAATAAATATATATATATATATATATATATATATATATATATATGACGTGCGTGCGTCATCAAAAGTGGAACGTGGCCTTGCATGCCCCCGCTGGTCCATTAGCTAGATAGTTACTTAATTAGTAGATGCAAGAGAAACGTGGTTATAATTAATTAATTTTTAATTAGCACAATTTGTGTATTGTCCATTCTCGTGCCTTAAAAGAGCAAAAACCTAATCCACAGATTTTTGTGCTTGTTTGCTTTTTGGTTGATCCACAAATTTATGTTTAATTGATGGTTATGCCTCCTAGTTGATATCGTATGATATATACTAAACAAAACAAGAATTGCACAATAATATTTGTATTTCGTAAATAAGGTAAAAGGATGATGGATGGATATTGATGTAATATGGCGTAACATTCATAAATGAAAATTTTTAATTTTTTTTTCAATTTTATAATCGGTTGAAGTCTCTTGTGATCGCTTGAGTTCTTTTATGGTTGACGATAATTTTTATTTTTGATTGATAAACCTAACAAATACATTATAATTAATAACCTTTCCACGTTTATAATGTTGAATAAGTTAAGATAAAATAACTTAGGGCGAGGCCAATTGATAATTGTGGCCTATGGATAACTGAAAAAATTTATAATTAGGATTATTTCCTCTAACCATCTCTAAATAATCGTGATTTTTCACATCTAACATCGAACTACGAACTTCATTTTTTGGGTCTCTAAACTTTCACAATTTTTCCAATTTGATCCTTCCGTCCAATTCCATCGATTTTTCCGTTATTTTTTTATTTTCATATTTGTAAAAAGTTCATTATACCCCTTCCTTAAATGTTAGTATATTTTTACATAAAATAATATATAATAAATATAAAAATAATTAAAAAGAAAAAAAAAGACCACGTGTCAAGAGGAGGGGGGTCGCCCCCCCCCCCCCCCTCCCCCTCCTCGTCAGCCCCCCCTCGTCGGAGGGGGCAACCCCCCAGCCCCCTGCGCTCACACGGCGCGGGGGAGGGCGGGTCGCCCCCTCCCTGCCACCTCACCGGAGGTCGTAGGGAAGGGGGTGACCCCCCTCCTTCCCTGCTCTCACGCGGCGCAAGGAAGGGAGAGAGAGAGGGGGGGGGGGGGGGGGGGGGGGGTCGCCTCCTCCCTCTGACCTCCGACGAGGTCGCAGGGAGGAGGGCGACCCCTTGCGCTCGCGCCGTGAAGGGAAGGAGGGGGGTCGCCCCCTCCCTGCGACCTCGGGGTCTCCGCCCCCTCCCTGCGACCTCCGGCGAGGTCGTAGGGAGGGGGCGACCCCCTGCGCGGCGTAGGGAAGGAGGGGGGGGGGGGGGGGTCGCCCCCTCCCTGCGACCTCTCCTTCCCTACGCCGCGCGGGGGGGTCGCTGTAACATCTCAAAATTTTATCACAAGTAATTTCAAGTTTAATTAAGTTAGGTGTTTTTCTTTTTCGAATTTTATAATAATGTTATAAGTTAATTAATTTATTTAAAAATAGTTAATTGACTTAATTAAATATTTAATAAGTAACTCCGTTCGATCAAATTATTATATGTAATATTAGTGTATACGAATTAATGATTAAAATTAATTAACTCTCTTGAGAAAATTTTAAGATAATTAGTTGGTCAATTAATGTGTTTTTAATTTCTAATGATTTATAATTTTACTGGTTAATTAACTTATATAAGTACTTCAGTAACGAAATTAGTGTTATGTGAGGACTGTGATCGACTAATTATCATGAATTATTTAGTATGCTCATACCTTTTGTTTACCATATATTAAAATAAAATTATAATAATTATTTGATATGATATATGTTTCTTCTTCCTTTGTACTAACAGACCCATCTCCACCATCTTTAAACTCCACGTAGCATGTTGCATGCATAATTAAATCCACTCCTCTGTCAACCTTATCCATCTGGTTTACATAGTATACCACTTCACCATGTATTGTGTAACACTCTTACCCAACCGACATGCATATCAAATACGTGGCCACTTAATTGTACTCTCACTAGTAGTCTTGTAATATAATATATACATATACAATATACTTATTTATTTACATCTGAAGCAACCGACTTATGTATACATACACACATATTATATATATATATATATATATATATATATATATATATATATATATATATATATATGAGAGAGAGAGAGTTCAACCAGAAAAAAAAAAGAGGCATATGAATACAAGCTATTAACTTTCCGGCGTAATCAGGAAAGGAAAAAAATGGAGAGAGATTTGTTGCGACTGCTGGCGGAAATGATAAGGGAGAAGGAAGAAAGTGCAAGAAAAAAAAAGGTATTTAAGATATGGATCCAGATAATTTATTCGTAGTAATTTTATACTTTAATTCTCTGAAAAATCAAGTTTCAAGATTTGTTTGTAGTACTGGTAGAACAAATGAGGGAATTAGCCCCATTGTAGTTAGACTTATAAAACTAATTGGGTAAAATAATCTTCGGGTCCTAGGTTTAGGCTGCTAAAGCCTTACCTTATTAGAAAAATGTTAATAGTAAATTATGAATTTTGTTTAGTATGACCCTCTGAAAGTACATATTACACGGAAGAAGTAATTAGCCCAATAGGAAGTGTGTTTAGACACATAAGTCTTAATTGGTCAACCTATATTTAGTAGTCTGGCAATGGCAAGTAGAGGTAGTCAGAAGTTGCAATATTAATTATATTTTTTTTAAAAAAAAAGTAGAATACAAATTTCTAGGTTTTGCGTTTAACTTCATCGGGATGACAGAATTTGAAAAAATATTCAAAAATGATATGCATAGGGAAATTATAAGAATACTACATACTTTTAGTTTCTGAAAAGTTTGAATAAGATAATCATTTGTCTATTGATGACCTCAATTTGTATAAATAAACTATAGCTAATAAAAATATGAGATTAATGATGTTTTCTGAATTTTGAGTCTAGTTTCTTGAAGTTTTGGAATTAAATTGATTGAACGTCTACAAAAGAGTTGTATCTTTATGTTTAAAAAACTATCATATTGTCTATTAAAAGTATTATTCAGAATTATAGATTCTCTATTGACTGTAATATTGCACATTATTATTTTATAATTTTAGGTCAAAATTGGAGTGATTTACGACTTCATTTCAATTAGGATAATATGAGAGTGTTATAAATTATCGACTAAATATCATTCAGTCTGTTAAAGTATATAAAAAAAACAACATGAAAGAACATGAAATTTAAGTTGAATGCGCCACTGGTATGGAACCTTTGTAATCATATATGTTCATGTATGATATATTGGTACTCAACAAGTAATATGATTGTTATTATTATGCTTATAGGATTAAAGGAGTTAAATAAGAAAGAAAGGAGAAAATCTTTTTTGATTTCTCCTACTCTATGTATTCACCTCTTTTGAATTCGGTGTGATATCGATTAGTATATATATCGAATATGTTTTGAATATGATATGAATTGATTTCGAGAAATGTAATTATGAAAAGTATATCTGAATGATTGTATGATTGCACATTTGAAAAGCATATGTGATATGATACGAATGAATACGAGAAGTGCAATCTTGTTCGATTTGAAATGATATTTGATTTGATTCATCTTTTGATATTGAGAAATAATTGTTATGTGATGAATCGTGCATGGACATCTGCTTGCATTTGCATATATGATGGTTGGAGCTAAGTGTAGCCATCACTGATCATGATGGGAGCCACCTCTAGAGTCCAATCCATCATTATGGTCCCCAACAATGGGATGAGATGGGCTGGAGCTAAGTGCCATACGGAGCTAAGTGCTGTATCGTGAAGAGTCGCGATGGGAGCCACCTCTAGAATCCGTAGGGGCCACCTCTAGAATCCACCTATTGATTTATTCTCCGAAATGGATGAGGTAGAATGGAGCTAAGTGCTACATCGCTGATCACGATGGAAGCCACCTCTAGAGTTCACCTAACGACCACTTGCAAGTTGGTGATCCGTGCATCCATATGAGAGTGTTGCATTTGCATATATATGTTTGTTATGATTTAAACGATATTGGTTGCAAATTGAGTATGATGTTGTTGATTAGAATGTTGTATATGTAATTATCAAATATATGAAAATACTTATTTTGATATTATGATTATTATATATTTTTTTATATCTCTCCGAATTAATTAGTTGGTAATACATAAACTATGAGTTATCAACTTACTGAGCTATTTTAGCTCACTCTGTTATTTTTAACATTTTTCAGATCATTATAGCTTCTTGGATCGTGCGAGGTCATAATCTTAGCGGAGTTTAGCTCCTTTGATGTAAAGATATTGAGGGGAGTTGTTACTCTCGTCCTTTTGTTAGGATGTTGAGAGACTTCGATATGTGTATTATATATGTGTCATTCTGTAAGAATGTAAAGTAATTTTGTGAAATGTAAAACTTAGGGTAGATGGTTTGCTCTGAAATGATTATCATAAATTTGTGTAGTTTATTTAATGATATATTTTCATTTCTTTTGTTTCTAAAAAGAAAATGTTTACATCACGTTTTCGCAATCCCTCCCAATTTTATTTGATCGTCCGTAATGAGTCGCGAATCATTGTTTAAATCATGGTTTAAATCGGGGTCGTGACAGTCGCCCCCCTCCCTGTGACCTTCGGCTAGGTCGCAGGGAGGGGGCAACCCCTCAGCCCCCTGTGCCGACACAGCGTAAGGAAGAACCCCCTCCTTGCGACCTCGGTCATTTTTTAAATTATTTTTATATCTATTATTATATATTATTTTATGAAAAAATGAACTAACACTCAAAACAGGGGTATAATGGACTTTTCATAAATGTGAAAAATAAAAAAATAACGGAGAAGTCGACGGAATTTGACGGAAGCATCAAATTGAAAAAATCGTGAAAGTTTAGGGATCCAAAAAATGAAGTTCGTAGTTTGAGGTTAGATGTGAAAAATCGTGATAGTTTAGGGGTGGTTAGAGGAAATAATCGTTATAATTAAGGCCAATTGCTGATTATAACTAATGAATAATGATTAATTCACAATTGCTAATTGGAGCTGAAATTAATTGTGGCCAACTAATAATTGATCATTAATGATTGATTTATTGATAAATTTAATATTGTTCAATATTGATAATTAAAAAATAAGTTAATGATTAATAATTGATTATTGTTAATTGACCATGGTTTATGGATAATTATTTATTGACTTATCATTGATAATTAAGGGCATAATATGGATATATTGGCAATTGTTAATCGATGTTGATATGGTTAATTGTTAAATAGTTCTTTGCTTGATTGGTGATTATTACATTGATAATTACTAAATTAATGTTTTTACTTATGCCCATTGATTTACTTCTTACGTACTGAGAGAAATTTTTTTCATGTACCTGAAGTCTAAATAGGGACGACCACACAATCATGGACGAGCAACACTTGTAACACTCTCGACTCAATCAAAATATTGTTCACTTTGAATCATTATCCCGAACGAATTTAAAACACATCTTGAAAGATAAAAATGGCAGCTACGTATAAGCTCATGACCACTTTCGTGTTTTGTCCATATGGAACTATTCTATCAAACCATCTTGGACATTAAACCTCAAGTTGTTACAACACCGGACGCTAAGAACTTAGAAGAGTGTCTAGAGAGGAAGAAAGAGCAACATGAAGGATCATGTTTATTTGCATCAAGAAGAAAGTATGGAAGTTACTGTATCAACCTTATAAATAATATTCAAAGTAAACAATCGTGCTAGGGTAGTTTTGAGTTTTCATTGTATGATCTTATGATTGTATATGATGTTTTCATAAATAATAATACCTTTGGTTTCTTGGAGTTTTATCATTGTCAATCACCGAAAATATGAATTATTAATTCATGAGCTAGAACTGAAGTTGAGCCAAGATCAACCAACTAGAGTTCTTTGTTTTATTGTCATAAATTTAAACTTTGCCCAAGTCATGTCAAACCTAGCCTCGAATGTATCTTGAACATTTGAACTATATATCATATCATGATCTTTTTACTAATCCCACATGATTTTATTGCATGTCAAAGATCCCACTTAAGAGAACATAGTTAATTATGATAACAATAAAAATTTGGATGACCATTGCATTAATTGATGTGAGCAAATCACGTTACATGACATAGTATTATTATTTATGTAGTGTTTGGATATTGTTCACGTCGTATGATGTGCTCCACATCATTTATAATTTGAAAGTCACTCCACCTCATGATTTGAAATATACTTCACTATCTCAAAAGAGGACCTTCATTGTAACAAATGAAATTTTTAAGTAATGGCATATTGGTAAAAAAGAACAAGAAGGAAGAAGAGGAAGATGAATAACAAGAAGAAGAACCATGCAAGATTAGAATCAATGTATGTTAAAGGAATCCAAAATCTTCTCTCCCCTTTTAATGAATTTCAAGATTGGATTGAGAGGACACATTGTTCCTATTAGAAATTTAGACTGAGGAACAACATAAGTTTATGATCGATCTTATAATATTTATGCCTAGATCTATATATTTAAATCTTTATATATCATGCGCTACATTCATGCATCTTAATGTGTTTGGAAAAAAAACCCTAAATCTTCATAATGTCTTAATTTGTATGATTCTATCTATGTTATTATGATGCTCAAATGCTTAGAAATCATGTCCTATATTGTTTTAAATATTTTGAATATTTTTCCAATTTTTTTTGTTCAAAAACATGTAATTTTGGATTTGAAAATGAGAAGGCTAGACATTGGCATAGGCGTGACTAATGCGAGAATTTGTATGCGCAAAATACTAGGAAATATACTATGTTGAATCAAGTAATAAAAATGAATAAAAGTGGCTATCCCTCGAGGACTAATGACAAGTTCTTCTAATCTAACTAGTTATCATAAGAAAGGTTGAGTTCAAGTTTGTTCAAAGATTCATTAAACGAAAGAGGAAAAGAAAATGAGTGCCTTAATTCAGAGAATAAATCAATATGCAATGAAGTTAGGGTTCAGATCTCGTATCCCCCTGTTTCTCTTAATTAACAATTACAATTTAATTAGAATTTCTATGATGGAAGACTGCAAATGATATATGTTTCGATTAAGATAACCTAATTATTACAATTTTTGATAGATAAAAGATATTAAACAAATCAGCTTTTGATAAATGATAATTAAGATTCTTACATATGTAGGTCTATGTTATTAAATACTAAAATAAGTTAACTAATAATCCACGATTCACAGCCTCAAAATAGATGATAAAAAACTGATAAGTTTTCCTTCGACAAACGAACTCGGCTTGGGTCCGCAAATTGCGGCCCGAGTTGACAGACAATGTATGAAGCCTGAGTTGGTTCAATACAAACAAACTTTGACTAGTTTTTATCGGTTATCATACACAAAATTCAGACGCAATTACTACTACACAGTTAATACTAAACACATAAATTTTATCCAGATATGATACAATCATTAAGAAAATGATAAACATCAGTTCACAGGATTCTAAATTCAAGATAAATCAAGAGCAAAACAGAGTTCAACTTTAATCTTCCACTAATGATAAAACTACTCCATAGGAAAGTGTTTTGACATCAATTCATGAATGGTAAACAAGAAAAGTTTGCTAGAAGTTATACAGGAGACTCCCAAGAATAAATTGATGCTTGTGCCCTGCTCCTCAGTCGAGTGAACATTGCATAAGTTCACCAAAAAGTTGGAAGAACGCCTCGGGGACGCACAACAACAGTAAAAACCTCACCTCTTCTCAGCAGCTAGGGTACTCAATTGTTTGAACATGGGATCCTTTGAGAGGTTTTTCTCATGTCTATATATAAAGGAGAACATTCCTCTTAGGTTGTACGCCAAATTTGGGTCTCAAATTTGTGTCAAACAAAGAAAAAGATTCAATCGTTTGATACATTATTTTTTATAAGCAAACCCGGTTCGAGTTTGAACATCGGACCGAATTCGGGTAAGAGTTGCTCAAGTGGCCAACTCGGCCCAAGTATGAAAGTGACCTAACCTAAATTCTATTGAAAATCGCACTAAAGCTTTATTTTGGCCTCAATTTCTACATTCTTTTGATGGGCATGTCCGATTTCTACATTTATTTTGGTACAATTGTGACAGCCCCATCACAATCGTGACTAAAAGACTAAAAAAAGGCAAAAAAAATGAGCATTATGCCACACCCGTGAAATCGATGTTTCACGACCGTGATAGACACATTCATGGACATGACTAATGTATCATGACCATTGATGGAAGATATTTTATGTGGTATCTTAAACCTATTTTTTGAAGTATAAAGTTTGTGTATGGATAATTGTTGATTGTATATTACATCTAGATACATGAAATGCATGCAAAGTCATACTTGGGTTAAAATATGAAGATTGAGCGATGTAATAATGATTGTTATTTGCTAAAGCATAATGAATGAGTTGAAGAATATGTTCTTGTCGCCCCTCAAAGTCAAGTAAAGTAAAGTTCAAAAATAAAGTGTAGGATCCCAAAGGGCACCAAGAGGGGGCGAGGGTGAATTGGTGTTTATCCGAAAATACTGATTTTATAAAAATTGTTGCGAAAGCTTAAAATCGATTCGCTAATCCCTTTAAAACCAAAGCAATTCAGATCATAAACATAATATTAGAGGGAGAAAGAGAAAGAGAAAGCAAACACAAAATGTACGGGTGGTTGTTGACGAGGTTCGACCACACCTTGACTTATGTCCCCGTTCCGACTTCTCGATCTCGAGATCACCGAAGATTCCGCTAGAACACAAATGGGGCAAAGAAGAAAGTCCTTTACACAACTACATTTTCTCCGCTTCGAGAGACAAGGTAACCTCTTCTTCTACGAAGCTAATTTTTTCTTTCGCTCAAGAGGTAAGATTTAGAACCTCTTTTACACATGAGCTCTCATAATCTTTCTGAAAAAATAGTTTCTTTCTTTTACAATAGAACACTCACAAGAAGAGAAGAGAGAAAAAAAATTCTAAATGATAACTTCAAGAGAAATGATCTTCTTTTGATTTTTTGAAGTTTTGCTTAAATGCGTGGATGGATGTCTTTGCTTCTGGCTTTGGCACTCTTTTTATAGGCTATGGGATGTAATAAATTCGTCCGAAACTTATTCCACATTTTTTTTCTTGAAATATAGTCGTTACTGTTGATAGTGATATTTGGGATTGAGTAGTGATAACTTGCTGAAATTAAGTAAAAGGGTCAATTTTTCATTTTTTGGTCTCCCAACTCACTAGTTGTAAGTGCACAGGTAAATTGTAGTAGACTCAGGTTGTCGTATCCATAAGAATTTGAAGTCTAAGGCACCCTAAAATAATCTAAATTAGTTCTACTTTAATGGCTAAAAACATATTTTCAAAGGGAAGTGAAAACAGATTTTTAATGGAAAGTGAAATGATAATAGATTTTTGGGTTTTGGAAATTTATCAAAACTGAATTATAAATGCTAGAATGAAGTCCAAAAAGGTTCAACTATCAATGAGGAAGGTTCTCCTAGGAGTTGAGGTTCATCTAAATTAATTATGGATGGAAATGGACAAGTTATCACTTTTTAGTCAAATCTAATTCAACTTTCAATATGGCTTTTTTCACAGCTCAATTAGACCAGAACTAAATAATATATTGTCATATAATTGTTAGCCAAGTTGAATTAGAAGAAGATCTCCACTAAAAATCAAGTTATCATTGGGTTCAACTCAATGCACTTGCTGATTTTTGGGCAACTTCAATAAAATCTGAAATGATAACTTCTAGATTGCACCTTGAAAATGAAAGGAATGTTTCAATCAACTAAACAGGGATGAAATCAATCCAATATTAATGCAAATGCACCTTGGTTTATCTCTAAACTACAATAGGATTTAAAATCAGCTTCTCAGCTGCAAATTCAAATGAAATCCACATTTCCATTAATGAATTGGATAGAAATCAACACCTAATACAAATTTGGGAAATAAAAAATTGTCATTGTTCCTTGGCTCATCTCTGAATCTCAAAGAAGGCCTAAAAACCATCTCTCAATGGTGGATTAAGCAGGACTTAACAATGGCAATCGGATTCCCAAGAAATTAGAAATCAGAATTCAGCAAAAAATATTTCAGAAATTAGATTGGGAAAACAGCAAGAAAATCAACAATGCTTCTCATTGGAATTCTGGATTTGCTAAGTGCTTATTGACCCATCTCTGGACAACAAGAAATTCATAGGGTTCACCTTTCAGTGATTGAATGAAATTGGAGATTCAATTAGCAAATCAGATTCCAATAAATTTCAGAAAACAGATTTCAGGAATGTAATTTCAGAAATCAGAATTGGAGGACAAGTTTGAATCATAAAATGCCAAAGTATCTTGATTCATTTCTGAACAAGACTTGGACCAATATCAACCTCTCAGTTGCTCAATTAATCAAATCCCCAATGGCAAATCAGATTCAAAGAGTTCACAGAAATCAGAAAATCAAATTCAGGAAGTTCAGAAAATCAGGAAATCAGAAATCAGATTTTCAATCAAAGTGGAATCCAGTAACTTGACATTGATTCCTAATTCATTTCTGAATAAGGGCTAGATCAAATGATAACTTCTCAGCTATAGATTACAAGTGGGATCTAACAGTGGCAAGAACAGGCCCATAACATTGTAGAATCAGAAATTTCAGGATTGAGTTCAGTGTAGGAAATTAGAATGCAGAAATCAGATTTCAGAAATGGAATCCAAAAACTTATCACTGATTCTTAATTCATATCTGAACAAAGGTTAGATCAAATGACAACTTCTCAATTGTACATACAAGTAGGACCTAACAATGATAAGAACAGATTCATTTCAATGCAAAAATCTAAAAATCAGAATTGATAACAGTTTGGGATTAATTTCTATCCATATCCATCCAAATTAACCTAGACTACTGCCCTATCCTAGGAAACATAGAGTTTAGCTCCTCATAATTACAAAATTTGAAACAAAATGGATTGAAGAATAGGTACAAAACATCCTGGTTTGAAGCTTCTATGCCAGAACTCCAGCAGCAACCTCACAGCAGCCTCCTTCCTTGCTCCAAACCCTGAATGACTAGCCCCCCTTTCCTCCTCCAAAAATTCCACCTTTTATATCACTCCTTTCCACCCTTTGATCAACATCAGAACATTCTTCCAACCCCTGATTAAGCCACATATCCACTGTCAGAATTCCAGCTGTTGTAGGTACTTTTGTGCAGGAAAAAGTAGATGGTCCCCCATACTTTTTCCACTTTTTGGCCACCTTTTCTCCTTGCTACAAAAATCCAAACAGCAAGCATCAAAGCTCTTGAGTAGTATTTTGACAAATAAGGATTAGGATAATGATAGTGACTAGCTCCAACTTTAGATGGGATTAAGTGTTGTGCAGGAGTGATAACATATATCGATTTTAATGATTTTAGGGGCCCGGAACGATAACTTGTTACAAATCATGAAAATTATCCAAATGCAAGTGATTCAAAGCATTAGAAGCATCAAATGGACTGGAGTAACAAGTGAGTGCATTCAGAAATCAAATATAAATGAGATTTCTAAGAAGTAATAACTTATGTGCCCAAAAACGATAACTTATATGACTTAAAAATGATAACTTGTGATAACTTGAGTTGTGGTTATTCAAATGTGATGAAATTTGACCAGCAATGAGTTAAAATAATAACAAGATGATTACTTGAGGTCCCTGTGCAGAATTAATGATTTTGCATGTCGAAATGACAGAATTGCCCTTTAACGATAACTTGGCACTTGAAAAATGATAACTTGTTCAAATGGACTTAAAACTTTGCACAAGTTGAGATGGGACTATTCAAATATGATTTATATATGATAATGATGGATTTAGGGCAAGAATAATCATTGAAATTCAACTCATTCAAAATAATGATAAGTTGACATATAATAATGATAACTTGTCTTCAAAATGATAACTTGGCATAGAATTTAAATATTAATAGATTTTGACATTTCAGAACCTCTATGCACATGGAATTAAGTATGAAATGAGGAATATCAACTAGTTATCACAATGTGTGCATTACAAGCATAATTGACCCAAATATAGGCAAAAGTGGGACTCGATATGTATGAATTGCATCTAAAATGGGTTAGGAACATATAGTGATCAGCAAGTGATCAAACTCCTCCAAGCTTAGCCTTTTGCTTGTCCTCAAGAAAAACATTCAGAAATTAAGAATGAATTTAAATTTGCCATCCACAAATGAATAAAAAGATCAGCTGAATAAGATCTAAATGAGTTTCCCACTTGGCTAACATTCCATCACATTCTTTCCGATCCCAAATTCTAGCTGAGGAGTCACAAAGGTTAATGCAAATTTAAGCCATGATAGAAGTACTAACATTGACAAATTTGGATTGCAAGGATTGTCATCTTTACTAAAAAGTTTGAAACACCAATCTTTTCATGAACAGACTTTCTTTCTTTACTTAAACAGGTTTGAAAACCTGACTTTTATTCATGAGGATGCAATAAACAGGTTTGCACCTGATTTTTATTCATGCTGGTCACAGGATAAAAATTCTGGCCTTATTCAGGAGAGATTCCTTTTTTGAATTTTCACTCTCTTTATTTATGTATGCATGCAATGCAAAATGCAACTTTTCATTTTCCTTTTTCTTTCTTTTTCATTCTGTTCATGAAGTGAGCAATGGTTCAAACTCAAGTATAGGTTAGATCCTTAAATGCAAATAGTCAAGAATTTCTATTTAACATGGCAGCAAGATCCTTGGCTCCTTTTTAGACATCTTCTACTTTCCAATTAATCCATGAATGTAGCTAGTGTTAATCCACAAAAAATAAAAATTTCAACAGAAAGTTCATTCAAATGCATCTAAATTTGTAATGCCAATTAAAGCAAGGAGGCTAATGGCCAAGTTGTCCACTTGGTATTGGAGTGTACCCACTATCATAATGAAATATTCTACCCATTTTATAGTCAAAATAAATTCAGAATTGAGTTGGGCCCAAAAAATGATAACCGAGTGATAACTAGTGATAACTTATGATAACCTGCAAAACCTACTGATAACCTGGTATGAATTATGATATGAATATTAAAATCAATTAAAGACATGGTGTAAATGTTAGAAAAGCACCACGTTTCCTCCCCCAAGCTTATTCTCAACACTGTCCCTAGTGTTGAAAATCGAAGACAAGGGAGAGGGATGAGTGGAGTGAAATGCATGAAATTTGGCCTTTGAATCCTCTTGGCATTTCATCCATAAACTTTGGGTGGTTCAATCTTCATTAGTTGCAACTAATCCTGCAGAGAAACAAAGGATATCAGTGGAATGACAAATTTGCAACTAATCAGATTTTTGAGTGCAGATTTCAGCAATGCATTGAGAATTTTTGAAATTCACTGAAATTAGGCTATAATAGATTTGGATAACTGAAATGAATGTTAATTCAGATGATGATATGATCAATGTAGCATAATGAAAAAGATATTATCAGTTATCATTAAGTTTTCAGTGGAAAAATCAAAAGTAAACGGGTACGGGTACTCCCTGAATTTTGGAATTGTGGTTTGAACTTGTTCCTCATCATTTATTCCTGCAAAAATAGAAAAATTAGGTAGATAATGGCTTGGGTTACCTCCCAAGAAGTGTCTTTCTTTAATGTCTTTGGCTAGAAATTGTTACAACTTCTTCATGTCAAGGAGGTTTAAATAGTATAATGTGATCAAGTAGAGATCTCAATCTGTGGACAGCTTCACTAATCAAGTATGGATCTCTAAATTTGACAATGATTGACCTTTGTTCTTCAATTGGATGTATCCCTCCTTCATTGTACTAAAAATATATTAACTTCTCATTCCAAAACTTCTCATCTATGACATATGAATCTCCTGGATCACCATCTTGTTTAAGCAACCATTTCTTCAATGGCCTATTAAAATACAGCATTGTTGAAAGATCTTTGAGCTCTTGGTTCCATCTTTCAGTAGGCAAGCAATGATCTTCCTTCATTGAATGTTCAATTCCTTCTACAAATCTGAATTCTGCTATAGCCTCTATTTGGAAAGAAATTTCTTCTACTTTTGTATCCCCCTTGGCCATTTTAGTTTCATCATGTGGCTTTGCTGTCATAACCAGTTGCCCAATGGAAAATGAGATGGGTGAGACTTTGGAACTTTAAATGACTTCAAATGAATTAGTGCTTGCTTCAAGTTCAGGCCACTTCTTCTCTTTTGATGTTTCTTCATCTTTGATCCTAAGATGTTGACATTCTTCAACTGATCCATGATGGTTTGTGGAACAAATTGCTTCAAATGAAACTTTTGGACAGTTGGGTGCAGAAAGTAACTCATCTTTAGGGATAGACAATAAGTGAATTGAGTTGCAGCCCTCATCACAATAGAGTGTATCTAATAGTTTCTTCAAAGAATTAAAATCAGGGTCTTCTATAATTAATTCTTCATTGGATGGGAACCTTATGAGTGGATCTTTAATATGATTTATTGCTAGTATCATTGGAGTAGCTTTTTCAATAACTTCAGCTACTTCATCTTGTTTCTTGGCTTGTTCTATAAGTGTGATAGACTCCTTTTCAATTTCAGCCTCCATGACTACTTCTTTTTCTTCATTCATCTCTTTCTCAATTCCCATCTTCATTTTCTAAATTTCTTCTTTCAGAAGGGCAGATTGAATTTGTGGGGCTTCTTGACTGGACTGCAAACAAAGCTTGGCCTCCAAAGCTTGATATCCAGCTCCAAGAACATCTACTTTCATACATATTTTTTCAAGTTGGCAAGTTACTCGTCCTGCTGCCTCATGAAGTTCTCCGACATAATCTTCATTTCTGATTCTATGGATTGATTAAGTGATTGCTGATTTTTTTGAAATATCCATGGTAGTAACCTAAAAATTTGACTCGACCTTGATTGTGATGGTAATACAAATGATTTTGTGAGTCATAAACATAAGGATTGCTGCTTGAGAAGTCTTGCTCAGCATTCCAATAATTTGAAACATAATGACTACTAGTTGAGAAATCTTCCTCTTGATTCCAGTAAATTTGAACTTTCATGACCATACGAAGCATACATGTAAGCATTAGAGGGTTGTTGAAATTGTGGTGATCCTTGATTGCAATGAACTTGTGATGGTTCTCCAACATCAAAACCATATTTTTGAAGAGTTTTGGACACGACATCTTCAACTATAGAATCCAATTCCTCCTGGCTCAAGGGTGTTTCACTTGATTGATAATGATCATAGGATCAAGTTTGCCAACTCATATCCATCTTTTCTTCTTTCTCTCTCAGAAGTCAAATTCATAATTTTCTGCAATTGCTGGGTGAATAACGATCTCTAAATGTCCCAGGAGCAGCCTTGTTTTGATTGGTAGCATCCTTCTCAAAAGTTCTTCTCCTAGTCTCTTCTCTTTGCAATTTCCTTCTCCTATTGAATCATCTTTCAGTTGAGGATCAGATAGGTAGAGGTCTCCTTGAAGTTCCAAATATGCATAAATTCAATTCAGAAGTATCAAATTCAAAAAAAAAAAAAGAAATCTGTACAAAAATTGAAAATTGGGAATGGTAACTTGCAAAAACTGAAATTGGCCTAACAAATGAACTAAAAACTAATCTAAAACTAATCTAAACTATCTAAGTTAGCCTAATTGACCTCAAATCCCCGGCTATGGCGCCAAAAACTTGATAGTGATATTTGGGATTGAGTAGTGATAACTTGTTAAAATTAAGTAAAAGAGTCAATTTTTCATTTTTTGGTCTCCCAACTCACTAGCTGCAAGTGCACAGATAAGTTGTAGTAGACTCAGGTTGTCGTATCCATAAGAATTTGAAGTCTAAGGCACCCTAAAATAATCTAAATTAGTTCTACTTTAATGGCTAAAAACATATTTTCAAAGGGAAGTGAAAATAGATTTTTAATGGAAAGTGAAATGATAACAGATTTTTGGATTTTGAAAATTTATCAAAACTGAATTATAAATGCTTGAATGAAGTCTAAAAAGGTTCAAATATCAATTAGGAAGGTTCTCCTAGAAGTTGAGGTTCATCTAAATTAATTATGGATGAAAATTGACAAGTTATCACTTTTTAGTCAAATCTAATTCAACTTTCAATATGGCTGTTTTCACAGCTCAATTAGACCAGTACTAAATAATATATTATCATATAATTGTTAGCCAAGTTGAATTAGAAGAGGATCCCTACTGAAAATCAAGTTATCATTGGGTTCAACTCAATGCACTTGCTGATTTTTGGGCAACTTCAATAAAATCTGAAATGATAACTTCTAGATTGCACCTTGAAAATGAAAGGAATGTTTCAATCAACTAAACAGGGATGAAATCAATCCAATATTAATGCAAATGCACCTTGGTTTATTTCTAAACTACAAGAGGATTTAAAATCAGCTTCTCAGCTGCAAATTCAAATGAAATTCACATTTTCATTAATGAATTGGATAGAAATCAACACCTAATACAAGTTTGGGAAATCAGAAATTGTCATTGCTCCTTGGCTCATCTCTGAATCTCAAGGAAAGCATAAAAACCATCTCGCAATGGTGGATTAAGCAGGGCTTAACAATGGCAATCAGATTCCCAAGAAATCAAAAATTAGAATTCAGCAAAAAATATTTCAGAAATCAGATTGGGAAAATAGCAAGAAAATCAGCAATGCTTCTCATTGGAATTCTGGATTTGCTAAGTGCTTATTGACCCATCTCTGGACAACAAGAAATTCATAGGGTTCACCTTTCAGTGATTGAATGAAATTGGAGATTCAATTAGTAAATCAGATTCCAATAAATTTCAGAAAATAGATTTCAGGAATGTAATTTCAGAAATCGGAATTGGAGGATATGTTTGAATCATAAAATGCCAAAGTATCTTGATCCATTTCTGAACAAGACTTGGACCAATATCAACCTCTCAGTTGCTCAATTAATCAAATCCCCAATGGCAAATCAGATTCAAAGAGTTCACAGAAATCAGAAAATCAGATTTAGGAAGTTCAGAAAATCAGGAAATCAGAAATCAGATTTTCAATCAAAGTGGAATCCAGTAACTTGGCATTGATTCCTAATTCATTTCTGAATAAGGACTAGATCAAATGATAACTTCTCAGTTATAGATTACAAGTGGGATCTAACAATGGCAAGAACAGACCCATAACATTGTAGAAATCAGATTTCAGAAATGGAATCCAGAAACTTATCACTGATTCTTAATTCATATCTGAACAAAGGTTAGATCAAATGACAACTTCTCAGTTGTACATACAAGTAGGACCTAACAATGATAAGAACAGATTCATTTCAATGCAAAAATCTAAAAATCAGAATTGATAACAGTTTGGGATTAATTTCTATCCATATCCATCCAAATTAACCTAGACTACTGCCCTATCCTAGGAGATATGGAGTTTAGCTCCTCATAATTACAAAATTTGAAACAAAATGGATTGAAGAACAGGTACAAAACATCCTGGTTTGAAGCTTCTCTGCCAGAACTCCAGCAGCAACCTCCTTCCTTGCTCCAAACCCTGAATGACCAGCCCCCCTTTCCTCCTCCAAAAATTCCACCTTTTATATCACTCATTTCCACCCTTTGATCAACATCAGAACATTCTTCCAACCCTTGATTAAGCCACATGTCCTCTGCCAGAATTCCAGCTGTTGCAGGTACTTTTGTGCAGGAAATAGTAGATGGTCCCCCATACTTTTTTCACTTTTTGGCCACCTTTTCTCCTTGCTACAAAAATCCAAACAGCAAGCATCAAAGCTCTTGAGTAGTATTTTGACAAATAAGGATTAGGATAATGATAGTTACTAGCTCCAACTTTAGATGGGATTAAGTGTTGTGCAGGAGTGATAACATATATCGATTTTAATGATTTTAGGGGGCCGGAATGATAACTTGTTATAAATCATGAAAATTATCCAAATGCAAGTGATTCAAAGCATTAGAAGCATCAAATGGACTGGAGTAACAAGTGAGTACATTCAGAAATCAAATATAAATGAGATTTCTAAGAAGTGATAACTTGGGTGCCCAAAAACGATAACTTATATGACTTAAAAACAATAACTTGTGATAACTTGAGTTGTGGTTATCCAAATGTGATGAAATTTGACCAGCAATGAGTTAAAACAATAACAAGATGATTACTTGATGTCCCTGTGCAGAATTAATGGTTTTGTATGTCGAAATAACAGAATTGCCCTTTAACGATAACTTGGCACTTGAAAAATGATAACTTGTTCAAATGGACTTAAAACTTTGCACAAGTTGAGATGTGACTATCCAAATATGATTTATACATGATAATGATGGATTTAGGGCAGAATAATCACTGAAATTCAACCCATTCAAAATAATGATAAGTTGACATATAATAATGATAACTTGTCTTCAAAATGATAACTTGGCATAAAATTTAAATATTAATAGATTTTGACATTTCAGAACCTCTATGCACATGAAATTAAGTATGAAATGAGGAATATCAACTAGTTATCACAATGTGTGCATTACAAGCATAATTGACCCAAATATAGGCAAAAGTGGGACTCGATATGTATGAATTGCATCTAAAATGGGTTAGAAATATATAGTGATCAGCAAGTGATTGATCACTCGCTGGTCACTATATGATTTTAACCCATTTTAGATGCAATTCATACATATCGAGTCTCACTTTTACCTATTTTTGGTCCAATTATACTTGGAATGCAAACATTGTGATAACTAGTTGATATTCCTCATTTCATACTTAATTCCATGTGCATAGAGGTTCTGAAATGCCAAAATCCATTAATATTTAAATTCTATGCCAAGTTATCATTTTGAGGACAAGTTATCATTCCTAAGTGTCAAGTTATCATTATTTTGAATGAACTTATTTTCAATGGTTTTCTTGCCCTAAATCCATCATTATCATGTATAAATCATATTTGGATAGTCACATCTCAACTTGTGCAAAGTTTTAAGTCTATTTGAACAAGTTATCATTTTTCAAGTGCCAAGTTATCGTTAAAGGGCAATTCTGTCATTTTGACATGCAAAACCATTAATTCTGCACAAGGACCTTAAGCAATCATCTTATTATTGTTCTAACTCATTGCTGGTCAAATTTCATCACATTTGGATAATCAAAACTCAAGTTATGACAAGTTATCGTTTTTAAGTCATATAAGTTATCGTTTTTGGGGCACTCAAGTTATCACTTTTAGGAATCTCATTCATATTTGATTTATGACCTCGCTCACTTGTCACTCTAATCAATTTGATACTTGAAATGCTTTGAACCACCCATATTAGGATATTTTCCAAGATTTCCATAAAGTTATCATTCCGGGCCCTTGAATTCATTCATATCAATATAAGTTTTCATTCTTGCACAACACATAAACCCATCTGATAATTGAACTAGTTACTAGCATTATCCTAATCCTTATTTGTCAAAATACTACTCAAGAGCTTTGATGCTTGCTGTTTGGATTTTTGTAGCAAGAAGAAAAGGTGGTCAAAATGTGAAAAAAGTAGGGGGGACCACTACTTTTTCCTACACAAAAGGGAAGTTGTCACTGCTGGAATTTCTGCAGATGGACAGGTGGCTTAATCAGGAGGATTAGGACATTTAGATGCTGATCAAAGGGTGAAAAGGAGTGATATATAAGCTGGATTTTTCTAGAGGAGAAGGGAGGCTGGTCATTCAAGGGTTTGGAGCAAGGCAAGGAAGGGGGCTGCTGGATTTTGGGAGCTACTGTCGAGAGCTTGAAGGAACCATGAATTGTATCTGTTTCTTATCCCATTTCATGTCAAATCTTGTAATTATGAGGAGATAAACTCCATTTCTTCTAGGATAGGGTAGTAGTTTAGATTAGTTTTGGATGGATATGGACTGATTTGTAATCCTGCACTGAAATCAATTCTGGTTTTCAGATTTTAGAACTTTTCTGCACTGATTCATGTTATCATTAGATCCATTGTAAACCATGATTGAGATGTGTTATTTGATCTAATCACCCTTCAGAATGTATTAAGAGATAAAGTCATATTTCTGGATTCCATTTAGTTGCAAATCTAATTTCTGAATTTGGTTTCCTGAAAATCTGATTTCCTATTTTTTCTGAATCTGATTTCCTGAACTGCAGAATCTGTTTGTTACTCTCAACCTGATTAATTGAGTCTTTGGAATGTTGGTATTGTCCCTATCTTGTTCAGAAATGAATCAAGATTGTTTGGGCAATCATTTGACTCAAACCAGATTTTCCACTGATTCCTGAACAGAAATCAGAAATTTGATTTTTCTGGTTTTACATTTCTGAAATCTGATTTGTTATAAATCTGATCTTGTCATTTGAAGACCCTATTTGTATTTATAACTGAGAAATTATCATTTGGTCTAACCCTTGTTCAGAAATAAATCAAGAATCAATGCCAAGTTCTAGATACAAACCCAATTAGAATTCTTATTTCTACTTTCTGAAATCTGATTTTTCTGAAATCTGAATTCTGATTTTCTTGGGCTGTTTGAATCTGATTGTCATTGGGGATTGAATTAATTGAACAACTGAGAGGTTAACATCTATCCCAATCTTGTTCAGAAATGAATTGAGAAGCTTTGACATTCCTATGATTCAAATCTGATTTGGTTGTTCCTGATTTGAATGAGTTGAATGAGTTGCTGATTTCTGGTTTCCTGAAATTCCTGAAATTTGATTTCCTGAGTTTTTGGATCTGATTGTCATCAAGGATTGGATAATTGAATAGTTGAGAGGCTAATATATGCCCTGATCTTATTCAGAAATGAATCAAGATCATTGACAATTCAGAATTCAAATCTGATTTTTCCAAAATCTGATTTCTTAGTTTGATTCTAATTCTATTTTCTGATTGTTTGGAATCTGATTTGCCAATTGTTAATCTCTATTTTATTCAAATCACTGAAAGGTGTACTCTAGGAATCCCTTGCAGTCCAGAGATGGGTCAAGGGGCATTTGGCAAACTTGAATTCCATCAATCCATATTGCTGATTTTTTTCCTGAAATGTTGATTTTTGTTTTCTCATTTAATTAACTTCTGATTTCCATTGTCAACCCTCATTTTGATCCACTACTGAGAGGTAGTCTTAAGGGCTTCTTTGAGATCCAGAGATGGGCCAAGGAGCAATGGGAATTATGAACTCATGTGGCCATATGGTTTGCATTTCCAATTGAGTGTGTTTGTATGGATTCCAATTTATTTTGCAACCGAGAGGTTCAGAGATGAATCATGGAACACAAACACCATTATTGAGTATATTTTATCCTGGTTTGGTTGATTGGAATGATTCCATCTTTTTATGATTGCAAATGCAAGATATCATTCCAAACTTCCTTGGATTGCAAAAAATCAGCATTGAATCTTTCTTTTGAGCCCAATGATAACTTGATTTTCAGTGAAGACTCTCTTTTGATTCAACCTAGCTAACAATTATATAATCATATATTGCTTAGTTAAAGGCCAATTGAGCTGTGGGAACAGCCATTTTCAAGTTGAATCAAAAGTTGGACATTTAGTGATAACTTGTTCCATTCCATCCTTAATTAATTTAGATGAACCCCAAATTCTAGAAGAACCTTCCTCATAGATAGTTAAACCTTTTTAGACTTCATTCTAGCATTTATAATTCAGTTTTGATAAATTTCCAAAACCCAAAAATCTGTTATCATTTCACTTTCTATAAAAAAATCTGTTTTCACTATTCATTAAAAATATATTTTTAGCCACTTAAGTAGAACTAATCTAGATTGTTTTAGGGTGTTTTAGATTTCAAATTCTTGTGGATACGATAACCTGAGTCTACTACAACTTACCTGTGCACTTGCAGCTAGTGAGTTGGGAGACCAAAAAAATGAAAAATTGACATTTTCTTAAATTTTCAGCAAGTTATCACTAGAAAACCCAAATATCACTATCAAGTTTTTGACGCCGTTGCCGGGGATTTGAGGTCAATTAGGCTAACTTAGATAGTTTAGATTAGTTTTAGATTAGTTTTTAGTTTATTTGTTAGGCCAATTTTCAGTTTTTGCAAGTTATCATTCTGAATTTTTTTTCTTTTCAATTCTGTACAGATTTCTTTCTTTTTATGAAATTGATACTTCTGAATTGATTTTATGCAGATTTGGAGCTTCAAGGAGACCTCTACCTATCTGATCCTCAACTGAAAGAAGATTCAATAGGAGAAGGAGATTGCAAAGAGAAGAGGCTAGGAGAAGAACTTTTGAGAAGGATGCTACCAATCAAAACAAGGCTGCTCCTAGGACATTTAGGGATCGTTATTCACACAGCAATTGTAGAAAATTATGAATTTGACTTCTGAGAGAGAAAGAAGAAAAGATGGATATGAGTTGGCAAACTTGGTCCTATGACTATTATCAATCAAGTGAAACACCCTTGAGCCAGGAGGAATTGGATTCTATAGTTGAAGAACCATCACAAGTTCATTGCAATCAAGGATCACCACAATTTCAACAGCCCTCTAATGCTTACATGTATGCCTCATATGGTCATGAAAGTTCTAATTACTGAAATCAAGAGGAAGGTTTCTCAACTAGTAGTCATTATATTTCAAATTATTGGAATCCTGAGCAAGACTTCTCAAGCAGCAATCCTTATGTTTATGACTCACAAAATCATTTGTATTACCATCACAATCAAGGTCAAGAGTCAAATTTTCAGGTTGCTACCATGGATATTTCAAAAAAATCAGCAATCACTTAATCAATCCATAGAGTCAGAAATGAAGATTATGTTGGAGAACTTCATGAGGCGGCAGGACGAGCAACTTGCAAACTTGAAAACAATATGTATGAAAGTAGATGTTCTTGGAGCTGGATTGGAGGCCAAGCTTTGTTTGCAATCCAGTCAAGAAGCCCTACAAATCCAATCTGCCCTTCTGAAAGAAGAAATTTAGGAAATGAAGATGGGAATTGAGAAAGATATGAATGAAGAAAAAGAAGTAGTCATGGAGGCTGAAATTGAAAAGGAGTCTATCACACTTATAGAACAAGCCAAGAAACAAGATGATGTTGCTGAAGTTATTGAAAAAGCTACTCCAATGATACCAGCAATAAATCACATTGAAGATCCACTTATAAGGTTCCCATCCAATGAAGAATTAATTATAGAAGACTCTGATTTTGATTCTTTGGAGAAACTATCAGATGCACTCCATTGTGATGAGGGCTGCAACTCAATTCACTTATTGTCTATCCCTAAAGATGAGTTACTTCCTGCACTCAACTATCCAAAAATTCTACTTGAAGTAATTTGCTCCACAAACCATCATGGATCAGTTGAAGAATGTCAACATCTTAGGATTAAAGATGAAGAAATATCAAAAGAGAAGAAGTGGCCTGAACTTGAATCAAACACTAATTCATTTGAAGTCATTCAAAGTTCCAAAGTCTCACCCATCTCATTTTCCATTGGGCAACTGGTTATGACAGCAAAGACACATGATGAAACTGAAATGGCCAAGGAGGATGCAAAAGTAGAAGAAATTTCTTTCCAAATAGAGGTTATAGCAGAATTCAGATTTGTAGAAGGAATTGAACATTCAATGAAAGAAGATCATTGCTTGCCTATTGAAAGATGGAACCAAGAGCTCAAAGATCTTCCAACAATGCTGCATTTAAAGAGGCCATTGAAGAAATGGTTGCTTAAATAAGATGGTGATCCATGAGATTCAGATGTCTTAGATGAGAAGTTATGAAATGAGAAGTTAGTATATTTCTAGTACAATGAAGGAGGGATACATCCAACTGAAAAACGAAGGTCAAATATTGTGAAACTAAGATATCCATACTTGATTAGTAAAGCTGTCCACAGATTGAGATCTCTACTTGATCATATCACACTATTTAAACCTCCTTGACATCAAGAGTTGTAATAATGTCTAGCCAAAGACATTAAAGAAAGGCACTTCTTGGAAGGTAACCCAAGCCATTATCAACCTAATCTTTCTGTTTTTGCAGGAATAAGAGATGAGGAACATGTTCAATTCACAAGTCTCAAATTCAGGGAATACCCATACCCCCTTATTTTTTATTTTTGCACTGAAAACTTAATGATAACTGATAATATTTTTCTCATTATGCTACATTGATCATATTATCATCTGAATTAACATTCATTTCAATTATCCCAATCTATTATAGCCCAATTTCAGTGAATTTCAGAAATTCCCAATACATTGCTAAATTCTGTACTAAAAAAAAATCTGATTAGTTGCAAATCTACCATTCCACTGATATCATTTGTTTCTCTGCAGGATCAGTTGCAACTAATGAAGGTTAGACCACCCAAGGCTTCTGGATGAAGTGCCAAGAGAATTCAAACGCCCAATTTAATGCATTTCAATCCCACCCAGCCCTCTCCCTTGCTTCTATTTTTCAACCCTGAGGACAGTGTTGAGAATAAGCTTGTGGGAGGAAACCTGGTGCTTTTCTAACATTTACATCATGTTTTCAATTTATTTTAATGTTCATATCATAATTCATACTAGGTTATCATTGGTTTTCACAAGTTATCACTAGTTATCACTCGGTTATCAATTTTTGGACCCAACTCAATTCTGAATTCATTTTGAATCTGAAATGGGTAGAATACTTTATTTTGACAGTGGGTGCACTCCAATACCAAGTGGCCAACTTGGCCATTAGCCTTCTTGCTTTAATTGGCATTATGAATTCAGATGCATTTGAATAAAATTTTTAGCTGAAAATTTTTCCTTTTTGTGGGTCACACTAGTTGATACTTATGGATTGAATTAGTAATATCAGATGTCTAGAAGGGAGTCAATGTTGACCCATCTATATAACCATTGCACTGATTCCTCCAATTACTGTAGCTGATCATTCGATCGACATCGTCTCAACATTTTGCTTTGTAGCCATTAAGCTGATCGGTCGGTATTTCGATCGGACCCAAATTGTAAATAAATAGTAAATAAATCGCTATGTAGTGGATCTTCCTGGCATGAACCCAAATTGTCTCTCAGAAATACTAGTCTTCATTCTCAATCTATGCTCAATCACTTTTTCCCATAATTTCATTGTGTGACTCATAAGTTTAATCCCTCTATAATTTGAATAATTCTGAATATCCCCTCTATTTTTGTAAATAGGAACTAATGTACTTAATCTTCAATCATCAGGCATCTTTTTCGATCGTAAAATCTCAATAAATAGTTTACATAACAACAACACACATTTTTCTCCTAAACATTTTCAAACTTCAATCGGTATACCATCCGGTCCAACGACTTTACCATTCTCCATTTTCTTAAGAGCTCCACTAACCTTCGAGACTCTAATTTTATGATAAAATGACTTATTAAACTCGCATTCGCTAATTGTCAAGTCCTTCAAATCACAACGGGAACCTTCACATCCATCATTAAATAGCTTATATAAATATTCTTCCCATCTGTTCTTAATATCTCCCTCAGTAGCTAAAACCTTGCTAACTTCATTTTTTATGCATCTTACTTGATTCAAATCTCTCGACTCCTTCTCTTTATTCCTTGCAATCTTGTAAATTCTTTGTTCACCAGCCTTTGTCCCTAACTCCTTATAAAATCCCTCATATGCTTTAGCACGAGCATCACTAACTGCTTTCTTAGCCTCCCTTTTCGCCAAACGATACTTTTCCCAATTGTCAGAACTATTATTCAAGTGTATCGTCTTGAAACAATTCTTCTTATTACGCACCTTTTCTTGGACCTCCTCATTCCATCACCAAAGTCTCCTTATCTCGTGGTCCAAAACCTTTTGATTCTCCTAAAATGACTTTAGCAACCATTTCAACCTTTTTTGCCACATTCTTTCACATGATACTAGCATCTCCTTCTAACTCCCACACACTTTTCTCTAATAACTTACTTATAAAAGTCTATCGCTTCTCCCCCTTTAACTGTCACCACTTGATCTTTCGATCAAAAATTATTCAAGATTTTGGTTTTATACATTTCATTTGCATATTAAGAACTAACAATCTATGTTGTGTAGTCACCCCATACCCAGAAATTATTTTGCAATCAGTACATCATCTTTTATCAGTATTTCTTGTCAAGAAAAAATCGATTTGAGACCTATGAGTTCCACTTTTGTATGTGAACTTTTTTTAGCAATTTATTTTAATCTTTTGAGGTTTGTATCATCAAAATATAATTTTATATATCTTTAAAAGTTTGACCCAACATAAAGTTCTTACGCTTTGTGCATATATATTTTCTTTAGAAATAAAGTTTTCATTCTGACAAAAGTATGTATATTTCTAGTTAACTTTAGGTAAAGAGAACATTATGTCTCCAAGACTTGGCTAGTCTAAGTAGGGGTAACGACTTGATTCTTCAACTAAGTTAAGATAAAAGATGTCATAAGATAAAGTATGATAAAAGCGTAGTTAAACAATGAAAGAAAGTTAAGATGATAACCATGAAAGTAAAGTTCAAAAGGTTATAACATAATCCTACGAAAATACAAAGTATGATAAGTGTAAGTCACTTAATGTACATATGTATGATGAATGATGAAGTATGTTCCATACTATTAGTATGATTTATGATTTACATATGCATGTTTTTTCTATATATGAGAATGCATATGCAAATTATGTAGTATCTTATTAAGGATCATAGCACTACATGACATTTACATACTTTAATTAAAAAACTTTACACTTTGAATCCATATAGGTAACCCAAACGGTATGATTACACATGACATAGGAGTAATTAAAGTCATAATGTTATTATTATGTTAAATTTGATATATTACGATGATGGTAGAGATGCTTATGAACTTTTATTGCTAGTATGATTATGTTTCAGAACATTATCACTTATCAAGTTTTTTGCTGAACGTTTTATAATTATCATGATATTAAAAGTCTTCCGTTGCATTGTATATATTTTTATTTTATTATAACTATGTAATGACGAACAGACTAGTACACCAAAATTTTTTCTAATTGCTCTCGGTCTTTAACCCCTATTTGAATGAGTGAAAAAGAAGGTGAAAGGGGGAGAATGAAAAGGAACTTTTTTTTAACTCGTTTTGGATGAAAGAAAAAAAATTTCGTCCATGTCCCTTTTTGTTGAGCTTTTTTCAGCCCTGATTTGAAGTGTAAAAGAGGTGAATGGGAGTTAAAAGATTTAATATATAAAATGACTTAATTACCTCCAAATCTATAAAGATTCATTACAATATAAAAAAGGTATAGTTGCCATATAACAATAATACTTAATTTTTTCTCTCCCCCTCTCTTTTATCCAAATCAAGTCATTTTTTTTCCGATTTTCTTTCCTCGTTTTTCTTTCTCTTTCATTCCCCTTCCTTTTCTTCAAGAAAATTTATCTTAACAAAGTATTAAAGTGAATTTTTGAAGTGTTGTATTCATTGTGATGTGCACAGCACAAGCCATTTCCAGAAAGTATATAGCACCTCGGTGCAAATAAAAACAGTAATTCGACACAACTTTGAATCTCTAAAATAGCTTTAAATCAAAATTATTGCATCATAATATGAATGATGATGGACTTACATAATTTATATTGTCACCATAACAGACAAGGCATTGAAATGTAGCATAAAAATAAGGATGATTTTCTTTAACACCCCCTTAACTATAACTTTTTTTCACACCTAACCCTAAACTATAAAGTTACAAATTTTAGTCCCCAAACATACCCAAATTTGACACAAGTCCTTCTATTAAATTTTAATTAAATTTTGTTAAATTTAATTATAAAATGTCTATTTTACCCTTACATTCATATTAAAATAAAAAATTCAATACAAATAAAAGTACTAATTGATAATAATATTTTTTATACAACATTAAATTTATGTCGATATTTTTTATTTTTTTAATATTTTTCATGTTAAAAATAAGGGGTAAAAATGATATTTCATAATTATTAGAAAAAAAACTTAACAAGCTTTAGATTTAAACATCAACATAAATATAATATTGTATAAAAATATTATTATTAATTAGTACTTTTACTTGTATTGATTCTTTTATTTTTAAAATATTTCTATTATAATATGAACATAAGGGTAAAAATAATATTTCATAATTAAATTTAATAAAATTTAATAGAAGGATCTAAGTGTCGAATTTAAGTAAGTTTGAGAACTAAAATTTGTAAATTTATAATTTAAGATTAGACATGAAAAAAAATTATAATTGAGAGGATGCTAAGGGAAATAACCCTAAAAATAAAACATTACAAAGTGATCGCAATAAATAAAGAATCAAACTTACTCATAATATATTAATTATTGACATTCTTTCATTACATTGTGGCATTGATTATTATGTTTGTGATATTCTATCACATCATCATTATCAAGGATTGTCTTTTCTCTATTCATCTTGAAATCGTATCAATTTATATTAATTTTATAATTACTTGGTATGAATATTTATTCCATTAGTTTACCGCTTTCGAATTAATTTGCAAAGGTAATAGAAAAGTTACTTCTTGCAGATGCATAATTGCACATGACCATGTAGTCTCAAAATATTATTTTATTTCTTTCGCACTCAAATTATTATAGCAATTGGATTAATTATTATTGAAGGTCTATATTGTAATAATATGTTTTCGTATTTGTATAAGTTAATTTTTTTTTATTGGTATTGATTATTGGGTCAAAGTTAAAGCGGCTCCATTGCATTACCAGAGATACCTAATTGCTAATTAGCACATTACACTTTTACTTTGTGGACAACTTTTCTTAGAAATAGTAAATATATTCTAAGTTGTAACCTCATGTCTAATTTCGAGCAACCAAATAATAAAATAGCAACATATAATTAATAATCAAGGGAGATTGTGTACAAGAACAAGCAACAAGTGCAAGAAAAGCCAAACTATATAATTAGTCACGAAAATGACATGTGACTATGTGACGGCCATTTGGAAGTTTTAAATACGCCTCCTCTCTCTCTCTCTCTCTCTCTCTCTCTCTCTCTCTCTCTCTCTCTCTCTCTCTCTCTCTCTCTCTCTCTCTCTCTCTCTCTCTGTGTGTGTGTGTGAGAGAGAGAGAGAGAGAGTCCATATCCTGTACGAGATTGAAATCTACAGAATCAGTAAGCTTTCTCCGGTCCTCACCATGCTTCCAAGATCCAGGAGCATCTTCCACATAGAGGAATCAGCCTCCTGCAGCAGCAACAGCTGCAGCATCCGTCCTCACGCCATTGCCACCACCAGATCAGAAGCATCAGCAACCAGCAGCTCCAAGAGGACATCACCGGGCAGCAGCAACCTCGTAGGCCTTCAACTTCTGATCACCCAGCTCCGCAGTTCCTCCGGGAAAGCATCCGCCCATCTGGTCACCAAGCACTGCTGCATCAAGGCCCGGTGTGCTGCTTCTCCTCAGCTCGGCCTCTTTAGGACATGCCACCTCTGCAACAAGGAGCTGAGGCCACATATGGATATATACGTCTACAAGAAAGCAATTAAAAGCCATGCGTGCATGACGATCTATTATGGCTTGCAACCTGAGTGAGGTTAGAAATTCTGATCATGCTGGTGTTATTTGCAATGGTTTTCGTGAAGGGGTGAGCAAGGATTTTGCAGTGCCGAGTGCAGAGAGCACCAGATGCTGGTGGAGGAGAGGAGAGAGTTTGACGGATCGCTGATCAGGAGAAAGCAATCTCAGAAGCCTCCCCATGTCAATGCTAAATCGAAGAACACGATCAGGAGGAAATGGAATGACAAGAACATGATACAGGCCGTGGTGTAGTCAGTATGTCCACAGTATGATCAAGTGGCATTCTTTTTTATATAAAATTTTGTGTCCACTTTTGTTGTCCCCTTCTGTTTTCTTAGTACTAGATGAGTATGTAAATGAGACGGACAGAACCAAGTGTATTCTGTTTTCTTTCATCCTTGTAGGGGAAAGGTTTTGATATGTTATATTAATATACTTGTAATTCTTACCATTAATTTGACATATCAATTAATTAAGCCAATGGGACATGGAATAAAAACAACTATATATCAAAACTAGTTGCTATGAGAATAAAAAATATATTTTTATTTGTTGATAATGCACAAAAGTATTGTAGTGATATGTGTAACGCCCCCAAATCGAACCTCCGCCACGTGGCGAAGACCAATCTGGAGACGCTACGTCATGCTATAACTTGACCATAATATTGACCATATCTCAGTCAAGAACTGAGACACGTCAGCGGAAAGATAATAAAGTCAAAGAAGATAACATAATTATGCGGAAGTTTAAAAGTGACTATATCATTGCTAAGAAATAAAATAAGTTCTACATCATGAATCTAAAATACGGAAGGTAAATGAAAACTAATAAGCATTCTAAAAGTCCTATGGTTCATGTGCTGTCCTATCGCCAGAGCCCCGTCACCACACGCCTACTCCACCACGTCATTGACCTGGTCCTGTGGAAATCAGACACAGGGGAGGAGGTCCTCCCGTAAGCTTTACAGCCTAGTGAGGAACCACATGATATACAATGCATGACATGAATATAATAATCAGCGATAATTAATCAGGCTTAACTTGAGCATGAAAGATAACATATCAGTATCATGGATCATAATAAGGATAAGATCATCGATATCATGAACCATGAGGATCAATAGTACATAGTAAACTTGGAATCATGACATATTTGACTTGACTTGAACTTGAACATGCTTGTCGATCTTGGTTATTAATTAACAATCAGGGTGACTTTGAGGTGCCTTTAATTCTTGGGGTATGCCCAGCAAACGATACGGCCTTGTGCGGGTCAATGGGTGATCAAACCATGACCAAAGGAGCGACCCTTATCTTGATGCACTTGGCTTGGACTGGCAACCCATCATTAATCTTTCATCTGAACTTATTAATCACTTTCAGTATCTTTTCATTCTTTGTGTCATATGATGAAGGAGATATGATCGATATGAGGTAAATCAAGACAAAGAGTTCATGTTGGAATTATAAGAAAATCAATAATGTTCATATCAAAATAAAGAGAGATTAATAGGTGAATTTTGCTGGATTTTACGCCCAAAGAATCTCCTCCACCTTACGGCCGTAAAACCCTAATTCTTTGGATTTTACGCCCGAGGAATTCCTTCACCTTACGGCCGTAAAAACCCAAATTCTTTAGATTTTACGCCCGAGGAATTCTTCACCTTACGGCCGTAAAAAAAAATCTACTCTTCGGCCGTAACAATTGATCTCCCTTTTCTCTCTCTTCTTTTCTCTCTCTCTCAACTTCTCAGATTTTTACGACCGTAAAATCATCTGTTACGGTAAGAATCTATTACGGCCGACATCTTTTACGGCCGACATCTTCCCTCTCTCTATCTTTTCTATTTTATTACGGCCGAAAACCTAACTCTTCGGCCGTAACAATCTATTTCCCCTTTCTCTCTCTTCTTTTCTCTCTCTCCCAACTTCTCGGCCGTAAAACCTCGTCTCCATTTTTTTTTTAATTCCTTTACGGCCAATCCATCACTTCTTTCTCTCTCCATCTTTTTCCCGACCGTAAGACAATTACGGCCAACAAATCTACGGTCGTAATACTTCTATTTTAAAATTGGGTCGTGTTATAAAACCGAAAACGGAATCCCCTCTAAATTTTACATCCTAGCAATCAATAATACAGAAATATAACAAACAGAAATAACTATGCATGCTACAATCAACCAATCAAAGAATTCAAGAAATCAAACAATTAAAAACAATAACTTGAATCATATTCATATTCTTTTCATAACGATTCGGGCATGAATTGAGATAATTCAGAGGCCATGCAAGGTGATTTCGATTCACCCACCTGGACGCGATGGATCCTACCCTTGATTCGTTAAAAATCCGTTCGAATCCGCCCTTGTTCCCTCTCGGTTCTCTTGTTGTTCCTCCTCTCGAATTCTGTCCTTGCGCAGAAATCTCCCTACTTCGGATCGCGTAGGAGGGGAACGAAGGAAAACCGGGAAGGATTCGTGAGATTGCTGGAACCAGAAATTTAATGGCCAATTGATTTTTATCTCCCTCAATTCTCTCGTGAATACCTCTCATATACATATATATATATATATATATATATATATATATATCTGATAAGGTTTTTATTTTAATCTAATCTTCTTCTCAAAATTAAATTTGAAGAGATTAGATTTAATTTTTCTTTCCTTTCAAACTTTGAGTGGGATTTGATTTTTAATTTCCCATGTGCTTTGCTTGGCCACCCATCACGATTTGTTTTCTTTTCTCTTTTTTTTATCTTTTTGTTGGTTGTTACATTCTTACCCTCTTAAAAGAAAATTCGTCCTCGAATTTTGCACTAAGTAGAGGGCTTACTGAAAAGATGAGAGAACTTGGCGCATTTCCGACTCGAGTTCCCATGTCGCATCATCGCCATGAGGGTAACGCCAAGCTACTCTGACCATGGTTACGTCCTTGTTCCTCAGACGTTGCACCGTGTGCTTCACTATGTGCGTTAGATACTCAGTGAAGATAAGTCTACAAATTCTTAACGTCATGCATCATCATCTCATAGAATTTCTGATGCTCTACTTTTTTTTTCCACATTAACATGCTGGGTACTTGGGACTTATTTTCGTATCTCCATGTTTCATGTCATTACTATTTGTTCATCCATATACATCTGTGTCCTTCCCGAATGGATCGCAACACAGGCTTATGGTTACATCCTTATACTTTTTGTACTTTTCAAATGGATCGTAACTCAGGCTTATAATATTCATCTCATACTTCCTATAAGACTTATTCCTAAATGGACCGCAACCCAGGCTTATGTTATTTATCGAGTACTTCTCTTTTTTTTTAGGACTTCATCATTTGAGTTTCACATGCTTGGTTCCTTCATCATTACATACGCAGCCTCATGAAGCCTAGTGAGCATCACTTGTGTTTGAGTGTATGTGTAACTGAGTTCATTTTTTTTTTTTTACCAAAATGGTACTTCATGGAGAACTCATAATCTTTCAAACTTCATGTTATCTTCATTGTCACATATTAGCATACTACTAAAAGAAAACATACCTAGGACTTTTTTTTTTAAACGATGAACACTTCAAATTTTTTTTTCTACATAAATGTGGGCATAGTTTGAACACAATGTTCGTGAGGACCTAAAAGTTTGAGGGGTATTCTTAGACCAATGGCATCGCTCAATTTATAGTGATCCTTCATTGTCAGGAAAAATTATCTTCATTACTTCCTCTTCAGCAACTCGAACTACTGGTACTCACTCCCTAGATCGATCTTGAGAGCACTTAGCCTTAAATATGTCATGGTAACAAACACTTATGTCTTGATAGTTGTTTTATTTAACAACTTGTTAATATAGCTCTAGATTCATAGAGTCATCATTCTTCGTAACAAAAGAAATGGAACATGTAGAAATGAGCCCTGGGTCTTATGAACCTCTTGTCTTAAAGTAATTTCCATAGGGTCATCGTCCTTATCAAGTGACCTATGCCATGTAAGAATCAATAGGATCACTAAGAACATTGTCCATTATCGTAGATAATGGCATCATCATATGATTCGATAAAATTGGTGATGGAATCATGCCAATAATCATCTTTATAAGGTCAATTTAGATCAATAACTTTCACGATGACCTATGTTTGATGTGACCCTACTCTAAACATCATCATAATCATTTAACTTTTTGAGTGGAAGGAATAACTTATTTGACTACATTGATTTGGTTCTTGCAATGTCATTTCATATAATTCCATAGGAGGCTAGTGATTATATATTATCACAATAAGTTCTTTCCTTGAGTATCTTGAAGCACTTTGAATTAATGTTAAGGTCGAACGATATTTACGATGAGGGGTTGATCATATAGTACAATCTAGTTTTTAATGAACAAAACCATTTATGCACATTCTCTAACATAAGTCCTTAGTAAAACATCATGAATGCAAGTGAACACATAAAATGAATTCAAACAATAAGATAAGAAAACAAAACAATCAATCAAACAGAATACAAGCAAGCATTCCTCTTCTTTTCGTATCATTTCATGATCCTTTTGCATTAACGATATCTTGTAGCACATGGGAGAGGGTCGGGATAACTTTAAAGTTGGAAAGGAGAACTAATCCCTTTATAAGACTTATGATCAAATCATAAGTGGTCCACTTGATCAAGACAATCTTGAACATTTTTCATCATACTGACCTAGAGGCATCTTAGAGAACATTTTATATATCATCTTATATCTTGCATCTTAGAGGACATTCTATGTATCATCCAATGACTTAACCCATTATCTAAACATATATATGATTTATTTTTTCTCTTGAACCATCAACTATGATTATATAATTAAATACTCTATACGTTTTGACATTATTATGAAAACTATAATTATATCAATAATCAAGATAAATCAATTAAAACTTGCATAATCATCCCTCTCGGGTGCATAACTTGCTTTTCCAGAAATCTTGTAGGAGACTTATAAAATTCCTCATACTTTACCTTAACCCCCCATACTTTCTAAAGTTTTCCTCACTTGATGTTTTGATCTTTTAATACTTAATGGCTGGAGGCTCATATCCTCCTCAAGCATATCTCAATTAAGAGACCTTAAATCTTTTTAAAATTTCTCACATTCATTTGTGACCCTTTCATGTCTTACTTGTTCTTATATAATTCTCGTATTAATCATATTAGTCTATTTTGAAAATATATATACATTGCGATGATAGAGAATTCATTCTTTAATAATGGCTATTAAAAATATACTTCATATTAATAAAATTTCAAATATACTATATACTAAACTAAGTTAATTAAATCTGTTTACTTATTTATTTATCCTTATATATTTATAAGTATATTATGTTATATGTACATATGTGTGTGAGTATGCTAGGTCTAAAAGTTCGGTTAACTTAAATAATCACTTACTTATTGAAAATTTCTCCTAATATTTATTCAAGCTAATGTGACTTCTAAACCCTTTAAGCTTCTATATTTGTCCATCCATACCTTATACATCATTCTTGGACAGCTTACTAATTCTTTAAACTCTTGTGTACGGATATTACATAACTTGAACATAATTAATAATTTGATTATTATTTTTCCACATAAAGTAGTCCAACTAAGAATTTCGTATAACTAGTTTAGATTTGCTTAGGGCCATTATCCACATAATAAAGGGATCATATGAAGTCTAAGGCGCAAGAAGCATTATGGGTCCATACTTATCAACATAAATAAGATAATTTATTGAACCCTTATATTGGTAGACCAATGGAACCACCTAAGTCATCACCATAAATCATAACTTATGCATGCTTGGTTTCACCTCTACTATTTGAAATCATCTCACACCTACGTGTTGTGTGAGTTGAATCCTTTAATTACTCTTATAATTCCTTCGTTTCTTTCTTAAATCTACATCTCTTTGCAACTGATATACTTATTCATTTTCCTCTTCATACTGCTGCAGTCAGCAGAAGAAGTCCGTGAATAGAGCAATCATGAAAGAGATGAAAAACATGGATTATAAGAAACATAATCGTTTCTTATATTTTATTCTTTAAATATTTGTAAGACCTTTTTTTTCACGTAGGTATATTTATCCACATGCATGTTGTTTATTCTTTTCCAATTTGTTCGTAACCTTTATGATCCTTTTTGTTTAATCACTAATAACATTTAAGTTGATTCCTACCATACAGAGTGACCTTCCTAGGAATCAACCACTCATGTGAAATACATATCAATACATCAATAAAGAATAACTTAATGCAAGAAAATCTTACTTGTACTTTACGGTGGAGGGTGTGGCGACTGCATGGCGATAGCACATGAACCTCTTACTATACTATACTATTCCATACACTAGGACGTCAAGAGAGTCCTAACTTTAGGCTCTGATACCATAAACGTAACGCCCCCAAATCGAACCCCCGCCACGTGGAGAAGACCAATCTGGAGACGCTACGTCATGCTATAACTTGACCATAATATTGACCATATCTCAGTCAAGAACTGAGACACGTCAGCGGAAAGATAATAAAGTCAAAGAAGATAACATAATTATGCGAAAGTCTAAAAGTGGCTATATCATTGCTAAGAAATAAAATAAGTTCTACATCATGAATCTAAAATACGGAAGGTAAATGAAAACTAATAAGCATTCTAAAAGTCCTATGGTTCATGTGCTGTCCTATCGCCAGAGCCCCGTCACCACACGCCTACTCCACCACGTCACTGACCTGGTCCTGTGAAAATCAGACACAGGGGAGGAGGTCCTCCCGTAAGCTTTACAGCCTAGTGAGGAACCACATGATATACAATGCATGACATGAATATAATAATCAGCGATAATTAATCAGGCTTAACTTGAGCATGAAAGATAACATATCAGTATCATGGATCATAATAAGGATAAGATCATCGATATCATGAACCATGAGGATCAATAGTACATAGTAAACTTGGAATCATGGCATACTTGACTTGACTTGAACTTGAACTTGAACTTGAACATGCTTGTCGATCTTGGTTATTAATTAACAATCAGGATGATTTTGAGGTGCCTTTAATTCTTGGGGTATGCCCAGCAAACGATACGGCCTTGTGCGGGTCAATGGGTGATCAAACCATGACCAAGGGAGCGACCCTTATCTTGATGCACTTGGCTTGGACTGACAACCCATCATTAATCTTTCATCTGAACTTATTAATCACTTTCAATATCTTTTCATTCTTTGTGTCATATGATGAAGGAGATATGATCGATATGAGGTAAATCAAGACAAAGAGTTCATGTTGGAATTATAAGGAAATCAATAATGTTCATATCAAAATAAAGAGAGATTAATAGGTGAATTTTGCTGGATTTTACGCCCAAAGAATCTCCTCCACCTTACGGTCGTAAAACCCTAATTCTTTGGATTTTACGCCCGAGGAATTCCTTCGCCTTACGGCCGTAAAAACTCAAATTCTTTGGATTTTACGCCCGAGGAATTCTTCACCTTACGGCCGTAAAAAAAAAATCTACTCTTCGGTCGTAACAATTGATCTCCCCTTTCTCTCTCTTCTTTTCTCTCTCTCTCAACTTCTCAGATTTTTACGACCGTAAAATCATCTGTTACGGTAAGAATCTATTACGGCCGACATCTTTTACGGCCGACATCTTCCCTCTCTCTATCTTTTCTATTTTATTACGGCCGAAAACCTAACTCTTCGGCCGTAACAATCTATTTCCCCTTTCTCTCTCTTCTTTTCTCTCTCTCCCAACTTCTCGGCCGTAAAACCTCGTCTCCATTTTTTTTTAATTCATTTACGGCCAATCCATCACTTCTTTCTCTCTCCATCTTTTTCTCGACCGTAAGACAATTACGGCCAACAAATCTACGGTCGTAATACTTCTATTTTAAAATTGGGTCGTGTTATAAAACCGAAAACGGAATCCCCTCTAAATCTTACATCCTAGCAATCAATAATACAGAAATATAACAAACAGAAATAACTATGCATGCTACAATCAACCAATCAAAGAATTCAAGAAATCAAACAATTAAAAACAATAACTTGAATCATATTCATATTCTTTTCATAACGATTCGGGCATGAATTGAGATAATTCAGAGGCCATGCAAGGTGATTTCGATTCACCCACCTGGACGCGATGGATCCTACCCTTGATTCGTTAAAAATCCGTTCGAATCCGCCCTTGTTCCCTCTCGGTTCTCTTGCTGTTCCTCCTCTCGAATTCTGTCCTTGCGCAGAAATCTCCCTACTTCGGATCGCGTAGGAGGGGAACGAAGGAAAACCGGGAAGGATTCGTGAGATTGCTGGAACCAGAAATTTAATGGCCAATTGATTTTTATCTCCCTCAATTCTCTCGTGAATACCTCTCATATACATATATATATATATATATATCTGATAAGGTTTTTATTTTAATCTAATCTTCTTCTCAAAATTAAATTTGAAGAGATTAGATTTAATTTTTCTTTCCTTTCAAATTTTGAGTGGGATTTGATTTTTAATTTCCCATGTGCTTTGCTCGGCCACCCATCACGATTTATTTTCTTTTCTCTTTTTTTTATCTTTTTGTTGGTTGTTACAATATGATTATATATGTTAGCATACAAATTATTAATGACTAGTCCGATGTCGAAGTGCGTGAGTGATATGCCCTTGATCCGAAATTATCAGCACTCGTGGATCATTTCGAATGCATATCTCGTATAACCAATTCGGAGAAGGCAAGACACTGTCGATATTTGAAAAATGGAGGATGATTTTTTTTAAGTTTAGAAGATCATCGTCAATAAAACAAGTAGCGCAAAAGGAAGAGATGAGATGAACAATATATATATGAGTAAAAGGAGTTACATCATATATAGTAGATCGATCAACTTATGAGTTTTAGTTGTGCAATAAGTCCTTCGACTTATTATATGTTGTACCTTACAACCTTGTATATTCTTCGCACCTTATATATATATGTCTATGTATATGTATGTATGTATAAAGGGTTGAGGATATTATGGTAATTTAATTAGTTTAACCAAATGACTTGAAAGTAAAACAGAAAGATACAAGGTAATGATTTTTAATTTATAAGTTACTTTTAAGTTATAAGTAAAAAAATTATTAACATTAGTATTTACTTTACTAGCAATAAGTTCGACTTCTTTATAAGCTTCCCCAGATACCTACCATGTATGATATTTTTCATATAGATGACTCATAAATAATTCTATATGACCATATACCTTATTGTAAATTAGATTAACTATCAGTTTCTTAAAAAAGATTAAGTCGTTAAGAAGTACATACTCCTCATATTTATAATTTAATAATCCATCTTATGTTTGATCTGTTGATAAATTTAGCATAATTTAGCCTATCATATAGATCGCTATTTTTTTAAAATAAGATTCATATACTAATAATATTTTTTTTAAAAAAAATAAACTATTTTCCATCAAATCAATTTTTCCCGATGATGCAACGATATGTTTATTTGACACTATCGGCGCCTGATGGATATAATTTATTATGACGAATTAAACAACAACAAAGTAGTTAAGTGTTAATGTCGATGATATAAGTTTGGACAAACAATTGAACAAAAACAAAAGCATCCCACGGTGTCATCAAAGGCCATGACATAAAGGACAATCACATCCATGAAATGAAATGACACCAAGATGCATTCGGGGATGTGAACAAATATTATTCATATCATTGATCCCCTTGTCCTTGTACCTTTTGTTTTTGAAAATTTTTAACTCCGAAATTTGTAGCCTAATACTCACGTAATAAAAATCATTCTACATCCGGTTGTATTCCTTCATGTGCATCATCTAATATCTAAGCTCAAGTTGTGTAATATTTCCAATTTAACCATATACGATTGTACGTGTCAATATTATATTATGTGATTGATATATAATGCAATATATGCATTAAGGTATAAGTTGTAACTTTAACTCGTGGATATTCAGATAATTCAGCCAAATGTTCGATGGAATCAGATTATTGTGAAATCATCTTGAAATTAATAAAATCATTATTTTAATCTCAAAACGAGAATATAAATACTTTTTCTTCTTTACAACTTTTCAATTATATATTATTTTTTAAAATTTTACTAATATATTATTATATTAATATTGTATTGTCATTATAACATTAAATGTTAACTCTATGTGATAAAATATTTTAGTTATAAATATTATATTTTTAACAGCTATTCTCTTTGAACTAAATAGCAGATTGGATAATAATGTATTTAACCTTTTGAAAAATATGATATTAGGTTGTTTTATTCCTTTTGATTTTTTTTTCCACAATCAAATGGCTCCCTAATATCTAAGCTCAAGTTATGTAATATTTCTAATTTAATGACGTGAGGTATAAGGATAAGATGTAATATATGTTGCAACGGCATAAGATGTAAAGATTAAGATGGTTTGATTTAATAGTCTCACATGGATAGAACACGAAAATGATCATGAGCTTATATGTAACTACCTCCTTTAACTATCAAGACACGTTTGAAATTCCTGTGGGCCAATGACTCCAAATGAACAATATCTTGATTGGATCGGAGGTATTACAAAATGGTATCAAAGCAAACATCGCGTACTCACTTAAGCCATATCGAAAACATAGATCATCGCGTACTCAGTTCAACGAGGATGTTGAGCCCCTTAAGGGAGAAAGATTGTAATGATAGGTCTAAGGATTAAGATGATTTGATTGAATAGTTTTACGTGGACAAAACATGAAGATGATCACGAACTTATATGTACCTACCTCTTTAATTATCAAGACGTATTTTAAATTTGTACGGATCAATAACCTAAGTGAACAATATCTTGAATTGATCGATGATGTTACAAAATTACCCACAGGACCCTTGTCCTAAGTATTGATGAATTGTAAATTGAATTACATCGTCAACCGCATAGAAAATAGGATCGAAAGTTATGTCAAAAATGTGACTTTCCAATGGCTACAAAACCTTACCCGGGTTCTGCACTGCCCGCGAGTTCCTTAGAATCTGGGTGGTTTGAAGGTGTGGAGCTCGAGTTTTGTAACCCGAGTGCGAGATGTTGCGATTATAAAGGATCTGGACTGGATTCCGACTACTTTGGCCCGAGTTCCGTGAGAAAGATGAGATCAGATGGAGAAGTCGATCGACTCGGCCCGAGTTTTGATGGACACAACTCGGATTTTGTCGATGTTTAAATTTGTAAGGAAAAGATGAATAAATCAGCCCAGATTTCGTCCCACCCGGTCCAGATTCTATTGATTGAGTTAGAATCGAGATGAAAATCAGATGAACTAGCCCGAGTTCCACCCTACCTAACCCAAATTTTATAGATGGAAGAGTGGGTTTTAAGTTATTAAAATATAGTTAATTGTGATGATTATGCTATAGGTTGTATCTGATCATATTAATATTAGTATGATATCAATATTATTGTGATGATATTGATCCTTTGATTATAATATATTGATTGATGTCTCGTGCAACCAAGATTGTAAAGAAAGTTTAAATAGAAATAAAGATAAATGTCATAGATTAACCGAGATAAAAAAAAATATAAGTACATCAAATTGAGAGAACTCTAAATGCAACCTATATAGTTGTGGTCTAAAGTTAATTGAATTGCTATTGACAACTTATATAGTTGAAGTTAGTTAAAGAATAAAAATTGAAGCAGACCTTGTAGTTGAAGCAGTACTCGTGGTTGAAGCTTCTTATATGATTGAAGTATTATACAACACATGTTGTTGAAGAATTGGGCAGTCTTTATAGTTGAAGTATTGAATAGTCTTTACGATTTAAACAACCCTCATGGTCGAAGTATTGTACAATATTCATGGTTGAAGATTAATGGAAAATTTTAAAGATATAAGGATAATTAAATTGCAGCCCTTGTGATTGAAGTATAATGAAAGATAGTAAGTGATTGAATAAAATAATTACATTGCAGTCTTTATGAAAAAGTCAAAGAAAAAGTTAAGGTATGAAATTGAGTAAGCATTCTGGACAAGTAAAGAAAAAAATCTTGAGACATTACACATGCATTAAGATATAAGTTGCAACTTTAATATGCTGTTTGTTTCATGATAAACATCATAATAAACTTCTATTCTTCTTTATTCTGACAAACAGCACAACTATTCACCTAAAAAGAAAAAGGATACATTTACCATTTTAAAAAAAGTTAACATGTTTTCTTACAAAAAAATTTATTCCACAAAAAAGCTGGACTAATGTTATTCTTGACTTAACTTTTCAAAGATTATTAATCCATTAGAATAATTATCTTTATCCCTTGCATAATTACTTTTTAACCAAGCAGTGCCTAAGTCCCATGAAGATGTAAAGCTTTTCCACAAAGTGAAAATTTTGAAGTATTTTTAAATTTCTTTCTAGTTCCCTTGAAATCTTATCTTTCCTATTTGGTTTCGGATGGGTTGACAAAAAGATGCAGCAAACAAAGCATAAAAGAGGTAACAATGTGGATAAGAAGAGAGGAAACGCAACTTAAGCTAATCAAAAGGTGGACATGACATTGATCAAGGAATTAACCTTCGTGGCTCTATCTTTTTAATTCCGGATTAATCAAGTGCTAGTAGTCTTGAATACTGAAGATCTCCAGAAAACCCGAACCGACACAAAAAAAAGGTGGACATGGCATTATTTATCTATAATGTCATTTAAGTAAATACTTTTGACTTAAGACATTATATGTGAATGAAAAGTTATTCTTACATTTGAATTCTAATAAAATATTACATTTAAGCGAAATTTTGCCACTTGTTGCACTTTATTATAAAGTTGCATCTTATACTTTAATACATATATCAACATTGCACATCAACCACAAAATATAACAATAAGAGATGTAATTATATAAGGATCAACTTAAGGGTACTACAACTTGAATCAAGTGGCCATAGTTGAATTTCTTTTGTTTTCTAATTAACTCTTTTTATATGGGAAAAAAACTTTCAATACAAGAAGCTTCACTCGTTATCGACATGCCGTCTAAGGTTAATAAGAGCATGCAGTAGGTCGTAAGGAAATTAAGTTCAAGAGAGATTTTTTTTCTGCAGTTTTTATAAAGTATGTTTTTGTAGTTATCTTCGATTGTATAGAATGACTAAGAAGATGAGTACATTTTTGTTGTTAATTATTTAATCTTGTTTGTTTTCCTGTCAGCTATTAAAACATATCTAGTTATGAATTATAAAATATATATCCTTATTATCTAGTTGCTTTCTGTTTTCAATTTGAAAGTCTACCCATTAAATCCAACTCAATAGATTTCTTCGTTATTATTAACACTTTTATGCTTCTCAGAAAATGAAACAGTTGAGAGTAACCAAAACTCTGATAAGTGATAATTATAAAAACAGTAGTGCATGCTAATGTATAGGGCATTTGGTCTAGTGGTATGATTCTCGCTTAGGGTGCGAGAGGTCCCGAGTTCAATTCTCGCTCTTCAGTTTTTGAGTTTTTCTGTGGGCTCTCTTAACGTTTACAGCCCAGCTTAGGGAGCGAGATGACGGCCTGGCTGCAAAAAAAAAAAAAAAAAGAGAGTTCCAGAAAGAAAAATTAAGTTGTTGGTACCTAATATTAATTAATGTACATAGTTTACATGCGACTTGGACGGAAGTCACGGAACCATATAATAATATATATAATACGGATATATTAATTTTATTTACTAAATCATAGGAAAGTGTTGTGTCGTAATACGTATGGAATAATACTTGATATATATCTAAAATCACAAAATGACTATAAAATGAGGGGTTGCAATAAACCTAAAATAAAATGGAAATACTATTTACGATTGTATATTATAAAACTTAAAAGATACATATAAATAAATATTAATTATATAATAAAACAAAATATATGAGTTCATGGATAATTTTTTTTGAAAAAATACTAAATAAAACCAAGAAAAGACATGAAAAATGGGTGGACGATGACATCTTCAGTTAGGGGTGTTCACGGGTCGAGTCAATCCTCTTTGGAGGGTTGAATCCGATCCAACATGAGGTTGGATCGGATCGGGTGGTTGGGTTATCTGACCACCATTTTTTCTTTTTTAATTTTTTTAATTTTTATATTATTTAAATAAAAAATATGATATAATATTTATTTCAAAAGCATAAGATAAATTTTTAAACATTTATATATTATTTTACACATTTTAAATATTATATTTTTAAAATTTTTAGTATAAAATATAGGCTAAAAATTTAAAAAATTATAAAATTAAAAAGTCAAATCTTTGGATCGGGTCGGATCAACTCGGGACGAAAAATTTTGACCCAACCTAAGGTCGAGTTGGATTTGACACGACCATGGACCTGATCCAAACCCAAAGACGACGTTTGGTTGTGGAATACATGATAGAATATGTGGCTATTCATCATAATATCACCAAACAGTGAGACGATTAAGGATAACACATAGAAAAGAGTGCACGACTCACGATGGATGTTTAATCCAGTCGAAAGGATATTTTCTAGGTTATCGTATTCTTCATTTTATGTGGAATACAAGTAATTCATCAATTTTCATAGAGGGCACTCATGTCATTTTAATGTTTACATATTTGACAATCAAATCATTTTTAAATAGAGGAAAGAGATTACAAAGCAAAAAGGGTAAAGTGATGAATTATTTTTAAATAGTACATCGGGATCAATTTGTCATTTGCAAAATTTTACAACGTTGATCACCCAATCAAGAGCAAAAATAGATCAAAGAATATCTAGCATGTCAAGCAAACAGAAAGAAGAATATCATTTGCTTAAGGTTGAGATAACCCATCGTCACTAGAATAAATCACTTATTTCATCCATCTGTATCCTGCAACCAAACGACGCCAAAATGTCGAGTTATCGGGTTCGCGAGTCGATCTAACCCGCTGAACACCACTATCTCCAACCATCTGGACTAAGCATCGATAGGGTAAACCCCCTTTTGTAATATGATTCAAGCCATTTTCTTTTTTTTTCTTGTTCGGTAAGCAAATATTTGAAAAGATCATTTCTTATTTTACCGACGTATAAATAAAAAAAAAAGACATAGTTGATATTTTTTGTGTTTATATTCTTTTTTTAGTTATGACTTTTTTTTGTCAAAGTAGTTAACTTATTGTAGCTCTTAACTTTTAAAAATATTTTTACTGCATGAAAATATCTATTTTTTTCTCTCATCTTATCTAGCAGAGACCGGACCATTCAATAATCTTTTAATCAATTTGCTCACAAAAACGTACGGGGCAGACAATTGGAAATATGTCCATTTAGCATTTTTTTTATTTTACTTTTTTAATACTCCCGCATTTTTCTCTCATCTTTCGTTTCTCTTTCTCTGTCTCTCTACTTTTCTCAATGTTTATTATTTTATATTTTCTCATTATATTAAAATATAATATGTATCACTAGTTTTTTCTCCCTATATAATATTTTCACACAAATTCCTAATATATCCTTACTTCTTCCTATCTTTTTTCCATTTTTTCACTTTTATTATTTTTTTTTTTTTTGCCTTTTTCATTACAACAATAACTTTTTCTGAAACATTTTCGATAGTTTTGGTAGATGGAGACAAAATTGTAAGAGCGGATGTTCCTTTTAGAAGAGTCGAGTCAAAGTATAGTGTTGAGCAAGTAGGTGTAACTGATGAATTCTATTGTGGTGGTGCTTTAAATCATTGCTATTTGATTCAGACGAGTTCTAAAAAAGTCGAGGTATTTCGAATTGTATGTTGACACGGACAAAGTAAGGGAAAACCTCTGACCATATTGGTCGTATTCTTGAATTTGGAATGAAAAGAGGAGTAATGCTTAATAAATAGGAACAAACTCCCACCAGTTCCCAAAAAATATAAATTTGTATCAAATTGGAATCGGTAACTAATCCCAACATGAACTACTAGTTAAAGAATCTCTTTCTATTTGTTCTGGAACAATTAGGAGATTTTTTTTGGAAGAAATATCGGGTTCACCGATTGATTGTCCCGATCAATTTATTGACGTCCATCGGTTTCTCATTAAGAGCCTGGTGAGAACGGAAATCCTAGTGCAAACTGAGGGGGCTAAGGCTACGGTATAGTCCCATCTGCCTAGCTAGTTTTCAATCGAAAAATGACTTTATTTTATCGACAATTCATATTTCTAGACTATTATGGTAGTTCGACACTTATGATACTGGAACTCATCTTATCGAGCATCTTATCCCATTTTAAAATTAGTCTATTCCGCAGCAGCAAACGCGAATCATAATATGAGTTTGAACGAAGCAGATTCATTCATTAGTGAAGTCAAAGTCAATAAGGGTCCTATTAGGAAAAAAATTAAGACCTCAGGCTCAGGGACAATTACGTATTTTTTCATCTTCTTGTAGACCTATAGAATAATTTTTTGGTCGTGCGAACCAAAAGGAATGATGACGTTGGGTCGAGCTCTTTCTAGAAACAAGCTCCGGCTCGAAAAGCCGGAGGGTGCTAGGGAACAAGCTCCGACATGGACGCCCAGCCCAACTTGGTTGGTCGGTTGGCCCACCTAAAAGATGATGAGATTATCGATAGAGTTTCTCGAATTTGAAAAAATCTTTCTCACTATTCAGAACCAACAAAACTCACTCGCATGAACGGGAGCATGCCTTTGACCCGGGACCCACAGTCAGCACGAGAGCGTTAACATCAAGGACGGAAGGATGACCATGATGCGTACAACTCCAATCGCGAAGCGAAGTCCAAATCCAACTAACCGATGAAATGAGAGAATGCGAGAGACATAATAATGTCGGGCCAGCTACCTTAGGACCATTATAGTTACGGCCGCCGTTCACCGGGGCTTCGGTCGCCACCGCATTCCCGAAGGCACCCCTATCTTTCAAGCCCGAAGTCATTACCTTAACTGCAAGGAGTGGGATACCGAAGGCGGGGCTAGTGACTGGAGTGAAGTCATAACAAAGTAGCGGCCGGAGCACTCAAAATTCACGATTATTTTATTTCCTGATGCTAGCAATGTTCAAACAGGCGTAGGTCGACTAAGTGGTATTCCTATAGCTATTGGGGTTAAGCCGGCAAGCGAACAAAAAAGAACCATTAGGGCCCCTTAGAGGGTCTAACCAAGGAGCATGAAGATCCCAAAAGCGCATAGTTTCTCCTCCAAAAATAACCTCTCCAGTCAAGGAACGCATTAGGTATTTACCTAAACCAGTAGATCCTTGGGCAGACCCCACGTTAGCCCCAAGACGTGCCATGGCTATAGATATAGGTCTATTTTTTTTAATCCAACTTCTTGAGTGTTTAGATTCTTTTTGAAATTCACCCACGTCACTCTTCTTCCCGGATGAAATGAAACATTTGATTCATGTAACAGGAGAAATATTTTCCATTCTTTAGCCGATACTTCCTTCACCTAGACCAGAACTTGATTTAGCGGCTCTTTCTAAAAGTCGTGAATACAAATAAAAAATATCTCCTGGATAAGCTTCACAGAAACAATAGAAGCAAGGGGCGAAGTGGTATGGTACCAAATCGAAGTCGAACTAACTGACGTCAAAAAAACTTCGTAAGTAAGGCCGCTTGAGGGTTGGCCTTTGACAATTCTTCTTCTGAGAGCAGGAAGCCACCCAAGGGCAGGCTGGAAGGTGACAATAGCATTGGGTAGACCCCATACAATAACTGTCCTAGTTCTACACTATCTTATGTTTCATTTCTTCTGGAACAATCAGACTTTCTTTCGTTAGTTAAACCACTTTTTTCTTATACTTAATTTTCTTGTAGTTTAGTAGTTTGGTTTTTTATAAGAATAAAAAAAATTGAAGAAAGAAATAAAAAAATATAATATAATAAAAATATAAAAATTTCAGTTAAGACCATTGCAATGAGTTCCCACAGGGTGGAGACGATGGGGTCGGTCCATTCCTAAGAGCAGATTCTTTTACTTTTAAATTATTTGGTCTGACTACTTTTAAGGTAATAAAAAAAGTAATTAAAAGTAATTAAAGGAAATTAAGATCGTTGATCAGAGATTTCGATATGAAAAATACGGAGGATACCTTATATATATCAAAAAGATGTACAATCGGGCTAATCCCATTTTCTTATCCGAAAGAAAAAAAGAGTACTTGGAATTCTCTATTTCCAAATTTTTGTGGGAAAAGAAATATATTCTCAGTTTAAGTCAAACAAAAAATATTTTCTCTTCCATGGAAATTTCGTTTTCCCATAATGTATCCTAATTTTTTGCCTAATTCTTCTTTTGATGATCGATTCAACCTCTGGCGATTCAGGTGAGATCCATTGTAAATCTAACTTTCTATTCACTTGTGAGATCCGGGTAGCCCTATTGTTCCGATGGAGAGAAGAACCTCTAATTAGCTTTTCGAAAAATTTCCAAACAAACAATTTCAACGAAATCTTTCTCGTCATTGGTCAGTTCCCGTCACTCAATCTCAGTAAGAAGATCCTCCCAGAAGTGATTTGGATCATTCAAGAATCGAAGTTGATTTGCTTTATAAAAAGAAGATATCAATGAACTTCTATAGAATGGTTTCACGGGATTCCCTTTATCCCTATCCCATAGGTACAACATTTGAATCAATAGAGAACCTTTTCTTTTGTATGAATCAATATTATTACTTTTCAATTCCCCTATGATACACCAGATCCGGCTCGATTATTGATAGAGTGAATAGATCTGCCAAGACCTCATAGGGATAAGAGACATAGTGTTGAAGAGAGAGTCAGAAAAGGATCTTTTGTGTACAATCCTGCATAATCTCCGAATTACTTATCCCTCGATCGAAGTTCAATATGAATCTTTGGGTACCAGAATTTTCCCTTACAAAGCTTAAAAAGGCTCGGGTTATAGAATCTTTTGAAAACCGCTAGTTCCAAATCAAGTCTTTCCCTAAGACTTCGAATAGCTATCCTGAATTTTATTAAGGTTAATTAATCTTCAAAATTGAATATTATGGTTAAAAATATGAGTTTATCCGAAGCTTGGTCTAAAATTCCTGAAAAATTAACTTGATGCTTTTCGTGAAAAAAGACTAATTGAAAGAGGGGTTTCTTCAAACAAAAAGGATGCTACAATGTTCGAAATTCTCAAGTTAACACACCCCCGACTTCGCGACCTCTCACTACTTCTCAAAATTCAGAAAGACTTATCCAAAATCGCCGGTTGAATTGGTCCGACCAAGAAAGACATGGGAGTGGAGAGGTTGGATGAGACCAAAAGAAAGAGTAAGGTAGAACTACAAAATTGTGCTCAATTTCATATGCGGCAATTCCGCCTTGAAATGCTAATCACAACGATTTACTTCGCTAGCAAAAGAAGTAAGAGGAAAATAAACATAACTAAAATGACTAATAATATATTATTTTGTACTAGTTTATTAACTAACTATGTTAGTTTTTGTTTATATTATTATATGCAAATTACCGGATGGATACAGGTAGTGCAGAATAAAAAAACTTATCTAGGGCCAAGATATAAAATAAAAAAATCATAAAATTATATATAATAATAGATTTGTCAACTATAGTAAACTTAAAATTTATACCTGATAGCTTATTATATGGGCTTGGGCCATATTTTCAAATGTGGCCAGAGGATAAACATTTCCAACTGTTCGGTCCAATGTGCACCGCTGAGGATCTTCAACTAGGTGAATCTTGACCGTGCATCAACCGATTTGCATGCATCAAAACCAAACGCTTTAAATCGGAGACTACTTTTTAATTGATCCCCCAAAGATGTTTTTATAACATTTGACAAGTGAACTCATAACTATTTTTTAGATTCCATACATATTTAACTTGATATATTAGCTTTATTTATGCTTAACAGAACTAAATATAATAATGAGAGTTAAAAAGTTAATTTGATTTATTAGTTCAATGACCGTTTGGATGGAATATGAAAATCAGAAATGTAATGTTACGAAAAAAGGGGGAGAGAGGGATCGCACGAAATACAGAAGAACGCGAAGAGAAAAAACGGCGGCGGCTCTTTGTTATGGAATAATGATGATTACAAGGATGAGTCTCTGTCTAGACCCCTAGGGAGTTTATATAGGCACTCCCTTTGACAGATGATAGGAATTATATACGGACTGAGACTCTTAAATAAATTCCCTGAAAATAGGACACCGATCTCGTGATAAGAAAAATAAATCAAATCCGAATCACAAACAGAATACCCCTAAAAATTAATAGCGAGACCCCCGTAGGGGAATTCTGCTGAAGCGCATGACTATGTAGGGGGACCAACTGGGTTCAGATTCAAGACATTATTAACATGTAATATATATATGTAAAACTTGTTTCATTGATAAAAATTAATAGATTATAATTAATCAAGGAGGTAATTGATGATAGCGAATATTTATTCCGACGAGTCTACTATTTTCATTAACTCATCCGAATAGGTTGGGGCTTTGATTAACGAAAGGTATCTAAGTTATAATATTTAATTACTTTAATGACTTATCCAAACATTTCTTGGTTAGGTTAGGAACTTTACTAAAGAACTCAAGCCGTATTCTAGAAAAATGGAACATCCACGATTTTGTTAACTTTAGCCGTAATGGCATGCTTTTGATGCATGAAACAGGCATCAACATGTATCTTCATTGTGAAACTATTTTAATATTCGAAATTTCTTATGACAAAACATTGATTTCTAAATGTGACTTTGACATGAGAATATCATGTAATGATGGGTAAATTACACGAATGATTTCCCAACTTTGATTCAATTTCCAATTGGTCCCCCAATTTCAATTTATAACCAGAATATCCCTCATCTTTTATTTTCTTGCACGATTAGTCCTCTTGACCGGTGATAGTGGGTTTCCCGATTGCCTTGCATACATGACCGACACGTCAGTCATTTCTCTCTCATCCACGTCATTTAAGTCATCCACGTCATTTAACGCTCCAAATTAGGTAAATTACACGGATCGTCCCCCAACTTTGAATCGATTTCTAAATAGTCTCCCAACTTTAATATTATTACACGATTCATCCACTTGACCGGTAAGAAATGGTCTCCTGATTAATCTTGCAACGTGGCATAATAAAATATAATAAAAACTTTTAACTAGCTAATATCACACAATAAAAAATATTCTAAAAATTTAAAGATGCGGACGAGCTGACAGAGAGGAAGTGTCGACCCCCCTATCTAAGCTCGCCCTTTGGCAAGTTGGCATAGGGGACGCCGACCCTCCTCTCCAAGCTCGTCCACTAACGACGAACTCGCGAGGGGGGTTAGCGCTCCTTGTGCGAAGCTCGCCAGTGGACGAGCTTGGAGACGAGAGCCGACGCCCCCTATGCCAGCTCGTCAAAGGGCGAGCTTCGAGAAGGGGGCCGACACCCCTCCTCTGCTAGCGCGTCCGCGTCCTGAAATTTTTATAATAATTTTTATTGTGTGATGTCAGCTAGTTAAAGTTTTTATTATATTTTAATATGTCACATCATAAGATAATCGGGAGATTATTTTTTACCAGTCAAGTGGATGAATCGTGTAATAATTTCAAAGTTGGGGAACTATTTAAAAATCGATTCAAAGTTGGGGGACGATCCGTGTAATTTACCTAGTTTGGAGCGTTAAATGACGTGGATGATTTAAATGACATGGATGAGAGAGAAACGACTGATGTGTCATCCACGTATGTAAGGCAACCAGAAAACCCACTATCACCGGTCAAGAGGACTAATCGTGCAAGAAAATAAAAGATGAGGGACGTTCTAATTATAAATTGAAGTTGGGGGAACATTCGTGTAATTTACCCTGTAACGATCCGAAATCTACCCTAAAAGTTTTAATCATTTGGGGCAATTTCATGTCATTAGTCTATTTACCATACGTTATTTAACAATAGAAGACTTCAACATTTTAGTAAAAATCATTATAAACAAAAACTTTCTATTAATCATATAACAATTACTATTTCATAGGACATTAAATGCTTAAAACCTTCATTACATTATTAGTCTCAGTGTTCATCTAAAACCATAGACTTATTAAACCTTAAGCATGTGTAACACTTCGTCATGAGCTTGAGCTGTCATTCATCATTTAATCAAGATTACTTGCACGAATCTAGAGTGTAGAATTTTAAAGTTGTAATATGTAAAGATCATACATGTCATGATATCCTATCACATGATACTACATGAGGTGCATCATCATCATCATAATAACAATAATATATAAATATGCATATCAGACATTACATATTACTTACATTCATTATTCATATAACATTCATGAAACATAAATCATCATGTCATACTTGCTTAACTTCAGATCCATCATCTGCAAGTATCAATACAATAGAAACATACATTCATATCACTCATAAATAATCATGACTTATCATTTCATTTCACTTTCATTGACATATACTGACGCAGCGGGGGGATCGCAAAGTGAAGGAGATTACAACTTTGGGACGAATCGCGAAAGAGGTTGACGGTTTAAAGCACCATCAATAGCTTGATAAACTCAAAATCCATCGAGGCTCGGAATCCACCGAGAAATAAAACCACACAGGTTTAATGAATAATTGGATAATAATTGAACTACCAATAACAAAAGAGTTCATGCCTATTTGTAGACATTTTACAATCAAATCTAAACTAATTTAAAAGATAACAATATTAACTAATAGATTCTAACTAATCTAAAAAGATAAATATAACAACAATAACTAATAAAATATATTTTTATCTCTCCTACATCGTATACATCCTAAGAGTTCATTTATAACTCCTTGATCCTTACTTACTTCTTGATTTCTTTCATACTTTACATTTCCTCTTTTATAATTCTTTAGATCTTATTTCATTCTTCTTTTTTTTTCTTTATTATGTGATAACATGTCATCTTCATCCTTCATCTTTATCACATAATACCATCTTGACTTTCATTCCATATCATAAGTTTAAGACTTTACTTTCCATCTTGACTTCATCATTATCTCAACTTTCTTATATTTGTTATAAGATATTTTGAAGTTAAACTTCATTTTTCTTCTTACTTTATCTTATAACATTTTTTATCTTAACATAGTTGAAAGAATCATATCAACATCATCACAGTGACTAACTAGACTACATTCTTAAGAACACGCACATCATAATAGTAAGAGACTTTATTTCAAAAAATACACACACCATAATAATGAAGAATTTTATTCTAAAAAATACACACTTTCTGATGAGGAACTTTATTTCCTGAGAAGCACATACATAAATGCAGAATTTTACTTCACGAACTTAAGTCTCCTTCAAGTACATATATAAGTGCAGGACTTTGCTTCCCACTGAGTGACGAGGATATTCTTCAACTTTAAATGCATTCTACTTTGCAGTACATCAATCATTCTTCGTATTTTAGTCTAATTATGGCTGAGCATGCATTACATATATCGACATATCATATATAATAAATACACATCCATACAAACCTATATACATAAAAAAAATATGTTTAAAACATCATAAAAAACATTTTTCAACTTCACGGTCGTGCCCAGAAATGTCATGGCCATGCCCAGTATAGTCACGACCGTACCTAGTGTTGTCACGACAATGCCCAAATTTGTCATGGCCGTGCTCAGACTTTTCTCAGCCACCAAACCTTAGCCAAATTTCAACTTTGTCGCTTTCACTCACGATCGTGACCAAGTTGGTTACGACCATGCTTGGCCTTGTTACCAACGTGTCACGGGCGTGTTCAGGAGCGATTTAATCACTTGATCTCATCCGCTAGGTCACGATCGTTCCAAGGATTGGCATAACTGTGCCGACGTCCTGGAATTCGATTTTTAACCCAAAAATCTTGATTTTTGAGATCAAAACTTCAGTAAAAATAATCTGACGTATTATAAGATTGCAAGTATGATATCTTATCATCTATGCATCATATAACACATTAAAATATGCAATTGCCATTCATTATCAAAATTTAGGGTTTTTCCCCAAATTCATCTAAAGGGAGATTTAGGGCATAAAGATCTAATCATGACAATCAAATATGAATCCAAGCACATAGATTTAGGCATAAACATCATTCAGATCTAATATCCTATCAATGTAATTCCTCAATCAAAATTCTAATAAAAAAATAAAGTGTTCTTAAGACTCTCAATCCAACGAAAATATTATTGAGAGGGGAGAGATGGTTGAATCCTTTTACATACCTATGATCTTGTTCTTCCCCAACGTAATCATCTTTCCCTTATTCATGTCCTCCTCTTCTTCCTCGTTCTTCTTCTTTTTCCTCTTCTTATGTTGTAGCCGTCATGTAGGAGAAATAAGAAAAGAGAGAAAGGGAGAGTTTGAAGGCCTTTTATAGTGTCTAGTCTAGGATTTTCTCCAAACGTCTTAAATATACTTATTTAAAAATTAGGATTGTTACGTATCAACCAAGAATAATCGAATGTCAAAAGCACTCATGCACACGTACCGAAAAAAATGTGGCACAAAGTTGGAGGAAAAAGCGTGGAGAGAGAGATGAGTAGATCGAGATCTTTGATATCCTATTTATAATAAAAGGATTTTCATATTCTAATTTAATTAGAACTTTTAACCATACTTCTTCATCAAAATTATCCTTTAAATAGTTATCATTATCATTTTTTTTCTTAATTTTTTTAATTTACAATAATTTATTATTATTATTTTATTTACTAAATATTTTAACTTATAAACATCTGTTAAGTCTCATTAGAATCTTAATTCAATCTTACTACATGCTCATCCCTAATTCTCTTGTAATTATCTTTTCTTTAATCTATATCTTTAAAACTTAATTATCCTTTTATTTTCATGAATTTTTGAAATAAAATAATAGAATAATATTATTTTATCTTTTGAATAATTTAGAACTTGAAACTCTTATTGCAACTCATTAGGAATCCTTTATAACCTAATCTTATAATTAGATTCGAATTAAAAATTAAATCCTTAATTTTAATTCAAACTTTAATTAATACTTATGTTTTCTTCCTTCCCTATTTCTTACCTAACTATACATTTATTTTTTTTTTTTTTGAAACTTTTATTTATTACTCTTGACGAAAAATTAATTTTTAAATTTATTTAATTATGAAATTTTATTATTATTTAAAAAGACTCAGTTACATGAACCGCCTTGTGTGCATGAGTCCATTCAACTAATTTGGTGGAATCGTAGTCTACATTGTCATGATTTCATGTCTTCGGTTCCATTTGGTTTTTTTTCTTTTATATCTTGTTTTCTTCAATTTTCTTCAATTTTACTTCCCGAACATAACTTTGTAAAAAATAGAAAGGAAATCCAAAATTGGAACTTAGAGTCACATGTAGCGGAACATAGCTTTCTTTTTCCTATATTAGTTTTTAAAATATAATTGATTTTTTTATTCCTTTTTTCATACAGTTGAATTAGGTTTCTTTTTCTAATTACTTATAATATAAAAAATTTAATGCTTACTCTATTATTATTGTTAACTTTTTATTATCACCATCCCAATGATAAACATACTAATTTACTTTATCCCAGATAACTACTAACTTTTTTTTATTAAAATCATTCATTTAATTTATTTTCTTCAATTTTTTTTTCATTTATGTTCTTCATTTTCTAAAATTTCTAGTTATTTTCTACTTCCAAAATTATTTTCTTCCGGTGCCACTTCTTCTACCAATTAATTATCTTTCATTATTTAGTTTTCATTTCCATTTTTTCTTTTATCATGTTTATGAAATCCTTAGTTTATGCCTCTTTTAAATTTTTCTTTCCATATTTCTCAAGGTACTTTCAATTTTAATTTGATTTTTATTAAAAATTGGATGTTCATCCATATTTTGACCGATTCGATCACTGGTCTATTTTTTGCTGGTCCGATAATCATGAATTTCAAAGCCAAATCAGACTAAACATAGCGCCGATCAACTATTCTGATCTAATTTTAATAACATTGATAACTAATTTATATTTTATTTCTTCTTTCTCTTTTTTCTCTTTTCATTTATTATCCTAATAATTAGTTTTTATTTATTAATTAGATCAACTATATAATTATCTCATTATTTTATAATTATTACATTATTAACTAAAAAATATTAATTAACTCCTATGTGTTAATTACAGTAATAATATTTTTGGATGGTTAATTGAGCACTATACATAATCAATAAAATATTTCAATATTTAATTTATCTAATCTATTACAATAATTAAAAATAAGAGTTATAATTTGGTGTTATTTATTATTTTCATAAAAGATATTTTTTAAAAACATAATGTTTAAAATAATTATCATATTTTTAATTCAAGTTAATCTTTATCTTCTTTGAAAAGTAATATTTTACATTTTTAATTTTCTCATATTTGATCTGAATATCCAATAAAGCTAATCTATTAAATCAACTTTTTAATTTTAATTATTATATTTAATTCTATTTAAATATACTTAAAACTATTCTGTTAACATATTATTATATTATTATATTTAAAACTATTATTAAGATAAAGCTAATATTTATCTTAATTCTATTATATTTTATGGAAGTATGGAAGAAATTACAGTTCCATTTTTCAAAGGCTGCCAAAGAGGAACGAGGAATCCCGCACGTAAATTTACATGGTGTGTTTTGTGTGTTGTTACTATTGTCGCATGTATTCTTCAAAAATGACAAAAAGAAGAGAGACGAACTTGAGAGAGAGAGAGAGAGAGAGAGAGAGAGAGAGAGAGAGAGAGAGAGAGAGAGAGAGAGGGGGGGGGGGGGGGGGGGGGGGAGTGCCGACCTGATTACGTACATATGTATATTAAAATATGAGAGGGGGAACATGGCGTGCACAAGCTTCATACCACCCAATCCATGAGTCACGGATGACGATAATCTTTTAATAAAACCTCACTAAAATATTGTAAGATATTTTTTCCCCCTTCTTCTCTTGTTATTATTATTATTATTATTATTATTATTATTATTATTATTATTATTATTATTATTATTATTATTATTATTATTATTATTATTATTATTATTATTATTATTATTATTATATGTCGTGTTAGGTCAGGTTTGATTTCGGTTGGACCCACTCAAAAATTAATTAATACACGGAAGCCTAAATATGCGTTACATTGATATCATGCGTCTCCAATTATTTATGCTCCAAGTTGCACAACTCCTTTCTATGCTCAAACATCATTAGCTTGCACCAAAACAGATTGTAATTATATTAATTGCTTTGGTTATATCTTTTTCTTTTAATTTTCCTCCTCCATCCGTGCCTTAAATTCATCTTTTTTTTGGCATATTTAATTAGGCCACTTGACATCATGCATGCGATGTGCAACTTTTTTGGTGTGGCATGCCCTAAAAGCTCATCAGTGACTTCTTAATTAGGTAGTGTATATAGTTTAATAATCTCTGAATCTTTGCAGCTTAATGTGCTAATTGCTAATTTGTGCTCAGATAATTTCAAGGATGCAAGTGGGATAAGATAAAAAAAATCATATTAACTTAAAATTGTATACGTACCGAGAGGATCAAAATTTGGCTGGCAGGAACCCTAAAAAATGATTACTTGCCGACTCATAAGAAATAATCCCATCAAATTATATCTCGAAGACTAAAAGAAGCTTAAAATGCAGTTTGATTATTTGATTAAACACCAAATTAATTCATCCCTCCAGACAATATTCTGCGTTGTACGGTACTATGCAAAATTATGCAAATTAACGAAGAAAATATCTTCTTCAATTCTTCTCTTTTTCTTCCTCAAATGGCGTCCACAAAAAAAAAATCCTCAACTTGACAAGTTGTTCTCTTTGATCTGACCTTTTATGCGTCAACTTTTGGAAAGTAATCAGTAATATGTTCACCGATTAAAAGAAAGAGAAGAAGGTCAAGGCGGACACTTGACGAACTAATAGAGCAAGATCTATTGGTGAATAATATATCGAAAGGTTTAGTTACTAATAGAGCGGAATGACGTCGTATGATCCATGTAGTCGACCCCACCTAGTGAGATAAGACTTTGTTGTTGTTATTATTATTCGATGACAAATATATAGGATTTAATATTTGCATGAGTGCCTTATATTTATTGTTTATTTACTAGCACCATTTTAAATTTTAATCCTAGTCATCAAGATTCAATGGCTATGATATCATACGATTGCAGCTCCACATATGAATTGGTTGTATATTCACGGATAATTTTAATAGCGAATCATAATAATAAAATTTAAGATCTGATTATTAAAATTAGACTTCGCATATGCATGTGGGGTGGACTCAAACATATTCTCCTTTATATATATTAAGATATTTAGAATTTTAATTTCACAGTGAATTCTTTTTTTGTTGTCATGAGACATGGGGGAACCCATAAGAATTAGTTTAATAAAGGACAGGGACAAAAAAAAAGGTTGCATTAGTTTAAGTGTACTTAAACTTTTTTGTTAATGTTTCTTAGGAAGGCAGCTGCATCGATCTGATCTTGGTCAAAATTGTTAAATATTTAAAATTAAAAAAAAATCTAAGATAACCAAGAATCCAGCAAATAATTAACTACACATCATAAATCAGTTTAATATACGTTGGAGAAATATATATATATATATGCTCTTTGTGGGTTAATGGCAAGTCATTACCCCTTAACTAATCCAAAATGCTTCCAAATTTGGTGAGACCAAAACCCAAAATAAAACTATGATCTTGAAGTTGATCTAATAAAGTATTAAAAAAGCATATGCTGCCACCTAATTCAAAATTCTAATTTATATTATATTAAATTTTGGCTGAAAAAAAATCCATTTCATATTGATCCATATTTTTCTTATGCTCCCTGTCAATAAATTATTTGCAAAAATAAAAGCTTAGTCAATTAGCGAGAATATTAATTCCAAGTTCCAACTTGGAAGATAAATCGTTTTAGAACAGGAATATAAATCCGAAGTATTTATGAAAAATAGCAACTGATTTATTTGTTATTTGAATAGAAAATAAAAAGATAACTTTTTTTATCAAATTTAATGAGTTCGGAATAATATATGACTTTTTTGGGTCCGTGACTCAGAATTAGTATTTTAAAGTTTTTTATTCTCCATTAATTTTAGCGCTCCTACGCAGCAAACGCTGATATAAAAAGACGTCCCAAACAACCCACGAACTCTTCAAAGAAAGGATCAATTTTTAAGCGCTCCGGCAGCACTTTGGAGTATCGAAAGCTGAGAGGAGCGGAGCTGAGCAGAGGGAGGCCGATAAAGAGGTGCCTTTGGGGCAAAAGAGGCAGCAAAAGAGCGATCTTTTGGGAAGATGTGCGGAGGAGCAATCATCTCCGACTTCATACCCACGGGTGCCTCCCGGCGGCTCATCGAGGATTGCCTCTGGCCGGACCTCAAGAAGGGCGCCGGAGGGGGGAAGAAGGCGGGGAGGGGGAAGCACCGGAAGGTGGAGGTTGAGAACGAGGAGGACGACTTCGAGGCCGACTTCCAGGACTTCGAGGAGTGGTCGGACGAAGATGAGTTCGACGACGATGACGAGGAGCTGGCGATGGAGGAGATGGACGTCAAACCCTTCGGATCCAGAGCCCCCTTTTCTCGAGGTAAGAATACGTGAGATTTCGTCATATAAAGTTGCGTTTTTTATCAAAAATAATTTATAGTTTCTAGTCCGTTTTCCGTGATATTATGGATGAAAGAAGTGGGTGTTGCTTAGTTCTGGATACGAAAATAACAAGGAAAAAGTTCTTTTTGTTCGTCCAATTATCAATCATTTTTATTTCCCGTTTTTCGCATGTTATTGTGGATGATGACCAAATGGGTGTTTGCAAGTTTTGAGATGTGAATAGCAACTTGCTTGGTGAATTCTTATCATTTTCCACTGAACATTAAGTAGTAAAAAAAAACTAAAGATTATATGGCTCACGTGGGAACAGCATAAATTGGAGATTGAGTGAAAACTATATTATTTTTTTATACATAAGAGAGCTTGTTTTCCTTTATCTATGATTATGATTGTATACAGAGGCGTCAGAATGAAAGTTTGCAAATTTGTGGCACCTTCATATCAATTCTAGGAGATAGATAGCTTCAGATTGTTTAAAGAGAAAGGATAAAAAAACTTGTTAGAAGATTTTGTTCTTTTCAAATTTGTCTCAGATAATGGATTGCTGGTGTGCAGCAACTAAAAATGAAATGAAGAGATTGATATATAAGTTCTATATATGTTGATAAACTTGAGATGAAGCATTACTTATTCTTCCCTGTGGTTTACAGAGGGCTCAGTTATAAAACCTATCAACTATGATGGACCTGCTGCAAAATCTGCTAAAAGGAAGAGAAAGAATCAATTTAGGGGAATCCGTCAGCGTCCATGGGGCAAGTGGGCTGCTGAGATCAGAGATCCTCGCAAGGGGATTCGTGTATGGCTTGGAACATTCAATACTGCCGAGGAGGCTGCTAAAGCCTATGATGCTGAGGCCCGACGTATCAGGGGCAAGAAAGCAAAGGTTAACTTCCCCACATCATCTGCTACTGGCAAAAGACGCAATGTGAAATCAACTATCCCGAAAGCTTGCAAAACTAGTGTTTCCAAAAAAAATGATTTCAAGCAGCCATTTAACTATTTGAGTGAACAACAATGTGATCTTTATTCCACTATGGGTTTTCTAGAGGAGAAAGAACTTATAAACCCTGCCAACCTGAACACTCTTCCCCCAAAGATATCTCGTGCGACTTCTGAAGTTGTTGCGAACTCTCACTCTGATGAAGGTAGCAATTCTTTTGATTTCTCAGAATTTGGATGGGAACCTGAGGTTCAGACCTCTGATGTCATGTCAGTTCAATTCCCTAATGTCAGCGGAATTGAAGAGCCTGAATTGCTGGGGAATCCTGTAGCAATGACCGTAGAGGAGGACACTGCTATAAAATTCCCTGAAGATTTATCTTCTTTTGATCCTTACATGAAATTCCTGCAATTTCCTTACCTTGATGGAGGTTCAGATATGTCAATCGAAAACCTGTTTACTGGCGATCTTGCTCAGGATGGGGTTGTTGACCTGTGGAGCTTTGATGACATGCCCATGCAAGGCAGCGTCTACTGATTGATCTCCAACCTGACTACTGGTGGACTGTAAATAGAGGGAAATGTAAGTATTCAAATGTTCTACTTTTGAGCCATTTGATTTGCAAAGACCTTACTGATTTTTCCTTATATTTTGTTTCCTTTCTCAGGAATCAATATATATCAAGGTTATGGAACACCAGTAACGTCGTCTGCCCACTTAATGATATCAATGTAATGCAGCTTCGATAGGTTGTCGAAACGGCATGCTATTGTTAAATTATGAAGTGTTCCATTTTTTAAGCTTTGAACTCAATTGTGCTAATATGTTCCTTGTTATGTACGTTCCTATTGTTGCTTTTGGATATTTTTCTCAAGTTTGGTTGCCCTGTGCTGTTGCTGTATGTTTGTATCTGCTGGATACTCATGTCTTTCATGTTCAGATTGGTATGAAAACAAAAGAATAGGGTTTTCTTTACGATAATAAACAGAAATGTGAAGATCAATATGCAATTTTCCACGAAAACCATTAGTTCACCCGCCAACCATTTTTGGTCTCGCTCCAATTCCCCTGATCCTAATGAGCATATTTTTAGCCATTACACATAGTTTATGCATTCTTATCATCTGTAATCTGGTCGATATGGTATATGATCATGTTGAAGTATCCAATGTTAAGTTCTCCCTGTTGTTGTCCCCATGCGTGTCTGCATTTTAATCTTTCTTTAAGAATCTCGTCGCCAATTTGTCAGACAGATGGTTTATAAATTATCAGACCATCCAAGAGAATGATGCTGGTTTTACAAGGTTTATGTTAGCTATGTAAAGGACAACCTTCTTAAAAAAACAGATCTTGAAGACCACCACTCTTTTGGTGGTATAATATTTAACTTGTATCGTATGCATGTTTTCTCCCACTGTTCACAAGTTTGCTCTTGCTTTATGCAGTTTTTGTGCCATTTGAGGATACTTTATGTAATTTTGAGTTCTATTAATGTAGAATTGATAGCAGAAGCAAAACAGATAATATGTGAGTGTTTTTTTTAGACGACAATGATGAGAAACAGAGGTTCTCATCCAGTGGACCTGATGCAATGAACACAATGCATCATCTGGAGGTGCATGCAGGAAAAAAAGTGCTGGCATGGCTATGAGAGCACCACCAATTTGACTGGGCGATGCCTCGTGGCACCTTCTCGCTCATTGGGTGGTACAAAGATTTCTGGAGCTGCTCAACTTCTGCTGTTTTCATATTAACTGTTCTGTGTCAGGATCCAATTGCTTGTTTTTAATGGGCAAGTTGCAGTGTTTTTTTTAGAACAGTAGCATGTCACCTACCTCCTTGGTTGTGTCCAATTTGCAGCTATCATCAATGGTTCTGAATGTTGATGATGGAACATGAACGATCTCTTGGCTGCCCCTTCGGTAAAAGTCTCCCCGGTTTGGTCTTCACTTCACCAAACAATAGTGGTTCTACGCTCATACTACTCAGACTTTTGCTTTCTACCTATGATGAGTTAACTTTTACTGTGCCTAGTCCACGTTTGCATAAAGATTTATATTGTATAAGGGTTATTTAGTAATCTTAATTTAGCAAAACCAACAACAACAACAACAAAGCCTTATCCCATTAAGTGGGGTCGGCTACATGGATCATGCGACGTCATTCCGCTCAAATTCGTTGATCCATGTTCATAAGATTCGACAAGATTTTATGCTGGCTGTCGGGACCTAACACAACCCTCCTCCTTTATCCGGACTTAGGACCGACTATAAAACATAGGCGGAGTTAATAAAGCTTGAAGGACACTTCTTTCCCTTGCCATTTCTGCTTAAACATTTCTGCATTCTTCTAGCACCAGGGTGCCATTAATGGCAGTGACCTTTTATAGACTAATTGTATCTTCTTCTCAATGATTAACGATGCATTCAAAGTCGGAAGGCCCCAACAAAATTGAAAGATTTTGTTTCCCAAATGAGATGTTTACGATGAAAATGGTTAAATACCTTCAATGATACCTTTCGTATTATTGTTAGGTGATATGGAGATGGTTATCTTTCATATTGTCATAAGAAAGTTTAGATCTCATTTTTTTTCCACCACAAAATTGACATAAGACTATAAAATTTTATCTACTTTTAAGATTCAAACACACAATTGTAACTTTTTTTTGGAGGGGAGAAAAAAAAATACTATTTTCAATAGTGCCAAACAGGCCCTGACATGTTACTTTTATCATCACTTAGTTCATTCTTTGTTTGAGTGATGATCTCTATTTTTCTTTCGTCCCAGTGTACAAATAATTCTTACAAAAAAAGGAGCTGAAATCAATCTTCTTCTTTTTTGCTATTATTATTGTTAACTACAAATACCTATTTTTTATATTTTTTTCTTTCTATGCTGCAGAGGAGCTAAACACATGTTAATCTAATAAAGAGAGATAAAAAGAATTTCTAAAAGGATAGTACTAAAGAAGTTATTGATGAACCAAGTAATGAGCAACTTGCAACTCAGTCGTGCCTTAATCCATATTGTGCAAAAATTAGAAGAAAAAAAAATGAACCGATTTCATAGGAGAGCTATATGACTTCATTCTTTTTATCTTCTTGTATTGTAAAGTTATCTAATTCCATCATAAGTAGCTCTTCAGACTTGGAACTATCAGCAATGGCATAAACTTGGGATTAACATTTCAAGGATGTAACATGAATATAAAAGATGGCCAATCATTTAAAATTAATTGCAGACCATGATGAAAAAGCACGGTTGTCCCTGCAAAGGAAAAATCAGTCAATTGCATGATGGAAATGGGTCTGAAATCAGGACTAAATTAGAATTTTTCACATCCTTCTTACTTTTTGAAATGTTCCATTCTTCGAAAGTGAAATTGAGTTTTCAGTCACCCTTGTAGATTGGTTATTCATTTTTCACAGCCTTCTTTACTTGCACAAATTTAGTTCTATCAAAATTATGAAAAAAAAAATAAGAATATGTAGTGGAAGCCCTCGGCTTGAGCCGTTAAATAATTTAAAATTTTAAAAATTTAAATAAAAGTACAATAATTAAATTTAGCAAAAATGATAACTCTACAATCCAAAAGTATTAGCTCTCCCTAAAGTAACCACCTTTGATCTTTGTCACTGTGCAGCTGAACAAACAAGTAAACCTTGTCTAATTCTTTAAGTCTATACCAATTGTCTTGTCCTGCTCAAATCCAGTTCCAAGCTCTCTCTCTCTCTGTCTCCACCTACTTTTACTTCTCAAATTTTATTCAAGGATTGTCGGTCACTCACCTAACTTTAAGACTTGGCCTACCTTGGAATTACTTTGCACCTGAATTATGGCAGGAAGCATAGAAGTTGTACTGCCTCTTGTTGTCACCACCTTCATTATTTGTTCAAGATATTGAAGGAAGATTGGTAAGGTTTCAGCATTTAGTTCTGAAACCTACAAATATTGGCAAACTCCTTTTAATATACCCTGCTTTCTTGATGTGTTATTGCACCAAACACTTCGTATGGATCAGAATGCTATCTTGCTGATTTTATCAAGAGATTATACATTTACCATAACTTCTGTGAAAGGATGTGATAAAAACAAGTTCCTTTATTTGTTTTGTTCATTATATAAGTATCTCTTTTGCTAACATGAATGAGATGCAGCTTTAGATAGAAACCTTCTTATTACAGAGCTGTCGAATCTTATGAACATGAATCAACGAATGCGTCGTATGATCCATGTAGCCGACCTCACCTAGTGGGATAAGGTTTTGTTGTTGTTATTATTGCACTGACTTAACTGATGCACTACACGAAATATTACAGATCTCAGAAAATTTGGGAAAACCATGACAGTTTTTTTTATTGAATCACAATTCTGGCGCGACGAGCCTTACATCAACACTCATGCATTTTAAAGACAACATCTAGAAGTAGCTAAATTAAACGGCTCTGGCATCAATGAACAACTCGTTAGAGGAAAAAAACCTCTCCAACAAAACCCCAATCATGTGAAGCAACCAAAGGGCCTCTCTCTCATGCCCCTGTGCCATTGGCCTTGGCCTCTCCTTCAACTGCCCACGGAACAGATTTTGCCTGAAAGAAACCAAAACACAAGATGCGAATCAACAACTATAGTTCCATATCTAAGATTTTAAAGTTGACTAATTTGAGTACGAGACTTTACCAAATTACGGTACTTGAGAGCATAGAACATCTCTAGGTATCTCCGTGTTTCACGCCTTTCCAGGTTCGACACATACTTCCAGAAGCCATAGACTCCAGAGAGTGTCATGAGTCTCTCGGAATACAGCTTCCAAGTGTACCTAGATGTTTTTTTGAAGTTTAAGAACAATGAAGAAAAAAATTTAAATTAACTCTCCTGTGGCTGTAATCTGTTATTTCACATAATAAACTATTATTTGGCAGAATAAAAGCATCTTACTTTTCTTCAATTCTCTTCAGCCCTCCTTGAGATATCTTCTCCCAGTGGGATGGATCAGCTTTGCATTTCTCGAAGAAATTTACGAGAACATCTGCAGCCTTGTCTCCTTGGTAGGGGTCAATGTGGAATCCAGAAACGCCATGCACTATGATCTCTGCAGGGCCTCCATAGCAGGTTGCAAATGTAGGCAAGCCACAGGTCATGGACTCCACAACAGTAAGACCGAATGCTTCATAGAGGGCAGGCTACAAGAAAGTGCGATGTAAGAAATGTCAGTGAATTCTGTATATAAGTTGCAGACGCCAGAAAAAAAAATGCAAGAGAACATTATGCACTAGCAAAAAATCAAGTTACCTGAACAAACGCTCCCCTGGTGTCAGCAATGTAACGATACAACTCACCGTTGCGGACCCTGTTCATTTGTGCTGATATCCAACAGAATTGTCCATGAAGGTTGTACTTCTCAATCAGAGTGAACATTTTTTGATACTCTGCCGTTTCCTCTTTATCCTTGGATTCTTTGCCATGATCTCATGCCACCACCACGAGGTTGACCAGTTCCCTCAAGCGGGTGTTCTTACCATAGAACTCAACCAGACCAGTTAAATTCTTAACCCGATCCAGCCTTGCCATGGAAAATATGATGGGCTTGTTTTTATCATTGAGCATGCCCCTGCGGCATTAGCCATGTCAGGCATTATTTGCTGAAAGGAATGGGAATTAATGCTGGGAGACAACTGCTTACTTGTGCTCAGCATTCTCATCAGGACTGAACAGCAGCTCTTCAATCTCAGGGTGAAAAGAGGTGAGCCTCTTGCCCTGCTCGGAGTATGGGTAGTAGATGGACATGTCAGCTCCAGGCGAGACAATGTTGAACTTTGGATCGAAGACATCGATTCCATGGACAACCCGGTAGAGCCAAGGGAGGGTGAAGGCAGTGTGAGATTCATACTGGCCTACTGTGTCCTTGCTGAGATGAACACAGTAAGATGTTAGCACTAAAAAATAGCTAAACAGATAAGGCAACTGAAATAATAATCTTTTAGCATGACTAGATACCTTCCAGCAATCTCTTGGAATGTACTCGTGATGATGAAGTCGGCATGGTTCATTGCAACTAAATCAGCAGTGAATTGGCAGGAGAAGTGGTAATGGTTCTCAAATTTCTTCCAATACATATCTGAATTTGGATATTTTGTTTTCTCAAGAGCGTGGGCAATGGTGCACTGCATCATATAAAAAATAATGATTCCTCAAGACTTGAGACTTCTCATATTTCTCTTGTGTACAATTTTGAGTACGACGAACCTGGGTGACTCCTAGTTTGTGTGCCAATAGAGTTGAAACAAGATTGCCATCGCTGTAGTTTCCAATGATCAGATCTGGGGTAGCCTGCATTTCTGCTGCTAACTCATGTGCAACGTCCTAAGTGAAATAAGAGAACATCAGAAACCCATGACAGCTACACAAGTATTTATCCAAGTATAGACACCAGCAAGAATGCTTGCCTCAGTGTACTTCTCCAGGTAAGGCCACACTTCAAAACGTGAGATCCATTTGCGGACTATTCCATTCTCTGTTGTGAATGGAACACGAAGAATATGGGTATGTTCGGTTCCGAACACCTTTTCAAGACGCTGGCCACAGGTGGTTCCAACCGTGTCTGGAAGTAATCTTGTAACCTGCATGGACCAGTAGTTGTATGTTAGAGAGTTTGTGAATGATATTTCATAGTTAAAGACTGCAAGCTTAGAGACAAAATCATTCAAAACAAGCAATCCAGCCATACAATAAGAATCCGAGGGGTGATGTCGAGGCCTTGCTGCTTGATTCTGAGCAGCATTTCATTCTCCAAGGCACGAACTTGATCCAAAATATAAACAACCTGCAGATGCAAATATCTGATTAACAGGGAGAAGTTCTGAAAGGTCTTGGAATTGAAATTTTAAGCCAATTAGTTACAGTATACCTGTCCACCAGTGTCAGGATAGCCCAACACATTAGCTTGAGCAAAGTAGCCATGTGGGGAAAGGATGACAACATTGAAGACCATAGGAATTGTTCCCAGGAACTTTTCCAATGTGTTGGGATCAGGGGCCTCGAGAAGATCTAGAAGCAGGTGAATGGTGTCATGCGTCCTCTTTGCGGTATCACCCCAACCTTTCTCCAAACCAAGTTCCTGAAATCTGAAATCACGAATAGCAGATGACGCTTGGAAACACAGGCACACACTGAATAAATTGGGTAAAGACTACAGCTGCAAATATAGGGATGAAGAAATGCAAAAGGAGCTGTTACCTGCGGTGGAATTCTGAATAAGGGGTGTCAGCTGGGATACTCAAAAGATGTTCATCCGCCTTCCTCAGTGCAGCTCGGAGAGCACTAAGGCTCTGTAATCTGTCGTTCAGCATCATACTCTGCATGAAGGGAAGGAATTAATTCCTGGATACATTTAAGCGGTGTAGTATTGACAGATCTTTTGCTAAGCAGAAACTTACCATTCCCTTGTAGTTATGTTTCCTGAGGAAATTAAGCAAGGGCACCATGCTTTCCTTGTCCTGGAACAACTTTGAGGAAAGGTGACGGTTGAGGAACTGCACGCCATTTCCTATCGACTTCGACATGGATGGGCGGGGGAAGGAAGCATTGAATGGCTCAAAATCCAGCTCCAATGTAAAGTTGGATTGACATCACAGGCAATATGGAAGAAAGATGAGAACAAATTTGGGTGCATGAGACAGTCAACTAACGGAACTGAACAAATCAGATGTAATTTTACCTTTCATCTACAAGGCATTCCTTGAACTGTAGGTACTCGGGCACAGTTAACTCCTCCACAGCAAGCTCATTGATGTTCACTCGGACGTACTCCCAGACTCCAGGCCTCGGCCGAATAGCTAAAGCAACCAATGGAGGAACAACTATGGCTTCCTGAAGAAAAATAATCACAATGCACAATATAATTAGGCACCAAAATCCAAAAATATTGTATTTCGATGCTAACTATATGGCATTGAAGTTATATTTCGCACTTGTGCAGCCCTTAAAACATCCTCAAAGACCCCATCTTTCAGCTTCTCCCTATCTGCTTCAGGTACGGCAGCTTCGTATTCAGCCAGGATCTGATGGTGCTGCAGCATTCCCTTCCCCTGGTGGACAAATCTTCAAGACCAAAATGGATTAGATTCTGAATGATGTAACATAATAACTGAGGCGATTTAACTTTATGAGCATGCATGAACAATTATGACAACTTTTTTTATCAGAAAGATGATAAAAAAAATATTGTCTTTGGCAGATTTTTTACATGAAGAAGATTTCTGCATGTTTGTCTTGAGGATAGATCATGCAACAGAACTGGTGAACTGAGATGTCTTTAGAATTCACCTTGAGAAAAGGGCGACCAGTTCATTTGGATGAGCGGAAAGGGTGTCACCAATGTGCTCCCGGATGCTGTGGATTCGAGTCAATGCACCTTCAGAAGCCATTTGTCCTCTTGAGATCTCTCTCAGGATTCAAAGAGCCTGCAGTAAAGAGGACCAAGCACCACATAAGAACAGGAATAACCATTTTGAATGCATTGCCTTCTAACAACAACATGCATAAGACGATGAGAAAAAAACACCTAAAATGCACTTCTAAAAGGACATAAAGCTTGGTTTTTCACTGTGACAGTAAACATTGGAATTTTACAGTTACCCACTTGTTTAACAGTGCCAAATAAATGTAACAAATGATGAAAGAGGAGACAGAGCATGCAAATAAAAAAGGCTTTACAGCTTTAGCATGCCAAGGTGAGGAGGCCACCTGATCTCTCCCTAGGCCTAACCTTAGATTAATATCTAAAATCTGCGCATTGGAACAGCTTGGATCTGAGAGGACGTTGTGGAATAAGACGTAATCTTAAAGCAACAACAAGAACAAAATTCTCTTCTTTAGGTCGTCCTATCAGTTAGGGTGTGGGTGGCGCTTGGAGAACTAGAAAAGACGAAACATTGGTGAAAAAGGTGGCGTTTTTCTGAATTGCCTCTTTGCCATGAAATGTGTTCCTATCACGGATAGAGGGAAGAGTCGACAGTCTTTTCTGGCTCTCTTTCAGAGACTTTTAGACTTTTAGTAGAAAAGTTACAGAAAAGCCACAACACTTGCCAAAGGCTGATAAGTTGAAATTTTTCTCTACTTTTTTTCTTGTTTGAGAGAGCATTTTTACATCACAACATTTCCTGCAAAAATGTGATTACTATGCAAAACGAAAGTTGCATATTTTTCAATATGTTCACGAAGAAAGGGTAAAATCCTTGGGAGAGCATGAAAGAGACCACGACCTTCCTTCTGAAAAATTATTGTTCATGACATATATATAGTCGAAGAAAGGTGTTCTCTGGAAGCATTTTTCTCTATGTCAATCAAAAAATACTACAAGCAGAAAATAAAATGGTGACAGGGACAGCAGTTCTACAAGCAAACCAAACCAGAAAACTAAGGACCGAAAGAAGGTGGCATTTCCTGAACAAGGCCTCTTGTCTCACAAAGTCTAACAGAGTTCCATTGGGCAAAGTTTGCAGCAAAACTTTGCTGCCACCCGCTCAGTTCTATCGTCTACCACGTTAGCATCAGAAAAAGAGAGGGGATCATTACCTTCCTGAAGACCCAAATGGCCGGCCATGAGCTCGGAGAAGAGATCAAATGCAGGAAAGAGCTATCAAAAGAAATAAACGCAACAGAACAATGCTACGAGCAAGGAAACAGAGTGAACGGAGGGATGGAGTGGAAGAGTTGCTCTCCACACCCTTTTATAGCAGGAATGTCAGACCTCCCCCTCTCTCTCTCTCTCTCAACTTTTGGTAAAACTTTGTTATCTTCCACTGTTTTAACTTTCTGAGTTTTTTTCCCAATACCGCTCACCAACCTTAAAAATATTTTTTTATTGAGAAAAAATAAAAAAAAATCCTTAGGAAACATCTTCATATTATATAACACCACTTAATGGAACATATTTTTTTCTCTATTTCAACATCATATTTCTTTTTTTTATGTTTTCAAGGAATATTCTAGAAGAACAAAGTTTACATTATAATTTGAAGAAAAAGAAAAGTAAGGGATTTATGGTAATTGTAGTTGACGGCGGGTGACCACTGACCACCAAACATTATTTATCCTGACATATGATGCAGAGATATTCTCTTTCCCCATCTCATCATGATCCACTCTCACCACGTTGACGGGAAAATCCGAGAACAAGGAGAGAAGATCGCAGAGAGATTGTAGAAAAATAGAGGAGACACACGAAATTTATCCAGGTTCATCCTTGAGATGAGGGCTACGTCCTGCAAAGAGATTCCACTATATGTTTAGGTTTACAGTCGCCACACAAAATTACATCAGAAAATTAGGCTATTAATAGCCTCTCCAAACTGGGTTTAAAACCCAAACAAACAGAGAAAAAACCTAATCCGAACCACACGGGCCGGCTAAACAAAAGCCTAAAATCCGTCTAGGTTTCGGGGGCGCTGCCCCCGAACCCCCGCCCGCTCACCGGCGAGCGGGACCGCCGTCGGAGGGCGGGGCCCCCCGAACCCCCCCTTTCGTTCGTACGCCAGCAATACTGTTAATTGGGTAATACTCAGATTCCCCTAAGCTCACGTGGACGAACCCCGTGTGAGAAACAAGGGACCCTGAAGTATTCACCAACTCTAACACACCTAACACTGTCAATGAAATTATCACTGCATTAATGTGCTTGAATAGCATTGCTATATTAATGCATTAATTAATAATGCACAAGGTTTTTATAATAATAATACTATGTATTTACTCGATTGAATCTTATTAAAATAATTTAATTTTAATAATATACGTATTAATATCTATTTATTGGATCTTGAATACTGAAATCTTTATTAGCTGATGTGTTACATTGTTGTTATTACTTATTATATTATTAAACTCATTAGTTATAGGTCCAATTTACGTTACATAATGTCGGTTACGAAATGGACGGCTAGGATTTAATTTTGTGGGCTGCGTCCTCGTTTTGAACGACGATGCGACAAGTGGTGCAACAAATGTGGGCCGATTCTGCGAAATCTGCACCTAACGCCAACACTTGTAAATCATGTCGTAGACGTTACTAATTTTGCTCCTTCTTTAATTCAAAATTTAGTTCATTAGTTAAATTGAGTCAAACTCTCTTTGACTCTTTGATCGATCAAGGATGTGTGTGTGTGTTTTTTTTGGGGTATTTGAAAGAAGTAAACAAAATTAATTTGTAAACGACTTCATATTCGTTATTTATTCAAATTCTCAGCCACGCTACTCAGTTGTATAATTTAAATTATTTATTTTGACCAATCAATATTAAAAATAACTTACAATAATAGAAGCAATTTAAACATTATGAAATGATGCGTAGATTATGGACCTACGTCTATATAATAATAAATTCTATGTTTATATACATATCTTTCGAAAGAGTCATCAACCATCGCCGTCGTAAAAAAAATACACAACTCACTACGTTGATCACTCATCAATAATTGTATATCAATTTTCATAATAAACTATAAATTCTATAAGTAATTAATAAACAATTATCTATTTTTTTATTGATCATAGCAATTATCAAATAAAAATAAATAATAATCAATTAATCAATAATAATATTTATCCCTATAAACAATTATTGATGACACATATTCATCCAATTTAATTATCAATTATATTGAATCAATCTATTTAATAATTGTCGATTATATTAACATGACAATCATAATTTTCTCTAGAGGTTAACATTCCAATTCCCGAATTACTTTATTTGTCTCGTTTAATTCAATTATTTACTAGTCACAAAGGCATAATCAATCTCGACGAGACAATACGTGAATATGTGCACAACAATTTATGATTTTTATTTTATTTACATATGATGTTTATCTTTATTATCATTAATTTGGGTCACATTAATTAATTAAACAAATAGTCAATGAATACATAAATGAGTTGAAGATGATTATTATATATATAGTCATATAACTTATTAAAGTTATACAATAAATTATTTTATGCTAAATATTAAGAGTTTTTGCTGAACAAAAATCTTCACATAATGCTTGAAAATGAAAAAAAAAACCTTTTCTAGACAAAATTTTATGGGAACTAATTCTCTATCGATTTTCAGAACTTTACTAAGGCTGCGTTTGGCAGCACGGAATATTTGATTTGTTCCGATTGTTCTGCCAAACGCAGCATGTGACGGGAACATTAAATATTTCCGTCACGTGACATTTGACGAGAATTTTTTACGAGAACATTTGACATTTGACGACAACTTTGAAAGTTCTTGCCGAAGGCAAGAACATTTCTTTTTTCTTTTTAACTTGCGCCGCATTTTTTGACATTTTTTTAATTTCGTTTATTTTTTAATTGTTTTATAATGTATGCATATATAATATAGAATAAATTAATACATTATTATAACATAATTTAGGGATATTATAAAATAATTTATTAAATGTTATTAATTAAAAACTATAAAATAATTAGTTCTAATAATTAATAAATATTTTATTAGTTAAACTATTCAATTATTTTTTAAAAAAATTGTATTATATTTAGATCTTAAAATATACGTAAATTATAATATTAATAATATTTAAAAGATTTAATCAAAATAAATAAAAATAATATTAATAATATAATGATTTACGTAAATTATAATATTAATAATATATTCTTATTTACTATAATTTTATACCTCATAAAATAATAAATTATATTCTTAGTTCTTACTTTTTATCCAAACACCCACTAAAACTTATCCATCACATCAACTTTTTAAATCTCCATCATTATACTTTTTCATCCAAACACCAACTCAAACTTTTCCATCACATCAATTAGTTCTCGAGAATAAAAGTTCTCTCAATATTCTCGTACCAAACGTAGCCTAAGAAAAGTGATAATAAGAAAGGAAAAATGCATAAACTTTAGTTGAACGGCGAGATCCAATTGGACAAGAAGAATTAGCCAACTCATTATTGAAAAAAGAATAAAGAATCCACTAATTAAAAATTTGACACGATAATTCGATTTGATCTGATGAATCATATTAATTAATATTTAACTGATTTAACTTAAAATTGAACTAATTAAAATTAAAATTTACTAAAGCAGAACATTTTGTATGTTCTGAAAATATTATACTCATGAAAAATTTTATTTTGCTTACAAAATAATATAATTATTATGAATATTAATCTAATAAGTTAATTTTTCATTAAGAATCGATATCACGATCGAATTAGATCGGGATCCACACCTCTAATTATGTACCTTAAAAATAATTTATCAGTCGAATATTTTGCTATATATACAGAGGTCTTCGGAAGAAACGAGGACTCACGTGGATCTGACCCCGACCCGAGCCGAATTTTGTTCAGGTCTAATTGGGTCGGGTCAGCGCATTTTGGGAGGTTGGATCGGACCGACATTTTTTTCTTTTTTTTCTTACTTTCTTATTATTTAATATAAAAATATTATATAATATTTATTTAAAAAGTATAAAATAACTTATACAATATTTAAACATTATTTTACATATTTAGAATATTTTATTTAAATGTTTTATTATTTTGTATATATAATGTAAGCTCAAAACTAAAAATTTTAAAAAAAAATCGAATCTTCGGATCGGGTCGAATTGACTCAAGTCGAAAAATTCTGACCCGTATTCGATCCGACCTAAGGTTGAGTCGAGTCGGGTCCGACCCAACCACGGACCCGAGTCGACCCGACCCGCTGAACACCCCTACACGTCGTGCACATGCAATTATTTAAGGAAGTGGATCAACTTCTAATTTAAATAAGTAATTCGTACTAATTCAAGTTTTAATATTTTTCGATGAGTCACGTAAAGGATCAATTTCTGGTGAGACACTAATTTTTTTTATTTTTTATATTCACAAAGACTCACACTTAAATGAAGAGAAACGGGTTATCATTAAACCATAACTCATGCGGATGATCATGACTTTTGAAAAGCAAAAGGATATATTTTTTTGGTATCATCTGACTGTTCTGTGTAACTTTGAATTATACATATGTTTGTATATGACGACGAATGAAACTTTCAATAATTGTTTTTCGTACACAAAAATTGAACTTGAGATCTAATCTCCGATTCTACCTTTACACTTATATTATATGCGGTACATTTAAGTTTCCTTCTCCTTTATATATTGTCGGCTATATAAGATTTTGAATGCTGAATCATCCATTAAAGATAAGATTGAGAAATCAAAATCTTCTAATAAGTAACAAATTAAGTAGGTAAATAATGGCATGCCACGGTCAGGCCAAGGATGTGAACCTTTAAGCTAATTTGATCTGTCCTTTCTATGAGCTACATATGTTGGTTTATATATGATATTAATATGATCTTTAATGTTAATTATTAATCAATTTGATTAGTGCTAGTCTGATGTGGACGACAGACATGCTTATCCACTCTTTCTTGCTGCCGTAAGCATGAATAGGTTCCCCTCAAGGAAAAGTCATATATACACTATTCTAATCAACTATTTTAGATAAGTTGCAAGGGTACACGTTAACAACTTTTTTTTTGTTGTAGATAACTTTATTAATAAAAAGTTAATAACTTAACTAAAAAGAGTGATTTACACCATATAGATCTACACCTCCATTTACTTACCAGAAAGGAGTTGGGTTGAAGCTGAAAGTAATTTCTATAAGTTTTAAAATTTAATAGCTTGTGTACAAAAAAATTATGTTGAAAATTTTGTCCGTCATAATTAGGCGTGCGATTAGAATTAGACAATGGATTTATAATGCCCCAAAATTTACTTTAAAAATTTTGAACATTCAGAAAAATTTCACATTATTAATTCGTTCACCATACATTATTTAACAATGAAAGACTTTAATATTTTATTAAAATTCACAATAAATAAAAAATTTATTACTCGTAACAATTCATATTTCATAACATATTAAATGTCTAAAAACCTTCATTACATCGTTAGCCTCAATGTTCAAATAGAATCATAAAACTTATTAAATCTTAAGCATGTGCAATGCTCCATAAGCTTGAACTGTCATTCATCACTTAATCTTAATTACATGCACAAATCCATAGTGCAAGATTACTCGAGTATGTAACTGTCATGTATGCCACGGTAACATATCAATTCTACATGTGATGCATCATCATTATAATAATATAAACATTTAAATATGCATCACATAATCCTTACATGACATTACACCATGCATATCTTGCACGAATCCAAAGTGCAAGATTCATTGAAACATAAATATCTTGCACGAATTCATAGTGCAAGATTTTTTAATTAGATTATGTAAATATCATGCATGCTATGATAACCTATCATATAATTCTACATGAGATGCATCATTATCATAACGATATAATCATTTAAACATGCATCCATGATCCTTACATGATGTTACACCATGCTTAACATTCATTGAAACATAAATATTTTAACATACTTAGCTTTAGAACCATCATATGCAAGTATTGTACAATGAAAATATGTATTCATATCATTCATAAGCATACATGACATATAACTCATCCTTTCATTTTCATGTACTCCTAGGAGTTTTTTTAATAACTACATGATTCTTATTTTGTACTTAACATCTTTCATACTTTACATTTCCTCGGGATTGCTTTATAACTTTTTGTACATTCTTTCATTTTTCTTTTTTTTATTATGTGATACTTTGAAGTGTCATCTTCATCTTTACTATATAACATCATTGTTACTTTTATTCCATGTCATAAATCATATCTTAGGAACATACGCACCATAGTAGTGAGAGACTTTATTCCTAATTATCTTTTGGAATACACACTTTATGATGAAGGACATTATTTCTTGAAATGTACATACACAAATGTAGGGCTTTGCCTTTTGAGCTTAGGTTCCCTTGATACATAAGTATAGGATTTTATGTTTCATCTTTACCTCTTCATCATTTTAACTATTTTTTTTGTTATAAGATACTTTGAAGTTAAATTTCACTTTCATTCTTATTTTATCTTATAACATTTTTTATCTTAACTTAGTTGGAGAATCATGTCAACATCTTTACATTGGCTAACTAGACCACATCCTTAAGAACACGTACATCATAATAGTGTGAGACTTTATTTCAAGAAATACACACACCATAATACTGAGGACTTTATTATGAGGAATACATTTTTTATGAGAGACTTTGTTCCTAAGAAGCACAAATACATGACTTTACTTCGCGGACTTAGGTCTCCTTGAAGTATATACATAGGTGCAAGATAAGAACATTTTTCAACTTTCGATGCATTATGCTTTACAATATATCAATTATTCATATTAATTATTCTTCATCTTTTAGTCTGATTACGGATGAATATTCCATGTACTTAAGTGTCATACATAATCATTAATCATTAATACATTAGTTATATAGCATAAATTAGGTTTTAAAATATCTTGCATATCATTTTACTAGTTACGGCCATGACCAAGTGGTCACACTCATGCCAAAGCCTGGTCATAGCCATAAACCCTTATTTCATGGGTGTGTATTAGTCTTTTCTAATCTTTTACCCTTGCTCATATTCGTGCCTTGGTACATTACAGTCGTACTCAACCTTATCATGGTCGTGGCATTACAGTCACAGACGTTACAATGTCGACATTCATTTTTCGTCTTTTCGCTCATGGTTGAGAGCCCTCACAACCCAGCCACAACGATGCAATTAAATTCGCCGCTTCCAACTCATCGAAGACACAACCAACAAGCACACACACCCCCCCCCCCCCCCCCCCCCCCCGTTCGCTGCCACTACTCTAAAGGGAGGTGAAACACATCGTATGCGTCCTCTCGCTCCCCCATGCCCACCCCATAGTCGAAACTACTGCATCCATCCCGACAAGGCGGGTCAACAAGTTTAGGGGGGCTTTGCCCCCTTCTCCTCCCCCCTCCTTTTAGAAAATTTCTATCATCTATATAAAATTATATATATTATATAGAAATTTGGGGAAAAAATAAAATAAGTACAATAGTTATTTCTAAACAATAAGAGAATTTTAAAATCAGCATCTCGACTATCATTTCAATATGAGATTCACATTAATAAAAGTTAAATGAATGAATCAAACCTTTAACTTGAATAAATTAGAACAAGAAATGTCAATGTTCTTGACTCATTTATGAGTAAGAAAAGAATAAAAAAATAACTTCTCAGTTGTCATTCAATATAAGATTCACATCGATCAAAACACAAGTTCCAAAAACATTCGAAAGTTATATTAATATCAGTGACAAAAATGTTGCTCTATCATCTATCCATAAACAGAAATTAGATCACTATTCTATCCTAAAGAAGTTATAGTTTAGCTCCTCATAAATGTCAAATTCATTACAAAACATATGAAAAACATAATAAAAAATATTCTGAAATATAAAAATAGAAGAATCAAATTGAAGTGCCCTTTTCTTCTTGCTGCTTTTTCTCTTCTCGTTTCTCCTCCAACTCCCAAATGCAACCTCCAACAGATAAATGAACTCTCGAGTGCCCCCGTGTTGCTTGATCATTCTTCTTTTATATGACATCATCATCATCCTTTGATCTTTCTCAAAAGCTTCCATTCATTCCTTGCATGCCACTTGTCCTATGGTCCTGTCTTATGGTCTTCCCTTCCTGCAAAAAAATTCCTTTCTCATTGTTTAATGGCAGCTTGCAAATAGTGGTCCACCTCTTCTTTTCTAGTAGAATTGTTTGTTTTTTATGATTTGAATACTGTAGTAATATGAACAACAAGTATCAATTCTTCAAATGAAAATTTAAACAAATAAGAGACAAATTACGATGTTATATAACTCAAATGCGGAAGTGTAAGATGATATTATGCCGAGAAGATAAATGCATGTAGATCAAGCATAATTATCAAAATACGAAGATTTCATCACTCAAATGCATATGAATCAAAGTGAAAAAGAACAAAATTTTAGTATGATCAGCTAGTGATCATGTGTCCTCCTCTTTTCTAAATTTTTTTTAAATTATTATTTTATATTTATTATATTAGAATGTTAAAAAGAGGATATTTTTGTTATGTCAGACAATGACAAACATAGAAGAGAGAAATGTGACGAAAATGTCCATGTAGGCCAAGAAATCGGTAAACCGACTATCGCACAAGTAAAAAGGACTGCTAGTGAAATAAATTAATAATTGAAGGATAGCTATTTTCAAAGTAAAGTTAAAATGATAGAGTTATAAAAAGTAATAAAGTTAAATGATAATTCAATTCCAATTTATTTTTATTTTGGTGTGATATAAAAGTAAGAAGTCACCAAAGATATAGAAAAAGGCTATCTTTGAAATATTGTAAAGTCGACAACAAAACTAGTTATTTTCTTTCTAAGATTTTTTCTTCTCTTTTTTGGTTTTTAGAAGGCAAGGACATTTTCCTTCAAAGAAATGTGTTCTAATGGGCACTTTGAATATGCACTATTTTTTGCAAAAAAAATATATTTATAGTTAATTGTCATTTGCCCAATATTAATTTGCAAATTTTAATTTACATTAAAATGGTGTTTCATAATTATTTTGTAGTACTTATTCAAACATGTTTATATTAATCATCCAATAATGGTGCATTTAAATGTATATCGGTTTGGATGCATAGTAGTTCTAAGTCATTCGAAATGTATTTACATTGAGGTTAATTCCTTAAACCTTATTTGAATTATAACGATTTTTCGCGTCTAACCCTAATATATGAGCTACCATATGATGCACCTAAATTATGTTGTGATTTTCATTTTAGTCCGTCTGATTATGTTGACTTTTTCAATTTTTTTCATTTTTTTATTTATGAAAGACTAAACTATTATTTTCTATCTTCTTTTTTAGTGTTTTAAAAATAATAAAGTAATAATAAATAAGAAAAAAAATAAGCATCCCATTTTGAAATTTTTATATTATTTATAATATATATTATTTTATAAACATTTAAAAAGATAGGTCGTGGAAAGGTAGTTTAGTCTGTTTATAAATATAAAAAAGTTAACAAAATTACAGGATGAACTAAATTGAAATCACGATATAATTTAGAGATATTCTACGATAAGTTAAGATATTAGTGTTAAACACAAAAAATCACTATAGTTTGAGGGATATTTAAGGAATTAACTCTTTATATTGAAACTAAACTTAAGGTAATTTCATAAATATTGAATGTAAATGTTTATATAATATAATATAATATAACTCCTTAAGGAGAAGGCCAATGGAGAGAAAAAGGGGAAGAAAATGAAAAAATGAAAGTGAAGAATTAGTTGTATTTCGATGATATAATTAAATGGAAGAAAATGATAAAAAATAGTGATAATTTATACAGATGAAACTATCATCTATATGTGTATGATATTTAACTAGATACTTGAATTAGAACTATCCCCTCAATATTTTAAAATCAATGTTATTAAAAAAATAACCAAAAATATTAGGAAAAGGAAAGTAAAAGGAGGAAAGAGTTAAATTTAGAAGGAAAGTAATAAAGATAAACTCAAAAAAGGATTTGAATCAGGGATAACAATAAATAGAAAGAAAATTAACATATCGAATTAATGGGGTAGAAAGAGCTGAAAATAAAATAGGTAAGTGTAAAGTAAAACTAAAAGAAAAAAGTGATTTATGATACTATAAAGTAATATATTACACTCTAATTAAGTATAAATAAATATTATATCATAACAATCAATATTAACAAGTTCACATTCATTTTCTTATTAATATCAATATTTTTTGATCGAATAAATAAATTTGATATTAATATTTTGTTATTAGTAGGTTAGTACTAATTTCTTTTATACTTTAGAAATATTTGAATCAGAGCATAAATTATTATGGAAGTAACAATAATAAAAAGGACATTAACATGTAGAATGAATAGGAGAGAAGAGAAAGTATTCAAAAAGGAAATAAAAATAAAAATAAGAAGGAAAAATATTTATGATATAATAAACAAATTGTAATTCATATTATTACGAATATTACTATTTATATTTTACAATAGAATAAATAATATTTTATAATCTTATTTTCTTATTAGTAGATTACTACTAATTTTTCATTCGTTCTATGATATTATGTATGTTATATATTTAAAGTTATTATCTAATTGGATTGAACCAATTCATGATCTCATTGATCGATGGATTTAATATTTGGTTCGATTATGAAAATATTGATTAAAACTCTTGTCTCAAAGTGACGGGGGATCATTTGTGTTTTATTAAATTCTAATATTTTAACAAAATTGGAGATACCTTTTTGACCGACATGGACCGGAAAGAATTGGATTATTTAGAGTAATATTATGTATATTAAATTTTAAAATACGTAACTAATATGTTATAAAAAAAATTAAAAAACATAATAATAACCCATTAATCATGAATCATTAATAAAAAATGTTAATGTATCATATATCCAAAATCAATTATTACTTTATTTCATCAAAATCAAGCTAAATAGACTAATGTTTTCCTTACTTTATTGTATTTCCTTTTCAGTACTGTCTTTTTTTTATTCCTTAGTCATTTTCTGAAATACATATTTTTTTTATTTCTGCTTGTTTATTTCTATTTTTCTCTCTCCTATTTTCTTCATAATTTATAATTTTCTTTTAAGATTTTTTCCCTTTTTAGCTCTCTCCTCTAACATTCATTTCTTTACTTTTTTCCATCATTTTTTCTTTCGGCAAGCATTCATGCGCATTCATCAGTTGCATTATCTGCAAAATCATAAATGATTACATGCATTCATGTGCATTCATTAATTGCATCACCTAATGATTTTGCACCTGTTCTAACTTTTCGTTCCACTAATTACATGCATTAATTTCTCAATTAATAATTGCATGCATTATGATTTTTTCTCCATAATTACATGCACTATTTCTCCTTTCTTAATTGTATGCGTTATTTTTCATTCCTTAATTAATTTTCTTCTTCCACTACCTCTGTTTGTATTAAATTACCTCTGTTTGTATTAAATTTTCTCCATAATTACTTGTGCTTTTTTTACAAGTAATCTTTGTAAATTATCACATAATATTATATTAAATTATTTGAACTCACCATATTATATTATTTACTTATGACAAGTAATGGCTAATCTAAATTATTTAGGTAATCCTTGCTTATAAAGTGATAATATACATTGTTTATGTCTTTTAAGTTTATTTAAATAGATGATAAAAATAATTGAATAAGTTATAAATTAATCAAATAATTTTATTTAATTATTATGAATATATTATTATCATACATATTTTTTAAAAATATATTAATCATTTTATAAATTTATTTTTATGGGTGAAAATACGTGTTTGTGATTTAAGTTCACGGAGTTCAAAATAAATTATATATATTTGAAATAATTATTTTGATTAGTGAGATATTGGTTAAAATTATATATTACTCATAGAATTTTGTTTTGTTAATATAGATTGTTAGATTACTTATGCATTACAAATAAAGTAACGTACATTATTAATAATGTAGTAAGTGATAACCTTTTTGAGAAGATTATTCATATTTTGAGTCATTGGATTAAAATGATTTTTTTTCATCTAAAATCTTAGAATATGTGGTGACATAATGTAATCACGAGTTTTGTGTACAAGATATAGTGATTATCTATTTTTCAATATAGAATTGTTATGATGTTTTATTAATATATTTCATCAGTTTTAATGTTTCTATCAATTATTCATACTTTGCAAATATTAAATATTATTAATATAATTTGAGCGCATATTAAATGTATGGAAACATAAAATATGTTTGTTATTTAATCTGGTATATCTAGTAAGGATGTAAGGAAAATTCGATCCATCGGAGAGACCTACTTGACTAAAATATTGGATTGAATATAATTCAGGAGGAATTTTATTAAAGCGAATCCGATCGACACAAATTAGGATTCCATCCGAAAAAAATCTTATGAACTAGTGAAATATATTTCTATTTATTAATTTTTACCGATATAATTAATTCATAAGTAATTAATTTTCATTAGTGGTGCAATAATTTTTTATATAATTTAATAAGTTCTTGTCACTAGTTCTAGTACTATATTCTATATTTAATTATATAATCAAATATATTTATGTTACTTTTAATTTATTATATATTTTCAGAAAATATTATTCTATTAAAATAGGGGTTAAAAAATCGTTAAAAAATTATATTTTTTAAATGATTTTATGATAATTTTTAGAATTTTAAAAAGTAATCTGAAAAATAATGGATAATTTTTGGATTGGAAAAATGGATCGAGTCATTTTCACCGCTACATTCAAGCGAAAAGAATGCTAATAAAATAATATTCATTAATTGTCATATCATTATTCTTTTATTTAAGCTTATGATTTCCGTTTTTTGTGTTCCTAATTTGATCGGTACAAATTAGTAGTTTTAATTAATAGATTAAAAAAACAAAATATGATTTATCAATATAAAATAATAATAAAGAGATTAACAAATGGTAATCCGATCCACCAAGGCGCCGAATTGGAGCTCCTTGGCTCCTTGCAAAGCCCTGAACCCCCCCCCCCCCCCCCCCCCCCCCCCCCCCCATGGCTTCCCTCTAAAAGCTCCAAGGCTCTGCTTCGTGGTCTCTGCACCTGTATCGGTGGAGAGGGACGAGGAGGGAGAGAGGGCGATGGGGATCTCCTTCAAGCTGTCTAGGACAGGATCGCGGTTCGTCCCGAAGCCGAGCGCAGCGAGCGAGGGCGACGAGGCGCCGGCGCCCGGCGACTCTACCCCGGCGCTCCCTGGCGGCGGCACCAATCGCGCGGTATCGTATCGGTTTCTAAAAGCTTCCCATTTTTTGTTACTCGATGGAAAATAAAATTCGTCTTTTTGCGTTTTTGATGAATTTACTTCCAGTAAATTTCCTATTTTTAGACGTTTTCCTGCTTCTAAACTGAAAAGATCGTCTTTTGAACGACCCTTTTTGATTGCATTATGTTTCCTTTTATTTCCAACGCTGTTCGGTTCGATTGCAAACATCCCTCTTTGCGGAATTCACCCTGTTCTTTTTCGTTTTCCGACAGTGATCAATGTATCCATGCGCGTATTTTTTTTTCTTTTCTTTCTACGAAACAAGCATTAATGTTCTACCGAAAGAATCCATTTATGCAGGTGAATTTGCCTGAGGTTGCAAACAATGGCAACGGTGTCTCTAACTCTTTGGTACCATCAGTTGCGAACTTATTGCCAGGTAATGATGATTCATCTGGCTAACACTACAATGTCATTTGCACGCATCTGTCATTCGCAAATATTGAATTCTTTGTGTTTTGGCAGAACAAGAAGTTTCTTTCACTCTGATCCTTTATCAGAAGGGATACTGCCTTGGCGACGCAACTGAGGTCGGTCTAAAGTAGAAACTTAAGTGTGGCGTGTTGGTTCAATATAAATTTGTCAACACTACATTTTCACATTCAGATTACTGCATTTCCTAATGTACGAAGTAGTGATTTTTTTTGAAGAAAAAGTACCAACTTCTTAAATGCGCTTTTGACCATTTCCAGATAGAAAGTGTGCCGCCTGTGATTGAAGATGGAAGATCATTGCATCCCTATGATAGGGCGTCGGAAGCATTGTTTACTGTATGGGAAGCTCATTTTTATCCTTTTAGGTCTTTTTCTTTCTTGTTTCATTACCAAAATAATTTTTGTTCCTGAAAAATGAATTTCAGATTGATAATTTCATAGAAGGGTGGGGTAAATGTTTCATAAAAAAGGAGAGAATTCTTCATTTCCCCTGTAACACATGGAATAAAGTAATGAATTTATATTTCTACTATGTTTTATTCACTATCAAGCACAACAACAACAACAAAGCCTTATCCTACTAGGTGGGGTCGGCTACATGGACCATACGACGCCATTCCGTATTCGTTGATCCATGCTCATGAGATTCGACAGGGTTTTACGCTGGCTGTCGGGGCCTAACACAACCCTCCTCCTTTATCCGGACTTGGGACCGGCTATAAAACATAGGCGGAGTTTGTGGCATCGCTAGTCTATTCCAATAAAAATATTAGGCAGCTAAATCATAAATCATGTCATGCTCAAAGAAATTCAAGCATTTTATAACAAAAGAAAAAACATGTACAATGACTAAAAGTGTTCCAGCAAAAAGTTAGTTTAAAGGTTACACTTTTAGCACCATGACCTTTTTTAGTAATATATCATGACTTATTTATTGCTTCAGAATAATACAGATAAAAGTGATTGCTTTCATTGCTCCAAGAACAGGCTTTTGTGCAAGGCCAACTATAGATATCCTTCATAATGCATTTGTGTTGTTTAATATGTTTGAAAAAGAAACCTGCAAAGAAACATTATCGGGCGTGAATTGTGAACTGCCATCTCTGGCATATGGTTGCCCCCATGCAAGCATAGTCAGGAAGATAAGCCTCTGAAATGCATTTTATTCACTATCAAGCACATGAAAATAAATTTATTTGGCGAAATTCATGTTTTCACTGTTACACGGTATCTCAAGTGTTCGATGTTATTATACTTGTCATACCCGTCACATTTATTTTTTCGTTCGCATATGCTTATCCCACCTAGTGGGATAATGCTTTGTTGTTGTTGTTGTTACTGACAGTATACTTTTGAAGTAGTATGCTGTTTACTTATTACTAATTTTGCACATCTTTTGGATCTGCATGATGTCGGCAGGCCATCGAGTCAGGGTGGTTACCAAGTGATATTCTTGATGACATACCCATCAAATATTATAATGGGTCCATTATTTGTGAGGTTAGTAATTTTCGTTTGCCATTGTAAATAAATCAGGTTCTTCTATCTGTAGTTTTTATCTTTCACAGGATAGTGGATACTCCACTGATCGAGAAAAAAGGTTAAGTACTAGAACAGGAGAATGACTAATGTTGAAGTGCTTGGTATAAGATCAACGATACATTGGAACAGTGAGCATTTTACTATTTTTATGAGAGGATTAGGGATGCAAAACTTTTTCTAGTCCAACTTCTCCAAACTTTGGAACTGAAAGTTATTGGATACCTTTTTTTGAGAAAAAAGTTATTGGATTCTTAACAGTTTTCACGAGTTCATAGGGCATATGAACTTGCTTGTTGGTTGGGCTTCTGGTTGAGATTTCAGTTATTAACATTTTTTTATTGAAGAAGTTTTCTGGTCTATTTTAACCCTATCTAGAGTTTGAAATGATTGTATAAACAGTGGAAACATTTACATTCTTAATCTAGGTTAATTTCATTTATGTGGTCGAGTTTTGTATCTTGTCACTGTTAAATACATTTCCTAAATAACTAAGAAAATCCCCTGAGCGCCATGTTTATGGGCTTGTGGTTGTGAATGAATGCATGTATGATTATTACCACTGTGCAGCAGCAACTCATCCATCGTTTTTTCAGCCTAATCTTTTTGTTGGAGGGAGGAGTATAAGTGGGGCAGATCATCCATGCTTTTTTTGAGAAGAGTTAATTTATGATTGAACTTTATTTCTCATAACTTTATTGTAAACTCAGGATTAGTATAAGACCATGCCACTTTTATTGGCATCATGTTGTTTGGCCATGCCTTTTAATACATCGAGTACATCTAATTTGGATTAAACTTTTAAGAGTAACAATGATTTGTTTAATAATTTAGGATACTTTGGGGTGCTAACTTGAAATAGTTCATCCTTTGCAGGTGCGTGATTATAGGAAACATGGATCTGAACAAGGGACTGTTGTTTCTGTTGTGAATCAGGATCCTGTAATACATAAAGTACAGTTAAGGATGTCACTGGAGAATATTGTTAAGGACATGCATATAATATCTGATGATTCTTGGACCTACAGTGATCTAATGGTGAGCAGGGGAATGTTCCACTAAGCTAAACCCATTTTAGATTTAGGTGGTTATGCTAAATTGAGTTGGTCTTGTGTTGTGTACTTGTGTTCTCTTATGCCAGGAAGTAGAGTCGCGTATAGTGAAGGCCCTGCAGCCGAGTCTTTATTTAGATCCTAATCCAAGGTTGGATCAACTTTGCAAAGCCTCAATTCCTAGTAAGGTACAAGAATTTACCAGATCATGCGGCAATTTTTCCATTCAAGTGATTATTTATGATCTTTATTTGAATTATATTCCGTCAACTATATTCAGCTCAATCTTGGTATTGGAAGGAAGAGGAGACTTCTGGAAAATCCTGAAGTGATTGTAATTTCCAATAATCAAGCTCATGGAAAGAAGATTTGCATTGATAAGTTGCCTGATATTGCCAGTGGTAAGTCAGGAGATCCGGGAAGTTTACTAACTAATGCAGGAATCCAACAAGGGCGAGAGAATGTGACCATGCAACATGTATCTTCAGGTGTTCCTTCTTTTAGGTCTAACAACTTTTGTTCAGAAACAAGTAGATCAACTTTATCTTTGCCCTCACATGCCAAACTTCACCCTGGTATCAACTCACCAACTATTATTCATGATCATGGAAATGGACTTTCCGCTAATTTTATAGCACCGAATGCTAATATGACATCATCTGCAAACCTAGATGGACAAGGGGCACCTTTATTGCCCACAAAGAGATCAAAGCAGGCACTTGGACCAAGTAGCATTCAAAACCAACACACAAGATCCCAAAAGCAGCACACAAGATCCCAGTTAGTTGGTGTCACTGGATCTGATATGCAACTGAAAAACCAACTATTGCAGCAACAAAAGGATATCAATGGAATGCAGTACTCCTCTGCTTTGACTGCTCAAAAGTATCCTTCACCAAACATGAATAACATGCCTAATCAAGAGCCAGGGATGTCCTTTTATTTTGCCCAACAAGGTTCGCACTTTTGTGTTAAGGAAGAACAAATTGATAGACAAGAGGTCGAGATGGGTAAAGGTTTACTTCAAGCACCATCCACAGAGAATAGTGTTTTAGTTCATCAGCAATCACAATCTCAAAATCTCCTGCAACATCCACTCATGAAAAACCATCCTCCGAATTCTGCTCAATGGCATCATGTCCGCCCTGTCATTGAGAAGGATATGAGAAAGGATGATAGTCTTCAGAGAAGAAAATCAGTGCCCAGCCCACATATCTCCGCTGGGCCAATGGTTCAGTCACCTGTATCATCTAAATCAGGGGAGATATCAAGCGGTTCCATGGGTGGGCAATTTAGTGCTATTGGAATGGCTTCTGCTGTGGGATCACAAAAGGATAAGTTGACAGCGACTTCTAATGCAGCTGTTGGGACATCTTCTGTTACTTCTAATCCTAGTGACTCTATGCATCGACACCGTCAATGCTCCATGTCTGGGAAGCATAAAGCGAACCCTGCTCCCAAGACACAATCAGTTAGCATAGTTGGGTCACCTGCAAGTGTTACTAATATGAGTACTCCGTCAAATGCAAACAGCCCGTCCATTGGAACTGGGTCTGCGAATGAACAAGAAATTCTTGAACGATTTGCAAAACTTGAGGTGATAAACCAGAGGTATGATCATATTCTGTGTATTGTTCTCTCCCGAAAAAGAAAATATGAAGTATTTTCACAGATATTTTTTATTCTAATATCAGTATAAATTTCATTTTTCCTATTTGTACATTCTTTTATACCAGTCAATTGCCACATGCACTTGTAAGCAGCTATTGCAGAAGCGTAAGACTATTATACAACAACCTGGAATACAATCTCTTATATATAGTTATTTCCAGAAGAATATTGTAAAACTTGGTTTTAATTGTATAATTGGAACTGTTAAATAATAGAAAATTTTCATACATCCGGGATGATTCCAATGCATCCTGTCTCTTATATACACTCTCAGACAAATACCATGAAAATTGGTTTTAGTTGAAAAATTATTATTGCTAATTAGCAAGACAATGTTGATACATCCAGGATATTCCAATAAGAATTTGAGTCCATATTGTAGCAGAATCACCTGGACTTTGGTGAGATGGGTTTTGAAGTAGTGTGGCAACTTAAATCCTGTTCATTTTTTTCATCAGATGTGGATATTTGATGGCCAATTAATAAACTTCTTATGCTTAGGATCTGTCAGATGCAAAATTGGTGAAACTAATCCTAATTCATATAACTATTCCTTATTACCATTTTTTTTATGAAAAAGCTGATGCTTCATCAGGGCATTTGGGAGTTTTTAATTAATTTATTTTGTTAGAAGAAACAATTTTTGTACTGAGATTTGTATTGTCATAGCTTAATGTTGGTGTCCTGTAGGACAGGATTGTCTAATTCTTTCCCACACTTGATCATGAAGTATATTCTACTTTCCTTTGTTTTCTGTCTCATAAACTTATCACTCGGTCTTCCTTTGTGTTTATTTTATGGGAAATTATCATTTGTACAGCTCTAACATCTTGGCACATGCTTCTCATAGAGAGTGATAGAGACAAAGAGAGATCGAGATCTTGGGACATTAACAAACTTGGGCATGCATAACTTAGTTTCATATCATGGAGGAGCATCTTCTGACTTCCTTGCACGAGTTCAAGATGTGTCGATTATTTTTTAATGTTGTCATCGTAGTTCTTCAGAGTTGATATTCTTTATGGAGGAAATAATAGAATGTCACAGCTTCCTGAACTTGCATAAGTGGCCTTGTGAAAGTAATATTGTTAACAAATGGACTCTCACTATAGTTTTACTTTGATCTCAGGTACCAACTTAGTTCAAAGAAGAAAAAGGTCGATGACTACCCTACCAGGAAGCCTGTAGCTTATCACCCTCATGAACTCGCTATCCACCTTTCTGATTCATTTAGCAATGGGAATTTCAGGGACGAACTAATGCCCATTTCCAAGTCCCTTATTGGTGGAACCATGAATACTCTTAAGTCAAGAACAGTGAAGTTCATCCCCGAAGAAAGCTTGTATCGAGGTCTGTGTACTATTGAAATGACAATGTACTATTTAAGCTGGACAGGACTGTTCTTTTTTTTTTATCTATGCTGATTTAAATTGTTTCTTTCATTAGCTTCTGCTAAGCCTCAACTGCTGATCATGAATGAGAGCCCTTTCGATGGTACTGTAACCATGCAGTATGGCGATCTTGATCATCCTGATACCCAAGATTACCATCTTACATTACCTACTACAGTGAGTAACGTTCTCATCTGGTTAAGTATTCCAAATCTTAAAGAACATTTATGTAATTTTTCTTTTACTTGGCAATTTTCTGGACAAATTTTCAGCACTATGCAGATCTGCTCGCTGCGCAATTTTGTGCACTGGTAAGTGTCTGGCCTAAGCATGAATGGACAACAACTATTTTGGCTCAATTCCTAATCCATATTGAATAACCTTAATGCAACATTTTTGTAGATGGAGCATAATGGCTATGAGAATAAAGAAGATCATATCCGACCTATGCAGATACGCATGGTTGCCTCTGCAAATAGCTTGACATTTCCAAGTGCTGCATCTGAAGTAAAAACAGAACTTGCGAGTGATCAAATGCCACAATTGACAGCAGCAACTGCTTGTGTCAACGGTATTGGATCTTTGAACACCTCCCAGAACTTCTCCAACAATACAAGGATGCTGGCTTCTATAAATAATAACCAGGCCTTAGCCAAATCACAAGGGTATCTGCCAAGTACTTCGGTCCCCAGTAGGGAACAACAGACTGATCAATCTTTGCTTCAGCAGCAGCTGCAGTTGCAGCAAAATGCTCAATCACAGGTACAGCATCAGCAACAGCTTCCTCCTCACATTCAGAGGTCAACTTCTCTGCTTTCTGGCACTCCACTATCTCAGATGATGGGTCAGACATCAAATATAAAGATGAATGCTAACCACATGGTTGACATTAAGCCCGCTCCATTTCAGCTTCAGATGCTGCAGCAAGCGCAGCAGCAACAGCAAGCACAACCTCAACGGAAGGTTATGATGGAGCCTAATTCTTCCATGAACATGGGAAATATACAAAACAATATGGCAGGCAGTAGCGGATTGAACAATGTCATAGGATTGGGTAGTGTACGTGGCATATCCTCCTCCATTGGGCCAATTGGTTTGGTTAACATGACGCCAAACAATCTAGGCGCTGCATCAAATTTTGGTCTTAGAGGTCCAGTTAGACAGATACAAAATTCTACATTCACGCCAAACCTGAGGATGGCACAACCGAATAGGGCAAATGTTTATTCTGGGATTAGTTCCATGCCCGGAAGTAGCATTCAAATGCTTACTAACTCTGCAGGACTGCCTATGTTGGGTCATCCATTGAACCAAACAAATATAAGTGCTCTGCATCGGAATGCAATGTCAAGAATGGGGCCACCAAAGATCACAGGAACAAACTTCTACCTTAATCCTCAGCAACAATTTCAGCTACAACAGCTACGACAACAGCAGCGACAACAGCAGCAGCTACAACAACAAATAAGTTCCCCACTGCAGCATACACCTGTTGGGTCCCCGGCAGTTGTAGGTTCCCCTCCGGCCATGGTAACGCACCAGCAGATCAGTCCTCAACAAATTGCCCAAAAAACTACAATGAGTCCCCAACAATTAAGCTCAGGTGCAATACAACAGATGAATAATAGTGGTACTCTAGGGGCTGGACCCACTAGTCCACAATTAAGCTCTCAGACGCATGGATCTGGCAGCATTACTAGCTCCCCCATTGAGCAGCTGCAAGGTGCAAATCAGGTTGGACCATCCAACAACCTATAGGTTTTCTACTAGGAAGATGCCAGAAAGCCTCTAGTTGGCATGTACTGATTTAGCCTTCATTCTAAGGTTAGCGCTTGTCCAAGTAGAATGGGTTCCAGGTGGATAATTGACAGCTGAGTTTAACAATCTTAATAACAAGAGCTCTAGACAAGGGAGGCATAATCCATCAAATTACTTGCATGTATGATGGGTACATTTTGTCATTCTGTACATTGCTCCAGTTATTCGTGCTGTACATGCTTCTCGTTGTAAATTCGTATTTTGTTTACATGTTCTTGGACTTAGTCACCTGCTATAAAGGCATTTAAACTGTTATGTAATCAAGAACCCCAAATTTTCTTGTTTCAACTCACTTTGTCATGAGATTAGGAAACTAGTCTAAGTAATTGCAATTCATGACATGGACACACGCACATGTGCGACTTGACAAATCAACCAATCTCTTGTAGAACAAATTAATCGACTGAATTTATCAATACGTATGTCCGATGGTTTTCTCATTTATTCATGAGTTCATGTCCTAGAAACCAATTGAGATTGCCTCTTCTCACAGAAGAGATCTAAGTCTGTCACCCTCGGTCAGCACACGGTCCCTGGAGATGTCCTTAAGAGTTGGGCACCCTGCAAGGGCCATTGTCAACTCCAGCTCATCCTGAAGCATTTGGATGACCCTTCGTACACCATGCTCCCCTTTCGCAGCCAAGCCAAAGACCACAGGCCTTCCAATCTGATGGATGAGCAATAAGTCATGCACACGTCATGAAGTTTCAAAGAGAAGATGAACAATGAAAAACCAACCAACTCATAATTTGAGAGGATGGAAATATTGTATCATTAAATGTTTAATTGTATCATCAGGCATGCATTTATTCGCAACTCATTAAATGAGGCGTCTGTCTCTTGTTTGATTAGCGAGTGAGATCAAGATGTGTACTCCACAACTATCTACTACGTACTTTGCCCAATAGATATGCATACAAATTATGTATCCACGTCTCAAGATTTAATGAATTTTACAGAAACAAAAAGAAAAAAAGAAGGAAACGATGGTAACTGAAAAAGGAAAGAATTTACCATAACAGCTTTAGCACCAAGTGCTAAGGCCTTGAAGACATCTGTTCCACGTCGAACTCCTCCATCAAGAAGAACGGGAACTGCTCCTGAGACAGCCTTAACAACCTGTAAGATCAAATGTATGATAGAGGACTAAGAAGAAATGTGGAGAAATATAGTGTAGCATAAAAAAATAACAGTTTTGCCAAGGTTATCTGCGGAGAACACCTCCTGGAATTTGTTCTTACCTCTTCAAGAACAGAAATTGTAGGTGGTGTATAATCAAGCTGGCGAGCGCCATGATTTGATACAATTATTCCTGATACTCCAAATTCCAGAGCTTTTCTAGCTGCCAATTCATAAGCATTAGAACGTGTTACTGTCACTGTATCATTCCAAGCTTTACAACGCTTGTCAATCATATCAGTTGCAAAGATATAAGTAAACAAAATTCTGCTTATACCATCTTCTGCAGTAATGATGCCCTTTACGAGTATTGGTAACTTTGTAATAGATTTAAGCCATTCAATGTCCTGAAAATGTTAAAAGTTAGCTTGAAGCATTATCAGTTCTTGCACCAAACTAAAACCTTAGATATTGTTATGAAATTAGAAGAAAGATAATTCAATGTGTTTTGGGCTTTATACAATTAAATAGTCATGTCTCAATAGATAGATAATCAGAAAATAGAAATTGGGTAGACTCGAGATGGTAACCGCACAAACGTTCAAATTTATAGGAATGGATGAACGGTAACCTGTAAATACCTTATCTCTTAGTTAGCTCATACAAGGTCAAGGTCTACCCAAATATTCATGCACAATCAGAAATCTAAATCATTTATCAAGCATACTTAAGTGGCAGGGAGTGAAGCACCTTCCAGCTTAACGAAGGATCCAAAGTTGCTGATGCCAAAGCTTCAAGATTCGAGCCACCCTGATGAGAACAAAAGAAGGGCATAATATTTGCTGTTGGAAATAAATATATGTTAACATCATAATGTGTTTTTGAATTTAATATATCATCTACGATGCTTGTGTGATAGTGTTTATAACCAGGATTACTGTCTTTCCAGTCATATGTGAAGAGCCTCATAAACAATTAATATTGCTGAGCAATGGCTATAAAATTCGTCAAGTAATGTCATTAGCTTCTAAAAACCTTATTCCTTGGACAAGGGTAATATTTCACCCATGATATAAATTCTCGGACGAACTGTTTGTCCCCAAAATGCATAGAACATTATTTTTTTCAATGATAGTTCTTCAACTCCGTCTATGTTTTATAGACGATCCCAAGCCGGATAAAGGAGGAGGGTTGTGTTAGGCCCCGACAGCCAGCGTAAAACCCTGTCGAATCTAATGAGCATGGATCAACGAAAGCGGAATGACGTCGTATGATCCATGTAGCCGACCCCACCTAGTGGGATAAGGTTTTGTTGTTGTTGTTGTATAGTTCTTCCGTCGGTGATTCTGGAATATAAAGAGTGGAATACAGGCTTATTTTATGACCAAAATAATCTTTAATCGTCTTTTTTTTATGACCAAAATATGGGTACCTTTCATTTGTTGTTACCACAATCTCTTGTACCGACTCATTTTCTTCGTAAATGATTTTAAGATAAACGATTGATGATGATTTAGCCTAATGAAAAATTAGAAATAATTCTCCTTCTGGCAAAAGATGTTGAAGTATCATCATGGACACTAACTCACAGAATCAACATTTTCCGATAACAGGCCTTCAAGATTTGAATTCCTTGGTACAATCATCCTGCAAGTGGGGAATCAAGTTTATGAGATACAAGATATACTTCTTTTCACGGGCAAAGAAAAAGCTCAACGTAGAACATCAACGAAAATCTTATGTGTCAGGAAAGAAAAATCCTAGAGAAAGCTTTCTTACTTGTTCCTGATATCTGCTTCCCGGCGTCCAAGCTTAGGGGTATCAACTGTCAAAACAATCGCTCTGTATCCACTTTGCTCAGCTCTTCGCACAATCATAGCCGAAATATCACGTCTTTTGAATACCTACAGGAGTTTCTACGAGATAATCAGTATGAACGATAAGGTACTGGGATAACAAACAACAAGAAAACAGGAGTTTGAAGAGTAAAATTCGTCAAAGTGGACCTACATATAACTGAAAGAAGCGAATGGCATTGGATGTTGAAGCAACATCCTCAAGTTTGTAGCTAGAGGCATTTGATAGAACCTGAGACACAAAGAGAACTTATATGAGAAGAAAAAGGTCTCGGCCATTATTGTTTTATCAGCTGAACATGTTTCTGCTAACCATTATTGTTTTGCATGCTGCTGCAGCCATTGCGGTTGCCAATTCTCCTGACATACACAAGTGCTTATAGATTAGATATCTAGTTCATGTTAGACCACCCGGTGAAGAGAAAAAACAACCTTCGGGATGCGCCAACATTTGAGATCCAGTTGGGGCAACCATGATAGGTGAAGTCATACTGTAGCCAAGAATTGTTGTCGACATATCTATCTTGCTGACATCAACTAGAATTCTAGGTCTTAACCTGTAATACATACATCTTGTTATCAACTTAATCCATGCTTCTAGAGAAGAGCCCGCATCTAGCTACATTTTTTACAGATACAAGTAAAACTCAAATATATGCTTTAATGATCATCAGGTTGCTGTTTGCAATTATCAGGAAAGAAGTTGATGAGCTGCAATTAGCCAAGAGTAATAATTTGCATTTGTTACATGATTCTTTGAAATGCCTTCACATTCTCCCCCAAGGTAAATTGGTCTTCTGCTCCTCCAGCAAAGTAATCATAGTACATCTTAGGAAGAGCTTGTCTGGCTAGCTCTTGGAACTCTGCCAAATTTGTTAGTTGACTGATCTCCATGGTTTCCTGCACCAGTCAAGATGAGAGGTGAGCTGAAAAAGAAATCAGCCAGAAGCCATTGTGACAAACTGATGAATATCCATTTATTTTCAGAAAAGTGAAATTATCTCAAGTACAACCCTGTCCGGTCAACGATGAGGACATCAATTTTAGCTACACCAACGAGAATGGTTTTGCTTAAGCCTTATGAGCTAGTTATAAGTTTGGACATGTTAGAAGATCATGTCCAAACATCAGAATGGTAAGTCACCAATCATGGATCTTCCCGCAGTTAAACCTCACTGACAGAACGTCTGTTCCAACATAGAGTCGTTCATCTCAGGAAAAAAAGAGAAAAAGAAGAACAATCTGAAAAACTGGGATCATCAAAGTCTAGAGCAAAAGTACAGAGCAGAAAATTGAGGCTTGAATTATTAAGATCCAGAAGAGTTGTACCTCCAGCAGGGACTGGAACTATGGATGTGTGAATGATGGGATCGAGAGATCGAGAGAGAGAGAGAGAGAGAGAGAGGGGGGGGGGGGGGGGGGGGGGGGGGGGGGGGGGGGAGGATATGCATGATATATTAATAAATGATGATGCGTGGGACCTCTAGATTTCTAATGGGTGTTTGATAAAAAAATAAGAACTAATAATATAATTTATTATTTTTTGAGGTATAAAATTATAGTAAATAAGAATATGTTATAAATATTATAATATATGTAAATGGTTATATTATTAATATTATTTTTATTTATTTTGATTAAATCTTATAAATATTATTAATATTATAATTTGCGTACATCTTACGGTCCAAATATAATATAATTTTTTTTAAAAAATAATTGAATAGTTTAATTAATAAAATATTTATTAATTATAAGAACTAATTATTTCATATTTTTAATTAATTACATTTAATAATTTATTCTATAAGATGATTAATAATGTATTAATATATACTAAATTATATATATATATATACATTATAAAATAATTAAAAAATAGTTGAAAGAAAAAAAGTCAACATTTGCGGCTGACAAGATGTAAAATAAAAAAAAGAAATGTTCAGCAAGAACTTCAAAAGTTCTTGACGAAGGCAAGAACTTTCAGTCGGAACATTTGATCAAATATTCCGGCCGAAGGTCACGTGATCAAAACTTTTAAAGTTTCCATCACACAACCGCAGAACTATCCAAACGCACCCTTTCGGTAGCCTTGGAACCTTTTGGCCACAAAAGAATCATTCTCGCACGCTCTCAACGATGACATTTCACATATATATAAAAAGTCAATTGCAAGTTAAATTTTTTTTGTCTGAGATAACCATGAGAGAGAAAGAGAGAACGGATGGGGACAGAGAATATGTATTTGTATATTGACAAGCAAGCTTTTATTATTATTATTATTATTATTATTATTATTATATGTTGATGTTATCACCTCTCTTATTATTATTATTATTATTATTATTATTATTATTATTATTATTATCAACTTAAAATGTTAGAAAGAAAAGATAAAGATATAGTGAAATTAAGAATTCAAAAATGATAATAAGCAGAGAACCCACTGACAATATTATTAACTTGAGGTTTTGAGTCTTCTATTTACCTTTTATTATTTACAAAAACAAAAACAAAATGATCCGCGTCTCTCTTTTTCTTTATTTCGCTCGTTAATCCATGTAAATCCCCCTCACAGCTCCAATGGCGCACATATCTAATTTGTTTTCTGCTGCAGCATTCTACCTTTTTTTTACTATGAGTGGCATAATTTTTTTTCTTCAAGATAAAGAAAAAAGTCGAAATACAAATTTATTGTTCATAATTTAGTACAAAAATGTTGGCTTATTTATTCTCATAACGAGGCACACCATTTTTGTATTTAGATAAATTAGTTTAATGTAAAAGGGTAAATTATTATTGTTCCAAATTTACACATTTATGTAAATTCACATCCAGTGAATTCGTGTCGGGAGTGGGTTACATTCCATAGCAATTCTTCGTCCCTTAATCAAAGATTTTGAGTTCGAAATAAGATGATATAGCAAATTTAATCCCACTCTTTATAATTTGTCCGTAATGACACTAGATTAATCGAGCTCAATGATGGATCAAGATTTCAACTTGTTATTAATACCCATAATTCTTAAAGTCTATTTACGAAAGGATGATAATTGAGGGGAAGAAGAAATGACAAAAATGCATTCCGCTTATTTGGTTGAGTTTAAGTTGAAAGGAAAAGAAGGAATTTTTTTTCCTTTCATTATGTCATTTTTCGTTTCCCTTCAAAATGGGATGAAAAAGAGGGATAATGAACATATATTTAAAAGTATGATCATACTTAATTTAAATATAATTATATATGTAAAGAACATAATTGTCTGTAGAAAAATATTACTAAATATTTATTCCATTTTCTTTCGTTTAATTGCTCCATCCAAAGTGACGCTCCCATTCTCTTTTATTATCTTTCTTTCCCTTCTCTTAAGTTTTCCACTCGTCTATTTCTTTTCTTTCCTTCCTCTCAATGAAATTTCAACCAAACAAACCTCTTATGGTCGTGTGTTGAAGGATTGACCCCGTTTCCCAATTTTTTTGTTGCATCATTATGAGCCCTTAATGAAATTTATTCCTATTCTTTCTTTGGTTCATGCATGATTATGAGCGAAACATTTTTCTAAAGATCTCTAAACATTTTTTCGAAGATCATTAAGAAGGAAGGGGGAAGGGACCAACATCATACACGACCTCATATTACTCCTTCAACTCTTCAACACCTTGGCTCGGTTCGGATTCAGAGGACATTGTACATGTTGACGACCCAACACAGATCAATAGAGTATTGTTCTCCTATTCTATGTATGCACCTCTTATGATTCGGTGTGACATTAGTTGTTATATCTATTGGATATGTCTTTAGTTCTTATGAAAAGTATACTTGAATGATTGATTGATTAGTTGTGCATTTGAAAGACATATGTGATATGTCATGAATCGATTTCAAAAAAATACAACCATCTTCCATTTGAATTGGTATTTCATCTTTTGATATTTGAGATACAATCGTTATACGATGAATCATTCATCTACATTAGCTTGTATCACTCATGCATTATGATGGTTGGAATTAAGTGCTACATCGCCAATCATGATAGGAATCATCTTTAGAGTCTAATACATTATTTTGTTTTCAGATATGGAATGAGATAGGATGAAACTAAGTATTGTGCGGAACTAAGTGCTATATCATGAAAAATTACGATGGAACCACCTTTAGAATCCATATGGGTCATCTCCAAAAGTCATCTATCACCTTTTGATCTGTATAGTGGTTGGAGCTAAATGCTATATCATTAATCACAATGGGAGCCACCTTTAATGTCCAATCCATTATTTTGATCTGAAAAAATGGAATGAGATAAGATGGAGATACGTGTTATGTGAAGCTAAGTGCTACATCGCGTTATGATTAGAACTACCTATAGAATCCATATGAGCCACCTCTGAAAGCCATTCAACGACTATACAAATCAACCAGTTTGATATTTGATATCCATGGATTCACATGAGATTGTTGTATTTTGCATTCATCCGTTTGATATTTGTTAAATGATTATGTGTTTTTTTAAGTGAATATGTATGTTGCTTCTATATGATTATGAAAGTTATCTATTATGTTTGCAACTAAATAATTTATACTATGCATTATCTCTCCAAATTGATTAACTAGTAATACATAGGTTATAGGTTATTAACTTACTGAGCTATTATCGCTCTCATTATTATTGTGCATTTTTTCAGATCGATTAGACTTTTGGGACCACCAAGTGTTAGCCTTAGTAGGGTGTAGATACCTTTTGCTATTAATGTACTAAGAAGTTGATGCATGCATATTCCAACATATATTTATCCTTGCATCTAATCATCATTTTATGACCTTATTTGCTTTAATTTTATAAAAATGAAATATATCCAAGGTTATGTTTTATTGTCTAGGAAGCACCAAAGAAAATGACAATCAAATCAAAGTTAAAACAAAGCCACAAATAGAAAATTAGTAAAAAGAGCTAAGAATGAAAAATGAATATAATGGGCCGTGATAGGGTCGTAATGATCATAACAACAAAGGCCCGTGGCAGAGTCATAATAGCCCGTTAATTACCTAGTTTTGCGTAAAACATTTTCCAAAGTTATGGATTATGACACTTCTATTTCGATTTGGACACTATTAGGACGTGATATCAGTGTTACGGGCTATGAAATACTATTACTAAACTGATTTGAACAGCATTTAGGTCATGACGAAGTTGTTATGGGTCGTTACGAAATTAAATTTCAAAATTTCTTCAACTTTTTTTGAAAATTTCAAAGGCATATCAACTCCAAACCTTGCCACGTGCTATTTGATGATTTGAAGAACTTTTTGGTGATTTTAAATTCCAATTAGAGTTTAATCCAATTTTTTTCTGATTTTGACATGAAAAGACTTCCAATCAAATCGAAATTTTGCAAAACCCTTAGGAAACTAGGAGGCTATAAATAAAGGCCTTGGAGATAAAAAAAATATAGTGCTTGAGACTTGGGAGCCACACGCCATTGCTGAGAATGAATTTAAAGCTTGAAGAGGATTTTTTTTGTGAAAACTAGGGTGCAACTCAGCGTTTGTGCTTCGTGATCGTAAGTGAGATAATCTAAAAGCATGAGTGTGTTTTATGATCTATTTTTAGAATTCCCTCACACTGTCATCACTGAAACTCAATTACTAATGGGACACATAAGTTCCTTTCTAGATGGTTGACTATACGTAGATTGTCAAAGAACACTCAAACATCAATGCTTGACCTCAGGCTGAAACAAGACTAACTAACATATACCAGGGGACTTAGTTCCTCATTATTAATCTTTTAACATAATTCATTAAGTTTGGATGCAATAGCTCTTCAGTTGCATGATGGAGCAAAAGATAATAAGTTCCATTCAACAGTTCCTAGCTTTCCTTTCTGAAATATTAAACATAGGGTGCTAGTGGTATCCAGAGGGCATACTCTTATTTTCCCCAAATTGGGAAGACATAGGAGTAGTTATTAAAAGATTTTTTTTTGGTCCCACAGCTTCCCCATCGCTTCTTTCTAGAATATTAGATGGGGCGCTTGAATTTTTTTGAAGAAAATTGCAAAAACAAATTTTCCATCATGCAAAAGAAGAGCAATGCAAAGTAACATTAAGATCAATTTTTTTAACAATTTGAGATGCTGGTCAGTAAGCTTCAAGCAAGCGACAAGGCATGTGAATGCATGAATGATCCTAGGCAAAATCCATCCAGCATCTAGTGGTGGGCTTTGATGTGAGATCAAGGTATAGAGTTAGAGTTTGTAGAATCTTTCAAATAAGGGCATTCAGACAAGTCGAACGTATGGGGTGGGGGTAGACAATGCAGTTCATAATGTATCTTAGCTAAAAATTGGAGGACAACGGAGGGGTTCGAAAATGTGAATCAACATTGCATTTATTCCAAAAAATTGATCTAGAAAATTTCATATTTAAGCAATTAAGGAGACACATAGTTTTGGGCAAGTCGGAGGCAAGTGCTGTTAAGTACAATGATAAGCTAAAAATATTTTGTGATATGAGTGGAAAGCGTACCATTGTGTTTCCCAGACTTAAACACAACATTGCCCTCAGTGTGGTCAAGCTGGGGTAGGAGCATCATCTAGGAGGATGACGGGTGTGTAAGGAACCAACAGGTCCCAGACTGGCTTTGATACATTGGTGGGTGGCAGTCTAGTGTTGCAGCATCCGTTTGATACGGAGGTTGCTGGGGTAAATTATACGAATGGTCTCTCAACTTTGAGTCGATTTCCAACTGGTCCCCCAACTTCAATTTATAATCAGAACGTCCCTTAACTTTTATTTTCTTGCCCGATTAGTCCTCTTGACCGGTGATAATGGGTTTTCCGGTTGCCTTGCATACGTGGCCGAATTTAACTAGGTAAATTTCACGGATCGTCCTCAACTTTGAATCGATTTCTAAATAGTCCCCCAACTTTGATATTATTACATGATTCATCCACTTGACCGGTAAGAAACAGTCTCCCGATTATCTTGCGACATGATATAATAAAATATAATAAAAAATTTTAACTTGCTAACACCACGCAATAACAAATATTATAAAAATTTAAGGATGCGGACGAGCTGACAGAGGAGGAGTGTCGGCCCCCTCTCTAAGCTCGCCCTTTGACGAGTTGGCATAAGGGGCGCCGACCCCCCTCTCCAAGCTTGTCCACTAGCGAGTTTCGCACAAGGGACATCAACGCCCTCTCGCGAGCTCGTCGACGACCCTAAACGACTCAAAGTTGAGAGACTATAAAAAATAAAAATGATAGGAGCGCCGACGAACTCGCGAAGGGGCTTTAGCGCTCCTTGTGCAAAGCTCTCCAGTGGACGAGCTTGGAGACGAGGGCCGACGCCCCCTATGCCAGCTCGCCAAAGGGCGAGCTTGGAGAGGGGGGCCGACACCCCTCCTCTGCCAGCTCGTCCGCGTCCTGTATAATAATTTTTATTGTATGATGTCAGCTAGTTAAAGTTTTTTATTATATTTTATTATGCCACATCGCAAGATAATTGGAAGACTATTTTTTACCGGTCAAGTGGATAAATCGTATAATAATATCAAAGTTGAGGGACTGTTTAGAAATTAATTCAAAGTTGGGGGACGATCCGTGTAATTTACCTAGTTTGGAGCGTTAAATGACGTGGATGAGAGAGAAATGGCTGACGTGTCGGCCACATATGCAAGACAATCGGGAAATCCACTATCACTAGTCAAGAGGACTAATCGTGCAAGAAAATAAAAGATGAGGGATGTTCTGATTATAAATTGAAGTTGGGGGATCAGTTGGAAATCGACTCAAAGTTGGAGGACCATTCGTGTAATTTACCCCAATGAGTCGGAGCTTATGCACCTGCAAGGAGAGGATGGAGATAGTTTGTTGTAGATCAAAGATGTTTGGTGCGGGGTCTTCATCTATTGCGAGTTTGATTTTTGGAGACTTCCTTTTTCTGGTGATGGCTGGTGAAGGGACGTCGATGGAGCTGTCCTGATTGGGTTTGGGTGCCGATTCATTAGGTGGATTGTCATCACGTTCCAAGTGCTCCGATGTGATTTTTCAGTTTGATTCAAAGCGGACTGATACTCTTGGCATGTCGGGGAGGCGCAACTTCTTGTCAGTTCCCTTGATGATTAGGAAGTTGTGTCACCCTCGGACCTCAATCAACTTTCACTTTTTGAGTGTCTTCATGTTCAAGGTCATGGCCTCTTGTGCTATCTCTAAGGCACTAAGATGAAGGTCACAGTGGATACCAATGGTTGTTATGATACCACCGAACACAATGCCGTCTGATCTCATCCTGACACATTTGTTCCAATTTGACAACAAATGTCCTAGGAGGTTGACTTGACGTCCGTATACGAAGGCATGGATAATGAATATGTCGGAGTCGATGACGTGTGATTCTGTGTTCACACGTTCTAGAATTGTGGAGTAGATCAATCGATGGAAGTACCGGATGATTGGGTTAGAGATGGCGGAGGCCCTCGCTCTTGCTCTTTCAGTTTGGTTGACAGTAATTTTATCTAGGATGCCCTGAGTGTTGAATCATGGAGGTGTTAGGTGTCTAAGGATATAGGGGAAGGCAAGGACTTCACTCAATTTTTGGTAGGTCCATTCGAAATCATGATTGAAAAGGCGGAAAGATATCATCTCTTGGCGCCTATCGTTTTCGTATGAGCTCAAGAATTCAATGACAAGGCGAGGATAGGTATGATAGACTGACATAAAGAAGTCTCGAGTTCCCACTTTGGTGATGGAGATCTCTAAATCTATTAGAAATCCAAGAGATGATAGGACAATAGAAAAAATTGGTAGGAGGAATTGAGCGTGCCATCAAAGAATTGTATCGACGACGTTGTCGGGAAGAGGAGAAAATAATCTCTTGCGGAGGGTAGATTAAGTTGGGATCATGTTCATCAAAGGAAATCGACTTGGTTGAAACATACTTTTGAAGTGACGGGGATCCTGAGTGCTCATCCAATGATGAATGATCGGGTGAAAGGGAAGATGACTGACTTGGTGATTTCTAGGAAGGAGAAGGAGAACACGAGCGTTCATCCCGAAGCCAATGGAATGAGGAGCTGGGAGAGGCAGGACTAGGCGACAACTCAGTAGGTGGGGGAGGAGAACGTTGTCGGTCGGGGGAAGAGGGTGGTTCAGGAACAGGTGTTGGTGCTTTTGGCGGTGAAGGTTGTATTGTGGGGGAAGGGAACGAGGTGACATTTAGGTCTGGGGGTCAACAAGTGTACTTTTTGGCAAAGGGATATTGAGGAGATAGAGGATAGATGAGGAGAGATGGAGATGAAACTGGCTTTGCTTCTCCTAGTGACTCTGAATGCATTTGCTTCAAGGGTCTTAGCGGATGCGGGTTGGCCTTCATCTTGCTCCTCCGCTCATGGATTGGGTGTCGGGGCAGCTCAGTGCATTTCTGGCGATGACTTGTTGAAGCTGTCAAAGCGTCAGTCCTGGGGTGGTGGACTCGTTGTTGGCTCTTTGTCCCTACTCCGACCTTGCGCCTTAGAGGTGCTGGAGGTGTCCACAGTAGTGGTGGGAGGTGTCAATGGGCGCATCCTTGGTGGTATCTTTGCCACTGTCTTGATTCTCCTAGTCAGGGATTGTTTTGACATCATCTCTGCAGTTCGGATCCTAATGTTGGTGGGCTCTCGCATCTTTATAGATGGTTGTTGACGGTTGGGCACTGCTGGCTCAGAGGGTTTAGTTACACCGGGCGCCAGAGTTACTCTCTCATTTTCTTCTGTCGCATTAGGTGAAGACTTGCTTGAGTGATCGTGGACCATCAGGCGGATTTGAGGCGCGGTCGACCTTAAGGGGAACTCTACGCGCAATGGCGTATCTTCACGAGCTTTGTCTCCAGTGGACTCATCGTCAGTCTCATCGCTGAGGTCGATCATGTGGGGGCCTGAGTGCTTTGGCATCCATCTAATGCCTTTGGATCGATTTTGGGTTAGAACCATTGTTGTCGATGGTGGATTGAAAAATGGTTTCGGAGAGGATCGACGGCAAGGGATTTTTGCAAGCTGAGTGAAGGGTATGGTGGTGAGAGGAAATGAAGGGTTTTATGAGGGTAGATGAAGAGGTAGTGGTTTATACAAAAAAAACAACTACGCTTCGTACGTGGTGCTAAAAATTAATGGGGTGATTTTGCGAGAGAAAAGGATAGGGTGAGGCCACGTGATTACCGAAATAATTTTGGGCATGATGGTGGGCCTGGAGATGACATGTTATTCAAAATTTTAACATTCGGTCTGCTACATGACAATTTCCCTTCCTCTTTTTGATTGATGCTTCTAAATCTTTTTAGTGTCTCCTCCACAAAATAATTTTCGCCGTATTTTGCGTGGGTGATGGGCCCTTCTCTCACACCTGCTAAACTCGACTAATACTTGAAATTGTGATGATCCGTCTGCTTTCTCATGCATTCCATGTTCTTATAATACATGCATTTTGTACAATGCCCCCTTTATTTCGATAAAACTGAAAAGAACTAAAATGATAGAACTTCGGGTTGCCTCCCAAGAAGCGCCTCTATTTTGTGTCGTCATCTAGACATTGCATGAGTAGTCATCAGTCAGTTGAGGGTGTTCGTAGCAAAAGGGTCTTTTCAACATTCTTTGGTGTTGACTCTTGATACAACTTTACCCTTTGACCATTAATCTTAAATGCATCCCCTCTATGACAATTCTCCCGCAAGTATACGGAGTCAATGTCGTAGTATATAAAATATCGTCCCACAGGGAAGAGTTCAAGTATTAGAATTATATGATTCTAATTGCATCTAAATGGTCAGAAAGGGGTGAAATAATAATAAAAACTAAATAACAGTGAAATGTCGAAATGAGTGCAGAAAACGATGAGAAAGGACGAGAATTGATTATGTGAAATAAATGAGAATAAAAGTTCTCGAGTTTTGAATTCACCTAGGTATTGATCATAGGGAATTTAGAGATAATAAAATCATTAGTGTTCTACTCAATCTTTAAAAGTCGTGCATCTTCTTTTCAGGCAAACACAATTTTAATTAAAATAATAAACGCCTACTTTCGTGGTCATTTAAATTATTTTAATTGCATTATAAGCCAAGATTTATAAGTAAAATGATTATTCTTATTTCTAATAAATAATACATTTCATGTCATTCATTCGAACTAATCTTAATGAAATACTTTCGTATTCAGGAAAAACTTCGGTCACTTAACTAGGTGGCCAATCTAATATAAGCATTACATGAAGCACATGAAAGACAAAGAACACATCAGATCCAATAAAAATATTTCCTAAAGATCAACCATAGGTTTCATCAAACCCGAGAAAAGAAATTTAGCCACGCATAGAGAAAGAAATCATCATTGAAACGTAAGAGTTCATAAAAAGAAAATGATATTCATTCTAAGAAAGGTACAGAAGTGCATAGAGAAATAAACGGTTGTCCCAGCCGTCTTGATCTCCTCCAAAACAAGGTCTGGACCCTTTTTTCGTCTTCACAAATCCATTTTATAGTCCCCCAAAGTAGGGTTACAAAAAGGCCCAAAATACTCTAAAAATTAGCCCAATACGGTCGAGGTCGATATGATAGGGCCTGGTTAAATGCGCTATGGTCAGGTCGTAATTTTCTCAAGACGATACGGTTCAAGTCGCTTCAATACGGGCGCCACACCTCCAATACGGGCAGGTCATATTTTTCGATGCGAGTGTGATACGACCTGCGTTTGCTTGATACGGTCTGTTCTCCTTCAATACGGTCGGAGCGTAATTTTTGGTGCGAGTGTAATATGGTCTAGAGATGTCCAATACGGTTGACCCTGATCATATTATGGTGTTTTTATGCCTTTTTGTCGATATTCGAAAGTCCCTGAAACGTGTAAAGAGATAGTGTAGATCCGAAATCTTCAACATATATAATCAAATAAGTAGAAGTATAACTTTAATAAGTTGATAATCATATCACTATTAATGCATAAATACTCAATTATCAACTCCCCCAAACCTAATCTTTGCTTGTCCTCAAACAAAAATTAGAAACTTAGGGTTAGTCCTGACCACATTATAAATGACATGATATCTCCCTAGCTCTCAGACTTCTCTACTTGAATATTATTTACGCATTAAAGACTTGTTAAACTCTTGACTTGGAACCACTGAAGCATGTGCTCTATGGACGTAAAAAAAAATCGTCCTACAGACTGACCTTTCACATAACTACCTCTTAAGACCTTGCACTAACCCCCAACTTACATTAACACTCAAAGTTGATCTACACATGTAGAGGACAATTACCCGTCCTTGGGTTCAACTAACCCTCTTTTCATTTAGCCATATTTGTCACTTCTTTTCTTTTGCAATTTGGGGAACTGAAATTAAAAAGAAGACTTCCACTGAGCACGAGCATCGCTTTTCTTTCGAGAATATTTGGCTTGGGTGCTAATGGTGCCATAAGTGGCATACTCATGTTTTCCTCAAGTGAGGGGACAGAGGAGTAGTTATTTATAGAAAAGAAAAGTTGCTCACGATTTTTCTCACCCTTTTCTCTCTTTTTTTTCATTGGGCGAGGCACTTGGGACTTTTAGAAAAAAAATTTCCCAACTTGCTCGAGAAGAGAAGTACAATTATAAAGCATGTATTAACTACATAACGTATTATATCTATAATATAGCAGGTCAAAATTGAGCATCATATAAGTGGGTGCAAATGTAAGATCCCAGACGAAGTTATGTGCAAGGTCAGACTACATGTCACTCGCTTTGATTCCAAGTTAAAGTCATTTATGTTTTATGTTCTTCTTCAGGAATGTTCAAAATAAATTAATCATGTAGATTAGAGGATCAACATAGTCATGTATAATGTTTCCTAATTCATACTTGATGACATGCATTATTCTTTGACGATATGAAAAAATGCAAACAAATATATATATGATAAGATACATTAACTAATGCATATTCAAAACATGCTAACAACATGAATTAAAAGATAAGGGGCTCATACATGATAGCTGGTTTATCCCGACACATGCAAAAGAAAATACTTAACGACACAACTAAATTTACTACCGACTAGTAGACACTCATAACAACACACCGACCCATGCTAACATTAACTAACCTCCTTTTCTCCCAAACCTGAAATAAACATTGTCCTCAATGTTTCTAACACATCAAAACATAAAATTAGGACTGAGGTAGAGAAAGCTCACATGCCACGTGGTGGAGGTGGGAACGCCGCTATGCTTAATGTTTTAGTCATTAATCTTGTAAACCATGGTCCAATCGCCTCCTAACTTGTCGATATCCTACAATGAGCATACATGCGTTGATGAGCGGCTATTTATTCCAAAAGAACAATTCAAAGAACAAAATAATAAGAGAAAAATCTTGGGTTGCCTCCCAAGAAGCGCCTCTATTTAACGTCGTTGGCCCGACGCATTGAAGGATCATCCAAGTGATGGATCAGGAAGTTATGGTGGTTTCCTCCTTTCAAATTCATCAGCCAACAAGTGCGGCTTTAGTTTTTTGTCTGTCTTTAATAATCTCATAGCGTGATTAGGGTGAACTCCTAATGTGGCACTCAATTCATGCAATTTTTTACATCCGGCTTTAATTGGGTTCAGCAATGGTTGTTCGAAAGTGTTCTTCTGTGTCAAGTCTCGCAACACTTTTTGCTCCTTCTCATCAATGTAGCCTACAAAGAAAACTTGATTAGCAAAGATTCGAAATTTGGGAGATTGTGAAAGGTCAAACTCTACTTTTTCGTCCCTAATGGTGAAGGTCAACTTTCCATTCTTGGCATTAATAAGGGCACCAGCAGTGGCCAAAAATAGTCTTCCCAAAATTATGGATATTTCTCCATCCTCCTTTATGTCCAAGACAATGAAGTCTACTGGTATAAAGAACTTATCCACCTTCAGCAGTACATTTTCTACAACTCACATTGGATAGGTGATTGAACGATCAGCCAATTGTAGTAAGATAGTAGTAGGCTTCAATTCGTTCAATCCTAATCTCTTATAAATAGAAAGGGGCATCAGAGATACACTTGCACCTAAATCACACAAAGCTTTGTCAATGTTCAGATGACCAATAATACAAGGGATTGAGAAGCTACCCGGGTCCTTCAGCTTTGGTGGCAACTTTCTTTGTATCACTGCACTACACTCCTCTGTCAAAGAAATGGTTTCATATTCCTCAAGAGCCCTCTTATTTGATGTAATCTCCCTAAAAAACTTTGCATATGTAGGAATCTGAGCAATGACATCTGCAAAAGGAATATTTATATGCAATTGTTTAAATAATTTTGCAAACTTTTCAAATTGTTGATCCATCTTAGGCTTTTGGAGCTTTTGAGGGAATGGAATTGGTGGCACATGTGGTGGTGGAGGCTTGTAAGGAGGCTCTAGTGGCTCAGTAGTGTTGTCCTCCACAACTTGCTTTCCTTTGTCTATAGTTTTCTTCAAAAGTGGCTCCAATTTGCCACTCCTCAATTCCACTGCATTGCAATGTTCATGAGGGTTCACCTGAGTCTTGCTCAGAAGGTTGCCCTCTTCTCTGAAATTCATGGAGCTAGCTATTTGCTCCACTTGATACTCCAAGTTCCTATTCGATGTGATTAGTTGTTCCATCCCTTTCTCAATCTTTTTAAATCTGTCATTTGTCAGTTTTTCAATTGCAAGCTCCTAAGATTGTTTCTTTTCCACCTGAAGTTGTGGTGGTGGTTGTTGATATTGGAGTTGTTGCTAAAATGGTGGTTGGTATGGAGCTTGATAATGTGGTCGAGGTGGAATGCCAGGAGGTGGCGGGCGTGTTTGCTGAGATTGCCCAGTTTGATTTCCCCAAGAAAAAAATTGTGGTGATTCCTCCATCTCAGATTAAATGTAGTGGCATACGGATTGTTCCATTTGTTTTGATTTGCCATGACATTGGCTTGTTCATGGTGCATGCAATCTAGATTTGTGAGGTCCTTCACAATTGTTACAAATAAGTTGTGATGTATTCATACTTGCCACCAACTGCACTAGAGAATTCACCTTAGCACTCAATTCTCTATATCCTTCATGGTCTCTAATAGATGCTGCTCTTGATGGTCCTTCTTCATCATAGTCTTCATCATTCATAGCCAACTGATCCAACAAATTATAAGCTTGTGAGTAAGGAAGGTTCATGATGGAACCACCTGCCGCTGCTGAATCAATGTTAAATTTCAAACTAGGAAAGAGACCATTGTGAAAGGTCTCTATCAGGAGCCAAGCAGGTACTGCATGATTTGAGCACTACCTCTGTAATTTCTTGAATATCTTCCATGCATTGCCTAGAGATTCATTTTCTTTTTTGTTGAAACAAGTGATTTCATTCCTCAATTTGATGAATTTTCTTGGAGGAAAGAATCTTTTCATAAAAGTTTGAAATAACTCATCCCATGTGTTGGAGGCTCCAGGAGGTTGAGAGTCCAATCAATCTTGTGCTTCATCCCTGAGAGAGAATGGAAAAAGTTTCATCTTGATGACATCTTCTTCAACCCCATTCATCCTGATAGTGGCGCACATTTGCAGGAAACGGTTGATATGAGATAGAGGGTCTTCATTGCGTTCCTCTCTAAACTGATTCAATTGCACCATCTGAATGAGTCCGGACTTTAACTCAAAATTATTTACAGCAATTCTCGGGCCCATGATACTCGGGGTGGTGCCTCTATAAGACCTTCTAGCTAGGTCCTTCATTGGAGATTCAATTTCCTCCATTTGTTGTTGTTGACCTTCTTCCATGTTCGGTATTCTATTCTGATTGTTGGCCATTTGATGTTCTTTTCTTGCTCTTCGATTTGCTCGGCACTATCTTTCAATTTCAGGAATATATGGTTCAAGTGTCCTGTCTCTGCGGAGTATACACAACAAGAAAAGAAATTTTCATCTAGATTAACAAATAAAATCAGAATTCTAATATTAACACTCTTCCCCGGCAACAGCGCAAAAAACTTGACAATTCTCCCACAAGTATACGGAGTCAATGTCGTAGTATATAAAATATCGTCCCACAGGGAAGAGTTCAAGTATTAGAATTATATGATTCTAATTGATATCTAAACGGTTAGAAAGGGGTGAAATAATAATAAAAACTAAATAACAGTGAAATGCCGAAATGAGTGCAGAAAATGATGAGAAAGGACGAGAATTAATTATGAGAAATAAATGAGAATAAAAGTTCTCGGATTTTGAATCCACCTAGGGTATTGATCATAGGGAATTTAGAGATAATAAAATCATTAGTGTTCTACTCAATCTTCAAAAGTCCTGCATCTCCTTTTCAGGCAAACACAATTCTAATTAAAATAATAAACGCCTACTTTCGTGGTCATTTAAATTATTTTAATTGTATTATAAGCCAAGATTCATAAGTAAAATGATTATCCTTATTTCTAAGAAATAATACATTTCATGTCATTCATTAGAACTAATCTTATTGAAATACTTTCATATTTAGGAAAATCTTCGGTTGCTTAACTAGGTGGTCAATCTAATATAAGCATTACATGAAGCACATGAAAGACAAAGAACACATCAGATCCAATAAAAATATTCCCTAAAGATCAACCTTAGGTTTCATTAAACCCGAGAAAAGAAATTTAGCCACGCATAGAGAAAGAAATCATCATTGAAACGTAAGAGTTCATAAAAAGAAAATGATAATCAGTCTAAGAAAGGTACAGAAGTGCAGAGAGAAATAAACCATCGTCCCAACCGTCTTGATCTCCTCCAAAACAAGGTCTGGACCCTTTTTTCGTCTTCACAAATCCCTTTTATAGTCCCCCCAAATTAGGGTTATAAAATGGCCCAAAATACTCCCAAAATCAGCCCAATACGGTCGAGATCGATATGATACGGCATGGTTTAATGCGCTACGGTCTGGTCGTAATTTTCTCAAGACGATACGGTTCAAGTCGCTTCAATACGGGCGCCACACCTCCAATACGGGCAGATCGTATTTTTCGATGCGAGTGTGATACGACCTATGTTTGCTTGATACGGTCTATTCTCCTTCAATACGGTCGGACCGTAATTTCTAGTGCGAGTGTAATACGGTCTGGAGACGTCCAATACGGTTGACCCTGATGATAATATGGGCTGGCTGTATTGTCTTCATATTCTGGTGTTTTTACGCCTTTTTGTCGATATTCGAAAGTCCCTGAAACATGTAAAGAGATAGTGTAGAATCCGAAATCTTCAACATATATAATCAAATAAGCAGAAGTATAACTTTAATAAGTTGATAATTATATCACTATTAATGCATAAATACTCAATTATCACTCTACTCCCTTCAAATTCTACGACACCATATGGAAATAATATCATGATCTTGAAGGGGCCTATCCATCTGGATTTGAGTTTCCCAGAAAATTATTGTAGTCTAGAATTGAATAGGACCTAGTCTCTTTGTTTAGCAGTCGTTGTTGAATACCCATGTCATGCCACTTCTTCATTTTGTCCTTGAAGATGATTGAATTCTCAAAAGCTTCGTTTCTTAATTTCTTAATTGCTCCAGCTCAGCTAGCTAGAGTCTCCGATTCTCTTCAACTACCTTGAGGTCGAAGTTGAGGAATTTCAGCATCCAAAAAGCTCTGTGCTGAAGTTCAATCGGCAAGTGGCATACTTTACCATATACAAGTCGGTATGGTGTTATCCTTAAAGAGGTTTTGAATGTCGTCCTATACACACAAAGTGCGTCGTCGAGCTTGGAGCTCCAATCTCTTCTAGAGTTTACTACTATCTTCTCCAATATCGCTTTAATATGTCTATTCGATGTTTCAACCTACCCCGAGATATGTAGGTGGTATAGGGTGGAGACTTTGTGTGATGTCATACTTAGATAACATAGTATTGGACTGTCTTTCCAAGAAATGATTCCATCATCACTGATGACAAATCTCGGCATTTCAAATCTAAGGAAGATCACCTTCGAGAATAGGTTGGTCACATGATGGGCATCACAATGGATGGTGGGAATGATTTCTACCCATTTAGAGAAGTAGCCCACTGCCACCAAAATATACTTATACTTTCCTGAACCCGAGAAGGGGTCCATATAGTCCATTCCCCAGACATAAAAAAGTTCTACTGATTGGATCCCGGTTTGCGAGATTTGGTGTCATCTCGAAATGTTTCCTGTTCTTTGACACTTGTCGCAAGTACTGACATAGCGATGGACATCTCTAAATAGAGTCGGCCAGATGAAGCCGATTAGAAGAACTTTAGTCGCAATTCTCTTAACACCTCCGTGTCCCCCATAAGCGGGTGTATGGCAAGCAAATAAAATTTCTTGAACATACTCTTATGGAACGCACCTTCTTAATTGACCATCTAAACATTCCTTGAACAAATAGGGGTTGTCCCATAAATACTTCTTTGCTTTAGATAGGAACCTTATCTTCTTCCGATAGTCCAAGTCTCTTGGTAGGATTCCCCCAACCTTAAAGTTGGCAATGTCTGCAAACCAAGGGAAAGTCCCGACAGGAACAAAGAATAAGGAGTCGTCCGATAAATCTGCTTGGATAGGCGACTTTGCTTCAATGTTCCCTTCCTTGTATTCGATCCTGGATAGATGGTAAGCTACTTGGTGCTCTAGTTCACTTCTGTCTTTTTTCTCTAAATCGAACTCCTAGAGTGGTAATATCCATCTGATCAATCTCGATTTTGAATTCTTCTTGGAGAAGAGGTATTTTAAAGCAAAGTAGTCAGCGTGAATGGTGATTTTGGATCCTTCTAGATACGATCTGAATTTTTTCATTGTGAGTAGCTCCTTTTCATTGGTTATAATTCTACTGTGTTGGGTCGAGGATCTTACTAGCGTAGTATATGACATGGATGACTTTATCCCTCTTATGGCCCAGGACCACTCCTACTGCAAAGTCGCTGGCATCATACATTACTTCAAAGGGTAGTGACTAGTCCGGTGATTATATGATTGGGGCTGAGACTAGAGCCTTCTTAATTATCCCGAAGGCTTGAATCCAGTCTGGCTCATGATAAACTCGGCATCCTTATGCAACAAATTTGTAAGAGATTTGGCGATATGAGAGAAGTTATCGATGAACTTTCGATAAAATCTTGTGTGTCCCTAAAAGCTTCGGATTCCTTTGACATTAACTAGTGGTGGCAACTTCTCAATGACCTCTATTTTCGTTGGATCGGCTTTAATTCCTCTCTGGGAGATGACATGTTCCAAGATGACCCTCTGCTACACCATAAAGTGGAACTTTTCCTAATTCAAAGTTAGATTGACCTCTTTACATCTCTGTAATACTTAAGATAATTCGTTAGGCAACAATCAAAGGAGGATCCATGGATAGAAAAGTCATCCATGAATACCTCCATGATATTTTCTACATAGACGAAAAATATGGAGATCATACATCTTTGAAAAGTCGCGGAAGCATTGCAGAGGCCAAACGACATGAGTCTATAGGCAAATGTGTCATAGGGGCAGGTAAAGGTGATTTTTTCTTGATCGTCGGGTTGTATGGGGATTTGACAAAAATAAAAAAAAAATCATTCAAATAGCAATAGTAAGAATGTTTAGCTAGTTGTTCAAGCATCTAATCTATGAAAGGCAAAAGGAAGTGGTCTTTCCTGATTGCTTTGTTAAGATTTCTAAAGTCAACGCACATACGCCACCTTGTGGTGATGCGCTTAGCTACATTCTCTCCCTTTTCATTTTCAACCTCAGTCATATCCTCTTTCTTTGGAACAACTTGGATTGCGCTTACCCACTTGCTATCCGAAATGGCATGGATTAATTTTACATCAAGTAGTTTCATTACTTATTTCTTTATTACTTCTTGAAGAATGGGATTTAATCTTCTCTGAAACTCTCCGATGGGTTTCACATTGTCTTCTAAAGGAATTCTATTCATGCAAAAATAAGGGCTAAGAACTTTAATGTCTTCCATAGTGTATCCTATAGCCTTCCTATGTTTCGTAGGACATTCAATAATGATTCAGTTTAGTCCTTAGTGAGTGCAGAGCTAATGATAACAGGGTATGTGAAATTTGATTCAAGAATCTCATACTCAGGTAGAGGAAAGTGGTTTCATCTCTACCTAGGTGGATTCTTCAATGTTCGATTGTTGCCCGAGAATTTCCAACAATCCTTTGCATTCCTCTGAGGTGGCAATGGTCATCTCTTTTTCTTCTATCAGATAGTTCCTCAATGGATCATCAATCAGCATGAGGTTTAATACTTCCTTCACAGTCGAATCTACTATGTCTTCGACTTCATTTACATCTGATAAGCATGGATACTTCGTCGCTTGGGTTAGGTTGAACCCAATGGTTTCATCTCCGAGCTAAAAAGACAATTTTTCATTCCCGACATCAATTATAGCTCCAGCTGTGGTGAGAAATGGCCTTCCTAGGATCAAGGAGTATTAGTGTCCTCCTCCATATCCAATACAACAAAGTCAGCAGGGATGAAGAACTTCTCTGCTTAATTGATCGGTCAACAAGCTACAAAGTCATAGTAGTCGGCTTCATTTCTGTGGCTCCAATTGTTGATACATCGACAGGGGATAGAAAACTTTCACTCTTACACTAGCACCTAGGTCGCATAATGCTCACCTTTAAATTTCTTATTTCACAAGAGATAGAAAAACTTCTAGGATCTTTCAACTTTGGCGATAGTTTGTTTAAAATAGCTACTCTGGCCACTATTTCTTAAGCATCAACTTTTCTTTTCTTAGATAGGATTTCCTTAAAAAATTGGGCATATTCCGGCGTTTGTTAGATTGCCTCTATGAAAAGAATGTCGATTTGCAATTTCTTCGAAACCTCCTGAAACTTCAAGAACTATTGGTCGGTCTGACTATTTAGTAGCATTTGTGGAAAAGACAAATGTCTTGTATCAATCAATTGCCTTTCCTTGTAACTTTGTTTCTCAAGTGGTTGGGGTTGAACTTCAGGTGCATCGGTTGTAGTTTCAGTCATAAAGTTCGGCTTTGTGGCTAACTTTTTTATCTTTGAGAACTGGCTTTATTGCCTCCGCTAGGTGTTTAACTTATTCAGGAGACTCTGGAGCTTTTCTCTTTGGCAGTTGTGTTCCACTTCATAATAATACGGCCTGGCATTGCTCCCTAGGTTCTGTTCAAGCTGTCCCGAGAATCTTCCCAGTGGCCGAGAAGTCAAGGCTGCTTGTTGAGCAATTTGATTCTCAAGGATTTTAGTGTGATTAGCTAAGCCTTCCACTTTCTCGAACAACTGTTTAACACTATCATTCTAGGCTTCTTGTTATTTAAGCATGTTCTGTATCATCTTCTTTAGTGTAGTGATCAGTGGCGGAGTCGGGAATCATTTTCACTAGGTTCATTAATTATACTTATAAACATCGTACAATTTCAAATATATATATATATAATTATTATAAACTTTGTAATTGACAAGCAAATTTTAAATAATGATCAAAGATATATCATTATATTTTTTTCTTTATTATTAATAAATATTTTTATAAATTTCATGATGAACCTTACTTCTTTTTATAATTTTTTCACTCATAAATTTAAAATTTCATAACTAACATGTGTAGACATAAAATTTATAAAATCACATAATTGAATAAGAGGATAATGATTTATTTAAAATTTTAATTGAAATAGGAGAGTGATTAGATGTTAGTGATCCAAGATGAAAAGTAAATTATAATTCAAAGAGTAAAATTTAACAACCTTTGTATGCCAAAAGTTATAGCAATGTTAGAAGGAAAAAAAAAATACTTGAATAAAAATATTAAATTACATAATTAAATATATCTTATATTTTCATTCATAAATTTTAGATATCTATAGGAAATAACATAATTAAATAAGAGAATAAATATATCAAATGATTTATTTGATTATTTATATATTTAAAATAGAAGAATAATTGAATATAACTGATTCAAGATGATGAGTAAATAAAAAAAAAGTAGTAACCTTTTGGTTGCTAAAAGGTATAGCAATATCAAAATAAAAAGTTAAGTAGAAAAATATACAAAATTTGTGTAGCTAAATACTACAAATATAATTATATTTTTATAGTTAATACTTTACTACGATAATAAAATAAAAATGTGAAAGGGCAGCTTGACCGTGTCATGATGGATAAGGAAAAAGTAACAATAGGATTAAAAATACAAATCCTAACAAGTTTCATGCGACGTTGTTGACAAATGGATACGTCGAAACCACCAGGACAAAGAGGAAAATGTGCGTATATCGATAAAATATTACATACTAATTATTTAAACTTTCAATGGGTGCATTTTCACCCATAGGCACTCGCTGCCTCCGCCATTGGCAGCGATTCCAGAAGGTTCAGGTGGACCCTACAGTTCTAACGGTTGTTGAGGAGATAGTTGAATCGTTGTGTTTGACTGTTTGTTCAGAAAATGATATGATTGCAAGCTTTGTTCAGATTGTGTTTGGTTATGTGGTGGACGAATGTAATTGTTTCTTCCTTGAGTTCTCATCCAAGGTTACCTTAATTTGACTTGATTTTGTTTAGACCGTCGCATTTGGAAAATACAGGGCTACAACATTGGTTTGATCTTGTATCAAGATGTTGACAGCTTCTCCGTTTAGCTCTGGACAATCTGAACTTGTATGATCAGTTGACTGGCATTGTGTGCAAGTTGCTCTAGGTATAGATAGGGGTTAGGAACTCTTGGTTCCGAGGCAAAGATAGATTCATCTTCTGCATCACTTTCTTTGCAATCTCTTCAGCTTGCAGAGTGATAGATGTCTGAGCTGGATAGCAAAGGCATTTAAACTGTTATGTCATGCTATCAAGAACCCCAAATTATGTTGTTTTAACTCACTTTGTCATGATATTAGGAAAGTAGTCTAAGTAATTGCAAATCATGACTTGTTTCGACCCAGGATTGATCCTTGACAATTCAATGACATGGACACACACACGTGGCACTTGGAAATTCAATCAATCTCTTATAGAACAAATGAATCGACTGATTGATCAATACATATGTCCATTGGTTTTCTAACTTATTCATGTGTTCATGTCCTAGAAACCAATTGAGATTGCCTCTTCTCATAGAAAAGATCTAAGTCTGTCACCCTCTGTCAGCACACGGTCCCTGGAGATGTCCTTAAGAGTTGGGCACCCTGCAAGGGCCATTGTCAACTCCAGCTCATCCTGAAGCATTTGGATGACCCTTCGTACACCATGCTCCCCTTTCGCCGCCAAGCCAAAGACCACAGGCCTTCCAATCTGATGGATGAGCAATAAGTCATGCACACATCATGAAGTTTCAAAGAGAAGATGAACAATGAAAAAATAAACTTCGAACAAAAGCATTATCAAATGTTTAATTGTATCATCAGGCAATTATTCGCAGTCCACCTTGAAAAAATAAACTCCACAAAGGGTTTCTAGAATAAACCAAATAAATTGGTTGATTAATTGTGCAATAGCAAAGTCCTATTTATAAGCTTTTATAATGTCCTACTCCTACATCAGTAGGTGATTGATGTCCAAATCTGGCATGAGGCACCTAAGGATTATACATTGAGGTGCTCGTATACTTTGAATTTTCTAATTTATCTGTTGTATTAGTTTCATTAACAAGATAAATGAGGCGTCTGCCTCTTGTTTGATTAGTGAGTGAGATCAAGATGTGTACTCCACAACTGTGCACTACTTTGCTCAATAGATATGCATACAAATGATGTGTCCTATTCTCAAAATTTAATGAGTTTTACATAAACAAAAAAATTAAAAAGAGAAGGGAAAGATGGTTGCTGAAAAAGGAAATAATTTACCATAACAGCTTTAGCACCAAGTGCTAAGGCCTTGAACACATCTGTTCCACGTCGAACTCCTCCGTCAAGAAGAACGGGAACTGCTCCTGAGACAGCTTTAATAACCTGTAAGATCAGACGTATGATAGAGGACTGAGAAGAAATTTGGAGAAATATAATGTAGCATAAAAAAAGAACAGTTTTGCCAAGGTTATCTGCGGAGAGCACCTCCTGGAATTTGTTCTTACCTCTTCAAGAACAGAAATTGTAGGTGGTGTATAATCAAGCTGGCGAGCGCCATGATTTGATACAATTATTCCTGATACTCCAAATTCCAGAGCTTTTCTAGCTGCCAATTCATAAGCATTAGAACAAGTTAATGTCACTGTAGCATTCCAAGCTTTACAACGCTTGATTACTTTGACTTGTCAATTATATCAGTTGCAAAGATACAGGCAAACAAAATGCTGCTTATACCATCTTCTGCAGTAATGATGCCCTTTACGAGTATTGGTAACTTTGTAATAGATTTAAGCCATTCAATGTCCTGAAAATGTTAAAAGTTAGCATGAAGCATTATCAATTCTTGCACCAAACTAAAACCTTAGATATTATTATGAATGTAGAAGAAAGATAATTCAATCTATTTTGGGTTTTATACAATTGTATAGTTCTCAAGAAGCCTTCAGCTCTTGAGAAGCACGAGTCATGACTCAATAGATAGATCATCAGAAAAATAGAAATTGTGTAGACTCGAGATGGTAACCTCACAAACGTTCAAATTTATAGGATTGGATTAACGATAACCTGCAAATACCTTCTGTTTGTAGAGAATCTAGAGATCATACAAGGTCCAGGCCTACCCAAATATTGATATACAATCAGAAATCTAAATCATTTATCAAACATACTTAAGTGGCAGGGAGGGAAGCACCTTCCAACTTAACGAGGGATCTAAAGTTGCTGATGCAAAAGCTTCAAGATTCGAGCCACCCTGATGAGAACAAAAGAAGGGCATAATATTTTCTGTTGGAAATAAATATATGTTAACATCATAATGTGTTTTTGAATTTAATATATCATCTACGATGCTTGTGTGATAGTGTTTATAACCAGGATTACTATGCCTTTCCAGTCATATGTCAAGAGCCTCATAAACAATACTGAGCAATAACTATAAAATTCGTCAAATAATGTCACTAGGTTCTAAAAACTTTACTCCTTGAACAAGGGTAATTGTTCTGAGGACAGTTGTACCCAGGATATAAATTCTCGGACCAACTGCTTGTCCCCAAAATGCATAGAACATTATTTTTTCAATGATACTTGTTCCGTCGGTGATTCTGGAATATAAATAGAGGAATACAGACTTATTTGACCATTTTTATCCCTACCAAAACATCATCTTTATTCGTCTTTTATGACCAAAATATGGGTACCCTTTCATTTGTAATTACCAGAATCTCTTGTATCGACTTATTTTCCTTGCAAATGATTTTAAGGTAAACGATCGATGATGATTTAGTCTAATGAAAAATTAGAAATGATTCTCCTTCTGACAAAAGATGTTGAAATATCATGATGGACACTAACTCACGGAATCAACATTTTCCGATAACAGGCCTTCAAGATTTGAATAGCTTGGTGCAATCATCCTGCAAGTGGGGAATCAAGTTTATTAAATACAGGATATACTCCTTTCCACGGGCAAAGAAAAAGCTCGATGTAGAACATCAATGAAAAGGTTTTTCCTTTCTCCTCCCACAAAAAAAGAATTAAACAAACTTGAAACCTTATGTCAGGAAAGAAAATCTTGGGAGAAAGCTTTCTTACTTGTTCCTGATATCAGCTTCCCGGCGTCCAAGCTTAGGGGTATCAACTGTCAAAACAATCGCTTTGTATCCACTTTCCTCAGCTCTTTGCACAATCATAGCCGAAATATCTCGTCTTTTGAATACCTGCAGAGTTACTACGAGATAATCAGTATGAACAATAAGGTACTGGGATAGCAAACAACAAGAAAACAGGATTTTTAACAGTAAAATTTGTCAAAGTGGACCTACATATAACTGAAAGAAGCGAATGGCATTGGCTGTTGAAGCAACATCCTCAAGTTTGTAGCTAGAGGAATATGATAGAACCTGAGACACAAAGAGAACTTATATTAAGAAAAAGATCTTGGCCTTATTCTTATCTCTTATTGTTCCACTATGATTTATCAGCTGAACATGTTTCTGCTAACCATTATTGTTTTGCATGCTGCTGCAGCCCTTGCGGTTGCCAATTCTCCTGACACACACAAGTGCTTATAGATTAGATATCTAGTTCATGTTAGACCACCCGGTGAAGAGAAAAAACAACCTTCGGGATGCGCCAACATTTGAGATCCAGTTGGGGCAACCATGATAGGTGAAGTCATACTGTAGCCAAGAATTGTTGTCGACATATCTATCTTGCTGACATCAACTAGAATTCTAGGTCTTAACCTGTAATACATACACCTTGCTATCAACTTAATCCATGCTTCTAGAGAAGAGCCTGCATCTAGCTACATTTTTTACTGATACAAGTAAAACTTTGATCAGTTAAATATATGCTTTCATAATCATCAGGTTCCTGTTTGCAATTATCAGGATGAGCTGCAATTAGCCAAGAGTAATATTTGCATTTGTTACATGATTCTTTGAAATGCCTTCACATTCTCCCCCAAGGTAAATTGGTCTTCTGCTCCTCCAGCAAAGTAATCATAGTACATCTTCGGAAGAGCTTGTCTGGCTAGCACTTGGAACTCTGCCAAATTTGTTAGTTGACTGATCTCCATGGTTTCCTGCACCAGTCAAGATGAGAGGTGAGCTGAAAAAGAAATCAGCCAGAAACCATTGTGACAAACTGATGAACGCCCATTTATTTCCAGAAAAGTGAAATTATCTCAAGTACAACTCTGTCCGATGAACCACGACGACATCAATTTGAGCTACACCAAAGGGAATGGTTTTGCTTAGGCATTATGAGCTAGTTACAAATTTGGACATGTTAGAAGATCATGTCCAAACATCAGAAGGGTAAATCACCAATCATGGATCTTCCCGCAGTTAAACCTCACTGACAGAACGTCTGTTCCAACATAGAGTCGTTCATCTCAGAAAAAAAAAAAAAGAGCAAAGGAAGAACAATCTGAAAAAACTGGAATCGAAGTCTAGAGCAAAAACTGACTGCCCAGCTTCAACAATAAATTTTCGGTCAACCAAAAGTACAGAGCAGAAGATTGAGACTTGAAGCCTGTGTGTGAATGATGGGGGGGGGGGGGGGGGGGGGGGGGGGGTGGGTTGGGGGAGAGAGAGAGGGGATATGAATGATACATTAATAACTGATAAGGCGTGCGACCTGACTTGTCCGTAACGAATCAATGTTTTCATAATTGGACAGGCGATCGAACCGAATTTTTTATCGGATCACTGTTGAATCAATTCGATCGAATTCGATCGGATTAAACTGAATTTTATTAAAATAATATTATTCATAATAATTATAGAGATATAATATAAATTATATGATGTAGTATATTAATATTGTACTAATAACCTATTAATAATATTAAAAATTAATATAACATAATTTTAATTTGTTAAAAGTTTTAATAATGATAAATAATAATAATTAACATTTAAATATAAATAGATTATTATTAATTTAATATCTATTATTTAATGATATAAATGTTATATTAATAAAGTTTATCTTAAATTATTCTTTTTTTTTAACACTTTCCTTTTTATTTTTTTATTTATGTTTTTTAATAATTTTTTATTTTAATGTTAAACAATTTCAAATACTTACTTTTTTTTATTTCCATTCCTATTTAATGTTATACCTGTCATATTTTTTCCTTCCTTACATTTCTTTTATTTCTTTCTTTTTTTTCCTTTTCAACTTTCCTATTTTTATCATTATTTTAATTCTTTTGTTTCAAAATTTGAATTGAATCGGGTTGAACCGATTCAATCGGCCCGGTCCAACCGACCGGTTCAACTGGTTTTCCCTGGTTCAACATCAAAATCGGTTTTGTATCTTGACCGGACCGGATCACCGGTCGGTTCGCGATTGAACCGGTTGAACCGGCCGGTCCGGTCCGATTTTCAAAACATTGCTTGGAACCTTTTGCCCACAAAGGAATCATTCTCGCATGCTCTCAATGACGACATTCCGCATATATACAAAAAAGTTAATTTTCAAAATTTACATCCAAGCAAGTTAATCTTTTTTTTTGAGATAACCATGAGATAGAATGGAGGGGTACAAAGAGAATATATATTAATATTGACAAACAAACTCATAGGTCTAGAAACTATCATTGCATCATCCCCTATTTCTCCTGTGTTGATTCATGTAGTACTTTATACTTAAAGAGGTTTATTTCGGCGAAATCGCTCGATGTTCCGCTGGAATCAACGAATCAAGCCTGGATTTAGAGAACTCGGCCTGGGTGTTGTGTTGTCGGGCAAAACAAGCATCAATCCCGACTCGGGCCCCACGCCGCTCAGCCTATGCCAATCGTCGACATGCGCGTAGATGCCGAAACCAGCTCAGGCTCCACTAAACCTGACTCGAGTTCAGCACAAAAATACCCATAGTTCAACACGGGCTAAGCCTGATTTGTACTCGGCCAAGCTACGTCTGAGACATCAGTCACTGATGACCCCAGCCTGGGTCACACCAAATCGGCCTAGATTTTGTCGAAATGTGATGGGATTCTACTTTATTATTGTTGATCTATAACCTATTTTCCATTTGATTGCACTAATATGATGATCCATTTTGGGGGAAAATGGGAATATAATTAATTAATAAAGATAAAAGTTTGGATTATGAATTGACAGGAGCTTATGACATTGTTTATCATCTCATTATTGGGCACTGGTTCAGTTATGTCCCCATCACATGATTCTTCCCATCGTGTGGCGAAAGATGACACCTTCCCCTTTAGTGAGATGACTTGTCGTGATGTATACAATCATTGGCCACTGATGAAGTACATGACATCTCATTATAACCAAAATACCATTGATAACATTACATAGTTAGCATTGATCCAAAGCATTGATTTCATAGAGTATTGAATTGATTTGCCCACTGATCGTATCCGGGGCTTAGCATTGATTTTTCTTACTGATTGTAGTTAATGCATCGCATTGATTATGTCATTGATCATAATTAGAGCATAATAATGATTTGTTTGTTGTTATCAAGTCATAGCATAATATTGTTAATTATAATGATTCTTTAATGAAAGCATGACATTGATTCATAGCTACCGATTTCCATTGATGCTCATGCTAACATATGCTCTTCTACTGTTATTACTATCCATGGTTTATTATCTAATTATTGAGTTGCGAAGCTCATGGGTTATTTTTTTTCCACTGCATAAATCTTGCAAGTAATGAGAACGATCAAGAATGAGCTCAAGTGTCTGATCATGTTCATGATGATTCGGTGCACATAGTTGTGTCTTAGGCTATTTTATTTCGTTGTTCTTAGATGTTGCATAGTCATAGATATGTGGAGTTAGTTTATCTATCAGACTTCTGCTCTAATATTGACAATCATTAGTATTATGGATTATTATTGCCATTGTCGATTTATGTTAGAGATTTTGTTGGAGTTTCACCTTTATTGTCATCTTCATTGATATTTTATTTAAAATTTTCCGCTTGTATATTGTTCTGGTCAAAGTTAAGATTATGATCAAAGTACTCTCAGATTGAATCTTGTCATGTGACAGAGTGATTTGACGATGTTATAGAGTGATAGAGTGATTTCAGTTGGGGGGACACCATTTTATCCTTCTAGAATCAAGTTTGACATATCTTCCTCCTCCAATTTGGGCATCCACTTGGACTATTTTTGGTGTTGCAGGACCGCCATAGTTAAGGAGGTCTGAGGAGAGGTCTGCGATGGTTACTCATGGACTGTTGGACACTGCAGCACTTGGGAAGCGGAGAGGAGAAGAATGGAGGAAAGATCCGACTATTGGGACTAGGCAGGTGGTAATTATCTAATTCCAATATTTTCCTATCAAAGAAAAAAAAAATCAATTTTTTGAATTATTTTAAGGAAAAACATTTTGGAATTTTGGATAAAACATGTAATTTACACATAAAAAGTGTGTATATATAGATATATAAATATGTATGTATATACTTTTCTTCAACTGAATAAAAATATTAGCTTTCCCATTTATCGAATGTTCTTTCTTTTACTTTTTTCTTAAGGGAAAGAAAAAGAGACATGAGAGAAATAGATTCGCAATAGAATTTACTTGATGCATCTCTTTATGTGGATAACGGAGCATATATATCTTTTGAAGTTGTAGGAAAATGAATATTAACATTTATTTTCGCCTTTTTCGGAATATTGATTTAAATAAGAGAAAAGAGGATAAATTTATTTCTATTATTTTATTCTCGTGGATCGTCCCAATCTAAATACATCCTTAATTAAAAATAAATAAATAAATAACAAAATCATATATAATTAAGTAGCCTTTCGGTGCATGATTTTGAAGGGAGAAAAAAAAAGAGACATAAAAATAAATGCCTTGCCGGCGTGTAGACCAAGATATGGTCTCCTATTTTCGCAACTATATTATTTATACAAGACACGAACGCGATCTGCCAGACACGTACAATTGTCCATCCATCTCCAAGTAATTAATATATATGTCCTTTTTTTTTCTTACCTTAAGTTAATATGTTGTACCAACTACCAACTGAAACTGGATTCAATTGAAATCTAGCAACCATTGCATGCTTATTTCATGACAAGGGCCGAATTTGTGACGTGAGTGGTGAACTCGTGCAAGGAATGTCTTTATACAATTTATCAATTTCATTTTGAAGAAAGAAAAACCAACTCTTAATGACAAATTACTAGTACTACTACTAATAATAATAATGTTATTTATCGTTCATACATGCAGGGCGGACCTAGGACCTTATGATTAATGTGTGCAATTAACTAAATAAATAAGTTGAATTGTTATTTTTAAAAATAATTTTGGATACTTAATATTTTTTGTAATTCTTACTTATCAAGGTTACTTTGCTGAGATTCTTATATATTAATTTTTTTTGTTAATTCATGAGTCATGAAACAAACTAATATAAAGTGATAAGGTTAAATACAAATTATTATAATCATAAAAATTGTAAGTTTTTATCTATTTCTTTTGTAAAATATTATGATTACATATATATATTCATATTAATTATATACCTATGTTAAAAGAGTTAACGATTTAGAAAGAAAGATATAATATTTTGTTCAAAGGAGGGCAACAAATAATTTACCAAAAAAATTTATAAATTATATAGCAACTAACTAAATTAATCATGAAATTTAGTGGGTTCCCATTGCTTACGATGTGGGTCCGCCCATGCATACATGTTACATACAATGAAAATTTTCTAGTTCGATTAAGTTTAGGAAGATAAATTGTAGTATAACTCATTTTTTTTAAAGTTGAGCTCCAGGAAAATTAAGGATGAAAACAAATAGGGTTATTTCCATAAATCACCCCTAAACTATCACGATTTTTACATCTAATTTCAAACTACGAACTTATTTTTTTGTCATCGTTAAATTATCATAATTTTTTTAATTTGATTCTTTCGTCGACTCTGCTAACTTTTTCGTTAAATTTGTTATGGAAAGTCAAAATTATCCTTTTTGTCAATAAAAAATACATTCACATGGGGCCGACACTTCCCTCAATGCAACCGATGGGGATGGTCGCCGATCGCAACGGACCGAACGTAGGAAAAAAGGGGGGAGGTGTCACCCCCGCTCCTCCCCCCCACTCTTGCGCTGCCAGCGCGCATATGGGGTTCCCCCCATGCCGACGCGCGCAGGAGGGTCGCCTCCCGCTGCTGGCGCGCGTACCCCTGCTGTCGGCTCATGCGGGGGTTCGCCCTCGCTGTCGGCGTGAGCAAGGGGGTCGCGCTCCTCTGCCAGTGAGAGCAGGGGTGTCGCCCCCTGCTGCAGGCACGAGCGGGGGGACGCTCCCCCTACTACCAGTGCGGGCGGGACGTCTCAGCGTGCAGTCCACTGCTGTGACGTCCCCGCACCGCGACCAGTGACGGTCCAGCCGGCCTGCGTAGGGAGAGGTAGCGGCCTCACCTGCTTTGCGAGAAGGGGCATTTTCGACATTTCATAAATAGAAAAAAAATTGATTTTAATAGAAAAGTTAACAGAATTGGACGGAATGATCAAATTGAAAAAATCGCGATAGTTTAGGGAACTAAAAAAATAAATTCGTAGTTTGAAGTTACATGATAGTTTAGAAGTGGTTTATGAAAATAACCCAAAAAATTATAACATTCTCCTTCCCGCACTACAAGAAAATCACGATTTTCCGACGGATAATTTTCGATGGTTCTAAATCCGTCGCAATTTGCAACGGATTTTTCGACGGTTCCGTTTCCGACGAATTTTTCGACGGTTATGATCGTCAGAAATAATTTATATTATTATTTAATTTTTCGACGGTTAGGAACGTCGATATTTTCGACGGATATCCATCCGTCGCAATTTCCGACGACTTTTCCAACGGTTATGACCGTCGGAAATAAAAAAAATTAATTATATAATTTATTATATTATTATTTAATTTTTCGACGGTTAGGAACGTCGATATTTTCGACGGATACTCATCCGTCGCAATTTCCGACGACTTTTCTGACGGTTATGACCGTCGGAAATAAAAAATTAAATTATGTATTTTTTTTTATATTATTATTAAATTTTTCCGACGGATTTTCCGACGATCACGATCGTCATTAATTATATAATTTATTATATTATTATTTAATTTTTCGACGATTAGGAACGTCGATATTTCCGACGGATATCCATCCGTCGCAAAATCCGTCGCAATTTTTGAAGGTCGTAACCGTCGGTAAATGTATAATAATATCGTATAAAGAGTATTTTATTAATATAACTAGCGAAGGTCCAAACCGTCGCAATTACTGACAGTTTTGACCGTCGGTAACGATTATCGACGGTTCAAACCGTCGGTAAAATAAAAAAATAAATATTATATATAACTAAATATATTTTCGACGGTCACAACCGTCGGTAATTATAAAAATATTTAATATTTACGTTTTTGATGGCCGAAACCGTCGGTAATTAAAATTTCGTTATCCCGCTTTCTTTTCCCTTTTTCCGCTTTCTTTCCACTTTTTTTCTTTATATATATTCCTCCTCCCTCTTCTCTTTCTCCCTCCTCCCTCCACTCCTCTCTCTCTCCCTCCTCTCCTCTCTCTCTCTCCCGGCCGCGAGCACCCCGCGCGTCGGACGCCGGCGACCCGCCCACGCCGGACGCCGGCGACCCTCTCCCGCACCGGCGATCCTCTCCCGCGCCGGACGCCGGCGACCCTCTCCCGCACCGGCGATCCTCTCTCGCGCCGGCGTATCTCTCTCTCCCGCTCCGCTCCGGCGTCTCTCTCTCTTTGCTGTTGGTCGGCCGGAGGCCGGATCCGGCCGTGGCCGTTTGGATCCGGCCTCCAGGCGGCCGGTTCCGGCCGTTGTTCCGGCCTCCAGCGGTCGGTTCCAACCTCCAGCGGCCGGATCGGCCGCCAGGCGGTCGGTTCCGGCCTCCAGCGGCCGCCTGGCGGCCGGTTCCGGCCTCCAGCTGCCGGATCCGGCCGCCTGGCGGCGGATCCGGCCTCCAGCGGCCGGATCCGAACGCCAGGCAGTCGGATCCGGCCGCTAATTTTTTTTATATTTAAAAATTATTTGCGACGGTTGCGACCGTCTAAAGATCGACGGTTGCGACAACCGTCCAAAGTTTTGACAGTTGTGACCGTTGAAAAGTTGCGACGGCTCGAACCACCGCCCTTTTTCGGCGGTTGCAACCGTCGAAAATTTCGACAGTTCGGACCGTCGGCCTTTTCCGGCGGTTGAAACCGTCGGAAGTATCGACGGTTCGAACCGCCGGCCTTTTCCGGCGGTTGGAACCGTCGGAAATATCGACGGTTCGAACCGTCGGAAATATCGACGGTTCGAACCGTCGGGGCCTTTTCCGGCGGTTGGAACCGTCGAAAATATCGACGGTTGCAACCGCCGGGGACTTTTCCGGCGGTTGCAACCGTCGGAAAATTTTGACGGTTCGAACCGTCGATATTTTCGACAAATTTTTTTCAACCGTCGCAAATCCATTTGCGACGAGCGTTTTTCCGACGGATCGATTCCGACTGAAAAACCGTCGGTAATTGCGTTACCGACGATTTTCGGACTGATTACCGACAGTTCGAACCGTCGGTAATCCGCATTTTTCTTGTAGTGCCGCATTCACTCTATTTTTTTTCAATTTTTTAGCTAGCAAATTTTCAATCCTAACTCACTATTTCATTTATCACGCGTTTTATATTTAATTCTGTAATTAATTTTAATAACTTTTTTATATAATATAAAGTTGTGCTGAGCAATTAAGGAACAAATAGTAAAAGCATTCTCCTTCCTCCATTCACTCTTTCTGATATTTTTTTTAAAAAGTTTTTTCTAGCTATTTCATTTATGACACCATATTTATATTAAGTCTTTACTTCATGTCTACTAATGTAATAGCTTCTTTCAATCTATTAATTTGTACAACTTCCTTTCTGATTAATAAATGTATCAGTTGTATTTATAGAGTTAATAATTAATTGGAATATAAAATATAATACTGTAACGTCAATATTTGTTTTAATTTTACTTTTTATTTATAAAATTTCTATATTTGTTTCTTGAGAAAATAAGTATTATTCTATTGTTTAAGATAACTATATATATATATATATATATATATATATTCATACTTCATATTTCCTTTTGTTAATTTTTTGAATTTTTAATCTTTATATTTTTGACACGTTGTCTCTTTATATGCCATTTAATTACATATTGACTCTTTATATTTTATTATATTTTTATCTATAGTACAAAATAAATATATGTAAATGCATCCTCAATGCTCATATTTAAATTACATGCAAATCTTTTATTATACATGCTTTTTACATTTGTATTTTAAAATTATTATCTAATAATTTCATTAATTTCTTGTATTATTTAATTCTTAGGACAAATTTTATATTATTGTTATTAATTTGATCATCATGAATGGTTTTTAAAATTGCATTATGATTGTTTATATTTCATTTTATTTTTATTCTTAGTTAAAAATGACATACATACATATATATATATATATATATATATATAACTTTATTATTGTGTTCCGATTTTAAAAGGGGTACATCGTGCCCCATACTTTTTTATCCATGTGAATCAAATTTTAAAAAATTAAATAAAAATAGATCAATTAAAAATATAAGTGATATGGCATCCCTCCTTTAAAAGAGCATACTTATCCATAAATATATCATCATTTCTGGATCATATATAAATTATATGTCAACTCTTTGTATTCCATCCTATTTTTATTCGTAATACTAAATAATCATATATAAATGCATTTTTAATTAATGTGCATTAAATTCTATAATTCTTCGATTCCATTATATTTTTCACATAAAAAATATTTTATATTTAATAAAAAGAAAATGTGTAAACTAATTAACACTAGATGTTCTTAATTATATAATCAATTTCATTTTCAAAGAAAGTAAAAAGAGAAAGAATGAATTATAACATGTAGAATAGAGATGCATATAAAAATCATTGAACCATATACCATGTAAAAAGTTATCCAAAAAAATAATAATTTGTAAAGAGCTTTATTTTTAGGTTTACATAAATAAATATAATAAAGTATGTGTCAAGTTGAAAGTTTGGTGTCAAACTTGAACATGAGTATTATTACATTTGACATATAGATGCATATAAAAATTATTTAGTCATATACCATGTAAAAAATTAGAACAAATATTAAGAGGCAAGAATATCTCATATAAATTATCTACTAAAAAATATAGCCAAATAAAAGTATATAAAGATGTCTTGATGAAAAAGAATGCAAAAATATAAAAAGAAATATATATAATTCATGAACCATACTATAAATTTACATAATAAAAATATTATTTTACTTATAAATTAATTTTGTTTTTTATCTGAAATTTTAGCTTATTCATCAAACCAAACCAATTGAGTTTGGTTAATAAATTGATTATCCATTAACCAAACCAAAATAAAATCAATAGTGGTCCAACTTAATTAGGCAATGTTGCTCACCCTAAATTTGAGTGTTGTAAATCAAATTCTTAAAATGAAACACGCATGGAAGAAATGCTAAGAAATTATGATTGTCACATCAAGAATATGTAAAAAAACAATTCGGTAACGTTTCAATATGAAAAATACCAAACTAGTGGGCGTTTCCTATGCATATGATGTTTATGCACAACGCACAAAGATAAAGTACACAAACATGGTTCCAGTACCATATTCATTGGTAAATAAAAGTCATATATTTATTATGGCATGTCAGACATTTCACAAACATGGCTCCAGTACCATATTCATTGGCAAATAAAAGTCATATTGTAATAATCGACACAAAATAAAAAAAGGAGAGAAATGAAATCAGAATCGGATTAAGAATGGCCGACAGGAGATAAGAAACAAAAATTAAAAATCAAATCCTAATTAAAGTTTAGTTAGAGATAAAACATATTTACCTTATTAGGAGTCCTATGCTATAAAAATAACTAAAGCCTTAAATTCCTTTTTTTTCTTTTCAACGCACGAATCTTTTCTCCCTTCTGTTTTGTCTCCTCCTGCCGGACACTGCTGGAATGTCGACCAACACCCAGGAGGCAAGCCGATGAGACCAACCAATTTCTTCCTTCTCCCTCTCTCGTAGGCCTCTTGGTGTTGCAACTCATAGCAAGGTTGCTGATTTTTCTTCGCTGGTTTGTTGTAGGCGGAGACCGAGAGGAAGAAAAGAGGGGAAACAGGTGACGTGTTCAATAGGATTTTTAACGAATTAATTCAAGGATTAATCACGAATCGAGGTGAGTGAACTGAAATCACCTTGCATAACCCCTGATTAGATTTAAACCAGACCCTAGTTGATTATGAACAAAGAGAAATTAAGAAGAAGGTCACAAGTTCTTGATTTGATTGTTTTGTGTGATTAGTTGCATATATGTTTTATTCCTATTGTTAGGTTGTTCTTTTGATTGATTTCTAGGAAGTAGAAACTAGGTTAGGATGTTATCATGCTAGGGTTTTTAAGAAATTTTCGTATTTGGAGATTTAGCAGGACGCCAATCGGTTGATCGATCATTGTTCATTATTAACCACCGATCGACTGATTCACCGATCCCTCGATCAATTTCATTACACATCGACCGATCAACCGATCCACCTGTATTGTGACCTGATCGGTCGACCGATCCCTGAACCACATCCGTCGACCGATCGACCGTTCAATAAAACGAATCGACCGATCCATCAAATACCCACCAGTCGACCGAGCCGAGCATACCGGTCGACCGACTCAAAGCCTACCGGTCGACCGTTCCCCAGAATGGATCGACCGATGTTCTAATGATCCCTTTTTATCACCTTTATCAATCATTCTTGATCCTGATTTGAATCTTGCATATTCTTGTTTGATTTATTAAGATAATGATTAAATTAGTACTATATGATTTATTCCTGATTCATCCATGATTCAAGTTATGAATTCACATGATGATTAATTATATCACTGATCCTTCCAATTCCTATGTCATGATTGAATAACGAGATTTCAAAACTATTAATAAGTTCAGATAGAAGATTAATCATGAGTTGCCAGTCCAAGTCAAGTGTCTCAAGATAAGGGTCGCTCCCTTGGTTATGATTTGATCACTCATCGATCGGCACAAGGCTGTATCGTTTGCTCGGCATACCCCAAGAGCTAAAGGCACCTAAAGTCACCCTGATTTCTATTTGTGAACCAAGATTAAAAACCAAGATTAAGACAAGTCAAGTTACTGTTATTAGTTATCAAGTTCATGATTCCTAATTATTAAACATCATTTGCCTCTATTGATTTATGATATCTTCCTATGCACCTCTTCTCATGATTTATGATGCTGTCATGTTATCCTTTTTACGTTCAAGTTAAGTATGTCTTTTTCCTCTGATTGCAATTGAAGAAGAGGTGGGCAATGTCCTCGGCTAACTCGTTGTAAAGAACGCATGAAGTGTCACTATGTAGTACCCTCCGCACCCTGTAGGTCCTGGTAAGAAGTCGTCCGCACCATAAAAGTCAAGGAAAGTTTTTGACTTTTAACGGTACTAGGGTATGCCAGATGAGTCTGCAGTTCGTTTTGAAATCCTTTGATAGCGTAGAGTTGGGAAGAGCAAATGTAGAGGTTGCACATCGAGAACGATTTTGACAGTCAATCCCATCCATCTGACTTGGAATAGTCCGAATGTATCCCGTCCAACCGCTAGTGAAGGGCGAGTAACTATGTGAAGTGTTGATCTGACAAATGTGTTCTGAAATGGGGAGACTAGGTACTAGAGCCCGACACCCCCTTCACGGACCAGGTGTCTGCAACCGTCGCATCAGGAAAAGTCAAAAGGTCCATAGTCGAGGAAATGTCTTTGTCCACTAGCTATCCAGGTGTGCCGCCATAAGAAGAAATCTGCCCTCGAGCCAAAGGATGGGACCATAAGAGTGCGGACTCACAGCGCCATGATTGTTACACCCCGCCAAAAAGATAATACCCCTCGAGATAAAATGAATCTGAACTCCCATGACAGATCTCGACAATAGCAAGTATAAAAAATTGATCGTGAAAGGCTATCCTCTGCCCCATAATCCACCTAAGCCAACGGGCTAGAAGAGCCCAGTTGACGTACCATAGATCCTGAACCTCAAGTCCCTAAGAGGTAGGTGGCAAATGTTGGTCCAGTCGACCAAGTGGATGCCGTAGTGATCGGGGTCACGCCCTGCCAGAAAAAATTGTTCCTAAGTGAGTATAATTGTTTGAGAACCCGAGCTGGTAGAAGCAGGACTAACATATAGTATGTTGGGAGAGCTGAGAGCATCGACTGTAGCAAAAATAGTTGGCCCCCACATGATAATAGACGTGCACTCCAATCATGAAGTATGTGATTCATACGCTCGATGACTGGCATCCAACGCTCTAGAAGTAATGTGGCAGCTTGAAAGTGGAAGACCCAAGTAGGTGATCAGAAGAGTGCTGATCGGGGTATGAAGTTGGGATGCACATCGTTATGCCTCCTCCGGAACTATGTCAAAGGGGATGAATGAGGATTTGGCATGACTAATCTTGGGACCAGTCGTTGCACCGAATAGATTCAAAAATATTGCGACCCGACGAGCCTCTTACTCTGAGCCCTTAATGAAAAAAACTGTATCGTTCGCATACTGAATGAGGGGTACGAGGCTCGTGGTGAAGCCACGGAAGAGTCCCACATTGTAGGAAGCCTGAGTGCATCTGGCAGGTGCAACAACTCCTAGGACAAATAGCATGGGCGCAGAGGGCAATCCTGCTGGACCTCTCTCTATGCCTGGACCCACACTCCTGATCATGTCCCGTTGACCACAATCGAGAAAGAAGCGAAGATGATGCACCGCTTCATTCAAGTGATTTAGGTCGTTGGGAAGCCTCTAACTTGTAGGGCATGCTATAAGAAGGATCATGATAATGTATCATATGCTTTGGAGAAGTCGACTTTCCATAAGAAGACCTGAGTGGTGCTCCTCCTTCACTGGGGAATGATTTCTGCTGTAATAGGGTAGTTGTCAGCGATGGACATGCCCTGAATAAAAGCTAATTGTGTGAGATGTATTAGTATCGGAAGTACCTCACGAAGTCGATTCGTCAATACCCGAGCCATCAGAAGGTAAATGGCATTGGAGAGGGTGATCAATCTAAACTTCTTAAACGCTCTGTTGGGGTGCGCTTCGAGAGCAAGAATAGCAAGAATCGGTTGAGGTGCTCAAAGCCCTAATTCCCATCTATGAACTCCTGAATAACTGTGACAACATCATCTCACACCAATGGTCAAAACTCCTTGTAGAAGAAAACATGTAAACCATCAGGGCCAGGGGCCGCCTCCCTATTGAAGTCCCGAAGAGCCTAAAAAATCTCATCCTCCGTGATCGTCTGCATCAGTAATGATGATTGTGCATCGCTGAATCGAGGAATGTCCCTAAGGGCCCATCGCTAAGGGCCCAACAACTGCCATCGAGATGTGGAGCAAAAGTATGAAGTGATGGACTCCTGAATGTGTTTGACGGTCAGTGATCCGCTGCCCTTGTATCACTAGCTGCTCAATCATATTAGCCCTCCTACGAGAGCTAGCATATAAGTGAAAAAAATTTAGTGTTGGCATCCCCCTCCTAAAGCGAGGTATGTCGGGATCACTGCCTTAACTGAGTTTCCGCTATCTTGTCCTTCATATATATCGTCTTCTCTGCACGTCTGCGTTCATCCATCTCTGAGTCTGTGAGAAAATGGGAGTCCTCCGTGCGGTCCATCTGAGTGATGATCCTAAGGGCATCCATCCCTAATCCGTCGGCGATGCTGACAGAGGAAGGAGCGCAGGCTAGATAGGCGAGTCGCTAGTGTCTTGACTACGGAATTCGAGGGTGCCACCCTACACCACTGGTCCTTCATTAGCTTTCGAAAGTCCTCCAAAAGTCATGAGCGTTCGAAACGAAAAAGGGAGCATTGTGTCTGGTCATCGTTGGACCTCCATAAGAGGGAGGTGTGGTATGAGAACGGACGATCAAGATCCTGGACATACGCCAGCTGGTGGGCCTCTACTAGCTTAAGTGAGCCAAGAAAATGGTCGATCCTCGATCTGGCAGATGGTGCAGTTGTGCTCCTCCATGTGAATCTACAGTTGATGGCCAGGAAGTCAACCAACGGCTGTGAGTCAATGAAGTCACGAAACTCCTCTACACCACTATCCCTCCCATGGCATCTGACTGGCCGGTCCTCCATGTCAAGGGTGACATTGAAGTCGCCTCCGATCAGCCATTGAGCATTTGGGAAATGGGCGGGTGCCTCTCGAAGCTCCTCCTATAAAGTGTGCACAAGGACGCAGAACAATTGTGGAGGTCAAGGGACGGCACTGACTATCTCCGCAGATGGGCCATCATCGAGAAACGGGCCTTCCAGGAGTTTACTACTGACAAAAGATCAAACCTCCATCCAATAATGCAATCACTTGACAACCCCACAATATGTAAAGAGAGATGCTCTGACATGCGCCCCCACTCTCTAAGATAGCGACCCAAGCTCCGCCGCTTCCCGGGGTCACCTAGTCCTCGTACATTTCATGTAAGTACCTTCATCGGATCACTAAGTCGTCATTCCCCTGGCCAAGTGGACCTCCAACCACCTCTGATCAAAGTCGGGTCCGACGACATGTATGGCGTAACTCGACTGTGTCTGCCATGAGGTGGACCTCTGCAGGAGGGGACATCCTGCCGATATAAATGACGCTGCTAAGCGTGGGGTGCCCGCATATGGCAACAACGTCGAGCAACGATGGTGGCATCGGTCACGACTATCTGACATGAGGGCCTTGTGTGTATCTGCCGACGAACCCAACGTCCCCAACCTCGATAGTAGGGACGGGGGGAGTTCGGTGGCAAGTATGACGACGATGAACTCGAGGTAGCCGTGGTACGCCTTCGCCTACGACGGTAGTGGTGAGTAGCTGTCACGGATGGGGGGTGCAATCTTGATGGTGGCGGGGAGGACGGGATGGTGTTTGATCATTGGAGGATGTCAACGACCATCAGGCAAAAGAGGATGGAGGTTGGGGTTCAGCCCGCGCTCGGGCTTGATCCGAGGATGTTCATGACAACTTAATCTATGTCTTTTCGATGATGATGCTTAATGGTCTTATTTTATGGCTTAGCGTTAACATATTAAGCAATTTGTTAATGTGATAGTAATTTTCCTGTACATTGATATCCATATGTACTTGTTAGCCTGCATGATTGACATGTGTGCTGTGATCAGAGCTTGGGTGGTGGTCGAGACGTGATGTTATCGTATCATTTATGATGAGATTTACTCGAGCTTCAGCTTCGGTATTATATTTTTTTATTATTTTATGTTAAAATAAATTAAGATGTAAGTCCATATAGGGATCTTAAAAGGACACTTTAGTCACCTGACGAGAGTTAAATTTGCGGGCACACATTTTGTTTAGGAATCAAGATTTTAGCATGTCCACATAGCAACTAGTTGATCACTACTTTTTATCTTTTTATTTGAATTATTGCAATGATACTATATCAATTTATATTCTAATGAACATGATACGTGATCATCCATTTAATTTAGACAAAAAATGGAGGCGCCAGCGATCAATTTTTTAAGTATTGGATTGACCCAATAATTATGTATCAAAATATCTTACTATTTACTAACGATGGTTATGACGAAGTGATAAGCGGCTTCTCTCGCTTAAGCAAGATATCGAGTTCGAGTCTTTTAAATATAAAATTTTTTTGTTGGGAGCCTCACCTACACGACCATTGGGCCGACTTTCAACATGTGGACAGTGTGCTCTTTAGCATCGCATGAATTGAATCGTCGATACCGTTTCCTAAATACCGAAATTTTTGGCTATCCAAAAAAAATCTTGCTAGTTAAATAATGAATCTAATCGTAATAATGTCTACTAAATTATTCGATAGCCAACATTTTATATATGTGATTAATTTGATTTGTTTTTGTCGTTATGATACTTTGGATTATTGATTAAGTCCAATAAATACTCTTTCATTTGCAAATTATATGAGTAGTCTAATTTATTAAATGAATCAAACAAAAAACAAGACGAGTGCAAAGTGACGGTTTCATCTTTTTTCCCAATTGTTTTTTTTAAAATTGATGCTGATTCTCACCCGCCGCAAATTTAAAATTTTATTACAATGAGATCCATTTATCTTATTAATCAACTGGAATTATATGAAGATTATAATTTTATGAAGAATTTATACACCCAATTAAGCATTTAAATCAATATAATAAAATTTGACCCAAATTAATCCGCAGATGATGATGATGATGATGATGATGATGATGATGATGATGATGATGATGATGATGATGATGATGATGATGATGATGATGATGATGATAATAATAATAATGATAATAATAATAATAATAATAATAATAATAATAATAATAATAATAATAATAATAATAATAATAATAATAATGTACAAGTCAATGCATAATAATTTTTTAATCATTACTAATAAGATAATTTTTATTGCAATAAATAATGATCCAAATCAAATATGGTTTTGCAAGAAATACAACATGAGGTCCAATATTTTATTAAATTTATGATTTGAATATTACGATAATTCATATTAAAGTCGCATTTGAATTTACAAGTGCATTCAATTTTTTTATGTTTAAAAATATAAATATTAAGTTATTTTATTATCACTTATTTTAATTATGAATAGAAATATTAAATTATCCTAATAATTCAAAAAGTTTATAATAATAGTAATAATTTTAAATATTGATTGGACAAATCAAATCAATTGGGTCAAGTGGGGTTGGTTTTGACAACATGGCTTTAAACTCTCTATAATGTGTCATTCATAATAAGTGGAAAAAGTGTCATGCAGCACTTTGGATACACATAAATTTATTGTTTAAATGCTCCGTCCTCTATAAACTATACACCAAATTAATAATAGGAAAAAGGTAGTTTGAAAAGAAAAGAAGAGACATGTGATGCACGGCCTTGACGTCGATGTATTTTGGCCAGCAGAGGTAACAAGCCATTAATTTAGGACTTGGGAGAAATTTGCATGCTCTTGCATGGCCGGCACCGGCAGCTTACTACAACTATATATATACACCTCGTACCCCACCTGCATGCATGCTCATGACATATACAAAGTACAGGAAAAATAAAAGAGGGCCTTAAAAGTACACCATATTCATTCAATGATTAATTGACCACCATACGTTTATACAAAATGGTCTTCCTTTTTTTTTCTTTTGCTTTTCCCCCCATCGTATTCCCTTCGTGCAAAATGTGTATTATAGATATTCAAATTTAAATTGTAACGCCCCAAACCACATGATTAAAATCTCATTTTCAAGGTCGGTGCGTGAACACTACATATAACACCTCACAATTTTATGAAGGGTAATATAGTAACTTTATAATTCAATTAGAATATCTGATAAAAAAATAAAGATTAAATCATGTTGGAAGCAGGAGTTATAATTAGATCGAGATTATGAATTCTAATTTGATTTGAGATCCAAAAAAAATATTTAATGGATATAGGACTCCCAAATAGAATAGGATTGAGAGTTTTATGACTTAAAAATATTTTAGTCATTAAAATAATAATCCAAAAATTAAGTGATGAAATATTGTGAAATTAAATAATTATGAAAATTAAATGATAAAATCTTATCATATTAAATAATTATGAAAAATAGAGAAAAGAAAAGAAAAGAAAAAATAAAGGTATATTTGGTTAACATAAGTTATTCATAAAAGATGGAAATAAAGTTTGATTGAGAGAGGTTATGAAGGAGATAAAAATGAATTTAAGTAGAAATGGATTTTTTATGAGTATGGTTATGAAATAATTAGTAAAATTCATATTTAATTAAATTTGAATATTTAAGAGTTGTTAATTAATGATGGATGATCATGATTGATGGAGAAATAGCTCAAGGCCAATAGGAATAAAAAACTTTACTTGAGAACTATTAATAAGGCTTAAAGGATGGTTAAAAAGCATTATTTGCCTTCACAGAATTTCTACACGAGAGCTCATCTTTTTCTTTCGTTTTCTCACAAACCGAGACACTTGAGAGCGCGGACAATAAATCATTTTGAAGTTCCAAAGGAGAACAAGATCCAAGTGATAACCGAAGGTTTCTGAACATCAAGTCGCAATATCCGTGTAGTTCACAAACAACAGTAACATAGTTAGTTTTTCAACCAACTTAAGGTACGTTGGAGGATCTCCATGACGTTGGTTTTTCATGACATGGACCATGTACTCTTCTCCATTATACAAAAAATATATATTATTTGCATCGATTAAATATCGAATGACATATATAGGATTGTCGAAAATTATGTCGAAAACATAATTCTTGACGATGATAGAATCCGGCTCGAGATCCATTTAACACAACCCAAGTAATGATCGACGGGATCAAGTTCTAGAATAGATTTTATGAATTGATTTATAGTTTATTGGATAGTTAAGATTATTAATCATTACCTGTCATTAGATTAATATTCCTGATTTTAGTATGATCATACCTTATCATATTGCCATTATATTGATTATCATTATCATTACACATATCATGATATTGATTATGATATTGATCCATTGACCTTATTATTGATTGATCCTTATCAAATTATTATCGTATCCGATTGATCATCATCATATATGATCATACCATTGATTAATATATTGATATAGTGATTTTCTAATTGGGTCATGTTAACCTAAGATAAATGTTAAAGATAGACGTCTTAAGTAATCGAGACAAAATTTATAAATTATTGGGTCAACGCCTACTCATTACTACTGGGACTGATTGAGCCTTCGGGCTAATATTGCACCTTCAGGCTGATAAGGTCTTCGGATTAACTGTGCCTTCAAGTTGATAGGACTTTCGGGATAATATTGCACCTTCGGACTAATATTGCGCATTCGGACTGATAGGACATTCGAACTAATATTGCGTCTTTGGGTTGATAGGGCCTTCGGGCTAATATTGCGCCTTCGGACCGATAGAACCTTCCAGCTAATTGCGCCTTCGGGTTGATGAATAATTGAATTATATCGGACAGATAGTTAAAAAACTATGATTGTCTTGGGTGTAGCCCTTCGTCCTCCATCATACCCAAACTTATTAATTGACATGAAGTGGCATTGTGTCCCCTAATAATAAAGAACTCGCATATTGCGCCCGGAAGGATTGATCATAACTCCAAAGATTGAATTGATAATCGAATTGAATTGTTAATTGAATTGCACCCTAATGACTGATGGACAATTAATTTTGCCCTAGTGGTTGATAGATTATTAATTTCGCCTTTGTGGCTGATGGATAATTGAATTGCGCCTTTATGGTTGATGGATAATAAATTACGATTTTTGTGTCTGATAGATAAATTGATAGATTGTTAATAGAATAGAATTGATAATTATTATTATGACCTTCACCGACCTATGATCAATTGGTAATTGATTTAAGATAATTGAATCATCTTGAATTGGATACTGGACATCAATGATTGATTATATGGATAATTATTATGATTGGTCAAATTATTTATGATTTATTGATTATCGTTAAATGTTATTTATTCTAACCAATTATATATTGTTCTGGATAATTGTTTATTGATATTGATCCACGCTTTATATAGATATTATGGATGACCCTATGTATCTGAGTTATCTCATTGGGTTCTGCCCTTGAATTTGGATCCATACAGGTGATGGTGATGACGATGATGAGACGGTTGGTGACTCTTCTGATGAGTGACATGCACATGGATATAAGGTTCATTATTGTATAGACGTGAGCCCTAATACACATGTTATTGAATATTGTATAAATAACTTTCGCATATTATAATAGAATATTGTAAATTAGTCTTCCGCTTATGTAAGTTAATTTTTTGACTGGTCAAAGTTAATGTATAAAATTGAGTAGCGTCGCCGAGATAACTTTCTAAGAAAATAAAAGGAAAAATAATCTCGGGGTGTATCACTACTACTTTACTTATGGACCCATAATCCGCTAATGCGGAAGTAGAGCAATATGAGTACATAAATGCAAAACACAAATAATAAATAATATATTTTATTGACAATCAAAGTCATATTTTTTTAAGTAATATTCCGTAACATCCCCGGGGTGTATTTGACCACGTGGCGGGGTACATTTTGAAGGCGATACACGAACAATATAAGTACATAAATGTGAAACACTAATAACTAGTATATAATTATGGAAGCTCAGAAATCTCGAAAGAATAAATGCAATGTGAGTATCATCTCGAATACATCACGAGTCACATAGCCTTTATAAATAAGACTTACATACAACATTATACAAGACATCAATTATGACGTAAGGGCTATGCATGTACACACTGCCACCCGAACTCTAGTACCGCACACACACATCAACATAAGTCATGCAGGCTACTTTGTACCTACAGGGATCAACATAGATGAAAAGTAATAATCTTGTAAATAATAATGCTTAGTGTATTAACAAGTAAGCCATTAAAAAATGCCTTTCGGGCATAAGCATTTCATAAACATAGCTTAAGTGATCATATCCATAAGAAAAATCACATAATCAATAAAAAAACATAATCTAAATGAACTTTATAATGAACCGTAGTATATTTCTGGGTAGCAATATAGACATGTAGATTATGCTCAAAGGAAATCAATCAATAGACCCTTAATAAGGTCTTTCATACAAGAATCACCAAAATGAGAAGGCCATAACATCATTAACAATTAGGAAACTTAATTTCCTCCATCTATATAACGTCATTACTCCATCAGGAACTAAGTTCCTCCATCCAAAAATAATCTTTATTCCATTAGGAACTAAGTTCCTCCATCCATAAACAATTAGGAACTAGATTCCTCTATCTTTAATATCATGGTCATATAAATCTCGTATTCTTAATTATTGGAAGAGCTCTCCTTTTGTTAAGGGTGTGCATTCCGAAATAATATAACCAACGGCATAGGTAATTAATGAGGGATCAATGTTATGACAATGGTCTTAGTATAATGGGAGGATTGCATTACACAAGGTGTGGAGATTTTCTTTGGTGTTTGGGGTGGAGCAGTCCCACACAATAAGAATAGAGTACATGGCCATAACACTACATATCCCTCCATTAAACCATTTACTTAGTTCCCCCAATTCATAGGTAACATACACATTACATATTTTATCTTTCCTTAACATAGTATTATCTTTGGGCCACAAGACCAAATCAATCATAACTAGCAAGGTGACTCAAAATCATTTGTGGGAAGTACATAAAAGTTCATGGAATGGTTAATAAAATTTGGACGTCAAGCAAAATCAATACGAAGTTTCTATCTAAGTTTTGAGCATCCTGTTCATGGAGCAGATGTCCAATCTGTTGAGCTGATGTTCATTTCATAAAAATGCAAAAGTGTCTCGGGCATATCGAGATCTTCGGATGCCCATCCCGATGAGTGGACGTCTGTTAAATCAATAGTAAAGTATCGGTCTCAATTGGATGTCCAACCTATAGGAGGTCATCCGATATTCTCGAACGCCCGTTCTATTGAGTAGTCGCCCTATACTAATTCGGATGCTTGATCAGGTAATTGATCGTCCGATCTGAAAGGGGGTCTAAATATATATCTTATCATCTTAATAGTGAACGACCAGTTGCATATTAGACATTCGAACCATCAATATTTTTGAGTGTTTGATACAACGGTCTCAATAAAATTTCCTAATCATGCTTTTACCATCACGAACAAGTCTCATGGCAAAGATCTCATTTAACACACCTTAAAGTATTTGTTCCTTAATTTGCTATATGATTTTTCCTTATTCTCACATCCCAAATCCTCTCCTTCACTCGTTCGTCCATAGCAATGAGCACATGTGCACCAAGAGCAAAAAAGAGTGAAATGAGTCAAATGACAAAAGAGAAGAGAATGGTGATGATTAATGGTGTTAAATAGATTTTGAAAGGATGAGATTAGGTTTGCCCAACAGGTCCGTCATCACTTGAGGTAACTTTTCGAATGTTCTTTTATTTTATTTGAAATTTAGAAGAAAAAGAGTGAGTTCGTATCTTTTCAATAAAAATCGTGATCTAGCGGATGTCTATTTCCTCTGACGGACATCCGTTTTGATGATGTCAATGCAATATTTTTTTTTTATTTAAGCTAGGTGTTACGTTATAAGTCTCAATTCTCCTCCTCGTAAAATTCGAGTCAATGCCAGTTATCATATTGCCATGGTACATCATTACAATTAAAAGTATTGGTTATGTAAATTTATTATGTTTGATTTATACAATCTTTCTAATATCAAACATCCATTTGAAAAAAAATCACCTTTGTACGTACTCTTCTTAGTTTAGTAATGTCTAGGCTAAACTTAATCGATATATTGTTGTACATTAATTAAGTCACATCGGCCAAAAGATTTATCAACATAGAAATCATCGTCTGGTAGTAACAACGTGGAGCTTGCGAATTTAATGATTCACTAGAAATAATAACATGAGTTGTTTGACGTCAATTCGTAGCGGGATCGCAAGACCGGCGATACAACCGGCGCAAAAAAATAAAATAAATAAAATAAATAAAAAGCACACACAAAAAAAAAATCATCTCCTCAATATTTATTAAATGGTGATAGTGGGACATGATTCCAATGATAGTGAGATGATAAAAAAAAACCCGAAATTACGAAAGATTTTTATGAGTAGCAAGTTAAAAGTAATTTCTTGATTCCAGCTAATTAACAAAATTAATTACATAACATGCATAATTTATTTTTATTATTTAATGTTTTATTTATTGTATGTATTATGTAGCATGTTTATTATGAAAATTTTAATTTAATATTATTTTTTTATATTATAAGTAGGATTATTGTGATTAAGGTGTAGGCCTAGATCTTGTACTTGTGAAAAACGAACATAATATATGTGCGAACTTAACTTTGACTAAAAGTTAAAAGTATTTAATTAATCAACATGTAATGCATGTAATTTTAGAAATAAGAAATGTTGAATATTTTATTTATTACATATAATATATTTATTTTGAACAAAAATCAGTTTTATTATTTATTATCGATAAACTTTAAATTGATCTTATTGATAAAAAATGTAAGGTGTATAAAACGATCTTCTTGAAATAAAAATTATATTAATTATAATTAATATAATTATATTTCTTAGATCATTTTAAATATTTTTATGTAAAAGCTAAATTAAATAGGACAATTAGGTCATCCTAATCTAACTTGCAATCAATTCAGGACAATCCAATCTCACACCCAACTAGCACTAATTTCAAGACTAATTCAAAATTTAAAAATCCGACAAAAAATTGGGTTTTATTTTTTTTCTCATCCCTAATTTATATTCTCTGTCTTCCATTTAAATACTTAAATATTTTCTAATATTTTACTTCTCTTTTTGTGTTATCAATATAAGTTGATTTGTATCTTTTTATTTTTGAACTGATAATTTTTCCTATGATAAAATTTTAGTTTTAAAATAAAATAAAATTATTTTATTAATAATAAATTATAATAAAAGAATCTTATACATGTAATTGATACATTAATGTATGCTATTGATTAATCTAATAATTATATATACTAAATACTTTTAACAAATCTAAGAATGAAATTGTTATATGATATCCACTAAACCTAATCATTATTTATTATTTGTTAATCTATCCATCATATGTTTCAACCTTGGAAATAATAATCTTTAAACTTTGTCGCTTAAAATAGTAACTAAGTGAAATTATTCATTAATTGGGTCTCCATTAGCTAACCCAATTGAGGTTGAATACTTTTTCAAAATAAAAGTTAACCATAAATGAGTTCAAAATAAGTAAATGTTAATGTACTTATGATGTTGGCTGTGCTTGTTTTCAAATTTTCGAGAAAAATTGCCCACCACAATTTGAATTTTGAACTATTTTTTCAATCACGTCATCATTTTATATGACCAAGATAATGATTGCTTTGAAAATATAATAGTATCGCAATTGAGAATTTATATTAAATATACATTTTAATATTTACAATAAACCGACAAAACTCATGATTTGAATGATAGAATAAATTAAATAAATTAAACTCATGACTTTAACTTGTGAGGTCAATGCATTAATTAAACAAACATGTACTTGCTCTTGAGGATCTATTATTTTTCATTATTACAAATAATATCTAAGATCTAATTGATCTCCAAAATTCAAATTTTCTTGAGTTTGATATATTTGTTTTGCTTTTCTGATTTTTTCTGCACCATCTTCTTTTATATCTGGTAGAGAGAAAAAAAATAAATTTAAAAAATAATTGACTACTTTATGTATATTTTCTTGCTATTTTTCTTCTTTTTCCAAAGGAAACAATATAACTTTAATATAAGTTAAAAGTTAGAATTTGGAGTGACAGTTTATTTGAAATCTTTAATTAAGGTAATTGAATTATGGAAATAGGAGTATAAGAAAAGGATAACACTATTGTCACTCTAAAAATATTATTTTCATTATTTATGTGAATTATGATTATTTTTATCTAATAAATTGAAGTGAGAGTATCTTTAGAAATGTTAATAGTATCATTCAAGAGAATTTTTTTTTGACTATTTTTTATATATTATTAATTCATAAGTAATTTTTATCATTACTATGATAGTTAAATTTAGTGTTCATGTATTACTCTTGTTTGATATATTTAACCATAGTATAATTAAATGTATATATATTCGATTTTCTTTTATTATTATTACACACTAAAAATATTATCATAAAGTAGAAGCTCAAACAATACAAACTATATTTTTGTCTTAAAAGAAATTTGAGTGGTTTTTTTTTCTAATAATTTTAAATCGATTCAGAAAATATTGTGAGATCTTTTGTACAAAAAAAATTATAATCACTTTTAAAATAAAAAAAATTTCTTCTAAAATTTTGCAAAGGTAAGAAAACTCATGTGCATCAATTTTTTTTGTAACCACAAAACAAATGAATAAATTAAGTTGTTTCTTAATTTATTTAATAATAATTATTGTTTGATATTATTTTAGAAGTAATTTACCAATTGGTTGCTCTCCTCACTTCTCGCTGTAGCCACCGTTCTCTCTCCTGCACAGTCTCTCTCTCTCTCTCCTCCACTCCATCCAATCTCTCTCTCTCTCTCCCTCCCAGTCTCACTCTCTCTATCATCATCTCAAAATAAATCACGGCAAAATAACCAGAAAAAAAATAAAGAAATAGAGGAATTAAAAATATGTTCACCTCGTCGTCCATTTGTTTCTTTTTTTCGAGTTCTCCTCACTCTTCTTCCTCCTCTTCCCATTCTGGAGCCATCTCTTTCGTATAAGAAGCTACGCTAAGCGCAGCCGAGGAAGCGCTCTATCCAACGCTCTCCCTCCTCCTCATCACTCCTCTCTCCTCTCTCCTCCTCCTCCTCGTTGGTATCGCTGCGGATGGCGGGCCCGGCAGCCGCGGCCTCTCCCTTCGCCACGTGGCTCGCCGCTGGGTGCATGTCCGTCGCCTGCGACCACGACCGTCGGTCTCCGGCGGCGGAGTCGCACCGCTGGTGCTCATTGGGGGGCGGGACGAAGGTGTCCGCGCAGGCGGCCGTCTCCGCCGCGGGGGCGGGACGGCGGCGGCAGGGCTACGCTCACCGCGGATCCGTGATCCAAGGGCTTTCTGGGACCTCGCTCGCGAGGAGGAGGAGCGGCGGAAGCCTCGTGGCGGCGCTCCTCGGGACGCGGGAGGCCGAGCCGGGGCGGCTCCGGCGGCGGCGGCGGATGGCCGCACAACCTTCCTGCGCATCCGGTGCTGTCTCCTTACTTTAAGTTTCTTCGTCTCTCCGTTGTGCGATTGTTCCATGCTTAGCTCATGCCAAAAGAATTCAATCTTTATATGTTTGTTGATTTTTTTTTTGGGTTGTTAACCAAATCTATGATCCATGTGACCATTATTTGATTTTCTAAAAAAATTTGTTTGTTTGCTCGATCTGTCACACGTTTTCTTCATCCATATTCTTTTGGTAGATGTTTGTTAGAAAATTTGCCTACAATTATTCTTACAAGTTACATAAACCGAAGAAACACTTTTCGTGCTGGATCCCCCGAATATTCCATGAGAAGTGATCGAGTCTGCTTTTGGAATACTTGAGAATGTCTCGCCCTTTTCTGCTTCTACAGCGGCAACATTGACCTTATAACTTGTTACGTCTTGTTGTGATTAAGGTGTGGGAAATTTGATCCGACTTAATACAAAATTTTAATCTTTATGTTTCTTTTTCTTCTTATGGGTTTGGTTTTCTTGACTCTTTTTGCTTGTACGTTGATCTATGTATATTGGGACTGAATGCTGAACCACAAACCATGCAGAATGCGTCCAATGTGTAACATAAGCGAGAGTTATTTTGTGCTGCATATTTTATACCACATTATCTGTTGATCCATTTTTATGACAAGATCAATTCCAGCAAAACAGGCAGATGGTAAAATTCAGAACATCTAGGGAGCTCTTATTTTCAGGAATAAAAAGAACAATTAATTTGTCTTTAACAATCATCAGAAGTCTTGATTTGTGGTTTGCTAATATTGTTACTGCACTGATCTAATGATGTGTCATGTGCAGGAAAAATAGTGGCGGTTGCCCTGGAGCCTGCCAAGCCAGTTGCTGGGGAGAACAAGCACACAAAACACAGGAGGGTTGTTGTGACAGGCATGGGAGTGGTGTCACCATTAGGTCATGATCCCGATGTCTTCTATAATAATCTCCTGGAGGGCGTTAGTGGTATAAGTGAAATCGAAACGTTCGATTGCTCCAAATATCCAACTGTAAGATTTAGTGGTCCCCTTTTCATCATGATATTCGAATACATTCACCTCCGGTCTTTTCTTTTCCATTTTGGTATTTTGCATGTTTTGTATAATAAAGAATAACTATATGTGAATATTGCAGTGCAATTGATGCTAATGTTCCACTTCCATACAGAGAATTGCAGGAGAAATTAAATCATTTTCAACGGATGGGTTGGTGTCACCAAAATTATCAAAGCGGTTGGATAAATTCATGCTTTACTTACTTACTGCTGGCAAAAAAGCATTGGAAAATGGAGGAATTACAGAAGAGATCATGAGTCGATTTGACAAAACAAGATGTGGTGTGCTTATTGGATCAGCAATGGGTGGGATGAAGGTGATCTCTGTTTTTCATTTATGCATTTAAATACTGATAATGATGTTTTAGTGAGTAATTCATGATATCAAGAGTCAACTTGAATGCATGTAAAAACATCATAGACGTTGCCCATTTTGCATCTTTGTCATATAAGTATATGACTGGATTCATTAATGGATTGGATGAAAGGTTATGGCTATGAATTGCTTTTGTCTGTATACTAGTAGCGAAAATAAATGTGGTATCTCAAAGGAGATAACAATCGTGCGGCATTTAAGTAGTACATACCGGAAAGTGGATCTAGAATATGGGTCCAGAGATTGATATGAGGTGCTCTTTAATTTTTGCTTGTCATCATAGAACACTTTCATGGCACACAAGATTAATGATGGCTCCAGGCTGGTTATCATTTTGAAGAGGTGTTGCAGGTTCTCAAACCCATTTTTCCCTACTCTTGGGGTTGGGTGAAGGCTCGAATGGGATGCCAGTAAGGTTGTCAAATTCCCATGACTATGCAATTGCTGATGATCCTAACACTTCCATTACGAGCTGCTGGTTTGAATATTAAAGTAGTAACAGAGGATCCTGGATGCCACTCTTTCAATCCCATCTATCTGATCAACGACTGATGGAACTGTTTCAATTATTGGAGAGACTAGCTGACAAGAAGGTTGACCCATGGAAGCAGGATGGATGGATTTGGTCAGCTGGACACTTGGAGGTTGAAACATGTTGTGTTCTCTGAAGACATCAACGAAGACACTAAACATTTATTTTCTGATTGTTCATTGACAAAGTAGGTATACCAGATTCTCCAAAATGTTCTGTTGGACATGTGTTCAGAGAATATCTTTTGGCAAGCATTTAGAGTGAGCATCATGCAATCATGTATTTGTTTCCGACCAAAAGAGAGATGCTTCAATAATATGCTTATGGGCAATATGGTATCAAAGAATGCAAACATATTCAGTGGGGAAAGAATATACAATGAGAATGCTGTATAAAATATGAGGGCAATGATCAAGGAGTTGGGGAATTGAAAGTGAATTTATCTTTATAAATTTGCACACATCATTGAAAGAAAAAATAGGATAAAAACACAATGTCAGCCATCCTTCTTTTATGGCGGATGTTGATTTATGACATCATCATCAAGAAAACGTCCACAGATTAACACCTACCATTGTATTTTGACTTTAATGGTAGATCCACATGTTTGGGGCTTTTGAGATCTATATTTTAATATTTTTTCACTAAGAAAAGCATCACATGAACAATTGAAAGTTTGCTTGGAAGTCTATATACTTCTTTCTACACATGCACAAACACGCATTCCCAAAGATTGATTTATTTGGTATTTTACACAATTTGGAGCATTCTATTCCTCTGTATGTTGATGCTTTGATGGAACTCATGTTGATTAAGGATTCTTTCCTTTTCAGGTGTTCAATGATGCAATTGAAGCTTTACGAGTTTCATATAGGAAGATGAACCCATTCTGTGTACCATTTGCAACTACTAACATGGGATCTGCAATACTTGCAATGGATCTGGTGGGTCAATTGATGTAAAAGATCAAGTATTTGAGCTTCTTCTCGAATTTTCTACCATTATTGGTTACAATTTACTGAGATATTTTCGCATTCAACACAGGGATGGATGGGGCCAAATTATTCAATTTCAACTGCATGTGCAACTAGTAACTTTTGCATTCTAAATGCAGCAAATCACATTATACGCGGTGAAGCTGTAAGTCTCCTACTTCAATTCTCTGCTTGGACAACACTTGCTGTGTGAATTTTTTGCATCTTATCCTACTGCGCTCCTATTGCAGGATGTGATGCTTTGTGGGGGATCTGATGCTGCAATTATACCTATTGGTACATGTTATGACTATCTGATTCAAGAAACTCTTAAAGGCCTTTCAATCTATATGGTAACTGAACAGTTCAACTTTTACTTGCAGGACTGGGAGGTTTTGTTGCATGCAGAGCACTTTCACAAAGAAACGATGATCCCACCAAAGCTTCACGCCCTTGGGATGCAGTATGTACATGTTATTTTTGTTTTGCGTTTGGTCTTTAAACTCCAGAAAAATTATTCATTAGATCTTGGAGAAGAGGACACTGCCTTGGAATATTTTGCATGCTGATCTGCTTTAAGGTGTTAGATTTAATAGTCACTTATATCACGGAAACATTTAAGAAAGATTGTGTTCAAGGATTGTCTTCTGCACCGAAATCAACTGTCAAAAGGTCAATTAATTGTTATCTAGACAATGTTTCTTTAATTGAATGTCAATGTATGTTCTTGTAATATCTCACACAATTTTTGGTTTTGCAATAAACCTGATTTTTAATCCGATTAATTTGCTTTCTCTTGCTAAGGATCGTGATGGATTTGTGATGGGTGAAGGGTCTGGTGTGCTTTTGCTAGAAGAGCTGGAACATGCTAAGGTTCATTCATGTATAAAGTGTCAAGTGCCCTACTTTATATATGGATAGCTTTGATTTTGTATTTTCATGTCCTTTTTCTATCATTTGTATGTACCTCTTACAGCAACGAGGAGCAGAAATATATGCGGAGTTCCTAGGGGGAAGCTTTACTTGTGATGCTTACCACATGACGGAACCACATCCTGAAGGCAATAAGTTTTAGCAGTTAACCTCACACAATTTCTGCTGCTTTTTGTTTATTTGGGACCACTGGCTTAACATTCTGGCATTATTTGGAAACAGGTAAAGGTGTAATCCTTTGCATTGAAAGAGCATTAAGGGAATCGGGGATCACCAAGGAAGATGTCAATTATATAAATGCTCATGCTACTTCAACACCTGCTGGTGATATTAAAGAATATCAAGCACTTATGCACTGCTTTGGTCAGAATCCAGAGGTATGCACTAATCTGTTCACCATGGAAAAATCATGAATCTAGAAGCTAATTGTCAAAGTGCTGCAGCTGAGGGTAAACTCAACAAAATCCATGATTGGTCATTTATTAGGAGCTGCTGGTGCAGTAGAAGCTATTGCTGCTGTACAGGTAATGGCACTACAATGTCACTAGTTATAAAATTGCCTCTCCTCGTTTTATAATCATAGATGTATAAATCAGTGAAAGAAAAAGACTTTAGATTAGCAGAAGAGATCCCTAGATCAGCGAGAAAAACTTTCCTATAAAAGATCAAAGATAAATTCATATCTTTTAGGGCTTGTTGTCGCAAGTATTTTGGTTTGTTTTTGCAATATCCAATGTATTCTGGCTGTTGGATTTAAGATCTGAAAGCTCTTCTCCACCTGTGGCAAGATCATAGAGAAGATAGAAAGAGGGTGAGGTTGGTGAACGGGCAATGGGATCGAGGTGAGGCTGGCAACCAGGTGGATGACAGCAATATGACTAGGGTGAGGTTGACAGAGAGGTGGAATATTTGCTGGTGCCTTTCCCTGCTCACTATGTTCTTTATAAGTGAGTTGATGGCACCTCATTCGCTCAGCTTAGAAATCAATAAACACTCAAATATGATTCTGGATCACATGAATAGACAGTTTTCTCAATCGGGCATTGCAGGATGCAGTTCAAACATGCATTACACTTTTTTTTTTCCTCCATTGAAGTGTAGCTCAAGAGATCTTTATGCAATGACAACAATTTTTTTTTTTGTAAAACAATCAATAACTATGATGGGCCATATAGATGCTGAAAGTTAATACAGGAATGAGGCATTTTAAACAGTGTCCTAGGTTTCCAATTGTTAAAAGTTGCAACCTATGCAAGTGTTCCATTGGGAGTCATCCTTTCTTTTTGTGTAGGGGAGGAAAGAGATTGATAAGAGTCGTGGCATTATGCTTTCATAACTGAAGAAAGAAAAGACTTCATAGCCATTAATTTTGTCATCCAGGACCTTACAAAGGCAGGACTAAATCTGTATCAAGATGTAAGGTTGTTTTAGTGCCTTCTAAAAAAAAAAGGTTGTTTTAGTGCTCTATATGAAGATCATTGTAAACATTTCGTCATAAAAAATATCTCGTAAACAACACTATGCTAGAAATCATATTGTGATCAAACCTCCGCATTAAAAAGATCAACAACAGTATATCAGAAAATCATGTTATGGTCAAACCTCCACAAAAGAAATAAGAACTGTTAAGCACATTTTATAATATGTTAAATATGTTTAGCTGGTAATAAGGAACTTATTTTATTTTCTCGAAAAAGAAAAGGAGTTTATGTAGTTCATTTTATTTGGTTTCTTATGAAATTTTCATCCTTGTAAATAGGCTATTCGAACTGGATGGATCCATCCAAACATTAACCTTGATAATCCAGAGCAAAATGTGGTATGTTCTCATAATCCTTTTACTTGTTGATCAAACAAATGTTTGCTATGTTTTGATTGTATTGCCTTAAAATCATTATCACAAATTTGTAGTTTGTTAATTGTTTTAAATGTGCATCTTTCTCCTACTTTGTTATTGGCCTTAAGAAATAGGCCAGAACTTTCAATATGATAAGTTCTCTTTTCTTTTTTTTTCTTCCTTGATGGGGGAAGAAATGGGATTGGTGCGTCACTATTTCTGCTGCTGATTCTACATTTATTTTGTTTTATGTTATACATTATGTGAAGGTTCTTTGACCACTTAACTTGAATATGTGTTCTCAGGATGTTAATTTGCTGGTGGGCGCCAAAAAGGAAAAGTTGAATGTGAAGGTGGCTCTATCAAACTCATTTGGCTTTGGTGGGCACAATTCATCTATACTCTTTGCACCCTACCAGTAAGCATGGCTGACACCAGCTTGATCAACATTAGATAATCCTCGTACCTTGGGGCGGTTTTCCTTTTCAATATGATTGCTATTTTTCGTATTCTGAGAAGAAACTGTGCCAGCAACTATTGTTTTCAGTCTAGAAACATGGGTTCAGATAAGCAACGGATGAAGGCTGGCTTAGTTCACATGATGATGATGATGATTAGAGCTGGTGCTCTTTTTTGTTTTTCTTTTTATTTAGCAACTACAAGAAGAGTCGAGGATTGGTATGAGATGTATTAATCCTTCAGATCTTTGTAACACAAGGGGTTGAGTTTGCTGCTTCCCCCTTTGTCCTCTCCTTTTTTCTTTTTCCCTCTGCTGCTAGCACAAGAATCATCCAGGAGGATGTGGACCTGCAACCTCATTGCATTACAGAACTAAGTAGATGTTTCATTAATTGTAGATGGTGTTACAGAATCTAGACATTTTTATGAATCATGCTTGTTGTATGAATTACACTACATGAACGCCGGCCATTAAATTGTTGTATTTACATCATTTGTTAGTTGCAAAATGCTTGTAATTCTGAGAATCATGATCATTTCTATCCCCATACTGGGCTTCAATTTTAGCTCTTGCATATTTCTTTTGATTGTTACTTCAAATTTCTTATTTGACTATGGTGACGAGGAAATATTTGGCAGGTTTAAATTTTAAAATCAGCAAGTTGCCATACAATATTTGTAAATTTGCCTTCGGATTGGCAAATCAGAAAGAAAGTGTGAGAGCTTCATTCGGAATCGGACAAGGCAGACAAGTTGGGAGCAATTTATTTTGATATTGAGGTTACACTGGATGAAAATCAATTAGAACTCTTCTATACCCTGTTATTTTGGTTATTTATCTTTAGCATTAATTCATATGTGTAGAAAACTATAGATTTCTCTTATAAATCATTCAAGTAGTGTAAATCGACAAATCAAAACATTGTTTTAGATTACATTTCTTGGAATATAATCAATCATGAATGAAGAGCAATCTATACATCCGCAAATGAAGAGCAATCGCTCCACTTTCAATACAAAACAAGCAATACAACATCCTCCGAATGCATGGGGTCACGCGCTTTGTGTGCAGTAGAATTACAAACAAGAACTTCGTGGCCTTATTGGGACTTCCTAATTTAAAACAGTTCAGAGAGCAAAAAATAAAGAATCTTATTTTTGCTTTGATTAAACTTTTTTCCGGTAATACCTAATCAAGGGCAGGAGAAAACAAGTGTGATTGTTTATCTTGAATTAACTAATTAATTAGCTAGCATTAATCGCTGTTTTAATTAATTTTATTAATAATAATTTCGTGAACTAATTGACTCAGCTAGTCACTCTTGTCATCTTGTACGTAGTCCTGGTTGTTGTAAGGGCTGAAGGCCTCGGCGAGCCAGCTGAGCTTCCTCCATGGCTTCCACCCCATGTCCTGGCACATCTCGTCGCTGTGGCCGATGCTGTAGGTGGAGATGCAGTGCCGCCGGTAGAACCTCGTCGTCCTCTTCATCACCTCCACCTCCTGCTCGATCTGCCCGAACATCCCCTCCACGCTCGGCAGCTCGAACTTGCCCTTCAGCAGGCTGCCCAGCCACCGGCACCGCAGCTCCGACGTGTGCAGGTTCGACACGCTCTCTATGTACCCCACGAACGCCATGTGGGGGATCAACGGGTGGATCGTGCCCCTGCATGGCATGGCATGCATGCATTGCTGGTCACGACGAGTTCATGCGATTTGGCGCTCAGATCTAATAACGGTTGATTGATTACATACCTGTACAATGGCATGACGCCGGACGAGTTCACGATCAAACCGCGGTAAGGTTCCGGCAGTACCGACCTCAGCTTCTGCTTGCCGTCGAATCCTGTGGCCAGGAACACCACATCAGCTTCCAGCTTGGTGTTGTCATCTAAGACGATGCCTCCTTCCCAAAAGCTCCATTTAGACGATCTTTTGAACATTATCCGGCCCTCGTCGGCTTCCGCGAAGAAGTTCTCCGGTAATATGGCCATCTGACATGACGCATAGTCCTCCACGAAGGGGTGATCTGGTTTCAGACCGTAGTTGTCCAGAGGAAGCTTCCATGCGAGATAAGACTCAATGAACTTTGAGACTCCTCTCCTCTGCAGGAAAACTTAATTAGAAGCTAGCACTGAAACCTAACCATATATCTGTTACATTGATTGATTAGTTTTGAGTATTGTTTAACTATAAAGGTATAAATATAATTAATATGTGTGTGTGTAGGAGTAGAAAGACAATTACCACTGGAGAAGAAAGGTGGCACAAGAGAGATCTGACCCATCCTTGATTTGGCCTTTCATAGACAAACTGGGAGAATCTGGTGGCATAGAACAGGAAGAAAGGCAAACCCCATATGGAGTAAGATGGAACTGTCCAGTGCAAAGTTCTCACCACCATTGTACAAGGCTGCCCATCAGGTCCTTAATTGAGAACAATACATGGAAGCTGAGTCAATATTGATTCGCCCTCAAATCTTATTACCTTTTATATTAATGTTATTGTTAATCCAAAGTGAAATATTAAAAGTAAAGCCAAGTGTACTAGAACTCATGAATGCATGCATAGATGTACAGCCCATTTTGACTAGCTTCTTCCTAGGACAAATTGCCAAATTGAGGAACTAATTAACTGTTCACTTTTTCTTGCAATTCTGAGACAACCCGACCAGGTTCTTTTGATAGGGTTAATTAATGTGGTCTTGTATTCCTTTGACCAGCCGAGTCTTCATAATTCTGTGTTTTTATGTACTGAAATAAGTCAAAGCATTTGATCTTAAAATTTGAAATTTCTGGTTCTTATGATATGGAATGTTCTATTTGCATCATGATACATAAGCCAACTTTTGTTTGGATGACGAGTTGATGTTACATCATGTCATATCAAACACAATATATTCACAGAAAAGGAAAAAGAAAGTCATTAGAAAAAGAAGTTGTTGTCATGGTTATTATATTAATCAATTTACTTTGTAAAACATATAGCTAGAACTTTTTCTGGAATTGTATATATGTATATGCTCGCCAAACAATATTTCTTGATTACAAAAAAAATTATTCTTTACAAGTCTAACGAGGTCAAATGACTTGTGAGAGAAGGAAAACTTGTGTTAACATATAACTAATTCGATATTAGGATCAGATTAAAATAAATAAACTTTAATTAAATTGAAATTTTGGAAGGTCTAATGTGGAGCTACTTAGTCTTATATACCGACCTCTGACTCTGACCCCACATTTATTCAACCATCTTGAAAGTTGTAAATTTATTCATACGCCTGAAGACCATAAAAGGGACTACCTACCAACACCAAGAACTAGTAGTTTATTTTTACGTACAGCAAAACTTTTAGAGTTGAGCCATTAACTGGATAATCTAATCATTTTCCCATGGTGTTATGCATCGATCTTTTCATACTTATGCATATTGGAACATTAGTCAGTCATTCTTCAAGATAATGCAATTACATCACCTCTTGTCCCCCAAGTTGTTGTTATTATTATTATTATTATTATTATTATTATTATTATTATTATTATTATTATGACAAGTGCATTACGAATTATATATGTATATATTTTTGCAAACCTTTATTGGCTTCGGCACACTCGACTGCGAGATCGATGGCGGACTTCTTGTAGCCGACGACCACCACCTTCTTCCCCTTCATCAAGTTGGTGGCGGCGGCCTCATCGAGCTTGCAGTAGTCCAACGTGTGCATCACCTTCCCCTTGAACACCTCCGGCCCTTTCCCCTGCACAAACCTTGGCATGTTGGGCACATCCCCGTACTTGCCGATGCACATTACCACGAACTCGAATTCGTGCCACTGCGTGCAACAACGTCCGTTGTCGTCGATCACATATATACATGTATCAGTCACAGAGAGAGACAGAGAGGGAGAGAGATGCACCTTAATGCTGTCAGGCTGGTCGTCCGTGACGACGCCGACCTCCCACACGGGTCGTCCGGCCAAGGGTAGGTCCTTGCCGCCCCAGAGCTCGGAGAAGCCGGTGTTCGCGCCGGCGACGTGCCGGATCTCGACCACCTTCGCCCGGAGCCTGATGAGGCCCCAGAGGTCGAAATGGGTGGCGTAGCCGTCGAGGTATTCGAGGATCTCGGCGTGGGTCGGGAACGTGGGGTCGCTGCGGTCGGCCCACGGGTAGTCCGAGAACTCGAAGTCGGCGCGCGGCGTCTGCAGCCTGGTGGATCGGTAGGAGCAGTGCTTCCAGACGCCGCCGATGGAGTCCGACGCCTCGAAGACCACCGGCTCCAGCCACTTGAGCTGCTTGGCAGCCGCCAGGCCACTGATTCCTCCACCAATGATGGCCACTCTCGGCTTGCTGCTCTTCTCCATTGCCATCCCTCTCTTTCTTCTTCCTCGATCTAAATGATCGATGTCGCAATTGAGGACGGAAAACTTAATGGAACCGACGACAAAGGATTGCGATCAGTGCTGAGGGTTTGTGATGGAGGTGCTCATGGCATGTACGTATGTTTATATATACGGTGGCTATCGGATCGAGCACGAAGAAGCACGTGCCATGCATGAGGACGTGAATTTGAGTCCTAAATTTCCAGCTCCCTGTTCGTTTGATTTGACTTCCTGGTTTTGATTTCTACGTGGATTACACTGCAGAAAAGGTCTCAAGGTCTCATGCATGAGAACTTTCCAAAGTATTACCTTCTTTTTTTTTTCTAAGACGAAAAAGTAGTATTAATATTACCAGCTACATGGGTGCCCTTGAAGGCTCGTGGATCGTACTAACATTCCTAACACATTAAATTCATAAGTCCCATTAGGCAGATTATTAAAAGTACAAACCCAGCTTGACATAATACTATCTTACAATTTAGAAGGTTACCTTACAAGAAAAAAATCAAATTTTCAATGGCTAAATCCCTCAAAATCTTACAAAATCCGTTGAAAATTAAAATTTTGGCAAACTTTTGAAAAACGCTCATCCCAAATCTCACATAATCTGTGGAATATTTAAAATTTTGTTGAATTTTTGGAAATATCACAAAATCCATCCGAGAGCATTTTTCGATGGACAACAAAAGTTCCTCACAAGTTACGACCGTTAAATTCATCGTGAAAGCAACCTTCGAAACTTTTGACAAGTGGGACCCGTTTGAAGTTCGGACGACATCCATCAAAACTTTCATAAAAAATTCCAACGTCTGGCTCTAGTCGGAACTTTCGACGGATGCGACACCTTTCGAAAGTTCCAACGGTTTAAATCATCAAAACTTCTGAAGGGCATCACACTCGTCGATAATTTTTTTATAAAAAATAAAGAAAAAGTAGCTAAACTAAAAAATTACTATTCAAATGAAAGTATCCATTACAACTACACATGCACACGACAGGACACACTACACATATTTGTTAATCTGACTGACATGAAGTGATAAACTAAGACAATGATATAGTTACAATTACACTGTTACAAATTACAAAATACAATTTCAGTCTGGTGATGCAGCACACCAAAGATGAAGATGACAATATGCATGACTTCCAACGACCCCCTCAAGTTGATGTCGGAAGGAACTCGACAATGGCAACTTGCAGAGGTCATCACCAAGGCTGTTAAAATCGTGAACTATGTAGTAGAACCGGTGGATTCGAGTAGTAACTCGTTAAAATCCTTAAATCAATAATCTTGGTCAAACTAACTCGTGAATTCGCTAGATATGCTATAACCCAGGTTAGTGAAACCAAAAATATTATTTCACCTATCTTTGGGTCATAATTTTTCTTATTCACCTTTTTTAACTTTTACATTTTTCTTGCTCTTAATTCTCCTCGACCATGAATTTTTCTAGATGCTTTTTGATGTACCTTCATACCTATGAATTGCCTAATTAGTTCCATTTCATATTTCCTCTTCTTTGGCCCCCGAATGACTAACTTTATTTATCAACAAGTTTGTCATCATTGTACTACCATCTCCTCATCCACAATTCATTTTATTTTTTTTAACATTAGTTGAGATTATGTTTGTTTGAAATACCTTATATGATTAATTCTTTAGTTTTGCACTATATTACATTTTATTTGAAAATATTTGATGGATTATGTATGTATTTAATTTAAACTTTGAAGTGAAGAATTACAAATGATGTATGCAACAAATGAATTATATGTCTTAATACAAAAATCATTCATTGATGATTGATTAAAGAAAGGACTATGTATGTGTGAAATACTATACATGTTCAATTACACATGATTCTAGTTTATATTATGTTGTTAAAATTTTGAGATATAAGAATTCATTTTATGTCATATACTTTTATGGTCTTTAGGATTGAAGTAGAAAGGTATTTGGATTTCGTTCATTATTATCTTTGCGATTATTTTGATGATTATATTATTTTTTGACAAAGATAATAACTTATTTTATATTAACATTATATTAATTATTTTCTACTTTAATTTAATATGTATAGAAATTCTACGAATATACAAAATGAGTCTTCGTTTCGAGTTCATGGAAGGTCGACCGAGTTTACATGGATACTCGAACTTGACAGCCTTGGTCATCACGTCGACGAACTTTTTTTTTAAAAAAAAGAAAGATGTCATCTATTGATTAGAAAACTAGAACCGTCTTGATACAAAATATTGGAGAGATCCGCAGGATCATTCTCCCAAAAAAGGTCACGATACGAAATATGACCAAGATTAGCCAAAAAAACAACTACTCGGTTAGCTTTTCGGAAGCGATGAATAAGTTGCCAAAATGTAAAATAAGGCAACAAGGCCTTAATGTACGCAATAATAGTCTTCACGCACCAAGGATCAGTGAAAGCTCCGTTTACTACACTACAAGAAAATCACGATTTTCCGACGGATAATTTCCGACGGTTCTAAATCCGTCGCAATTTGCGACGGATTTTTTGACGGTTTCGTTTCCGACGGATTTTTCGACGATTATGACCGTCGGAAATGATTTATATTATTATTTAATTTTTCGACGATTAAGAACATCGATATTTCCGACGGATATCCATCCGTCATAATTTTCAATGACTTTTTCGACGGTTACGACCGTCGAAAATGAAAAAAATTAAATTATGTATTTTTTTATATTATTATTTATTTTTTCTAACGGATTTTCCGACGGTCATGACCGTCAGAAATAAAAAATTAAATTATGTAATTTATTATATTATTATTTAATTTTTTCGATGGATTTTTCGACGGTTACGACCGTCGAAATGAAAAATTAAATTATATATATATTTTTATATTATTATTTAATTTTTCGACGATTAGGAACGTCGATATTTTCGACGGATATCCATCCGTCGCAAAATCCGCCGCAATTTCCGAAGGTCGTAACCGTTGGTAAATGTATTATAATATCATATAAAGAGTATTTTATTAATATAACTAGAGATGGCCCAAACCGTCACAATTACCGACGGTTTTGACCATCGGTAATGATTACCGACGGTTTTGACCGTCGGTAATTATTACCGACGGTTCAAACCATCGGTAAAATAAAAAATAAATATTATATATAACTAAATATATTTTCGACGGTCACAACTATCGGTAATTATAAAAATAGTTAATATTTACGTTTTCGACGGCCGAAACCGTCGGTAATTAAAATTTCGTTATCCCACTTCTTTTTTCCCTTTTCCCGCTTTCCTTATCCCTTTATATTCCTCCTCCTCCCTCTTCTCTCTCTCCCTCCTCTCCTCTCTCTCCCGGCCGCGAGCACCCTCTCCCGCGCCGGACGCCGGCGACCCTCCCGCTCCGGACGCCGGCGGCCCTCTCCCGCACCGGCGACCCTCTCCTGCGCCGGCGTCTCTCTCTCTCTTTATCTCTCCGGCTTCGCGCCGGTGTCTCTCTCTCTTTTTCTCTCCGGCCAGAGGCCGCTGTCGGTCGGATCTCTCCGCTGGCGGCCGGACCCGGCCTCCAGGCGTTCAGATTCGGCCGCCTGGCGGCGGATCGGCCGCAGGGCATTCGGATCTGGCCGCCTGGGCGGATCGGCCGCAGGGCATTCGGATCTGGCCGCCTGGCGGCGGATCGGCCGCCGGGCTGGGTACCGGATCCGCCGCGGGCGGCCGGATCCGGCCTCCGGCGGCCAGATCGGCCGCCGGGCTGGGTACCGGATCCGCCGCGGGCGGCCGGATCCGGCCTCCGGCGGCCAGATCGGCCGCCGGGTGTTCGGATCCGGCCGCCTGGCGGCGGATCCTGCCGCGGCCCGATCCGGCCACTAATTTTTTTATATTTAAAAAATTATTTGCGACGGTTGTGACCGCCAAAATTTTGACGGTTGTAACGTTCGTTGAAAGTTTTGACAGTTGCAACCGTCAAAAAGTTGCGACGGTTCGAACCACCGGCCTTTTCCGGCGGTTGCAACTGTCGGAAATATCGACGGTTCGGACCGCTGGCCTCTTCCGATGGTTGCAACCGTCGGAAATTTCGACGGTTCAAACCGCCGGGGACTTTTCCGGCGGTTGCATGATGTTTGGCAGCACTTGCAATGAGAAACGACCAGAATGAGTTTGTAAATCCTACTCCCCCTCGAGACCTCCTCCTGTATAGGAGCCAATGCATTAATCTTAACACATGAATTTGTGGGGGGGGGGGGGGGGGGGGGGGGGGGATCATTGCCTAAGGGATGTGGATTCTAACATATCATTATGCTGAGCCAAGGCCTTTTCCTAGACGACCTGCGCATGTTTGCCCTAATAGAGCGAAAATGAGCATCATTCCGACATTGCCAAAGACTCCATAAAGCAAAAGAAAACAAGAAAAGAAAATGAGTCTAATGAACTGCCCTCATTGAGCCATGCGCCCTCGGGCCAAGAGTCTAAACAATCATAATTTACTTGAGATTTAGCTTGAAAAAGTTCCCAAAATCATATAGAGAATGGACACGAAAAAATGGCTAGGTGTGTAACTGTTTCAAAAGCAGTACCACTTGGGTTAAAACGAATGATAAAATCAAGAGTTGGAAGTTTTTATGTAAAAGTTTCCATAAAAACACATGAATTTTTGGCAGCGTCCGAATGCCCCACATTTTCAACTAGTTGGGCCGTCCAATAGTAGGTGTCAGTAAGAATTTCTGACAAAGATAACGATATACAAATTTAGCATGAGCAATACCATGAGAACCAGTTTTCCATATACACATATCATCCTTGGCATGAGCAAGAGTGCAAATGGTGGAGATAAGAGAGGCAAGGTAAGAGCCAAAATAATGATTTAGCAAATGTAAGTTCCACTGGTGATTCTGGATAAGGGTGTCAACTGTGAGGCCATCTAGTGAAAGGTCCATGTTAATATAGGTTGGCTTATAAGCGAGTGGGATATTGAAAATCCATGGATCAGAAAGAATGTAGGTATTAAATCTACTATTGATGGCAATCTTCATGCCCAGACGGGTATCCCAGAGAGAATCACAAATTAGTTTCCAGCATCATGACTCATGATTATGTGAAAAATGAGTGGTCAAAGGGTGAATGTTGCCATACTTGTTTATGATTATGTTCGACCACATAGAGTGGTTATTGTTCAACAAGCTCATGATGCAATTGATTATCAAACAAAGTCGGACAAGCCCGAGGTTACGAAGACCAAGTCCTCAAGTAAAGGGGAGGGGGGGGGGGGGGGGGGTGGGAGTAATACAATGTTCCAATTAATTACCAAATGAAGGCCCATGTTATCGTTGTTAGAATTCCAAAGAAAACCATGAGAAAAATGTTTGATGGTCTCCAGGACATTGTTAGGCAGGTAGGTAGAACAAAAGACATGGATTGGGACAGAGTTAATAATCGAGTTTATGAGAGTGATTTTGCCATCCTGATTGAGGAGCTTACTCTTCCATCCAACAATTCTGGAGGAAACACACTCAGTGATTCTATTTTGGTGCTTAGCATGAATTAACTTATATGAGATGGGAATGCCTAAGTAAGAAAAAGGGAAGTGGCAAATCCTAAAATTAAGGACATTAGTGATCATCAGAGAAGTTGATGGTGATCATCACCAAATGAAGGAACCAAAGTTCCATAAGAGAGAAAATCTGACAAGCATGTCAGCAACCATGGATATGGCGCTCTGAAATAATGAAAACAAGCCAGAGATCGCAGAAGGTATCACAAGAGGATGAGCTACAGCGGTTTTGGTGCAAGTTGGTGAAAGAAACACTGAGGTCGTGGATGCAATGGATGTCGGTATCCAACTTTGATGACCAAAAACTCATCGGCAAAACCAGATCGACCAAATCTTTGTCGACCATGACCATATGGACGTCATTTGGGCTCATCGATGTCATGCAAGCAGACAGATCACCCGTCGACGAAAAAGACATACATGGTGAGCTTCTGATACCATGTCAAGAAATTACAACTACGCAACAACAATGGTGTGGCGAGAGGAGCTCAGCAGGATCTTCAAGAGGGAGGCTATGATACCATGTCAAGAAATTACATACCAAGCTCTGATGTGTTCGCCAGAGGACTCCTCATGTCACTGGAGGATGGTAGAAGTGGTAGAAGAGATAGGGAAAGAGAAGATAGAAAAGTAGCTAAACTAAGAGATTACTATTCAAATGAAAGTGTTCATTACAACTACGCAGGCACATGACAACACACACTACACGTTGATATTAGTAATCTGACTGGCATGAAGTGATAAACTGAGACAATGACACTGATACGAACTACAAAACACAGCTTCAGTCCGGTGATGCAGCTCATCAGAGATTGGGATGACGACGTGTTTCAACAATCCGATGGCTCTTGCCATCAAAATCTTTATTATTAAAATATTAAAATTTATGCCATTATTTTATTATATGATATTATAATATATTTTATTATAAATTTAAATTTCGATCTGAACTACCAACAGTTGTCCTATCCCTCCGTGGGAATTGCTCGTCCGTTTATGATGCATGGTACATATTGTCGGGTTAAACTTTATTAGCTCATGAAAGAAGGCGTTTAGTTGGGATTATATATAGTGTTTGATTTTAAAATATAATAAAATGATAGGTTCCCTAAGTAAGTAGGGATCATCCTTTTTCCAATCTTATACACCTTCATATTTTCATCCTACTAATTTAAGAGAGAGAGTTTGTTCAACAATTAATCATTGGATCGATGAAGATGTGACGGTAGTAAAAGATAGGGAACCTATTTAATTAGAGGACACCATGATTATATCAGTTAATTTAAGGTAACAAACAATAATAACTTATAAATGTCTGGAAACTTAGTGGAAACAAACTAGAGTTTTCTATGAAACATAGTTAATTTGCACTTTAATTAACTGATTCTGGGTATTAATTAAGTCGGCCGACCTGTAGACCGAAATAAATTATAGTTATCATTATATGTCTGCTCATGGCTTCAACTTATATAATCTGTTACTATATTTTATGCGACGTAATTCAGTTCTTGGACAAATCAAAGCAGCTGGCTTTTTCTCCCATGGTTTTGGCACCCATGAAGACCAGTATTTTTTTCTTTCATTTAATTGCTTCATTATTTTATGTATGTTTATTTGGAGCAACTTGGCAATATAATGATTGAGTTGGTATAATTAAGTTAACATCAATAATATATGATGCATGGACACTTACTTCTGAGAGCTTGATGCGAATACAGATAAGGATTGATTTGCAAGCATATTAACAAAACTTAAAGACCATAATCTTCTAATAAAATATGGAAATAGTTCATCTCATGATATTATATGGACAGTTTCCTCCAACGACGCTTTAAAAATCAACTGGTGTACGTTGGTCATCTAACTAATCATTAGATCAAGTCATCCTGATAAATGCCCCAAGTGGCATACACCAATCCGCAGAAATGATATTCTTTGTATCTGATGAAAGGAGTTTGAATTAGTGTAACGTTAATTAATTAATATAAAAAACAGAAAAAAGTGCATGCATTTCATGTATCCTGAGAAGAAAGGATGCCGCTGACGATTAATCAAATTGGTTGACTCAAATAAATATCTAGTTTGAATTTCAGACGAAGCTTTTATTCCAAAATTAGTCAGATGTCAACTAAGAATTCCATCTAAGTACGGAGCACTGATGCCCTTGATCTTGACGCCACAAAGATAAAAGGTACCCTGCATGCATGGTGAAAATTTTCCCATATACAGTTCAATTACGCAAGGCCAGCTCCAGATGTGAAGACTGACGAGAGTAGAATGTTAGAAGTTCTAGTAGTTCCTTCATGAACAGTTCAGATGTTTGGTGATCAAAGGACAGTGAGAACAGGTACAGGTCTTCTTTCTTGTTTTAACCTCTTGAATTTCTTTCCTCGTGTTCTAAATAGACCTGTTACTTCTCCGTGAAACTTGGGTTGTCGAAATTCAATGAAAATAATTAGACGAAATTTGAACAGAGGCTTGAATTCCTTGAGGCAGCTAGAACGAGAGCACATGAGGGAATTTAATTAAAAACGTGTAATGAATAAGGAATGTTCAAGATTTATCTTCTTTGACCAGGTACTGTTGTTTCTGTTTCTTTCCCTTGTTTTATCCAACGTTCCCCCCCCTTTTTTTTTTGCATGTTGAATAGTGCAAACTACACTAGTCAAAATACCCTAATTATTAGGTTAGTTGTTAAGTGATATATGTTATATTATATAGTCCATCTAGATTAATGGTTTATGTAACTGGGAGAGAAATTGGTTTGATCCATTACGGAAATTACATATCCTGCTGAGACTTCTTCTTTTTTCTTGGAATTATAAGTTAATGCTGAATTGTGAGGTGAAAGAACGATTCCACATATATGTCTAATTTAATAGTTAGTCAAAGTATACGTACATACGTGAATAACATAGTATATGTTTTAGGTGGAAGAGTAAAAAGTTGTTGAAACATAAGCACAGAATATAAGATCGTTGATTCCATATGCATTCAAAGCTGTCAGAAAATAAAAATTGTTCATCTGATTAAATATTTTCTCATGTCAACTATATATAATGCACGTAGGCTCCACATATATATATATATGTATATATATATATATATATATATATATATGAAATAATATAGTATATATATTCCCATAAGTACATATTCACAAGTATACTAATTACATCTAGAAACCATTTTTTAACACACATGGAATTACTTTGCATGATTTACCATCAAATTAAGTAAGTTCTCACAAGGATTATTTCCTCTAACCTCCCCTGAACTATCGCGAAATACCACATCTAACCCTAAACTATGAACTTCATTTTTTGGGTACCTAAACTATCCGACTTTTTCAGTTTGGTCCTTCCGTTCAATTTCGTGAAGTTTTCTATTAATTTCAAAATTTTTGGACCATCGTACCCCTGCCCTAGACGACTTATATTCGTAAACTTACTTGGCTTCTTTAGTAGGTAAAATCCCATGGTGTTTTTGAAGATGGGACTTTAGGGCTCCGACGATCTCTGTGATTCTTCGCCATCGTTCATCTCCAGCGTTCATCTTCGGCGTCCATCTCCGGCGTTCTTCTCCGGCCGAACACATGAGAAGTTTGTTTTCTGCTCCGCGTTTTTCTTGTACTCTGAAAATTCTCTGGCATTTTGGTGAAATCTGTGGAGTCTGATTCGCGGCTTTCACGTTCTTTTTCGCGGATGTGCATTGGTATGTTGAAAGTATTACTCTTTTTTGTACCGATTAATTAGGGTTTCTTACACTTTGAATGTGTTACCTGTAGTCATAATTTTTCATTTCTTATTTGCACAGTAATAAACCGAAGACATGATTTTGTCTGAATCAAATACAAAAAGTACAAGTGACAGTAGTCATGTAGATGAAGGTGAAGTAAAGTGTCACTGCGGTATCAACTCCCGAGCAAAGTATTCTTTTACTAAGGACAATCCTAGTCGACGATTCACCGGTTGTCACAATTACAAGGGGCAAGGTTCTGGAGCGGATTTTTCAAGTGGGTTGATCCACCGACCTATCCGAAGGGCATGGTTTGGAGTAGTAGGGTTCTGGACAGAATATCGAAGCTTAAGGAAGAAAATGAATCAGTGAAAAGACGAATTATTGAACTACAGATTGAACTTGAAGAAAATCAAAGGGGTCTCAAAATGTCGAATGATTTGTTGAGGACTACTTTGATGGAAGCAAGGGACTTTGAAAGAAAATTGAAGAAACAAAGATGTTGTATTATATTGTTGATCGTACTGAGTTTCATTATTGTAAATGCTAGGGGGTAGTGATGCATAAAATTCATGCATAATTATCATACCAATTTATTATAATTTTAGGAGTGCCTCATGTTTTAAAATGAAAAATTATTGTAAATATATTGAAATTCCCTAAAGATACTACCTAAGCTTGATTAAATTCATGACAGGGAATGGAAATATGCTGGAATTTGGACAAAAAAGTTACGGAAAACAACTTTTAGTAGCTGTCACGATCATGCAAATGGATGTCACGCCCGTGCGATGAAGAATGCCTACCGAGCGGTTCGATCCTTTTGTTACGGTCGTGCAGATGATGTCACGGTCGTGCCAACTTTGAACGAAAAAAGGTTCTGCCATGCCCGTGTAGAAAATCATCACGGCCGTGCGAATTGAAGGCTGGAAACCGATGTTCTGTCACGGTCGTGCAGTATGTCATCACGCCCATGCTGCGCAAGACCAGAAATTCATATTCTGTCACAGCTGTGCCACCTGAATTTCACGGCCGTGATGGCAGTTTGTTAGGCCATTTTAAAGCCATTTGTATCAACTTTTTGGATATATTTTCGATTTCTTTCCTTGGGGGACGAGAAAATCTATAAAAGGAGGCAGAAGAGAGCTTGAAAAAGCATCACTGGAGCATAGTTTTGAAGCCTACAAAGAGAAGAAGATCGCGAACAATAGCGAAGCTCTGCCGAAAACTCACGAGAGCACGTGCACAGTGACTGCCAAAGTTCTTCATTTTCTTTTCCCAATCTTTTATATTAGATTTGATGTTAATTTTTTCAGATTTATTCCTTTATTAGGGTCATCCTAGTTGAACCCTATTTATGTATTGGATTCTTCTTGATATTAGTTTGATTTGAATATTTAATAGCATTGCAATTTCATATTTAATGCTTTCCTTTGATTCCATAATTTATGATTTGATTGCTATCTGAGAAGAAGTGATTATTTTCATAATAGTTTCTAGGGATTGATTTTATTTATTGCACGCCATAATTAGGAAAATCGAAAGAGACCTAATTTGTGTAGTTATTAAGGTGACTTGAGAAAGCCCTTAATATTAATTCCAGTTTAATGCATCTTATGATTAATTAGATAAGTTAAAAACCAAAAGGATTAATTTATTCTAATTGATTCATAAGATAGTAGTTAAAGTCTGAAACATTAGTTAACTAATTTTAGGAATTCACTTTGTTATTGATTCAATTAATTCTAAGTTAAGAAAATTCATTACATTCTAGTGGTGATAATGAGGTGCCTTAATCATCAAATCATTATTTCTCCAGGTGATAATTTCCTTTATATTTATTATTTTCCTTTTATTCACATCTGAACTCATATATTTTCTTAATTTCTCAATTAACAAGGTTAAAATAAAATCTAAGTTATTAACCGTCCTCGTGAGAACGATAACTCTACTCATTCACTTTATTACTTGAGCGACTAGTGCACTTGCTAACGTTTGCTATCAATTCTACACGCATCAGGTAGTTTGTAATGGAGTAAAGATTGTAATGGCTCGCATGTTTCATGTCGATCTAATGTAATGTACTATCTTGGAATCCATTTTCTTTAGTCACATATGTAATGTACTTTGAATGTTATCGAATGCTATGCCCTTTTTTAAGGATATGTATTTTGAATGCAAGTTACATTCAATATATGAAAATGTATTTTGAATCCATTTGTTTGATCCTGCAAGTTACATTCATATATTTCAATGCAAGTTACATTCAACATATGTAATGCGATGACATTGTAATGAATAAAGTGGCACAAAAATGGTAGGAACAAAAAAATGATAGAATCACTTTCATAACATAATGACTTTATAATTCATAAGTTACATTGTAACACAACAGGTAGGAGTAGCTGAACCACAATCCAAAATATAAATCCACCGCACATGCTCTTTGCATGGTTACATAACAAAGTACTCCTATTACATATGCCATACACATTGGCAATCATATTGCATGGTTACAAAATAGTTTTCACATTAGACACTGAAGACATTGCCATATACATTGGCAATCCTCAAATATTAGCAGTTGTAGAAGTCTGGCTGAAAATGACATTGCCATACATATTGGCATTCCTCAATATTTCAGTGGACACTTGGCTCACACCTCCTGCAGCAGCTTCTCTTCTAATTTCAGTTGTTAGATAGGAAGATGCCTGCAATGTGATATAAGTCAGTGAACAAAGCATCTATGTAGTTGCAATGTGATATAAGTCAATGAACAGAAATATTACCTGGGTATCAGTATAAAAAGCATCATCCCTTTTTCTCTTGCCTTTTCCACTTGTGCTTGCATCCTAACAATAACACATTAGAAGCATCAGTAATATTAGAAAAAAGTTTGAATAACTCAAAGAACTACTCAGTAATATCAGTAATAACACCTTTCTTGATTCATTACTTTCCTTAGCCCTTCCACATGTTCTAATATTGTGGACCTTCTCCCCACAATTCCTACAACTCAAATTTTGAAGTGACCTCTTCACTACTCCTGTGATCCTCCTAGGTTCATCTGGACCTCTTTTCCTCAACTTCTTGGATCGACCTGTTCTTTTTAAGATAATAGGAGATTGCAATTCCTCCTGTTCAATGTGATCCCATTGCTTCTCATCTAGAACAGGATGTATAATATTCGAATATATCACCTTATACTTCTCAACAGAGTAACATGGATGCACAAATTCTTCACACTTTCTCCTATCAGCAATAAGACATGCACATGCATGTTCACATGGAATACTTGTGACATCCCATTTTCTACAAGAACAGTTTTTCAAACCAATGTGCACAATATAGTGCCCTCTACCACCTATTACTTCAAACTGCCCATCACCAGCAACTAACACCTTATGTTGTATTCCTAACTTCTTGTTCCTATTAAGCAGCTTCAAAATTTTTGGACATATTAGAGTATTGAGAGTCTTGGCCCATTGTTTCTTCTCATTATGCCTTGTCATCAGTTGTCGTCGTATAGTTTCTAACAACGAGAGTATAGGTTTTTCACGTGCTTCCTTCACGTATTGATTAAATGACTTAGAAATACTATTGGATATCAAATCACATTTTGAACTACTAGCAAAATGTGATCTAGACCAATTCTCAGTTGGCTCCTTCATAAGGTAATCGTGAGTTTCAGAATCTAGAGTTCTTATATTGTCCACTGCTTTTTTCTAATCCTCTTTAGTGTATGCCCCAGCAGCTCGCCACAGCCACATCTCCAATTCCTTGCCCTTGAATTTTGCCTTGAAGTTAGCACACAAGTGTCTCACACAAACTCTATGTTCTGCATCAGGCATTAACTTGGCAAATGTTTTAGAAGTCCCTGTGAATGAACATTAAATTTGAAGTTAAATTTGGAATAAGCTGTAATCTATAAGTGAACTATACAATTCATACCTTTTGTTGATCTGAGATAAAAACCCATCCGTTTTCTTCATGAGTTCCAATTGCCTCAATTAGATGCTCAAGGAACCATGTCCAAGATTCTCTACACTCAGGTTCTACCACTACAATAGCTATAGGAAACATTTGATCATTCCCATCTCTTGAGACAGCACTCATCAAATGACTACCAAATGTTCCTTTAAGATGGCAAGCATCTAAACCAATAACTAGTTGGCATCCACCCACAAATCCTTTAATTTGAGCAGCAAAGCTAACAATCATCCTTTGAAAATGTGAAGAATATTCTGGAGAAGTTCTAAACAGATCAACCCTTACCATGCTTCTAGGATTGTGTTTAACTACTTGTGCACAGTAGTCTCTAATTCTTTTAAATTGTTGCTGATGATTTTCTTGGATCATTTCTATTGCCTTGTGCCTTGCTCTATACATTTACCTGTTTGTCATAAGCAACTGTTCTTCTTTTCTGATTGTTCTTCTCAAAGAATTAACCTTCCATGAAAGGTCATCCATCAACCTATCTAAATATTACTTAGCAACCCAAGTAGAATTGGCACTCCTAATACTGTACCTTCTTGGATGTAATACATATTTTTTAAGACTCTTTATCTGAAAGGTTGTGGTTCCATGTAATAAGGAGGCATGAATCCTCCAAGGGCATCCATTTTCAGCACAAATAGCTGTAACACTACATTTTTCATTTTTCTTGTAAAAAAATTCATAACCCATTTTCCTACTATTAGCCTTGAGTGCTTCTCTAAAGGTTTTTACATTTGTAAATAACATAACCAACTTCAATATGGGATGTACCATATCAGTTGCTTCATTGAAAATGGAGAATGACTGACCATTTTCTTCAAATGCATCTCCATAGTTCTCATTGTCATCATCATCTACCACATAAGCTTGCTCCATGTTCTCAGCTCTATCAGCACTTTCATCTCTGTCATTACGATTAGTATAATTTTCATCTTCACATTCTTTGTCAGAAGAATTTCGACCAACACCAATACCAAGATTTGCTTCAGATTCTCTAACACCAATATCAGGATCAGCTACCTTGAGCAATTCATCGTGTTGAGGTACACTTTGTTGTTGATTTTTTGCAAATTTCTCAAAACAAGTTGAGGAAGTGTCACTTTGTAGTGGTAGAACATCAAGATCAGACTCAACATATATTGGAATTGTTTTTCTACTACCACCACAAGTTGCAAATAAGTTCAGTACATCATTGTCAGTTTTAATTTGAATCCAATTATCAGAGTTTGATTTATATGTAGACATTTGTCAGTAAATCAAGAGTTTTTAGCAGGTCAAGGATCTTAAAGTAGGACACCAAATCTGAATCTACGCCATCAAACATGCAACTTTTTCACCTATGTAAGAACTTTTCGGCTCGTGAAGAAAATGTCCACCATAGTGCATCTCTAACGTGTAATATTCCATATGTACTCTGCAACTGCATTAAAATAGAACCCTAAAAATTTAAGGGGACGTCTAAGAATAGAATCCTACAAAATTGCACAAACCATAGACAATCGTAGAAATCCTAAAAAAATGTAGAAACCTTAAAAAATGACTTTGTGTGCTTCGATTGCAGTAAAAAAAATAAAGATGCACGTGTAGTGGGGGACCATAGCACAGTAAACCATTTATGTGTCGAGTAAAGCGGAGTGGGGGGACCATAGAACAAGAATGTACTCGTCGAAAGGGGGACCATATGGTTCAAAAACGTACATTGAGAAAGCAAAAACACTAAAGATGTTAGAACAGTACCTTCAGGAATCGCGGTAAAAGGCAAAAGTTAGGTTAACTCCAGAAAATCAACTTCTCGGAGGAATCGACTGTTGTAGGACAAAGTGGTCGGCTGGAGAAGAACGCTAGAGATGGACGCCGGAGATGAACGTCTGAAATTAACGCCGCGGAAGAATCGTAGAGATCGTCGGAGCCCTAGGATCCCGTCATCGGACATGCACGGAATTTTACTTACTAAAGAAGCAAAGTAAGTTTATGAATATAAGTCGTCTAGGGCAGGGGTACGATGGTCAAAAAATTTCAAAATTAATAGAAAACTTCACGGAATTGAACGAAAGGTCCAAACTGAAAAGTCGCGATAGTTTAGGTACCCAAAAAATGAAGTTTGTAGTTTAGGGTTAGATGTGGTATTTCATGATAGTTCAGGGGAGGTCAGAGGAAATAACCCTTCTCACAAAATGTCACAATTTTCACTATAAGAAAAATGCGTCTTTCCCACGGTCCAAATGATCACTATAGTTTTTTATCCCATTTTAGATGCATTTCACCTATATCGAGCCCCTAAATTGTCCAACTTTTGGCCAATTATGTTTGGAATACAAGGATTATGATAACTAGTTGATCTTCCTCATTTTATACTTAATTCCATGTGCATAGAGGTTCTGAATTGCTAAAATCCATAATTATTTCAATTCTATGCCAACAAAAAATCATTTTTAGGACAAGTTATCATTTCAATGTGCCAAGTTATCATTATTTTGATTGAGCTGATTTTCAATGATTTTCTTGCCCTAAATCCATTACTATCATGAATAATAATCATATTTGGATGATCATATTTCAACTCGTGCAAAATTATCAATCCATTTGAACAAGTTATCATTTTCCAATGCCAAATTATCGTTTAAGGGCAAAACTGTCATTTTGATATGCAAAACTATCATATCTGCACAAAGGCATTAAGCAATCATTATATTATTGTCCTAACTCATTGCTGTCCAAATTTGATCACATTTGGATAACCACAACCAAAGTTATGACAAGTTATCATTTTTAAGGCATTAAGTTATCGTTTTGGCACCCAAGTTATCATTCCTATGAAATCTTATTCATATTTGATTTCTGACCTCATTCACTTGCCATCCTAATCCCTTTGATGCCTTCAATGCTCTGAACTATCCATATTTGAACATTTTCCAAGATATATGCAAAGTTATCATTCCGGGTCTTCAAACTTATCATTTTCATTTACTGATTTCACATTTGCATAACATCAGATTTTATTTGATGTTAGAGCTGATCCTAGTAGCTGTCCTCATCCTTATTTGTTTATTTCCTATTTGAGGGCTTTGATGTTTGGTGTTCTATCTCTTCTAGCAGAGAAAAATAAATTGCAATGGAAAAAGGTGGGGGGACCACTCCAAAAAGCTGCTGATTTCTACAGCTGGAATTTCAGGACTGGACAAGTGACTTTCATCCAAGATCATGGAACATTCTGATGCTAATCAAAGGATGATAAAAGGCCATATATAAACTGAAGAAATCCTGGAATGAAAGGGGAGCCTCCATTTGGAGGGCTGCTGGACTAGGAAGCAAGGATTGGAGCTGGAAGTGAAGCTGGTTTGGAGCTGGAGCATTGCTGACTTCTATCAACAGCCCTCATTCCATGATGAATAGTTTCTATTCTTCATTATATTTTGTATCAAACCTTGTAAATATGAGGAGCTAAATCTCATGTCTCCTAGGATAGGGTAGTAATCTAGTTTAATTGTGGATGGATAATGAACAAATCTAAATTCATGCATTAATATCTGATTTCTGGTTGTATTTCTGATTTCCTTTCCATATGAATTTGATCCTTGGCATTGTAAGGTCCTGATTGTAGCTACAACTGAGAAGTTGTCATTTGATCTAATCTTGTTCAGAAATGAATCAAGAATCAATGACAAGTTTTTAGGTTCTAATCCAATTAGAAATCTGAAATCTGAATTCTGAAATCTATTTTTTCTCCAAATCTGATTTCTGATTTCTGAATTCTGTCAAACCTGTTTCTATCATTGTTGAGCCATGATTTAATTGATAACTGAGATGTTACTTATGGTTTCATTCTTGTTCAGAAATGAATCAAGAGGCAATGATGTTTCCAAGTTTATAATCCCTAATTTATTGCAAACTTTTGAATGCTGATTTCTGATTTTCCCTTTGCTGATTTCCTGAATTTTTGGATTCTATTTTGCTGCTGTAAATCCCTTGATCTCATCAAATCACTGAGTAGGGATACTTTGTTGGTCAGAGATGAACCAAAGAGCAATGGCAAATCTGAATTCCAATGAGTGACATGTGCTGAATTCCAATGTTTGCTAGGTGCTGATTTCCTGAATTTCCATTGCTGATTTTCTGAAATGTGTGGAATCTGCCTTGTTATTGTTAAGTCCTTGATTTCATTTAATCACTGAGAGTTGTACTTAAGGTTTTCTTGCTGTTCAGAGATGGACCAAGAAGCAATTGCATGTGCTGAGTTTCCATATGTAATTAGGTGCTAATTTTATCCAACATATTAGTGCAAATGTGGATTTCATTTCAATTTGCAGCTGAGAGGCTGATTTAAAATCCTCTTGTAGTTTAGAGATAAACCAAGAAGCATTTGCACTAATATTGGATAGATTTCATTCCTGTTTAGTCAATTGAAACAATTCCCTCATTTTTAAAGTGAAATTGATTGTTATCATTTCAGATTTCATTGAATTGCCAAAAATCAGCAAGGGACTTAATCTTGAGCTTAATTTTAATTTGATTTCAGTCAGGACCTCTTCTAATCCAACTTATCTAATCAATCATATGAAAATATGATAATTAATCATGGTTTATTATGCTGTGATAACAACCCATTTCCAAGTTGAATTAGAAGTGATACATATTGATAACTTGTTCCATTCCATCCATAATTAATTTAGATGAACCCCAACTCCTAGGAGATGCTTCCTCATTGATAGATAAACCATTTTATCCTCTAGTTTAGCATTTATAATTCAATTTAGATAACTTTTCAAAAATTCAAAAATAGTTATCATTTTGCCCAATTAAAAATCTATTTTTCATTCTCTTTACTTTCCTATTTTTGCCACTTAAAGTAGGACTAGTCTAGATTATTTTAGGGAGTCTTTGGCTTTAAATCACTGAGGATACGACATTTGGGTATACTACAATTGACCTGTATACTTGTAGTAGAGAGTGAATTAGGGAGTTAGATCAAAAATTGAAAAATCTGAAATTTGACCTAAAAATCAGCAAGTTATCAATACACCCCTCAATTTCACTTATCACCAAACCATCGTAAATTCAGAAAACATCGTCCAAAAATATATTTTGCGACGAATTTTTCGACGGGAATGAATGCTCGTCGTAAATATTTTTTGATGGCTCTATTAGAGTCGTCGGAATTTCTCACGACTCCAGTCGTGGGAAAAATATTTCCACGACCAGAGTCATGGGAACGATCCTATGGCTCGGGCTGTGATAATTCCCACGCTCGTACCATGAGAACTACCCATGGGCTAAGCCGTCAGAAATTTCGACGGCTCCGACCAACGTAAGGTCATTTTTTAAAATAAAAAATTGGCCTGCGCGGCTGGATCTGCCCACGCATGGCCGAAACTAGCCGTGCAAGGGTGGGGACCAGCACGCGCGGTCAGAACTGGCCGTGCGCGGGTGGGGACCGGCCCGCACGGCCAGAACTGGCCATGCGCAGGTGGATCCCGGCTGCGATCCCCAGCCGCGCACGGGTCGGATCCGGCTGCGTGCATGTAGGCGCGCGGACAATCCGCCTGCGCGTGGCCGGATCCTGCCTGTGCCTACGAGAGAGAGGGAAGGAGGGAGGCCACGCGTGCCACTGCGAGAGAGATGGCCGGAGGTCATCACGCCGGACGCCTGGAAAGAGGGAGATGGTCGCGTCGGTGAGGGAGAGAAAGGAGAGAGGAGAGTGGGAAAGAGGTGCATCGGTGATCGAGAGAGAGGAGAGTGGAGAGTGGGAAAGAGGTAGAGAGAAGAGAGAGGGAGGAAGTGAATAAAAAGAGAAGGAGAAGCGGGAAAAGAAAAAAAATAGGCAGGAGAGTTTGGCGGGATTTTTAATTTCCAACGGATTAGACCATAGGAAATTCTCACGGTCGAAGCCATGCAAAACGTTTTCCATGGCTCGAGCCATGGAAATTTTTCATAGTCAACGCTGCGGAAACTTTTTGACGGCTCTAACTGTGGAAAAAGTTTCCCACGGTCGAAGTCGTGGGAATTTCCCATGGTCTGAGCCATGGGAACAGTCATGGGAAAGTTTTCCCATGGCTTCGACCATGGGAAAAGTTTTTCACGACTTGAACCGTGGGAAATTCCCATGGAAAATAATATGTCGGAAAATTCATCACAAATTACGAAGGATTTTCGATTGTGGAAATTTTTTTGTCGAAAAAAGCCTTTTTTCTTGTAGTGTTCACAGTGTGTTCTCTGATTGGCATTCACCCTTCACTCGCTTGCTATTCGCCGGAGATGTATTCGTCGCCGGAGAAATTTTCTTTGTTGCTCAGGATGGACAACAGAGCAGGGGGAAGGCAGGCGACACTTGGTCTTTACAAAGTCATTCGCGATTCGCCAGATGCGTTCTTCATCGGACATTTGTGCTTTGCTATCGTTCACTGGATGGAGCGAAGCTTCCAATCTCAAAGTGTGGGCATAGGGGAAGAGGAGCAGGGGAAGGCTAGAGTGGGGAAAGGAGCGAGGCAAGGCCAATCGCGAGCAGAAGGGAGGATCGGACGAAGAGACCCATCGCGATGCAGATTGCCACATCATTGGATCATAGTCATTGGATCTAAAATCACGATCATGATCCCCTCCGCATCCCTCCAGAGAATTGGCGCTCTGGAGGTGCATTTATCCCTATATATATATGCTGGGGGAACATGAAATTTGTCATCATACCGTGAGACCAAATCAGAACCTAAAGGCCGAAAAATTTGTTATCACAAATTTTCATATAATAAAATATAATTTTATTTAAAATTTATTTCTTTGTCATTCAAATAAAATAATCATTTAAATTTTCATCATTGTTTCTGACTCGCATAAAGTGTGTATAGAGAATATCGCACGAAAGGAGAGGCAAAGGCCTCTATGGCACATGTCTACCGAATGCTCAGGCGTATGACCCTTGGATACGGAAGTATATAACGAATGAAAATTTATAATTTATAATATCTCTACACTATCAAAATACGATCCTCAAGCGTATGGTGTATCATTATAGTGCTTGAGGTTCGATCCATAGGAAAGCGATGTTTGAAAAATCTTTGAGGAATCCTTCGGAGCAAACTTGATAAGAAAACTAAATATCAAAAATAAGGAAAAAGGGATAGAGATGTGACGTAAAAAGAAACTAAATGTTTTTATGGTTTCAAAATATAAAAGAAGAAGTATTGCAAGAGCGATGATTAATATTAAGGAAGAGGCGAGACAATAAATCGAGAGCACGTGCTGAGAACATATGGGAGGTGCTTTCGTCTTAGGATTCAAAGTTCTTTAGTTTGATATGCTATGGGTAAAGTGACCAAGTCCCCCCTTTTACACATGCGTTAAGTTGGTTTCAATAATAAAGACACTCGACTCTACACCCACACATTCGTATTGGAAGAAAGCCTGTGTCTGTGTATGAAAGGGGTTTGTAAAAGAAGGGGTCCATGTTATCGTCAAAGTATGAATTGTGCTTTCCTTTAGGATTTGAGTTGAACTCTCGTGTCCACTGAGTATCAGACATTCAAAAGAAGTACATATAAAGCAGGGAGGCTGCGGTCGACTCACGCCTGCCTTAGTGGAATGTGGATCACCCTCCCGGGTAGAATGCAAGATATCAGTATCTCCAAGGTGGCTTAGACACTTTCGAAGGAGAAGAAGAGTTCGATTCAGGGAATACGTTTTAGGATTTATTGGAAGTTCTTAGAAATGACTCATCTCCTGCCCACCCGACTCGGATCATAGGCTTGAATGAGGATTTAAAGAGTACCTTGCCTTGGGTCAAACTTCCAGACGACAATGGAGAAAGAGGAATATATGAACATCCTTTAAAGCCGTTCAAAATTATCACAAATCTCTGACTCAATCCGATCGTTTATTGCCAGAAATCTGGAGTGCGCTCAACTTCTCATGTCGCGAATCAAAGGGTGAACGACGTCTAAATCACTCTATGAAAAGCTCCACTACTGACTCTACGAAAACTAACGTCGTGAATCACTGCTTGCCTTAGTCTAGATTTCTTCATGTTCAGTCGTGATGGAGCATATAACATCCCTACGGTCAAGGGTGCAAGGCAGCAAGTGATTTAGAAAACTTCTCCTATGCTTATAACTACATGGAAAATAAAGAACCACACATAAAACTATCTTCATCGGGCTAGATTTCTTCACGTTCCGTTGTGATGGAGCCTAATACGTCCTTATGGTTGGGGGTGCAGGATGAAGACAGTTCATAAACTCAAATCCATACATAGGTTCAGGAGACATAGAATCAAACGTTAAAACAAGAACCACATTAATATCATCAAAAACACAGAAAAGTTTAATACTCGGACATTGATCATGAAGAACATCAAAATAAAGCACAACTAAAGAACATGAATCCAAGTTGTATAAGCACTTCGTGGCCTCAGCAGGGCCGGTTAGTTATGAGTCAAGTGAAAAACACACACTTCTCCACGAATGGCTAGAGGCATTGTTTTCAGACTCTCCTTTCTCTTCTCTACCTCCATTTGTGATTCTCCTCCATGCCAAAAGAGCTCCTCCATTTCTTACAGCTTTTCCTCCTTTTATATCTATCTCCTTTTCCTCTCCTACTACTGATTCTCTCATCTCTTTCTTTGCCTGTCCCCTGTTGCAACCTACGGCTTGACAACTTTTTTGTGGTCCCCCCTTGTTGCTTGGGAAGCTTTCTTGCACTAGGGAGGTGAAGGAGCTGGCTGGTCCTCGACCGTGGATAGTGCTTGTTGTTTTGTTCTTTGTCGGCTCTTTCATTAGCCTGATAGCAAATCACCAGTCTTTAGTGTCAAAAATGATGCATGGTCCAGCTACTATACTTCATACCCTAGAGCATCCTCAGCTCCCCTGTAGAAAGGGACATTTATCCAAATAATTCTTCAAGCTGGCAAGAGCAAACTTTAATGATAATATGCAAATGGACGTTTATGTGGAGAACTATTGAAGTGTGTCGAATTCATGCCGTGCACATGTCTATGTAAAGAAATAATTATATAATAAGCACCATGTTCATGCAAAATAGTGATAAAAATATAGGCCATAATCCTCCACATCAATTTCTTCAATCATGGTTTCTATCTTAGATAATGTTTTATTAGTTTAAAGTATTAATTATTCAGACTGTTAACATTATTCTAGAGGTAATATACGGATTTGGACAAGTACCAAATATTTTTTCCTTCATTTTATCAATAGGGGTATTATTTTCTACGTGCAGAAGTTTTACGAAAAAGAATCAAAACTATCAATATTGAAGTTGTTATCAGACAATAAATATCTTCTAAAAAACTCATTATCTAGTAATGAATAAAATCAGTGAAGTATTGTTGTGTGTTAAAAGAAGAAAAAGATATTGGAAGAATTGATAAATTGGAGGAAGAAAGAAAGAAAATATTTAATAGATTATTTAATTATAATTAATGAGAAATGAAAATAATATTCATTTGAAAATTAAGATACTCACAATTATTTGACTATAAAATTGATAATATTAGTAATATAATAAATGAATCAAGGAGCCCCAAGTTAACGGGGTCCTCAGGTACATAAGTAAATGGTTATAAGTAAGTTGTTGAGCTGGAGTGCAATAAAAACATATATATTGAATTCAGGTGTACATAATTATTAGACCACATAAAATTATTGAGAATAATTATTTGGCCAGAAGCGAGAAAAATAAAATTTTAATTTGAAATTATTAAATTTCTATTTTTTTCAGCATGCATGGCAATAAAGTAATCCAAAGCAACTATTTTAAATCAACTACTTTTTATGTATCAATTAATTCATAAATTGCAACAACTAAGAAAAGCATTATTAAATATATGCATGATTAAACAAGGATGGACACCATAAGAAAACTAATATGTATCTATTAAAATCAATATCAAAATTAAATTGATGGATTCAAGAAAAAGAACAAAGTGAAAAAAAATAGGATGAGTACACATGATCTATCGAGTTTGTAGTAGAACATAGCTTTAGTGATTCGAGAATCTCTCTTCTTCTCTTGAACTTTATGTGGGATCGAAAGTTTTGGTGTATAAAAATTTCAATCCAAAATGTTAAAATCAAGTATATATATAGTAGTAGAGAGCGAGTAAGAAGAACCAAATTAAAAAAAACACAATACGTTGATGAGGTTCGGCCCAACTCCTTAATCTACGTCCGACTGCTCTGACTTCTCGACCTTGAGACCATCAGAGAACCACTAGCTTTCTCTTTTCTAATATGGAGAGAATAATCCTTTCTACACCACACCTCTTTCTTCTTTGCTCAAGAGGTAAGCCACACCTCTACTTACAAGAATCTCTCAAATTTACTAATAACGAACACAAGAATTTCCTTTCAATTTTTTCTTCTTATAAAGAATGCTCACGCTTAGAAACTAGAAGATGAAAGTGATGATTTGTCAATTAGACCTCTAGAAGATGCTTTAGGCTTGAAAGAAGTTATAAAAAAAATTTCCCTTGCTTGGATAATCTTTCTTTAGGCTTTTGCATACCTTTTCAAAAATATGATTGTTTCAATTTTTTGGAAAAGTTGAACCTATGCTGCCAATTCTGAAGCAGGCGCTCGTTTTAGTTTCAAGCATCCGTTTTGTACAGAAACTAGCTGTTGCACATTTGTCTTATATCAAGCGGTCGACCGTTTTTGTTTGGGTTCCCGCTACATAAGAAAATAGCCGTTGCCATTTTGTCTTTTCTCGACCTTGAGACCATCAGAGAACCACTAGCTTTCTCTTTTCTAATATGGAGAGAATAATCCTTTCTACACCACACCTCTTTCTTCTTTGCTCAAGAGGTAAGCCACACCTCTACTTACAAGAATCTCTCAAATTTACTAATAACGAACACAAGAATTTCCTTTCAATTTTTTCTTCTTATAAAGAATGCTCACGCTTAGAAACTAGAAGATGAAAGTGATGATTTGTCAATTAGACCTCTAGAAGATGCTTTAGGCTTGAAAGAAGTTATAAAAAAAATTTCCCTTGCTTGGATAATCTTTCTTTAGGCTTTTGCATACCTTTTCAAAATATGATTGTTTCAATTTTTTTGGAAAAGTTGAACCTATGCTGCCAATTCTGAAGCAGGCGCTCGTTTTAGTTTCAAGCATCCGTTTTGTACAGAAACTAGCTGTTGCACATTTGTCTTATATCAAGCGGTCGACCATTTTTGTTTGGGTTCCCGCTACATAAGAAAATAGCCGTTGCCATTTTGTCTTTTCTCATATTAGTTTTATTCTAGGATTTTGTTGTGTGAAACCAAGCTTTGAAGTTCAGAGGACATCTACTGCATAGATTCATACTTCTCTTGTTGCTTCATTAGATTTTCTAGCATAAATTTCAAATTAATCTTTTTGCGATTAGGTTGAGGTGGCAATGTCAATGCTAGATAGGGAGTGGGTGCTACTAATACATGCCTCAGTAGAAATTGAAATTGCCTTGGTCTAGCTTATTACTTTTGAGTGTGATTTCCTCCTTGGAAATGTTAACCTCAACACGATAAAATGGGGTGACTCTTAATCCAAAATTTTGAGGTTTCTTCCCACACTGAGGTTGGTTTTGTCCATATGGTATGAATGCATTAAGTTGCTCGACTGGGACTTTTGGATGTGTAGATGATGGTGTTATAGTTGCTTGTCACATGGTTGGGGGATACGTAGTTGTCACACTAGATGGGATTACTAATTTGATTGATAAGGATAGCTTCGACAATATAGACATTCGAGTCAACTGGTGAGACTAATAAGGGTTTGTGTTGTTCCATCACTCGTCATATGAGTCCCTTCACTATAGTAGAGAATTGGTCCCAATTATCAGTCTTTGGTGTCTTTTCAAATTCAGGTTTCTGTCAATTAGCTCGATCTTGCATCCAATTGTGTTTGTTGATACAATCTTGCTTAATCAATCTATATTCATCATTTTATTTTGTTGCTCATGAAGGTACCACCGATTGCTCAGTCCAGAGTGCTCTTACAAGGAGTAAGACTACTATAGAATGTCTAACTATCATCCACTTCTGTAATCTGTGGTGGGGGCACTTCCAAAGCATATTCTTGAAACTCTTCCATGCTTCACAGGTTGACTCATTAACCCATTGGATGAAGGATGCCATTTAATTCTTCATGGCAATGATCTTTCTAGGGGAAAGAAATGTGTGAGAAAAGTTAAGATGCACTACTCCCATGTTTGAGTAGTTTTAGGCTCCACAGATCTAATCCAAATCTTGGCTTAGCAATAGCTTGAGTCTAACAGCATCATTGGACACATCATTGCACTTGAATCATATCACATATTTTCAAATGGTTATTAGGTGTTGGTTGGGGTATTCACTAGGAAGAACTCAAAACTTATGATTGTTGAGAATAGTTGATAAAGTAGAGTTGGGTTAGAAGTTATGGGCTTCGATACGATCTGACTATCCCAAAAGCTAAATCTATAGTTGTTGGTGTGCAGAACTCCTGTAGTGACCGTAAAACCTTAGGATTATTGGCCATCTCAGAATCTTCTCTAATCAACTTAGCTCTTCTTCCAAGATGTCTCCGATGGGCTCTCCTTATTAATATTGATGATGGTCTCTAGAATCCGTACAGAGAAATTCTCAATTATAATGTATAGCGTCGATCCAAGGCTAATTCATCAAAGTCTCAAACATATATATACATACATGGGTTACCTACCTTCCCAATAGGGGCGTTCAGACGTACAGTGCCCCCCACTTGAGCTGCTTCTTTTGATAAATTTTATAAATTTATAATTTCACTTATATATACTTCTCAGGTCATAAGTATACAATTGTCTTCATGGTACAGATATGTTGAACCATAGAGAGGGAAGTTATATTTCTTTTTAAACTTTTGTAATAATGAAAAAGGAGAATATGATTTAGATGATAAAAGAATTAGACTAAGGAAATATGACAATTATGTAGTTCTTTTTTTGTGTAGTTTTGTCTTTTTGTTATTTAATTGTAAACTTAGAAAGTTAAACAAAATAAGAAAATGATTTGAGGAAACTAAGAATGATTAGCAAATGGGTATAAAACATCAACTCTTCTCAGAGATAGACATTAATCCACTATGCATAAGCAACATAGCTCAATCAGAAATGAGTCGTAAAGGTAAACTTCTTCACTCTCATGGTGACTTGCTCATCGTCTCTTGAAATGCCCAAAAAAATGTCTAATCTCACAATACATAGATAAAAGCACTCATTAGTCATTCCAATAAGCTCTCTTCTCTCGGTTGAAACTCATATTTATCTTAACATAGTGTAAGATTTATCCCCAAGCATTGAACTAACCTTTTCGGCTCTGCTAAAATGCCGAGCAACACAAGCCTTTCTCAAGGTTTTGCTGTGACAAAGGGGAAATATGATATTCATATGAACGAAAGAGATTACAAAACAAAACATTGTGATCACAACTCACTTACAAAAGCAATTAAGACAATACAAAAGCATAGGAATGTAGAACTAATTAAACATAATTAGAACATTTAACATGAAATGTAGCATAACAGAAAGAGTCTAAGCTCATCAAAAGATCCCTAGCCCATATGGCCAATTAGTTATACATAAATATAAATATCACAACATTAAACACCATTGTACTAATCCTAAACATCATTCAAGGAAAGAACAAAGAGGATAATAGTCAAAACCAGGTTGAAAACAAAAAGACAACAAAATCAACAAAACTCAATCGCTAGTTTCCCCTTTCGGCTCAGTTGGCTCTTCTTTTCCAAAAGTAGTTTCTCCTCCTTCCTGAATTCTCCTCCCTGTATGGAACGTTCCCTTTTTCCTTTTGTAGTCTTGTGTTAGTCCTATCCACCATTTGATTCTCAACACATGTACTCATACAACATCTTTTTCCTCTAGCAACACGCTGTCTAGCATGCTACATCACCTTTTTCTACCTGATTTGTTTTTCACGTTACATCATTATTTTTTGTAAAACAATTAATAAATATGATGGACCATAAATATGTTGAAAGTTATAAAGGAACGAGGCATTTTAAATAGTGTCATAGTTCCAATTGTTAAAGGTTGTAACCTATGCAAATGTTCCATTGGGAGCCATCCTTTCTTTTTGTGTAGGGAGGAAAGAGATAATTGGATTAAGATCCGTCAATAATACCGAAAGTCAAACCCATCAGTAATAATAATATTAAATTATTAATAGTATATTTTATTTTCTATTATATATATATAATATTATAATAGTAGTTACCGATGAGTCTGCCCTTCAACGATGGATTAAGATCCGTCGATAATACCAAAAGCCAGACTTATCGGTAATAATATTATTAAATTATTAATAGTATATTAATCTGGTTTGTTATTGGGCCTGATGGATATAGAACGCATCTTTAAGCTGTAAAATACAACTATTCATTTCTATCGTTGGATATAGCATCGACGGCTTGAATGGAAAAATCAATTCAATTTTTTTATTCAAGTTCGTGGTCCCTAGTACGGCTCTCTCTTCCCCTCCCCCAACCCATCTTTCCCACCCGCTATCTCTTTCCCTCTTTCTCTTTCTTTGTGCTCTCCTTTGTTTAGTTGATTTGGTCTTCACACAAGCAACAAGATGAAAGAGGGAAAGAGACTTATCACTACAACAATATAGTCATTTAAGGACACATAATTAAAGACACAAATTGAAGTGTCCTTATTTTCTACAAAGTGTTCACTTATAAGGACATTTTTTATAACGTCCTTATTATTATAAAATAATAAGGACTCAAATATAATTAGTGTCCTACTTTTAAAAATTTTAAGACACAATAATTTTGTCCCTATTTTAATTTAGAATATAGATATATTTTAATTTTGAATCTCGTAATTTGAATTAGCTAGAGGCGCAAATTCTATTGCGTCTCAATAATAATTGATCATAGGGACGTTTATTATTATGTGTCCTAATGATATTTGATAATAAGGATGCTTCTTATTATGTATCCCAATAATATTCGATAATAAGAATGTCACTTATTATGCGTCCCAACAATATTAAATAGTATGGACACCACTTATTATATGTCCTAATAATATTCTTTAATAGGGACGCCGCTTATTATACGTCCTAATAATATTAATTAGATAATTGGGATGCTATTTATTATGCATCTCAATAATATTCGATAATTGGGACACCATTTATTATGCGTCCTAAAAACATTCGATAATAAAGACGTCACTTATTATGTGTCCCAATAATATCTGATAATAGAGACATCACCTATTATGCATCTTAATAATATTCGATAATAGGGACATCACTTATTATGCATCCTAAAATTATTTGATTAATAAAGACGCCTTTATTATGCATCCCAATAATATCTGATAATAGAGACATCACTTATTATGTGTCCCAATAATATTTAATAATGAGGACATTGCTATTATGTGTCCCAATAATATTAGAATGATAGAGACACCACTTATTATGCATCCCAATAATGCATTCCAATAATATTAGATACTAGGAACATCTGAATTTCTGCTTTCACATTATTTTTTATAAATCATACATTTAAATCTTAAAGCGATATTTTATTTTTTGGATATATAATTAAAATAATTTTTCTGATATCAAAGATGATCAAGTATCCATTTACAATCATAAATAATTTGTTCATTCATTCATGTGTAAAAGAGATATATATATATATATATATATATATATATATATCTAATTATGTCTTATATATATTATTCATCTAATTTAATCAAGTGTAAAAATTAATATATATATTTAAATAATTTCGAAATTTATAATTATATATTTAGAAGTAATGTTATTAAGTAAAAGATTCGTATATTGTTATGTTATCTTATCTTAAACTTAACAACAAACTAGATAAAATTAGTTTCACTAAAATCTTTTGAGCACATATTTTTTCTTGACATGGTTCTTCCTTTTTGGGTAAGTTCTTATCCTTTCTTCAACTTCTTGAGTACTTTCTTCTTCCTTCAATAATTTTTTTTCTCTCAAATAGGTGCCGCAGAGGCGCATGTCATCATGTGTGCGCCCCTGCTCTTCAGCTATCAGAGAGGGGTGCACTGCTCTTCGGCGTTCAAAGAGGGGTGCCCCCCCCCCCCCCCCCCCCCCTCTCTCTCTACTCACCCCTATATTTTTTGTTCTTTGTTAGAATATATTTGCGATAGTTAAAAAAGCACGTGCACATCAACTTGCTCCTCACACAACAGGATCCCAAATATCATTAATAACAAATATCAACTATGCAAGCTCAAATTGACACCATAACATCACTAGTATTACATTTTAATTGAGGAAATGTAGATGAATTATCACATTTAAAAGTAAGCACTCTTCCTTTTTTTTCAATTTGTATAATGTAAAAGTATACTACTAACACTAAATGTACATTTTGATACTTATAAATTTATCGTATTATTTTTGGCAAGAACATGGCCAAAGAAGTTAAAAATACTCTAAACACTAAGCCCTAAACCCTAAACCCTAAAGCTTCAAGTGTCTTCTATTAGATATTTTTAGATCTATCAATTTTTTTTTGAGATGTGTGTGATACGTGTAACAAATTCTTCAAAATTTTTAATTTGATATCTAGATTGACTTTTTGCTTATATTATATTTGCCTGGTTTGCAAAACCATCATATATATAAATATACATATGTACCATATGCATGTTAAATGATATAATGAATTAATATTTATAAAATAATAATATAATTTAAGACGCCAATTATGCATCTTTAAAAGACAATGAAGAACATTTCTTAACATGTGCCAATTTTTAAATGTGACATTTTTAAAAATGTTTTTAAAAAATTTGAAATAAAAGTGTCCTTAAATTTACAACATTTATTTTTAACATTTGTTATAGTGTTCTTAATTGGCAACACTTGACGATGCATATAATAACGTCCTTACATTAGAGACGCTAGTGATATAATCAAATAGCATATTCAATTTAACAACACAAATTAATAACGTAAACAATAATGTCTTTACATTTGTGTCGATACCAAGAATAAGGATAATTTGAAAAGTTTAGGTGAGTTTATTAACGTCGCAAGCTAGCAACATAAACTAAACTGTCTTTAACTTGCCGACGTCCACTGACGACACCCATAATTGCATCATTGAAATTGATTCACAAGTGGACGACGCCAAAAATAGCATCTATAATTTAACAACGTTGATTAGATACAGAAAAGTAAGTGTCTTAATATTTGAGACGCACATTAACAACACAAAATGTTATGTCCCTAATATTATTTTTGACATCAAGAATAAGATCGCTTTTGGAAGCACATGTGACCTATTTAAAGACGCAAAAAATGTGTCCATAAGAACATAAATTTACGTCCTTAGATGTGATTTCTCTTGTAGTGTTAGCACAAGTTGCAGAAAAAAAATGCATGGCTGACTGGAGTTGCAAAAGATGACAACATAGTTGAGCTCCACCAGAGAAGTTGTAGGACATATTTGGGGGCCACCAGAGGAGAGGTTGTGCGAAGCTTGACATGGAGTCTTTATAAGTGAAAGTTTAAAGAATTGAACTCTTAGGCGTCAAGCTGATTTCATCAGTTATTCGAGCAAGATCACTTCTATTGATGATAAAAGCCATCATTGGCTGATTCTTTTCTTCTAGGCTTGCTGCAGTAGGGATGGCCGCCTAACAAATCAGCTCTACGTTCATGAAGAAGCCACGAAAAAAATCCAAAGTCCCTGTCAGAGACTCCTCAGAGTAATTTTGGTCCAAATTATGAGAGAGAGAATGAGTGTTGATGATTCAGCACATTAGAAAGCTTAGGAGCCAATCACTACGGGAGGCACCCACAAGAAGCTGAAAGTTCACAAAGCCGCTCCAAGCACATTACGAAGTGTAAGAGAAACATAACGATTTCTTTCCCTTTTCATCTCCTCGTCCATAGATTAGTAGGACGCATTTTGCAAGGAAATAGAAGGAAAGTGGTCCAAGAAAAGAGAGATGAGAGACTTGATAAAAAGAATGAACAACAGATCTAAACTGCTGTAAAATACAGCTCAAGGAGGGAGCAACATATTCCTATAACCCTTTGTTATTATTAAAAGAATAAAAATATATAACACTATTAATCAATATGATTTTTTAATAATTATTGGCTAAAAAACAATATATGTATAAAATGATTGTTGCATGATTTTAACCATATCAATTTTAAAATATGCATAATAACAACAATCTGGTTTCGCCAAATTTGTTAATCAATGACTTCGCCTCAATCATATATGTATAAATGATTGATGACCTGTTACTTTTTATTTAATAATTAAAACAATTGTAATGATATTATATGTATTTTAAATATTTGAGCATATACTGTAACTCTATTAATGAGTACCTTTTATGGATGGCCACTAATTCTTGGCTCTTTAATTTAAAATTGTTGAGTAATTTTTAATTTAATTTTTATAGGATATTTTTAAACTGAATATAAGTATAAATAACAATTATGAAGTCGAAGGCCAAAAAATATAACAAATTGGAATGCACTAGGAAGTTGAATAATATAATTAAAAATTCTAAAAGAATGATAGTAGATAGACCCAAGTAAAATTAACTTATTTAACATTATTAATTTGATTTGTTCTATTATTAATGAAAAAAAGTGAACAAATGAGTAAAAGGATAAAATATTAAATATATGTTAATCTTAATTTTGATCAAGACTTATCCTAATCTTTATCTTTAAGATGTTTAAATTGTGTTGAAGACATATCCTAATCTTATGTCATTAATTGATATAAAATTTGAGGGATCATATATAGTTGTAGCTTTATGTTCTTATTTTTCATACTAAGTTATTATTAAATTATTGTTACGATGTACATGTACTCTTTTTATATAGATATAGCTAATATATATTATATTACAAATTATATTTAATAAATGATTAACTTTTTTTATAAATCACAAATGTCCCTTTAAAAATATACAAAAGGACATATTATAAAAGACACATATATCTCAAAAATTATACTTATGATTAAAATTAGTTATATCTTGGATAGGAAATTAACATATTTTAATTTGATCAAATTTATCTATTTTATATTATAATTTTTTCTAGTATATATTCTATATCTATAAATATATTAAAAGGAAAATGAGTAAAAAGCTAAAAATATTAATTATAGATAATTATGATAAAATAAAAAATAATGATAACTTATTTAATATATTATTTTATTAATGCATCAAGAAAAGAATATAAGTAAATGTAGAAAGAGATATATCAAACAAATATTTGTGATGTTTTTATTCTATAGCATTCAAATCATTAACGCAAATTTGTAGTTTGTTAATTGTTTTAAATATGCATGTTTCTCCTACTTTGTTATTAGCCTCTATGAAATAAGCCAAAACTTTCGATACTGTAAGAAGTGCTTTGTTATTAGTTCACACGATGACGATCAAAGCTGATGCTCTTTTTAATTTTCCATTATATTTAGCAACTACAAGAAGCACTACAAGAAAAAAAGCTTCTATGACGTACAATATCGTCACAAAAAATATAACTTTCATTATTGATAATGTTTTTGTGACAGTTTGATGATGAACCATTTTCATCATTGAATTTTGAGTCACATATACTCTTGTGACAAAACGTCTTCTGTCAAAATATTATTTGTAACGGTTCATTCCATCACAATATTAAAAAGACACCATCACAAAATTGTAAATAAAATAATTAAAAAGGAAAATAATCCATCACAATTGTGACAAATTTGTGATGGACTTTTGATGGAATACTTGTGACGGATATTTGTCATAATAATTTGTGATAATATTGTGACAAAAATTATTGTGATAGACTTCTAATGATTTTTTTAAAAATTTGTGATGAAATTATGACAAATCTTTAAAACAATTCAATGTATATTTTGTGATGATATTGTGATAACTTTGTGATGAATAAATAATATACTTGTGACTAAATATAATATATTTGTGAGAAATTCATTTTTAAAACCTGTATTAATTTTGTAATAATAGTTTTGATTAAATATCAATATAAGTAATAAATCATACATATATAAAATATTTTCATATGACAATTTTTTTAAAACATATATACTAATGATCATTTTGCTCAAATACATATGGTTCAAAACATTAATTATTCTTCAAAAGATGCAAAAAAATAAATTCACTATAAAGTTTTTGCTATTCGAAGTTAACGTGAAACTTGCTTTGCAGATAATGTAAAACATGTTCTCTATCTTACAACACGATCTTATCATTCAAATAGTTTGCTCATGCAAAATCTATAATAATAAGAAAACTTCATTGCTCGATCATCATCATGACTTCTCCATGCAAAATGGATCAAACCTAAATGAAATATATCTTGAAAAGAAAAGTCAGATATGAATATTTTAACTAAAAAACTATAAAAGATATTTATAAACATATTTCAAATATATAAAGATTGTGTGGGGAAAAAAGTGACCCATATATATGGGTCACCGTTGGATCGTGATCTGACGGTTCACAAATAAGCACTTATTTGTATATATCTTGATAGCGCTTATTTATGAATCGTCAGATCATGATCCAACGGTGGCCCATATATATGAGTCACTTTTTTTGCCCCACACAATCCTTATCCCCAATTTATAAATACATCACATTAATAAAGTAAAACGTATAACCTCAAGAAGATGATTGACTATTTCCTTATTGAGTCATCTGCAACACAACCATATGATACGTTCTTCCATTTTATCATTTGCCTTTTGAAGGCATTTATCTAACTCTTGTTACAACTCTTGCCGCACTTCCCCGCGTATTTCTTCTCGTATTTGTTGCAAATCATTGTGATTTGCCACATTTGATGGAAACTTACCAACACACAATGATGTAATAGAACCAAAGTTGTTCAGCAAATGTGCCAAATCCTTTCATTGAAGCTCCTACTGCATCCATCCATAGAGATGGATCAAATCCTGGTTGAGATTTCACGTCTAGGCCATATTTGTTATTTAAGGATGCACAATAGTCCTTCTGAATTGAGAAAATAGATTCATCACATGCACGTGATTTTTTATGAATTGAATACATAAATTCATAGTACATACATATACATATATATATATATATATATATATTGTTGTGAGAAATCTATGTAAGTAGGGAAAATAGTATTCGCACGCTAGGTGCTGGTACGTGGAGATCAGATTCTCTTTTGCAGAAATATAAACAAGTTTTAAATTTATAATCCTAACTACACTTCTCAGGTTGCAAGTATACAATTGTTGTCGATGTATAGGTTGGGGTCGAACCACAAAGAAAAAAGTTGTATTATTTTTAGACTTATGTAGCAATGAAAGAAAAGAATCTAATTTTAATAATAAGAGAGGTAAGCTAAGATTTGCTAAAATCAATATTGCAGGAATGTAACAGTTTTGTAATTTTTGTTTTGTATATTTTTCAAGCTTTGTGGTTAAATGATAAAAACATAACTATGAATTCAAAACTAAGTCACAGATGATGTTAACTATCAAGACAATAAAATTTTCTTTAGTAATTAGCTATGCCTAAAAAATTTAGTTCAATTTGTTCAGCAAATGTGCCAAATCCTTTCATGAAAATGGATCCTAGTATTCTCGCATCGCTTTAGCCTCTCCACTCTCGCTTCGAGATCGTAGATTCAAGCACATATAAGACTACTCCCCTGAGCTATCCCCTCTCAACTTGAGCTCAGTCTCCCCTATCTCATTGGCTGATTTCCCAATACAACTAGCTAACATCTCAACTCACTGCTAAATTATCTCACAATACCCTTCTCAGGGTCTCGTTGCATAATTAGGAGAAAATCAGACATGAAAAAGGGAGATGGGACATTACAAACAAATCAGCAAAATATCAAATATAGGTTCCCATCACTCTCATGTTAGAGATATTCTAGTTTCTCCACTCTCACTTCAAAACTATGGATTTAAGCATTCCAATTATGATCGAGTCATCCTTCATGAGCTCTACCTCTCAGTTTATCTCAAGTTGGAGTGTCAACATATGCTCCTTTCAGGAGTTTGTTGTGTGGAGGAAAAATCAACTATCGACAAAGAAGATGAAATTCAGCAAGTACAATAAGCATTGCATATTAAGAAAATATGCATCCAATTCATAAATGACATAACCAAAAAGTTTGATTCTATCAAGAAATATCCCCCAGCCATGATGGCTAATTAGTTATACATAACTATGGAGATCACATCACAAAACATTATCATCCTAACACTAAACATTGTTCAATAGAGAAAAATAAAGAAATAGAAGTCGAACAAAAGTAGGAAAAAATAGGAAATGCAACAAGCAGCACTAGGATTAGAGCTTCAATTTCCCCTCTCGGCTCAACTGGTGTTCTTCCTCTCCAAAGTGGCTTCTCTTCATGGGTGGCCTCCTCCATGCCCTCGTGTTCCTCACATTGTCTGTCGATGATTGCTGGCCAACCCCCCTTTTCAGAAATATTCTATTTCCCTTTCATGTCCAAGCATCACCTCTATCCATTTGACACTTGTCTCTTGTATAACATTTGCTTTTTTACAGCCATCTGATGCGCGACAACTATCCAGCTTGATACACCACCTTTTGTTTTTTATTCCTTTGATTCCTCTCTCTTTTCTTCATCATTCAGGTGAATGTGTGCCACATGTCCTAGTGCCTTCATTCATTTATGCAAAATCTGTCTTGATCCATGTGCACGCGTCAGATGACAACTGCCATTTTGCCTTTTTCTACCAGCTCAGCTTCTCCTTCTCAATGGCATCAAGCACCACCATGTATGGACTCTTTTAACTTGGCTATCGGATACCCCCATGCAACGTGAGGGTACCTGCTGAAAGATAAAAGTTTATAAATTTAGAAGATTTTATTTATGTTTTTACCAAAAGAGCTAAGATGACATGGAGATTTCATATAGGAAGTAAAATGTTAAAAATGTAGATTTCATGTTATTTAATTGCACCATAAATCAAGAAAATCATGCTTCTATCCTAACAATAATGAGTAAGAAATCTACGTCATCATATATACATACATACATACATACATACATATATACATACATACATACATACATACTTACTTACTTACTTACATATATACATGACAAGAAACATTTAAAGATTTACAAATATGCATTGTAATAATTTTTAAAAACTTACACACTCTTTTTGACTTTTTTATCAACATATTTACTAGTTTCTTCTCTACTATGACGCTTATGACAATGCTCAAATACTTCATATTCAGTTAGTTTTCTGCTTAACTTTTGTGCAAAAAAATGTTAAGTTAAAAAATATGACAAGTTAAATAAAATGAATATTAAAGAAGTATTTTAATGTACAAGTCTTATGCGATGTTCTGTCATTGATATGAAACTAGTAGTATTCTTTGAGATTCCACCCTCTTTCTCATTAAGACGATTTTGTTTTGCGACTTTCATATTTATGTTGCTACTCATCTGCTATCCACAAATCAACCATACAATTACAGACATCTACTCGTAGCCATGAAGGTTCAAAACCCTTAGTTTATTTATATGAGACTTGTTATGTTGCTTCATCACTTGACACTTGCATGATATAATGTGGGAGAATAAATGTTGCCACACTTCCTAAAAAAAGAGCTTTCTTAGTTAGAATGTCTAATTGTTTCCAAACATATGCTGCCTGAAAAATAAAATTAACTTCAACAAAAAATATTAGCAAAATTATATAATGTTACCTCAAATCTTTTTCACATCTTATCACGAGTTTCTTGTGGCACGTCCTTCCAAAATATACCTAGAATTTTTCATTAAGTCCCTCGTGATAATACTACTTGTTCAAGTAACTGTATTAGGTAAAAAATTATAATATATATACACACACACACATGAACAAAGTGACATGTAATATGGACATGTTAATCTTTCGTGTGTACTCCAACCAAATAAAATGGCATAAGCTAGAAAATTACTAATTGTCCACATAAGTGATACTTTCATTTGAAAATTTTGTTTTTTATTTGAATCATAAGTGTTAACATGCTCTATAATTCTTTGAGCTCATCGAATAATAGTTGCAAAAAAAACATCAATATGTTGTCACAGACTCTTAGAGCCTCGAATGATCAAACTCAAAAACATATATGAATGTTTGTTGCACATTCCTAGTGGAAAATTATATAAAGTAGTAATTACTGGACAAAAAAAATAAAGAGTGCCAAATTATCCAAAAAGATTAAATCCATCGGTGGAAAGTCCAATTCACACATTTTGTGGATCCGAAGAAAAAGAAGGATGAGTTCGATTAAAATGTTTTCATCTTTACCATCAAATGGATGTGCCATATATCCTTCTTCACTTTGATTAAATAACCTTTGAAGTCTCGGTGTTAATGGCAAGTACCGTAACACCTTATAAGGCAGATCTTTTTGTCTATTTACGATGCATTGTTCTCGGTGTATATTGAGAATGTCAAGACAAATTATCTATATTTTCTTTGTAATATAATATACAATTATTAATACAAGCATCTATTTTTTTATATTCTAGCTCAAGTTCATCTTTTTTTACTTATAAAAATTAATTTCAAACTTCTCACCTTTCGAAAACATTTCCTTTATTAAAGAAATGATGTGATCTAACATTTCTTATGTCAAATTCTGCTTTACAATTCAATAATTGTGATAAAGCTGATAACTTTGTATGCTTTTCACATCCTTTCCAAAGTGGCTCATCGACATCATTTAATAAAAAAAAATTGAAGCCTCCGAATTTGGGGGTTCATTTAAATTTTTCAGGGCCCATAGCATTGAATTTATTGGGTTCAGGGCCCATAGCATCTAATAGCATATTGGTGTATGGATTGACAAACACATTATTTCCTATATTAGGGGTTGGATGTTCAAACTGTTCTCCATGAGCATCCCAAGTAAGGTAATTTTTTTTAAAAATCCTTTAATGCAAAATTGAATGGAAATTGTATCCTTATCATGAAAGATGAATTTTTTACACTGCAAACACGAATGCCTAATTTTTCCTTGGTAAGCAATATCAGCTTGCGAGAATATAAAATTAATGAAACTTTGCACGCCCTCACTTATAAATTCAAATTTGTCTAAGCGGTTATGCATCCAACTCCGATTATTTGACATGATTTCTGTATATATAAAAAGAATAAAATTCACATAAAAGATGAACACCAATAATGTGGTAGAAATTTAAATTACTAAGAAAAAAATATAAAACACTTAACGTCGTTATCAATTAAAAATGATGAGAAATAGAGATATAGTGACATTCTTTCAAATAAATATAATAATCTGCAAATTCAATATTTGACTTATCAAATAAATGCATATTTATATGTGAAGCAAATCATCCATGTTGGAAGCAAAGAATTTCATAAGAAAAAATAACAAAAGCATATACCAAATAAAGTAAGAAATAATTACGATTAAATGAGAAACATATAGTAAAGAAGATTTTAATACAATTAATACAACTTCAATAAGAAGTAATTAAAATGCTAAGATTTGATCAAAGAAGCACTCACCCAATTACATAGGTGCGTGCGCCCTATAGCTATAAGTTGCAAACTGCTCCAACAAGTCCTATAATTTTAGTACTGACATTGAAGGTATTAAAATTCTAATACAATAAAATTATTTTAATATTAAAATAATATAAATGTTAACTAATAAACTCTATAGGAAGTCCGTGCACACGTGGGCCCAAGCGGCACGGACCACACACGCCACATGCCCCACGAACCCTGTGCTTGTCCCGGGGGCTTTTCCCCGGGGCACGTCGAGTTATCTTATCATGCATTTTTCTTTTCAACTCATTTTTGTACTTAGTTTATTTTCTAAGTGTGATGGTGGCAGTTTTGTAATTTGCACTCCAGAAAAGTGCACCCCCGGAGATGGTCCTCCACATCACACGTCGCAATTCTACCACCCGAAACGGTGGTATAGTAGGGGAGACCCGCTAGTCCTCCCCCGAAGCGTTGTAATCATTCCTATTTACTCAACAAAGATTTCAAGCTTCCCTAAATCTAGCATCGTGCCTCAAGCGTGGGGTGACAACCCACAAAAGAGCGTCCCAAAGCGTCCCAAGCGATCGAGCGTTACGTCGAGGTGCCCGTTTGTTCACAAACGTCTCCACCGAAGCCGCTCGGGACCGTGCGTCCCAAAAATTGTGGCATACAAAAAGGTCCACAAAGCACTCAAAAGAGCTTGCCTAGACGTTGAGCACGTCTATACGTCGAACAGATCGGTCGAGCGAAAAATGACCCACATGTCAAGGCGCAAAGCGTTTGGCAGGATCTTACACACGCATAGGAGTGTCACCCAGGCCACGACACGTAGTACTAGAGGACTGGCAAGTGCCTTGCATGCGCTGATGCGCCATGAGACACCCCTTAACAGCGATGGCAGGGAACGTATTAATTAATCCTTCATATCTTTGTAACACAGACCATTTAAATTATTGTATTTACGTCATTTGTTAGTTGCAAAATGGTTGTAATTTTGGGAATCATGATAATTTCTATCATATCTGGGCTTCACTTTTTATTTATTTATCCTTAACATTAATACATATATGTAGAAAACTAAAGATTTCTTTTATAAATCATTTAAGAAGTGTAAATCGACAAATCAAAACATCATTTTAAATTACATTTATTCGAATATAATCAACCATAAAAAAATAGTTTCACAATCTCTAAATCGACGAATCAAGAGCAATCGTTCCACTCCCAATACAAAAAAACAGATAAGAACTCTAATTTAAAACAGTTCAGAGAGCAAAAATAAAGAATCTTATTTTGCCTTGATTAGACTTTTTTTCCTGTAATACCTAATCAAGGGCAGGAGAAAACAAGTGTGATTGTTTATCTTGAATTAACTAATTAATTAGCTAGCATTAATCGCTGTTTTAATTAATTTTATTAATAATAATTTCGTGAACTAATTGACTCAGCTAGTCACTCTTGTCATCTTGTACGTAGTCCTGGTTGTTGTAAGGGCTGAAGGCCTCGGCGAGCCAGCTGAGCTTCCTCCATGGCTTCCACCCCATGTCCTGGCACATCTCGTCGCTGTGGCCGATGCTGTAGGTGGAGATGCAGTGCCGCCGGTAGAACCTCGTCGTCCTCTTCATCACCTCCACCTCCTGCTCGATCTGCCCGAACATCCCCTCCACGCTCGGCAGTTCGAACTTGCCCTTCAGCAGGCTGCCCAGCCACCGGCACCGCAGCTCCGACGTGTGCAGGTTCGACACGCTCTCTATGTACCCCACGAACGCCATGTGGGGGATCAACGGGTGGATCGTGCCCCTGCATGGCATGGCATGCATGCATTGCTGGTCACGACGAGTTCATGCGATTTGGCGCTCAGATCTAATAACGGTTGATTGATTACATACCTGTACAATGGCATGACGCCGGACGAGTTCACGATCAAACCGCGGTAAGGTTCCGGCAGTACCGACCTCAGCTTCTGCTTGCCGTCGAATCCTGTGGCCAGGAACACCACATCAGCTTCCAGCTTGGTGTTGTCATCTAAGACGATGCCTCCTTCCCAAAAGCTCCATTTAGACGATCTTTTGAACATTATCCGGCCCTCGTCGGCTTCCGCGAAGAAGTTCTCCGGTAATATGGCCATCTGACATGACGCATAGTCCTCCACGAAGGGGTGATCTGGTTTCAGACCGTACTTGTCCAGAGGAAGCTTCCATGCGAGATAAGACTCAATGAACTTTGAGACTCCTCTCCTCTGCAGGAAAATTAACTTAATTAGAAGCTAGCACTGAAACCTAACCATATATCTGTTACATTGATTGATTAGTTTTGAGTATTGTTTGACTATAAAGGTAGAAATGTAATTAATATGTGTGTGTGTAGGAGTAGAAAGACAATTACCACTGGGGAAGAAAGGTGGCACAAGAGAGATCTGACCCATCCTTGATTTGGCCTTTCATAGATAAATTGGGAGAATCTGGAAGCATAGAACAGGAAGAAAGGCAATCCCCATATGGAGTAAGATGGAACTGTCCAGTGCAAAGTTCTCACCACCATTGTACAAGGCTGCCCATCAGGTCCTTAATTGAGAACAATACATGGAAGCTGAGTCAATATTGATTCGCCCTCAAATCTTATTACCTTGTATATTAATGTTATTGTTAATCCAAAGTGAAATATTAACAGTAAAGCCAAGTGTACTTGAACTCGTGAATGCATGCATAGATGTACAGCCCATTTTGACTAGCTTCTTCCTAGGACAAATTGCCAAATTGAGGAACTAATTAACTGTTGACTTTTTCTTGCAATTGTGAGTCAACTCGACCAGGTTCTTTTGATAGGACAATGTGGTCTTGTATTCCTTTGACCAGCCGAGTCGTCATAATTTTCTGTGTTTTTATGTACTGAAATAAGTCAAAACATTTGATCTTAAATTTTGAAATTTCTAGTTCTTATGATATGAAATTTACTATTTGCATCATGACACAGAAGCCAACTTTTGTTTGGATCACAAGTTGACGTTACATCATGTCATATCAAAACAATATATTCACAAAAAAGGAAAAAAGAAAGTCATTAGAAAAAGAGATTGTTGTTATAGCTATTTCTACGAGGAATATATCTTATATTAATAAATTTACTTTGTAAAATATGTAGCTAGTACCTTTTTTTATGGAATTATATGTATATGTTCGCCAAAAAATATTTTTTTGATTATAAAAATATTGTTCTTTACATGTCTAAGAAGGTCAAATGACTTGTGTGAGGAGGAAAACTTGTGTTAACATATAACTAATTCAATATTAGGATCAGATTAAAATAAACAAATAAATTATAATCAAATTGATTTTTTTTCAATATTAGGATAAGATCAGATTGAAATTTTGGAAGGTCTAATGTGAAGATACCTAGTCTTACCGACCTATGACTCTGACCCCACATTTATTCAACCATCTTGGAAGTCACAAATTTATTCATAGGACTGAAGACCATAAAAGGGAGTACCTACCAATAGTTATGCATTAATCAGCCATTCTTCGAAATAATGCAATTACATTACCTCTTATCCCACGAGTTATTATTATTATTATTATTATTATTATTATTATTATTATTATTATTATTATTATTATTATTATTATTATTATTATTATTATTATTATTATTATTATTATTATTATTATTATTATTATTATTATTATTAAAGGTGCATATATATTTGCAAACCTTGATTGGCTTCAGCACACTCGACAGCGACGTCGATGGCGGACTTCTTGTAGCCGACGACCACCACCTTCTTCCCCTTCATCAAGTTGGTGGCGGCGGCCTCGTCGAGCTTGCAGTAGTCCAACGTGTGCATCACCTTCCCCTTGAACACCTCCGGCCCTTTCCCCTGCACAAACGTTGGCATGTTGGGCACATCCCCGTACTTGCCGATGCACATTACCACGAACTCGAACTCGTGCCACTGCGTGCAACAACGTCCATTGTCGTCGATCACATATATACATGTATCAGTCACAGAGAGAGACAGAGAGGGAGAGAGATGCACCTTAATGCTGTCAGGCTGGTCGTCCGTGACGACGCCGACCTCCCACACGGGTCGTCCGGCCAAGGGTAGGTCCTTGCCGCCCCAGAACTCGGAGAAGCCGGTGTTCGAGCCGGCGACGTGCCGGATCTCGACCACCTTCGTCCGGAGCCTGATGAGGCCCCAGAGGTCGAAATGGGTGGCGTAGCCGTCGAGGTATTCGAGGATCTCGATGTGGGTCGGGAACGTGGGGTCGCTGCGGTCGGCCCACGGGTAGTCCGAGAACTCGAAGTCGGCGCGCGGCGTCTGCAGCCTGGTGGAGCGGTAGGAGCAGTTCTTCCAGACGCCACCAATGGAGTCCGACGCCTCGAAGACCACCGGCTCCAGCCACTTGAGCTGCTTGGCAGCCGCCAGGCCACTGATTCCTCCACCAATGATGGCCACTCTCGGCTTGCTGCTCTTCACCATTGCCATCCCTCTCTTTCTTCTTCCTCGATCTAAATGATCGATGTCGCAATTGAGGACGGAAAACTTAATGGAACCGACACAAAGGTTTGCGATCAGTGCTGAGGGTTTGTGATGGAGGTGCTCATGGCATGTACGTATGTTTATATATACGGTGGCGATGGGATCGAACACGAAGAAGCACGTGCCATGCATGAGGACGTGAATTTGAACCCTAAATTTCCAGCTCCCTTTTCGTTTGATTTGACTTCCTGGTTTTGATTTCTACGTGGATTGCCCTGCAGAAAGGTCTCAAGGTCTCATGCATGAGAACTTTCCAAAGCATTACCTTCTCTCTCTTTTTTTCTAAGAAAAAAACATAGTATTAATATTAGCAACTGCATGGGTGCCTTTGAAGTCTGATGGATCGTACTAACATTCCTAACACATTAAATTCTTTAAGTCCATTTAGGCAGATTATTAAAATTACAAACTCAGCTTGACATAATTAATACTATCTTATAATTTAATTAGAAGGCTAATAAGCAAACATGACGGAAGCATTGTTCAATAATAAGCAAACATTATGGAATTTGTTCAAATGACAAATAATATGTTTGAATTTTTTTTATATATTAGTGTCATCCGTTATAATTAGTCGGAACTTGTTCTCATGGTAAAAGAGAATAAAAGGGAGAACATTATTGATGGTAAAAGTATGTTAAGAATGGTCTTTCAATCTTGTGACCCTCCTCTTGCTGAATTGTCATCGGTATTGTTGAATCATTTATGCTTAATAAAATACATTTTCAAGTTACAATCGTTCCATTTTTTTACAGTGGGAATTGCTCATCCGTTTTGATGCATGATACAGAATGTCAGGTCCAACTTTATTAGCTCATGAAAGAGGGCATTTAATTGGGATTATATATAGTGTTTGATTTTGAAATAGCATAAAATGATGGTGTTCCCTAATTATATAGTCCTCATCTTGTTTCCTATCTTGTACACCTTTAGATTTTCATCTAACAGTGAAAAATTATTTGAGAGAGAGAGAGAGAGAGAGATTGTTAAAAATGAACCATTGGATGAAGACATGAAACAAGATAAGGACAATTTAATTAGGGTACACCATGATTATATCAGTTAATTTAAGGGAGCAAATAATAACTTATAAATGTCTCGAAACTTAGCGGAAACAAACTAGAGTTTTCTACGAAACATAGTATACTTTAACTGATTCTGGGTATTAATTATATGTGGGCTGACTTGTAGACCGAAATAAATTATAGTTATAATTATAATCTATTGTTATATTTTATGCAATGTAATTCAGTTCTTGGACAAATTAAAGCAGCTGGCTTTTTCTTTCATGGTTTTTGAGACTGGTATTTTTTCTTTTAATACTTCATTATTTTATATATATGTTTATTGGGAGCAACTTGGCAATATAATGATTGAGTTGGCATAATTAAGTTAGCATCAATTAATATGATGCATGGGTACTTACTTTTGAAAGCTTGATGCGCATAAATAATATTTCTTACAGATATAGGATTGATTTGCAAGCATTATTACGGAACGAATCCATAGACGCATATTAACAAAACTTAAAGACCATAATCTTCTAATAATATATCGGAATAGTTCTAACAATTAAGTGTTCAAAGTCCATCTCATGATATTAAAGTTGGCCAACTAACTAATCATTAAATTAAGTCATTCTTGATGAATGCCCCATGTGGCATACACCAATCCACAGAAGTTATATTCTATGAATTTGAAGAAGAAGAAAATAGTTTGAATTAATTAGTGTTACGTTAATTAATTAAATAAAAAACAGAAAAAAGTATATGCATTTCATGTATCCTGAGAAGGAAGGATGCCACTGACAATTAATCAAATTGGTTGACTCAAATAAATATCGAATTTGAATTTCAGACGAAGCTTTTATTCCAAAATTACTCAGATGTCAATTAAGAATTCTATCTAACACAGCCTTTGTACCCTGCATGCATGGTGAAAATTTTCCCATATACAGTTCAATTACGCAAGGCCAGCTCCAGATGTGACGACTGACGAGAGTAGAATGTTAGAAGTTCTAGTAGTTCCTTCATGAACAGTTCAGATGTTTGGTGAACAAAGGACAGTGAGAACAGATACAGGTTTTCTTTCTTGTTTTAACCTCTTGAATTTCTTTCCTCGTGTTGTAAATAGATCTGAGTTTTACTTCTCCGTGAAACTTGGGTTGTCAAAATTCAATGGAAATAATTAGACGAAATTTGAACAGAGGCTTGAATTCCTTGAGGTAACTAGAACGAGAGCACATGAGGGAATTTAATTAAAAAAGTATAATGAATAAGGAATGTTCAAGAGTAATTTTATCTTCTTTGACCAGGTACTGTTGTTTTTGTTTCTTTCCTTTGTTTTATCTAACGTTCCCCTTTCTTGCATGTTTAATAATCCAAACTACACTAGTCTAAATACCCCTAATTATTAGATTAGTTGTTAAGTGATATATGTTATATATAGTTCATTTAAATTAATGGTTTATGTAACTGGCAGAGAAATTGGTTTGACGCATTACGGAAATTACATATCCTCTCAAGACTTCTTCTTTTTCTTGGAATTATAAGTTAATGTTGAAATATGAGGTGAAAGAACGATTCCATTACAATGTATTATTTAATAGTTAGTCAAAGTATACGTACATACGTGAGAATAACATAGTATCGTTTTTTAGGCCGAAGACTAAAAAGTTGTTGAAATATAAGTACGGAATATATTAATATCGTTGATTCCACGTGTTCAAAGCTGTCAGAAAATAAAAAAAATGTTCATCTGATTAAATATTTTCCCATGTCAACTAATTCACGTAGCCTCCATAAATATATATATATATATATATATATATACACATATATATATGTGTGTGATATAATATAATATATATATTATATTACAACCGGTCGAAATTATCTAATTACCTTATGCATGATTTACCATCAAGTTAAGTTCTCACAATTTCACAGCGTGTTCTTGCTATGCTCCATGCAATATTCGAATTACTTACTGCCAGTACATGCATGAAAATTTACCAATTTATTTTTGGTTGGGAAAGGTTAGATATCAATTAATAGAGAAGCATGGAGATAATTTTTTTTTTAATTTCACCTTTGTATATTATATTGAACAGCCACTCGATCGTGATAAGAAATTGGGAGGCCATGTGTCAAAGTAGTTCAATTGGGCAGACTTGGAACACACATTTGAGTCATGGAGAAGAACATTGATAAGGCAAAGATATATATATGCTGTGGGAACATGAAATTTGTCATCATACTGTGAGATCAAATCAACACCTAAAGGGAATAAAAAAATTTCATATAACAAAATTAATATTTTATTTAAAATTGATTTCTGTCTTTCAATACGATCATTTAAATTTTCATCTTTGTTAATTAATAAATTAACTAAATTATTTCTTCAATCATTGTCTATCTTAGATAAAGTTTTATTAGTTTAAAGTATTAATTATTGAGACTGTTAACGTTATTATATTTGTAATATACGGGTTTAGACAAGCATCAAATATTTTTTTAACGTTATTCTACTTGTAGTGATAAACTGGAGGAAGGAAGAAAGAAAAATATTTAGTGAATTATTTAATTATAATGATTAATGAGTGATGAAAATAATATCCATTTGGAAATTAATATACTCACAATTATTTGACTATTAAATAATAATATAAATATAATAAATAAATCAAGAAGCCTCAAAATTAATGGGGTACTCAAGCACTTTTTAATTCCTATTAACAACAGTGTTACCCGCCTTAAAATGGAGTGCAATAATAATAATAGTAATAATAATATAATATACATATATATATATTATATATATATATATATATATATATATATATATATATATATATCTATACATATGTATTGATAGACTACAATAAAATTATTGAGCATAATTAGTTCGGCCGGAAGCGAGAAAAATAGATTTCACTTAGATTGATTTTTTTTAAAAAAATAATTTGAGATTATTAAATTTGTAATTTGTTATCAGATTAAGTGCTCACAAAAACCTAGTCGATAATATATATATTTGATCGAAACATATAACTTATATCTTTAGTGATAAGATTAAATTATAAATTTATGTTATCTGATTAATCTGAAATATTGTTCATGATTAAACCATTGAAAAAAATTGATTACCTACATTAAAATCAAATTCAAAATAAATTAGACGCAAAGAAAAAGATACCTGCGAACGCACTTAAATTTCCTCATGACGACTAGAAAACACAGTTAGAATTTAGAAAACACAGTTATTTATAATTTAGAGTTTAGAATGGCAAACAATTAATTAATTTGACATGTTTTTTTTTTCATTTCTCTGTCGAGTGACCTTACGTGGCACGACAGAAATCAAATGAAACGACAACAACAGCATGATTAATGTAATATTATAATTAATCCATTTATAAAACATTATAGAAATTGCTAAAAAATAGTTATATATTAAAATGTAAAATAAGTAATTCGATTAAAAATTTTGGGGTTATGTATATATCAACAATTAAAATGTTTACAAATAAGGGTAAAATGGTCTTCTGAACCCAAAAAATAATTTTACCTGATTTGAAAGTTTAATTTTTAAAATTAAGTTAACATCATTTTTATGTTGAACAACTATATTAAGAATAATTAGTAGAAAATGTTTTCAATCAAAATTACGATTAATTTTATTCCATATCATTTTAATGACTATACAAATTAGATCTCTTTCATTTCTTAATTATCATCATGCATGGCAATAAAGTAATCCAAAACAACTATTTTAAATCAACTATTTTTTTACGTAGCAATTAATTCATAAATTACAACAACTAAGAAAATAATTAAACATCCAAATCTATTAAATATATGTATGTCTAAACAAGGACGATCACAATAGAAAAACTACTATGTATCTATTAAAAAATATCAAAATTAAATTAATTAATTCAAATAGAAAAAGAACAAAGTGAAAAAAAATACGATAGGGGGTGGGTTCATAGATTATCTCTCAAGTTTCTAGTAGAACATAGCTATAGCGACTTTAGAACCTCTCTCCTTCTTTTGGACTTTTGAAACAATGCTACAAGGATGTTTGTGATTCTTATTTATAAATTTAGGCCGAACAAAGCGATAATATTTGATTTTTGGATGAAAATCTCGTCTAAATCAAAACATAAGATGCTTTAACTCGAGTGTCTAGTTACTATCTCTATCATCTCAGCATAATTAGGACACATACACAACAAACCTTAGTTGGAATTTAAAACAAATATGAATAGTAGTCTACAAAAGTTAAACATTTATACATTCAAAATGTTGTATAAGACTCCATCGTATATGTCATTCATGTCATGACACTCATGTAGTCGACTTACATATTTCAAGTACAAAAAAATAAATGCATATATATTTTAGATAAATGTACATATTTATGCATATCATTAGGAAAGGCTCTTAAATTAGCATCAAAATAATATTATGCAAAAGGCAATAACTTATGTTATATTCTTATCTTGAAATAATAAAATACTACATAATTTCATAATATACAATTCAAAACATGAAGCATTCATTTGAATGAGAATGACAAATTCACACAAAGAAATCCTAATAATCAGGTATACATTCATTATTATTATATAAAGTTTCCATCACCATAGCATACCCCATGAAAGTCTATACCTATTGTGTAACAACCCACATTTTCACATCATATCATATATTGTATTGAAATATCATAACAAATAATATGATAGCATGATTCTAAAAGTGAACTTATGTAAATCATTATGCATGCATATATTATATCATCAACCTATCAAAGATATCATACCTTTTCGTCCATAATATCTATTGAACTTACGTGGGTAGTGGTTGTTCAATTCTAAAGGTGACTCTTATAAATTCAAAATGAGGATAATCTTGTGAATTTGCAACTTGATTTATATGATACTTAGATGTGAACAATATAAAATTTCTTTTAGTAATATAATGTTGGTCTTGTAAGAACTTTCAATCATACATAGGTAAACATATTGGTCTTACAAAGTTTTTCATCCATACAAAAACAAATGTTATCGACCCAATAAGGGGTAATACGAATATGTATGATAGATTATATGCAAATGTATGATCTTGTCATATGATATCTTGCCTTATCATATCACATCATATCTTATTACATCCATTTCAACCGAAATAATAATTGCATTGAAAGCAATTCAAGCGTGTCATCTTAGTGTATATGTAATCACACTAGTAGCAACCTAAACACTTAACAAACATATATTAAGAATACATGCAACCTAAAGTTATATCAATGTTACTTCCTCTTTTGTACTCTTTTCATTCATACTATTATCACATTACTATCATGTGAAACAAATAATAATATGAATTTGTATAAATATTCATTTAATATTTCTTATGAATTCATTATTGATTCAAAGAAATATCATTTGTGTATATCACAAACTAAATCTTGATAATAAAAAATTCAATAAAAATATATGAAACCACCCTACATGCCTTTTGTTCAAATTTTTTCCCTTGATTCTTACTTCGTGGGCCTCAAGTTAGTAGGCCATCCTTTTTACCATGGGTGACAAGTGTTAAGTCATAACTGATATATATATATATATATATATATATATATATATATATATATATATTCAAATACTTTGTATACATAGATAAAAAAATAACTTAGATAATTTAGACTCTACATGGATGAAATCTGTACGAAGAAAACTATTAACTTATACCACCCATGTGTAAAGTTGGTGAATCCAAGTTTGACAAAGATGTATTCTTGTAGGATCAACCTATATTACATATTTTATTTCATATTAGTTTTATTATGCTTTAAAATTTAGAGGACATCTACTGTATGTCTTTATTATGCTTCTCCCATTGATTCATTAGATTTTTTTAACATAATTTCCAAATTGGTCTTTTCGGGTGCCAATACTTGTGGATTAGATTGAGGTGAAAATGACAATTCTAGTAGGGAGTGGGTGCTACTAATACAGGCCTTTGTATCGATTGAAATTGCCCTGGTCTGGGTGTTGGTTTTGAGTATGATTTCCTTCTTGGAAATGTTGACCTCCAAATGATAAATTGGGTGAGACTTAATACAAAATTGAAGTTTGTTCCAAGATTGTTGCCCACATTGACATTGGTTTTATCCATATGGAGTGAGTGCATTAAGTTGCTCAACTAGAACCTATTGGACGTTGTAGCTGATGGTGTTGCAATTACTAGTTACATGGTCTAGGGATCTCCAGTTGTCACACCAGGTGGGCTTACTAGTTTGATTGATAAGGATAACTTCGGCGCCATAGACATTTGAGACAGCCAGTGAGATTAACAATGGTTTATGTTGATCCATCACTCATTGTATGAGTCCCTCTACTCTAATAGAGAATTGATCACAGATATCAGTTCCTAGTGTCTTCTCAAATTTAGGTTTTCGATCTTACATCCAATTCTGATGGTTGATACTAACTTGCTCAATCATTTTGTACCAATCTTCTTAATTTTTTTCTCATGAAGGTACCATCAACTATTGAGTCTAGAGTGCTCTTATATTGATGAGGAAGGCCACTATAAAATGTTTGACTACATCTACTTTTGAAATTAGTGATGCCGCACCTCTGAAGCATATTTTTGAATCTATCACATGCTTCACAAATTGACTCATTATCCCATTGGATGAAGGATGTAATTTTATTTCTCATGTCAATGATCTTCTTAGGGGAAATAAACATGTTAAAAAAGTTAAGATGAGCTCCCCCATGTCCCAATAGTATTAGGATTCACAAATTTGATAAAGTCTTAGCTCGGTCTCCTAAGGAGAAGGGGAATAGTCACTGAACACATCATTGCACTTGAATGTATCATAGATTTCGAAAATGGTTATTTGGTGTTGGTTGGGGTCTTCAATAAGAAGACACCCAAACTTAAGATTGTTGAGAACGACTAGTAAAACATGGTTGAGTTGAAAGTTGTTAACTTGAATATCCGGTCTGAATATCTCAAAGCCAAGCCTATAGTTGTTGATGTGCAGAACTCCTGTAATGACCGTAAAGCATTAGAATTGTTAGCCATATCAAAATCTTCTCTAATCAGCCTAACTCTTCTTCCAAGATATCCCTAATGGGCCCTCCTGACCCTCTAATTATGTTTCCCCTCATTTCAAGCTCTTGAAATTCCTATTCCTCACTAACAGATGTTGACTTGCAAAATAGCGCTTGAGTGAGGGTATCAAAGTAAAAAAACTAAATAAAGAAAGAAACAATAAAAAAAGAAGATCAACAAGAGAAACAAAACTAAAACAAATGAAATGAAAATTATTCTTATATATAGTGTGATATATAGAATAGTGATATCAAATTTAAATCAATCAAGTTGTAGTTGAAAAACAAAATTAAAAATTTTCCTCAGGAACATCGCTAAAACCTTAATGCTAATTGCCAATGAAAACATATGAATGGGATCAGAAAATCAACAAGCCTAATGTATAGAGTTGATTCAAGGCTAGATTTTCAATAGGGGTGTTCAAACGTACAATGCCCCATTCGTAAATTTAACATTTTTTTGTTTTTTTATATATTTGTATTTTCATTATTTGTAAATTTGTATTTAAACAAAATTAAGAAAATGATTTGAGGAATTAAGAATGATTAGCAAATGATATAAAACATTAGGACACGAGAACTCTTCTCAAAGATAGACATGTAACTTAGCTCAATCCGAAATAAAAATGAGTCATAAGGGTACATGGTTGAGGTCACTCGAATCTCAACATTCTCACTTCGAGACTACAAGTTAAGGACATAGACTAGATAACTTGCTTGTTGTCTATCGACATGTCTAGAAAATTGTCTAATCTCATAATCCATAGGTAAATGCACTCATTCCACTAAGCTCTCTCCTCTCAGTTCGAACTTAGATTTCTCTTAACTTAATATAAGGTTTATCTCAAGCATTTAGCTAACCTCTCTACTCACAGCTAGAATGTCGAGGAGCACAAGCCTTTCTTAGGGTTTTGTTGCAATAAAGGGGAAATATGACATTAGGATGAAAGGAAGAGATTATAGAATGAATTGCAACTCACTGATGCATAAAATGATGTAGCAAAATAAATACGCTAGCAAGTGTACTAGTTGCTCAAGTAATATTATAAAAAGGAATAAAGAGTGTCGAACTCATGAGAAATATTATTAATTCAATATCTAAGTTTATAAATTATTAAGAGAAGAAAAACATAGATTTGAAAATAAGTTTTCTAATTATAAAATAAACATATTAATAAGATAAGATAATGTTGTTGGAATTAGATCTTAGGATGATAACAAATCAAGGATAAATATGTGAACCAAAAAAGATAAGTAAAATTTCTTAAGATGAATTTGAATTTTTTCTGAATTATTAATTTGACAAGAATAACTTCATAGAGTCCACAAACTGGTAATTCTATTATTTAATCAAACAAATTAAATTAACTTAAATTTAATCATTACTAAAGAGTGGTACTTATGCAAATAAGATTAGAATTAATATGTATTAAAATAAAAATCCTAAACTATTAATCATTCCACAAACTAGTATACATTAACATACCATACAGATCCAATTTTTCATACACTAGTTATCAGATCTATGTCAATTTTTAATTCTCCAAAATAAATTATTTTATTTAATTAAGTGAAATATAAAATCAAATAGTCCACAAACTAATAATTACTTAATTCAAAAATTCAAATAATTAAATCAAAAGCATTGAACACAATTAAAAATTAATCAAAAGAAATTCAATAATAAAATAAGGGTTCACAATATTTCTCTTTCACTAATAATCTCCTAAAATAAAATAACTAAAAATATGGAGTTCATCCTAGAATTCTAAAGAGATAAATAAGAAATTAACAATAGTAATTGGAAGAACTACACCAAGAATAAATTAGGATCTTCGAATGTCATCGTAGCATATGGATTAGCCGTCCGATCAACTCTCTTTCTTAGTCGAAGCCTACAGACTCTTGACTAAACAATGGAAGAAAATCTAGACTTCAAAGCACGAATTGAGATGGTGGTCTCTCCATACATTTATAGGTGTAGCATGACTTGCGATTAGTAACCTTCGATTCATCGTATGACTGAGTTTAAATTCGTGATAAATTCTTTTCCAACTTCACGCCCTTTTTATCATCTCGGCCAAAATCAACCAACTTAGTAGATAAAGTTTAATACGTGGTACGACTAATAAGATTCGTCCATGTAGGCTTACATGTAGTGGCACCCTTGCAATTGATAGAATTATCGGCAAATAAACCATTCAGCTAATGAAGCTATTCATCCACTTAGTGCCTTGATTAATTTGGTTCCTTAGGTTTCAGCTCCTTGATTAGTTTGGCTCCTTAGGATTTGGCTCCTTGATGAGTTTGGTTTTGGCGTCGTCCTGAATTATAATCTCAGCTTTGATCCAATCCAATGAGCAGATGAGTTTGGGCCTTGTAATCCAAGATCGGAGTGTTATAACTCGTTTGCATCTATGATTCATCTGAGCCAACAATTTTCCTTTTTCCTGCAATTAATTAAAGTAATGAATTTAATTCGCTCCTAGTTATAATACTTCAAGAATTAATACATAGAATTAATAAATCTGAAATTACGCCTAAAATAGACTTAAAATGATCGATGCATGCAATGATTGAATTACAAAAAAAATTAATTACAATAATAATATAACATATGTTGTGTTTTGCATGCATCACTCACTTTCAAAACCAATGAGCATATTACGAAAGCACAGGAATGTAGAACTTCTTAAACTTAATTAGAACATTCAACATGTAATGTAGCATAGCAGAAAGAGTTTAACCTCATCAAAAGAACCCCAGCTCATTTGGCAGATTAGATATACATATCTATAAGGATCCCAACATTAAACACCATCGTACTAATACTAATACAAAAGCAGTTGACAATAGAAAGGAAACAACAACAGCAAAGTTTAGTTGGCTAACTTTCCCTCTCGGCTCAGTTGGTTCTTCTCTTCCAAAAGTGGATTTTTCTTCCTTCTCGAATTAGCCTCCCCTTTGAAAATGTTCCCTTTTTCCTTTTATAGTCTTGTGTTATTCCTATCCACCATTTGATTCTCAACACATGTCCTCATACATCTTTTTCCTCCAGCAAGCCAATGCGTGACATTTGTCCATCACATTTCCTTCATCATGCATCTTGATCTGCGACACATCTTCTGTCTCTCCCTCTCTCAACAAGGTTGATTTCTTGATATAGAACCAATTTTGATTCCCTATAGATGTGTGTGCTTTTGTCATATTCTATCATCTCAATTTCTTGTCTCAACAGTGCCAAATACCCTTATATAGAGAATTTTTCTAACTTGGTTGCTGGACATGCCCATGCAGTCATGAGTAAAAGCTTATAAGTCCAAATAAATTTTATCTTTATTTCTCAAAAAAAGAGCTTAGCTAAAAGAGCTTAGCTGACATAGAGTTTCATAGATTGAGTACAAGGGGTGAAAATATATTTTCATAAAATTAAAATGCAACGTAAATCAAATAGATCATATCTTTACCCTAGCAGAAAAGAGCAAGAAAACTAAGTCATCAAGTTGTATAGAGTACCAACATACTAATTACTATTGAACTTTTAATGAAGAGAGTTATGATGATCTAGATGAATTAATGGAATTATTAACACTAGACATTCGAACCTTCTAGCGGCAAGAGTTATAGTGAAGAACAACGATCATATTTTTCTTTTCGTTGATGAGTATTAATGTATATATGACAATTTTTAATGAATAGATAACTCCTCGCAAATGACTTAGTTATACTTCTTTCTACACATGAACAATCAACTTTCCTAGGAAAGACAATCACAAATTCATGTCTATTAGGGCTTGTTATCACAAGTATTTTGGATTGTTTATGCAATATCCAATGTATTCTGGCTATTGGATTTAACATCCGAAAGCTCTTCTCCACCTGTGTCAAGATCATATAGAAGATAAAGAGAGGGAGAGGTTGATGAATGAGAAATGGGATAGGGGTGACGTTGGCGACCAGGTGGATGACAACAACATGACTAGGGTGAGGTTGACAGAGAGGGGCATGGGGCAATGACAGGTATTGGAGTGGAAGGTTTGTTAGCTACTACATTTCCTTTCTCACTCATGATCCCTATTGTGTTCTTTCTAAGTGAGTTGATGGAACCTCATTCGCTTTTAGGTTAAATGAAATTATATTTAATCAAGACTTCAGACTGCCCAACAACACTGTAGGAGACATACTACAATTCACCTCTTCTATAATTCTTGCGGGCAAATGAGCAAGAAGCTTAGATTACCCAAGGATGCCGAACTCATTACCAGGGTGGAAGGCATAGCAAGCAGGATGAATAAAATGTAACACACATGAAAGTTTTATCCAAGAATTTGGAAATAGCAATACGACGCACATGGGAGGCATTTTTAGGGACAACATATGAAATTAGTAACTGGATTCATTGGCCTGACACATGCAACATCTACACCTCAATCTGAACTACAGGCAATCTATTATGGAATTTTCATCGCTTGGCAGCATCATTACACCAAACTCGTTCTTGAGTCTAACTCCATTCTCTCAGTCAATATTTTGAATACAAGTGCGCAGGTAAACCCCTATTCGCTAACCCTATTGGAGGATGTAAAGGATCTATTGAGTAGGCAACGGGAGGTCACACACATTGAAAGGGAAGTGAATCAATGTGTGGATTGGCTTGCTAAACTGTCATAAGATGCTGGCCCTGAGTCGAATGAACTAAGCTTTTTGCCATCTGCAATGGGCACTTTCCTCTGCGCTGATATTTATGGGAATACTCTACCCAAACCCATCTAATCTTATTTTGTAACAAGGATCTTCCTTCTATATTTATCAAAGAAGAAACACTCAAATTTTATTCTAGATCACATGAGTAAACAATTTTCTCAATCAGTTTGTGCAGGATGGAGTTCAAACATGAACGACACTTTTTTTCCTTCATTGAAGTGTAGCCCAAGCAATTTTTATGCAATGGAAACTTTTCTTGTAAAGCAATCAATAACTATGATGGACCATATAGATGCCGAAAGATATATATGACTGAGGCATTTAATTTAAAGAGTGTCCTAGTTTTCCAATTGTTAAAATTGCAACATATTAAAGTGTTCCATTGGGAGAACCATACTTTCTTTAATTATTTTTGTGTAGGAGAGGAAAGTGATATTGATAAGAGTTACATGCCATCTTGCTTTCATAACTGAAGAAAGATTAATTCTATCATTCAAGTCCTTACAAAGGCAAGACTAAATCTGTATCAAGATGTCAGGTTGTTTTGGTGTTCTACACGAAGATTTTGTTAAAATTTGTGGGTTCTTCTGTAACAGCCTGAAATTTAAACCATCACGTGGCGAAGTCTCCTCTCGGTGCATTATCGGTTTCTTCGATCATCTTGATTCGTTCGTTGAGCAGCGCAATCAAGAAGGGTGTCACATCAGCGGAAGACATAAAATATCACAATACTTTAAATATAAATGCGAAAGTTGAATCAATAAAGATAATAAGAGGTACATAGTGTGAAAGCTTGATAAATATGAAGGTACATAATAAGATGTCTACGAACCACGCCATAGTACAAAGTACATGTAGGTCCCTCATACAACTCGATAACATAAGAATAGTAAACACAAGTATTATACCTATGTGCACATGCCACCCGAGTAGAGATCGCCACATAGTCATCAATCGAGCCACGTAGGATAATTAAGTATACAGATATCAACATAGGGGAGGAAATCCTCCCGTTAGAACATGCTAAATGTAATAATAATACAAGTCATAAGGATGATTCATAAAGCATAAGCATGATGAAATAAGATTCATGGGGATCATCAGGTGAGAAAATAATGGATCATATGGTTTATAAAATCTATGTGAATCATCATGTGATGAACAATGGATCATGTGGCTCATGGCTATGTTTGGAAACGGAATCGTAGTTCCTCTCAAGTTTTTCATGAATTGCTAAATTGATAGATTAGTTTGTGATATATTTGGATAGAGTAGAACATAATGATGAGTAACTAGATAGTTGATGTGATAGAAAAAAAGTATATGATGGATTAATTTTTAGTGGGTATTTGAATTTAAAATAGTTATTATGAATATAAATATAATTTTATTGATTAGAAAAATAAAAGTATAAATTAATTTTTTTATGAAAAAAGTTTGGTAAAAATATATTATTTAAATATAAAAATCAATTTTAAAATAAATTATATTTAATAAAATATTAAAAATTTTAATAAAATAATAATTAATAAATAATATTATATTAGTACTTTATTATAAATATTTTATATTTGATAAATAAATTATTTTATAAGAGAAATGTATGAGAGAGAAAATAAGAAAAGAAAATTGAATTAGAAAAAAAAGATGTCACGTCAGGAAAAAAAGAGAACTAGTTGTTGGAGCCCTGGAACTAGGGTCATGTAACTCTTATTCCAGGGCATTAAATGCAGTCAGGTTCCACCTTGAAAACCAAGTCATTGTTTGGAGAACTAGACTAGAACCAAACCTTAGTTCCAACCTAATTCCCTAACCAAACAGGCCTCATAAGATTCATGGAGATCATCATGTGAGTAAATTCATGTGAATCATCATGTGAGGAAGCAATGGTTCATATGGTTTATTTCATGTAGCATAATTTCGATCATTTCATGGGCCATAATCAAAATTGTCAACATCTATGGTTAGTCACATGAGCATTATTCTTTATCTTTGAAAGGCGTTCAGTTCATCATTGTTCCATTTCATTTCATTTCATTTCATAAGGATATAATCCTTGCATTCATCTTTAATTATTCATTTTTTTCATCTTATTCATGAGTTGAAAGAGCTCTCTACATTTTAGAGAATGTCATGCACACAAAAGTGTGTAGCTATCTACATCATACATGGGATAGTGGGGTATCAATGCCACGACAGTACCCTTTCGAAGGGGAGGGATGACCTCGCTCAAGATAGTAACATCCGTAAGAGGATGACCTCACTCAAGGTGGTAACATCTGTAACGATAAAAGGGAATGACCTCGCACAAGGCAGTAACATTTGTAAGGGTATGCCTTCGCACAAGATGTTAACATCCGTAAGGGGATGACCTTGCCCAAGATGGTAACGTACCTAAAGAGATGACCTCGCACAAGGAAATAACCTCCGTAAGGGGAAGGCCTCAAAATTACAAAATCCATAACGATTGACTTTGCTCAAGGCGGTAACATCCATAATGGTAGGAGGAGTGCCTCACACAAGGTTGTAGACTCCTCCAAGGAAGTGTCTCACAAGTCTGTAGACTTCCCATCTAGGTAGGCATACATCCCATCTTTTTCATCTTTTATCTCTCATATCTCTTTATCCTTGGGCCATATGGACCTAATCAAGCCTCATGGGTGTAAGGTTAGCTCGAGATCATCATGAGGGAACATATAGCGATGTTAGGAAATCATATGGATGAAGTTGGTTGAGGATAAAGAAGTCATGTGTCTTCTCTGTCCAACTTTCGAACGTCCACCAGGTCAAACGATCGTTCGGTCAATATTCATCAGATGTTCGAAAGATTGAGCGAACGTCCGGTCTCAATTTATCATTCGACTAGTCAAAGGCCAAGTGCAATTCAAATGCCCGATAGTGGAGCAGTCGATTGATCATCAATGATTCATTAGACGTCCGAAAGTTCGAGGGACGTTCGGTCTTTCTTGGATAAAAATGTCGGGCATGAGTTTCTCATCCAGAGGATTGAGCGATCGTCCAATCTGCCCTCATTATAATTATTCATCATTGTATCTTGTCGATCGACCAATCAGACAGTTACTTTTCTTGATAGGAGTACATAGTAGATGTTCGTGAAATGGATCGGACGCCCATCATAATAATGACTACCTCTGTGCTAAGAAGAGTGAAAGCCCATTAATGCGACCACTCATCCGTTTGTCCTCTACAGAACTGTAGGTCATTGCAAGTCCCTAAGTTTTCAATCAAATTTTCACAATAAAATCATTTAAGGATTATTCAATCATATCACTAACATATAATATGATTCAATGGTCATTCATACATATGAACATATTCGTTTCATCATCAAATGCTTCATTCAAGAAAAGTCTACTTCATACCTATCATTTTCATATTCATATCATCTACAAATCATCGTAGGAAAATTTCCTTAAATCCTGATCACATCCAAATCCATAATCATCATAGAGATTGATCTAATCATACCTCATAAGTTACTTATGCATAATCACATACATAAACTCTTAAACATCAATTAAACTTGGTTCATCTCCTTTGATATTTCAATATGAATATCAAGGTTCATCGTAAGGACATCCATTACTTCAACTTTCAGCAATCATATAATCATAATCAGTAATAACCTAAGCATGGGCTTCCTTATGAGTAATCATGACACATGTTAGTCATCAAATAGACCCACTTAGTCATTTACTTTGTTCCATTCAAGTAGCATCATGAACTAAAAACTACAGCAATATCAATGATCCTTAAACATACTTAAAATTCACCAAATAATATCATCAATCAAGGATCACAATCATAACACTTATAAGCATGATTTCAGTATGCAAATCATTCCAAGAGAACCACTTTCATTCATCATCAAAGGCACTATTAAACAAGTATACTACCCAAGTTCTAGCATGGAACCTATGCCCAAAATAGTACTTAAACGTGCTTAAAATTCATCAAATCATATCATCAATCAAGGATCATAATCACAACACTTATAAGCATGATTTTAACATGTAAATCATATCCAAAAGGATCACTTCAAAGCCATAAATTGCATTCATCATCAAGAGCACTATTAAGCAAGTATACTATCCAAGTTGGAACCTATGCCCAAAACGGTCCTTAAACACACTCAATATTCATCAAATCATATCATCAAACAAGGATCATGATCATAATATCTCTAAGCATGATTTCAGCATGTAAGTCATTTACAAAAGAATCATTTAAGTCCTAGCATGTACCTAATCTCATATAATGCAATCATGGAATTTGTACCACCTAATTTCAGCATGAAAATTAAGTCCAAAATAATCCTAAAAGCATGCAAAACCCTAAGAAAATAAACCCCATGACTTAAATCTCGTTAAACACGCTTTTAGTCATTTTCGGTTCTTCCTTCAATTGTTCCAGGCTCTAGCGGTTCCTCCTCCTTCGTCCTTCATTGTCCACTTATTCATCGCCTCCAAAATCTCCTCCAAAGCCCTTTCACGAAACCCACAATAAGGAAGAGGTAGCCACAACAATGGTGGATGAGAAGGATGAGAGAAGATGGAAGGGAAGAAGAGAAATGAAGAGACAATTGGAATTAAATAAGAAATAAAATGGGAGGTTGTACTCTCTCCTAGGAGTCAAGGAGGAGAAAGGTTTCCAAAACCCCCAAGCATTATACAGAAAAATAAGACGAGAAATCAGATTTGACCTCTTCATCTTCAAGGGTCATGAAGGTGAAGAGGTATCTCAAATCTTCAAAAGTTGACATAAAAAAGAAGGAGAAATTAAATTTAACTTCTTCATCTTCAAGAGTTCACAATGTTCTAAAAGTTGTATTAATTTGATTTCTTTTTTCATATACTGACGATTGCATGTTGGGTGTTGGTTCCATGAAGGGCCGACATCAACAATTAATACAAGTCATAAATTTTCTAAAACTTTGGAATGCTACATATTCATACGAAATCGGACTATGGGAGGAAATTTTTATTAAAAAATTGAGGTGACACTAAAAGAAAATCTAAGTACAACTTTTTTGTAAACAGTTATTTTTTTTATTTATCTTTAGCATGAATTTATATATGTAGAAAACTACATATTTCTTTTATGAATCATTTATATGCGAAATTAAGAAGTGTAAATCGACAAATCAAAATATCATTTTGTTAGGATTTCTGTACAAAGAATATTATGCACAATGTACGAAAACTTTAAGGCAACACACAATTTTATTAAATGAAAAACAGAAGAGTATTACAAATCAGATTATTTTTTATTTGGACCCTTAAAGAGTTTATATAGTCACTCCCTTATGAATGATCTACTGAAATTTTAAATCGATCTCTCAAAATTAGAGCACATATCTCTGAATTACAAACAAAATTCACCTTAATATTTTGGCATAGTGTAAGAGCGCCTTTTGTTTCAAAGCGTCTTGAAATATAAATGAGTTTTTAATTTGGATAGGATTCAAGACATTATTAACTCATTTAAAATTATATTCATTAGAATAATCAACCCTGACAAAATAGTTTCACAATCTATAAATCGATAAATGAAGAGCAATCGCTCCACATATACAAAACAAAAACAAAGAACCGCATGGTCCTATTGGCACTTCCTAATTTAAAGAGTTCAGAGAGCAAGAATAAAGAATCTTATTTTGCCTTAAATTAAGTGTAATTCTTTATCGTTTAATTAAAAAATTAATTAGCTATCATTGCTGTTTAATTAATTTTATTAATAATAATTTCGTGAAGTAATGACTCAATCGCTCTTTTCATCTTGTACGTAGTCCTGGTTGTTGTAAGGGCTGAATGCCTCGGCGAGCCAGCTGAGCTTCCTCCATGGCTCCCACCCCATGTCCTGGCACATCTCGGCGCTGTGGCCGATGCTGTAGGTGGAAATGCAGTGCCGCCGGTAGAACCTCGTCGTCCTCTTCATCACCTCCACCTCCTGCTCGATCTGCCCGAACATCCCCTCCACGCTCGGCAGCTCGAACTTGCCCTTCAGCAGGCTGCCCAGCCACCGGCACCGCAGCTCCGACGTGTGCAGGTTCGACACGCTCTCTATGTACCCCACGAACGCCATGTGGGGGATCAACGGGTGGATCGTGCCCCTGCATGACATGGCATGCATGCATTGCTGGTCACGACGAGTTCATGCGATTTGGCGCTCAGATCTAATAACGGTTGATTGATTACATACCTGTACAATGGCATGACGCCGGACGAGTTCACGATCAAACCGCGGTAAGGTTCCGGCAGTACCGACCTCAACTTCTGCTTGCCGTCGAATCCTGTGGCCAGGAACACCACATCAGCTTCCAGCTTGGTGTTGTCATCTAAGACGATGCCTCCTTCCCAAAAGCTCCATTTAGACGATCTTTTGAACATTATCCGGCCCTCGTCGGCTTCCGCGAAGAAGTTCTCCGGTAATATGGCCATCTGACATGACGCATAGTCCTCCACGAAGGGGTGATCTGGTTTCAGACCGTACTTGTCCAGAGGAAGCTTCCATGCGAGATAAGACTCAATGAACTTTGAGACTCCTCTCCTCTGCAGGAACAATATATATATATATATATATATACACACTTAATTAGAAGTAGCACCGAAACCTAACCATATATCTGTTACAATTGATTGATTAGTTTTGAGTATTGTTTTAACTATAAAGGTGGAAATATAATTAATATGTGTGTGCGTATAGGAGTAGAAAGACAATTACCACAGGAGAAGAAAGGTGGCACAAGAGAGATCTGAGGCATCGTTGATTTGGCCTTTCATAGACAAATTGGGAGAATCTGGTGGCATAGAACAAGAAGAAAGGCAAGCCCCATATGGAGTAAGATGGAACTGTCCAGTGCAAAGTCCTCACCACCATCGTACAAGGCTGGCCATCAGGTCCTTAATTGAGAACAGTAAATGGAAGCTGAGTCAATATTGATTCGTTCTCAATTCTGATTAATGTTATTGTCAATCCAAAGTGAAAAATATTAACAGTAAAGTCAAATGTACTTGAACTTATGAATGGATGCATAGATGTATAGTCCATTTTGACTAGCTTCTTTCTAGGATAAGCCATCAAATTGATGAACTAATTAAATGTTCATCTTTTTCTTGCAATTGTGGGTCAACCCGATCAGGTTCTTTTGATAGGTTAATGTGGTCTTGTATTCCTTTGACCACCGGAGTCTTCATAATTCTTTGTGTTTTTATGTACTAAAAAATGTCAAAGAATTTGACTTTAAAATTTGAAATTTATAGTTATGATATGAAATGTACTATTTTCATAATGATACATAAGCCAACTTTTGTTTGCATCAGGATTTGACGTTACATCATGTCATATCAAACACAATATTCATAGAAAGGAAAGTCCAAAAAGAGATCAGTTGTTAGAGCTATTTCTACGAGTAATATATATTATATTATTTGATTTACTTTGTACAACATCTAGGTAGAACTTTTTATGGAATTTGTATGTGTATTTTCGCCAAAAATTATTTCTTGATTATAAAAAGAATTATTTACAAGTCCAAGAAGATCAAATGACTTATGAGAGTAGGAAAACTTGTCTTAACATATAACTAATTCGATATTATGATCAGATTAAAATAAATAAATTATAATCAGCTTGAAATTTTGGAAGGCCTAATGTGAAGCTACCTAGTCTTAAGGACCTATGACACATTTATATATTCAACCGTTCTTGAAATGTATAAATTGACACGACTGAAGACCATAAAAGGGACTACCTACAAACATCAACAACTAGTAGCTCTCAATTTTCGAAGCAACTTCCTAATTTGGAAAAAGATGCAAAATCGTATATATATTGAACCGGCAAACTTTTTAGGGTTGAAACATTAACTGGACAATCTAAACATTTCCCCAAAAGATGGTATTATGCATCGAACTTTTCATAGTTATGCATATTGAAACACTAATCAGTCATTCTTCGAAATAATGCAGTTACATTACCTCTTATTCCACGAGTTATTATTATTATTATTATTATTATTATTATTATTATTATTATTATTATTATTATTATTATTATTATTATTATTATTATTATTATTATTATTATTATTATTATTATTATTATTATTATTATTATTATTATTATTATTAGAGGTGCATTACGAATTATATATATATATATATATGAGAAAAATTAGTGTGAGATTAGATATATATATATATATATATATATATTTGCAAACCTTTATTGGCTTCGGCACACTCGACTGCGAGATCGATGGCGGACTTCTTGTAGCCGACGACCACCACCTTCTTCCCCTTCATCAAGTTGGTGGCGGCGGCCTCGTCGAGCTTGCAGTAGTCCAACGTGTGCATCACCTTCCCCTTGAACACCTCCGGCCCTTTCCCCTGCACAAACGTTGGCATGTTGGGCACATCCCCGTACTTGCCGATGCACATTACCACGAACTCGAACTCGTGCCACTGCGTGCAACAACGTCCGTTGTCGTCGATCACACATATACATGTATCAGTCACAGAGAGAGACAGAGAGGGAGAGAGATGCACCTTAATGCTGTCAGGCTGGTCGTCCGTGACGACGCCGACCTCCCACACGGGTCGTCCGGCCAAGGGTAGGTCCTTGCCGCCCCAGAGCTCGGAGAAGCCGGTGTTCGCGCCGGCGACGTGCCGGATCTCGACCACCTTCGTCCGGAGCCTGATGAGGCCCCAGAGGTCGAAATGGGTGGCGTAGCCGTCGAGGTATTCGAGGATTTCGGCGTGGGTCGGGAACGTGGGGTCGCTGCGGTCGGCCCACGGGTAGTCCGAGAACTCGAAGTCGGCGCGCGGCGTCTGCAGCCTGGTGGAGCGGTAGGAGCAGTGCTTCCAGACGCCGCCGATGGAGTCCGAGGCCTCGAAGACCACCGGCTCCAGCCACTTGAGCTGCTTGGCAGCCGCCAGGCCACTGATTCCTCCACCAATGATGGCCACTCTCGGCTTGCTGCTCTTCACCATTTCCATCTCTCTCTTCCTCGATCTAAATGGTCGATGTCGCAATTGAGGACGGAAAACTTAATGGAACCGACGATAAAGGTTTGCGATCAGTGCTGAGGGTTTGTGATGGAGGTGCTCATGGCATGTACGTATGTTGATATATACGGTGGCGATGGGATCGAGCACGAAGAAGCACGTGCCATGCATGAGGACGTGAATTTGAACCCTAAATTTCCAGCTCCCTGTTCGTTTGATTTGACTTCCTGGTTTTGATTTCTACGTCTCATGCATGAGAACTTTCCAAAACGTTACCTTCTCTCTCTCTCTCTCTTTTTTTACCAAGAAAAAAATGTAGTATTAATATTACCAGCAGCGTGGGTGCCCTTGAAGGCTCATGGATCGTACTAACATTCCTAACACATTAACTTAAAAGTACAATTACGGAAGCACATTAAATTCATTAATAATAACTTATAAATGAAGACATAGTTAATTTAAGGGAACAAATAATAATAACTTATAAATGTCTGGAAACCTAGTGGAAACGAACTAGAATTTTCTATGAAACATAGTTAATTTGCATTTTAACTGATTATTGGTACTAATTAAGTGGGCTGGCTTGTAGACCGATAAATTATATATAGTTATTATTATACATTGCTCATGGCTTCAATTTCATTCAATGTTATTCAGTTCTTGAAGAAATTAAAGCAGCTGGGTTTTGGCAACCATGCATGAAGACTGGTATTTTTTCTTTTAATTGCTTCATCATTTTATATATGTTTATTTAGGGCAACTTGGCAATGTAATGATTGAGTTGGTACAATTAAGTAAACAATAATTAGATATGATACGTGGGTACTTACTTAATCATTAAATTAATTCATTCCTGATAAATGCCCCAAGTGGCATACACCAATCCACGGAAATTATATTCTATCAATTTGAAGAAGAAGAAGAAGAAGAAGAAAAGGGTTTGAATTAGCGTAACGTTAATTAATTAATATAAAAAAACAGAAAAAAAGTGCATGCATTCCATGTATCCTGAGAAGAAAGGATGCCACTGACAATTAATCAAATTGGTTGACCCAAATAAATATCGAGTTTGAATTCCAGACGAAGCGTTTATTCCAAAATTAGTCAGATGTCAACTAAGAATTCTATCTAAGTACGTAGCACTGATGCCCTTGACCTTGACGCCACAAAGATAAAAGGTACCCTGCATGCATGGTGAAAATTCTGTACTTCAAATTACTCAAGGCCAGCTCCAGATGTGAAGACTGACGAGAGTAGAATGTTAGAAGTTCTAGTAGTTCCTTCATGAACAGTTGAAATGTTTGGTGATCAAAGGACAGTGAGAACGGATACAGGTCTTCTTTCTTGTTTTAACCTCTCGAATTTCTTTCCTCGTGTTCTAAATAGACCTGAGTTTTACTTCTCCATAAAACTTTCCCTCATGTCAAAATTCAATGGAAGTAATTAGACGAAATTTGAACAAAGCTTGAATTCCTTGAGGTACCTTGCTAGAGCGAGAGACGTGAGGAAATTTAATTGAAAAATTATAATGAATAAGGAATGTTCAAGTGTAATTTTATCTTCTTTGACCAGCTACTATACGTTCGTTCCCTTGTTTTAGCTAATGTTCCTTTTTTTTGCATGTTTATTAATGCAAACTACACTGGTAAAAATACCCTAATTATTAGGTTATTTGTTAAGTGATATATGTTATATTATATAGTCCATCTGGATTAATGGTTTATGTAACTGGGAGAGAAATTGGTTTGATGCATTACGGAAATTACATTTCTTCTTTTTTCTTGGAATTATAAGTTAATGCTTAATTATGAGGTGAAAGAACGATTCCACATCTGTGTACAATTAATAGCTAGTCAAAGTATACGTACATACGTACAATTATATGTTATCATTTTAGGCTCGAAGAATAAAAAAGTTGTTGAAATGTAAGTACATACCATATCAAAAAAGCTTTTTAGGAATCAAACACATTAGTTCTTAAAACCTCAATTTTAGTCTTTAATACTTTTTGAGACCAAAATATCTTAGTCCCTCATGGTTCCTATAAGTTAGTCATTAAAAATTCTTAGTGACCAAAATTTTTTCATTAGTCCTTAAAGAATGATTCTTTAGTGACCACAAATTAAATTTTGATTTCAAATGGATAAAAATTTGGGGCTAGTATCACATTAGTCTCTAATATTTATATTTTTAAGAACCAAATATAATTAGTCCCTAAAAATTGGTCCATAAATCATAATTTTGTTGTAGTGATAATATAATATCGTTGATTTTATATATATTAAGAGTACAATTAGGGTGAGATTAAAGAACTCTCAAATCTTTGAATCTCGACCATATAATGTCCAAATCCTCATTCAATGTTACAGATGGATCCCACCACCATCTGAACTAGTCATTAAAAAAAACCAAGTTCAATCAAACCCAAACAATGGAACGAATCAAGTGATGAGTCACCGGGCATGCATGTCACCGGACATCAATGAGGTCGAGGTCGCCAGCGTCTGGAGAGGCGTCAATGAGGTCAAAGTTGTCGATGTAGTGCGAGGTCGCGGTCGCTGCATCGGGTGAGGTTGGGTCGCTAGCATCAAGAGGGTGAGGTCTAGTCATTGTCGTCAGCATCGAGATTGTGAAATCACCGGTGTCAAGGGGGCGAGGTCGCCGAACGATCTGGAGCAGGCGTCGGGCGAGGTGTCAACGAAGTCGAAGTCGTCGGCATCGAATGAGGTCGAGGTTGCGATATCGGACAAAGCATGACGTTGGCATCGAGCGAGTGATGTCACCGGACGATCTCAAGTGGGCGATATAGCCAGACAATCTCAAGCGGACGTTGGGCGAGATCACTTGGCATCAACCCGGAGAGGTCGTCGGGAGTCGAGCAAGCGAGATCACCGTCAATGAGGTCACTTGGCATCTAGCGGGAGGCTGGAGATGATAGGGTTACTTCACCGGAGAGACAAATGGGCGATGTTGATTGCTGGCTGCTTCTACGGAGAGGGTGAGGAGGATGCTAGGGAAGGCAGGGAGATCAGTTGGGGGAGGCAGGGAGATCGATTGGTGGGGGTGAACCTAGTTTTTTATCTGAACCAGTTTAATTGGGATATTTCAATATGCACAATCTTGATCGTTGATTTAATGTGCCTTGAGTTATAATGGCCATGATTCAAAGATTTGGGGTGATATCAATTTCTTTGATCAGTCTCACCATTATTTATTACATATTAATTTCACGTACCTTTGTATATTATATTGAACAGCCACTCGATCATGATAAGAAATTGGAAGGCCATGGATCCAAGTAGTTCGATTGGGCAGACTTGGAACACACAATTGAGTGATGGAGAAGAACATTGACAAGGCATAGATATATGCTGTGGGAACATGAAATTTGTCATCATACCATGAGACCAAGTCAGCACGACCGTCCCAAGACATTCTTAAAAACTAAGTCATGGACAAGAACATTGACGAGGCATCGATATACACTGTGGGAACATGAAATTTGTCATTATACTGTGAAGCCAAGTCAGCATCTAAAGCAGAAAGATTTTCATAAAAACTTTTCAAATAGGAAAATATAATTATTAAAGTTTATTTATTTATTTTCAAATAAAAAAGAATATTTTAATTTTCATCATTCTTAATTGATACAATAATTAAATTATTTTTTGAATAGTTGTCGGTCTTAGATAAAGGTTTATTAGTTTGAAGTAGTAATTATTAGACTGTTAATATTATTCTATAGGTAATATAATGATATGTACAAGGACCAAATATTTTTTATGATCCAGTTTTATCGATAACCGTATTATTTTCTACTTGTGCAACTTTTTTTTCTAATAATTATGAGAAATTAAGAGACAAAACTATCAACATTGAAGTTGTTATTATCCTGTAAATATTTTCAAGGCTAAAACAATATCTTTTAGGAACTCTTTATCTAGTTATGAACAATATTTGCTGAGGTATATTGTTGTCTGTTAAAAGAAAAAAAATATTGGAAGAATTGATAAATTGGAGGAAGAAAGAAAGAAAACATTTAGTGAATTATTTAATTATAATGAGTGAGTAAAAAAAATATGATTCATTTGGAAATTAATATACTCATAATTGTTTGACTATTAAATTAAAAATATTAATATAATAATTAAATCAAGAGCCTCAAATTAGAAGGTTTAATTGAAGGATGATTCGTGTAATTAATTCGTGCCGGCGACGATAAGACATGGCCCCCAGGGAGCAATTAATTTGACATGTTTTTTGCATTTTCTCTGTCCAGTGAAATTACGTGGGACGACATAAATCAAATCGACATCAAACGCACGTATAAAACGAGATAACATGATTAAAAATATTTATAAAACATTATGGGGGCGTTTGAATGTTAGAAATAAGGTGGAATCAAATCTCTGATTTCACCTAGTTCTCGAAACGTCAAATCGATTTTCAAGATGAGATCAAGTCATGAAATTAGGGTTTCTATTGACTTCCACCTTTTCTATGGACCAGGTCACTATAGCATTTTTTTCAATTTTTTCATTGATGTGACATTATCCAGATTTTTCTAATTTCATTTTTTTTCCTATTTTCTCTCTCACATATGTGTCTTACAAAATAAATTATTTATTATATATAAAATATTTATAATAAATAATTAACATGATATTATTTATTATTAATTATTTTATTTAAAAATTTTAATACTTCTTTAAATATAATTTATTAAATTTTGATTCTTTGTATTAAAATAATATATTTTTTAACAATTTCTTAATGAAAATTTCTTAATATATACTTTTATTACTATTTTTAAATAAAATTATATTTTATATTTATAATATCTATTTTTTAAATACTCATTAAAATTCATTTATCACATCTACTTTTTTTTCTATCACAATAATTCTTTGTTTCTTCATCATTACGTTACACTCTGTCCTAACACATTCCGACTAATATGTCAATTCGACAATTCACTTAGAACAACCACGATTCCAATATCCTAACGGCCTCTATGAAAATTGCTACATAATATTTATATATTTAAAAATATAATATAAGTAGTTCGATTGAAATATACCAACAATTAAAATGATTAGAAATAAGGGTAAAATGATCTTTTTAAACCAAAAGAATAACTTTACCTCATTCGAAAGTTATTTTAGTTATCTAACTCGATATTGATTAAAGTAATTGATTAAAGTGGCTCTTCGAGCTTGAATAAGTAATTTGTGCTTCCATCCAGAGGTTTTGTTTACTATCTTATCCCTTTTTTTTTAACATCAGCTACTTTTCATGTAGCAATTAATTCTTACAACAACTAAGAAAAGCACCAAACATACAAATATGTTAATATGTATGGTTAAGTGATGCGTAAAAAATATTGTGATGTGATGGACTCAGAATAATAAAAAATAATGCACTTCATATGAAAGGGCTACATATTAGGAGCAGTTATCTCTAAACATTTGTTTACTGCTACACAAGCAGATATACCCTTATTTCACTAGAAAATATCGAGTTAAGCTTTAAACTTTATAATTCCTCAAGACTCACCACGAGAACCACAAGTATACGACAGTCACTATAGGGTTTGAGAGTCGATCTACAAGGACAAAGATTGAAAAGTTCACACTTGATTGAAATCATTTAGAAGAAAAAGCTTAAGTCTACAAGTGTTGTTTAAAGTAAAAACGTGAAATGCTACAAATCATAAATTACAACAAATAAACACTACACTAATTTTTATGAGTTTTAATACAAAAATAGACAGAGATCAGTGTAGATAACACTAGAGCTTAGGGGGATGTTTTCACTTTCTCGGGACATTAAGATATATTTAAGATTATATATTGCCCCTCATCATGTGCATGGGCATGTACTCATGATCAATAATACTTTTCTCATTCGACGACACTCTCATGTACGTGGGTGGCTTAACGCGGGCATGTTGTGGGGTCAACCATCCAGCTCGAGCAACACTCTCATGTGCACTAATGCAGGTAGGAGAATAGATTTCTCTCAATAAGGATTGAGCTTGACCTACGCGAACTCCGCTGCCTTATAGTAATGGAAGTTCCAACTAACCTCTCGGCCGGTATTCGACTTCCATTGTTGAAGATAGCCCTCTCAGGTGAAAAACTTCTGTGGCTAAATAGTGCATAGACCAAAATGTTCAGGAGAAAAGAGTCTTTGCTAAATATGAAAACTGTGACCCTCGACAACCTCTCAAAATATGACTCTACAGTTGTGTGCCCTATTGGATCCTCCACAGATGCAAAGTATAAAGCTCCCTCTCAAGTAGGAAATCATTGAATGAATAAAACAGGACCAAGTAAAGAAAAGACGGTGATGCAAAGTAGGGACTAAATCGAGTTCGACCTGAATCCACACGGCTCATGATTCTTTTTTGGATGATTGAATTTTTGTCCCGCCTCTCGGCATGCATATAGAAACTCAATGGAAAGCTTCCCTCTCGGGTGGGAAATATATGAATACACGTCGCTAGAACAAAGAAAATAGCAAACACCATCATAAAAGCACAAGAATCACATCAACATAATTCGTTCAAGCTGCAGAATGATAATCATGTTCAGTTGGTAACCTTTCGGTATTCAACTGAATAAGGGAATAGATTTTTCCTCTTGGGTTGCATTTGAGACATGTTCTTAAGCTCAATCAACATTCAGAACCATTACAATAGATCACACATGATAAAATAGGGAATGATTTATAAAAAAAATATAAACATCTCAAGATCAACATCCCCCAGCCTTAGTTGGTCATTCAACTACAAATCAAGAAAATAGGAAAAGAAGAAAAAGAGAAAAGAAAAGAGAAGAAGAAGAGAGGCGGTTGCTGCTGCCTCCTCTTCAGCTTCCTTCAGGTTGTAAAAATGGCCTCTTGATTCAGATTGGAAGCTAGAATTGAACTCCTTCCATGGGCAGCCTCATCTTCCTTTTATAATCCAAGGGATATGTTCCACATGTCCAATATCTTCACATGTTCCATTGTCTTCTCCTTTCAACTTTTCCAGCTCAAGGAATCTTCTTGTGGTCCCCCTTAACTATCTGCCTCTTGGTTTGTCACCATAATAGCTTTTGTCTTATGTCTGTCCACTTTTCCAGCCAAAAGAAGCTTCTTACGGTCCCTCCTTGGCTACCTCCCTTCAGCTTTCCACATATCTAGCTTTTTAAGTAACTCTTTTGCCCACATCTGTCCATAAAGATGTAAGAGGAATTGTTCAAAGTGTTAGGCATGACATGGAAAGACATCCTTTTCTTCTTTGTTGTTTGCTTCTTTGAACAGCTATCTTAGTGAATTGCATTTTTGTTCTTAAATCTATCTAAATGTCCAGGTCAGGGATATACACTTGTATGCCCCTATGCGTGCGGGGCATATTTTGTTGGTTGAGATTTTTACATGGGAAATAATAAAAACAAGTAATAATATCTCAGAAATGCAGATATTTAGAAGACGGATGTAGAGAAATCATAAAAGTGATATTTCGACAATAAAGCAAGTGTTGTACATGAAAACATATCAAAATATGAGATAAGTACATGCTAAACATAAATGAAAAGTATATATAATTTCTCCACATCAAACTCTCCCAAACTTAAACCTTTACTTGTCCTTAAGCAAAATTAAGAACTTAGGGTTCAAAGATTTTTAGCATTGGATGACCACATTATACACGACACTCTATCTCCTCAACCTCCAAACTTATTCTAGCTAAACATCATTTATATATTTAAGGTCCTTTAACCCTTGACTTAGTAATCAATGAAGCGTGCTCCATGGTGTCAAATGAGACCATCCCGTTGGCTGAACATACACATAACCTCCCCTAAGAACGTGCACATTCTCCTGACTTGTAAACACAAAAGTTGATCTCGACATGTATGAGACACTTACTTGTCCCTGGATTAAACTTTCTTTTCATTCACCTCTTTTTTTTCATATATTTTCTTGTTCTTGTAACCTCCTCTTCAGTTGTACGATGGAAAACTAAAAATAAAAAAATAACTTTCACTTAGCATTTTCCTTGACTTTCTTCTTAGAATACTTGGCTCGGGTGCTAGTGGTGTCTTGCATGGAATACTCTTATCTTCCTCAAGTAAGGGGACAGAAGAGTCATTATTCAAGAGAAAGAGAATCTGCCCACAGTCTTCCTCACCTTTTCTTCCTGGAATACTCGTGTGAGGAACTTGGGACTTATATTAAAGAAAGAGTAAAAGCATTTTCAAATATACAAAAGAAGAGAAGTGCAAAAGTGAAGACATACAAACTATACAATTTATTATTATTACACTACAGTAGATCATAGTTTAGTATCAAGTTACGTAGTTCATTATTATTCAAGTGCAAGATCCTAGATGGGGTTATGTGGAGAGTCAGCTAACATGCCACATGTTTTGATTTTAAGCCAGGGTCATTTATGTCATTATGTTTTACTTTAGAAATGTTCAAGAAAGGTCATTTATGTCATTTAGTCATGAAAGGTATAGGATTAATAATGTCATGCATAATGTTTTCTAGTTAATGCTTGATGACATAGTAAAAGTCTAAGTGTGGTTTCTCAAAAGCTTAAGTGATAAAATTTCAGAAAAAGAAAGATCAGAAAAAAATTCATAATTAAATCACAATGGTATGTTTTATGAAAATTAAAAGTAGTTAGGTTCAAAAAATCATATCATTTAGCTCCCTCAAACTTAAGTTCAACACTATCCTCACTGTTGGTTAAGTTAAGAAAGGCTGTCTTTAGATGGGGGGAGACGAGTGGGTAAGAGAAGATGTATGTTTCTTTAGTTTTCTTTCGTGACTTTAGTAAACCTTCATGAAATATAGATCAATGAATATTACTCTCCTTGTCTGCACAAAAAAAATATTCAATCACTTATCCTATTAGCACAATAAGTAAAAATCATTAAAATTTGACAAGAATGTGTAAAATCAGTTACATCTCTATAGATGGGGGCAGGTTTAATAGTTGTAGTTTCAGTAGAAGTGGGTGACTCCCTACAATTGTTGGGGCTGCTTGATTCCTGCAAACACGAAGAAAAATAAAATAAAGTTATTAGGTTGGGTTGCCTTCCAATAAATGCTACTGTTTATAGTCTTTGACTAGATTTGATGCCTCAAACCCATATGACTTCAATTCAGTGGATTTTCAGTTGACATCTAGTAGATTTAGACATATTTTCTCTATCAAATACAAATATTATTGGCCCATGTTTCACTCTAAATAAGTTGGACTAGACAAAATTCAGCTTCTTCAAAATACCTTTAGTCCTGTGTTGAGTAGTTAAGTTTCACTTTTACCTTGGCTCTCATTCTTCAAGGTACTGTATTCCTTCATAAATTCTTTCGCAGCTTCTCCATCTTGTTTATGCAACAACTTCTTGATTTTCCTTTTCAGAAGTGTGGTTGCTATCATTTCTTGAGGTACTTGATTCTGCATCATGTTTTTAGTGATATAATTACTTTCTTCGACTTCAAATTTCTACATTTCCTCTAGTCTTTGACTTCTATCTTAATAGGATGGCAATTTTCGGCTTGGATGTGCATTGTTAGTTTGTGCAGAAAGTGGCTTAAGCTCCTATACAGGTAGAGTCTTCTTGACTATTGGACATTTCTGATTTCCTACTTCAAATTCAGCTGCATAGACCTCTTTTGGAGTTGTCATTATGTGTTCACTTGTAGCCTTGTTTTTAACATTCTTCTCTTCATCATAAAAAATGATCTCTTCGGCATCTTCTTTCTGAATTTCAGTGAAATGTTCAGTTGCAAAAGGCTCAAGTTCTTCAATTTGTCTTCCACTTTCAGGTGGAAATGACTTGACTTTGATCCTCAGGTTCTCCTTCATTTTGTTCAGAAAAATATCAAGTGACTGCTAAAATATTTATTTCTCTAAGTTTCACTACAAGAAATCTAGCAATTAACAACACAGGATAGGTGTCGCTAACGTGTGGCTGGAAGAGATAGCAATGATTTAGCATCGACACAGCGCCACAACAATGAGACACCTAGAATCGATAGCCATTAGCATTGCAATAACGTCAAACGTCATGCCGATGCCACTAGCATCAACTGGCGGTGCCAAACCGACGTTACGATGACGCGAAATGTATCACAAATTGACTCTAAGGTGGCGCTGCATTTTGTGATGCTATTCCAAACGCTAATATGTTGTTACGCATGTTCTTATTGTGGTGCTACATAGACGCTAAAGCATTGCTAGGGAACGCTAAGGTGCGATGCTATAGTAGTGCCAAAGTGATGTCGTGTTTTGTCTCCAATGCGTCGCTAATGTGACACTAAACAATGCGACGCAAATGTGTCGCTAATGTGATGTCGTTTATAATATATTGTCTAAAGTTCTTGCGTCATTAATGTGATGCTAAGGAGGCACTAATTATATATTATTTAGCCTCATTACAGCCATATTCTTCCCTTCCCTCACCATATAATTATGCAATGCACATAATAATGCATTCATCACAATAATAATAGAGTAATGCATATGAAATCTAATAAACCGAACTAACAAAATCATATCCAATATATAATATCATACAAAAGTTTCTATCCTAAGTTTGAGATTCGTCATTGTCATTCCTGACATTTGATGTCGTCGCACTTAGTCCTTGGCCTCGTGAGGAGTGAGTCTATGTCTGGAGCATCGTTTGGATCACCTCCAAGATGGGAGCCAAATGCTGAGGAAGCTGTTGAGAAAGCTATTGCGCTAGCTGCTGAGATAGCTGCTCCGAGATTTGTCCCTAATGCTGTCCAATGTGAGCTCAGGTGCGGTGGATGAACTCAGAGCAAATGAGCCACCTACATATCCTCCGCTCCATCTAAGAGCCCTTCTCATGTCATGCCGGCCACCTCCTCCCAAACAGTAGTGTCTTCTACAAAATAGAGAAATTAGAAATTATATAACATTAAAAAACATATAAACATACAAAATGTTATAACATTAAAACATGAATCATGTTCGAGATACGTTACATGGTGGCTAAGTACTAGGATCATCTTCGTACTTCTCGGACATCTTCTCATTATACGCATCCTAATAAATTTAAACATTGCACATTTGAAAAATCATTTATGCTAATGTGAACAACCAAGTGAACACGTGATGATATTTATCAAAACTCTATGAGCAATGAGCGTGACAAGTCATTAGTATTCTTGCTCTTATGTATGGCCTCGTAGACCACACGAACGTCAATAGTACCACCTTATTTTTTCTCCTGCAATAAAGTTTTAAATTTTATAAAATAAGTATAAGATAAAATTTTGATTATTTCATTTTGTATCGACATTACCATGCGTCTTCAATGCTCGTCAAATCGAATCAAATCGCCTGCATCGATGTGGGCTTAAGTTGTTAACTTTTGCCTTTGTAGACTTTCTTTGTCATTCTTCATCCATCCTGTATCAACATCAAATACTTAGACTGTAAAATTATAAATTTAATAAAAATAATTCAAATGTAAACGTATCACTTGTTACATATTGACTCCCAAACTGGGCGCCTAATATGTCTCGAGAATTTTTGTGTGCCCTGCTCCAAACTGAGGCCGGAAGACGTAACATCTTTGCGAAACTTATATAGTTAATTTCTGAGGCGTTTCGCAGCCACCCCCTAAAAAACTCTCCGAATCGTCCCTAAATTTAGATTTGAATGAAACTGATTTGCTTCCTAAAAAAGATTATAGATGTTAGTAATTTAAAAATAATATAAAATAAATTATCTAATGAAAAAAAAGATCATACAATAAATGCCACAAAAATGTCATCCCACACATGAATTGGGACATCTTTCCACGATCCTACCCTTTTCGGCAAGTGAGAAAAGATAAGAGCACTGACATCCCACACGGTAGAAGTGGGTATGAAAGTGGTCTTGCAATTTATAAAAAAGAATTAATTTTGTGTTTATAAACAAAACTATAAAGAAATTTATATAAATTATTTAACTTCGGCCGAGCAATGTTATTGACGGTGACCATCCCATTATCGTGGAATCCCTCTTCTTCTGCCGAAGAGAAATCATCTTCCACTATAGCTAAAGTAGATTAAGAGGGTCCGACATGATATGGTACAAAACAAATCATTGGCGTAACACAAAATTAAACTACTGATAGTTCATATATCAATAGTAAAGTTCGCACATGTAACGCCCCCAAAATTAGCCCTCCTGCCACGCTGGCAGTCAGATTGACCAAGGGAGCGCTACACTGCCTACCACTTCTTTGACTTTGACCGGTCAACATATGACACAAGTGGCAATAGAAATGATAGAGAAATAACGAATGAAAAGAGTTTGAGGAAGAAATATCATTTTGGAGATCAAAAGATGTCACATTTAATGGAATAGTTCAAGAAAAGGGAAATGCAAGTAATTCAAATAGTTCAAGGAAATATCAACATATGCAAGGCTAAAAAAGGAAATTCAAGTATCTCATATTTACAATGTCTGATAATTCAAATGCAGAATAAGAAGGCGGAAAGCTTGTGGGTCCTTATAAGTCATGTGCTGCTATCCCGACGCTCTGCATTATCCACTTCCTCACTAGATAGGGTTCTCACCTGTAAAATTCCAAAGCAAGGGTATGGAATGCCCGTGAGCTAACGCCCAGTACACATAGTCACATAGATGATGAAATGATAATATGATGAAATCTATATTGATAAAAGATAATCAATGATCAGTTACTTTATTCACTGGTTCCAACACCTTGATCTCCGTAGGCTATGGACCATACATATACAGTTCTGTACTTTATTCTTGACTTTAACAATACCTTATATAATACCATACCTTACTATACTTTACTTTGTTCATTACCATATTCTATTACTCATTACCATACTCTGTTGTTCATTACCATACTCTGTTATTCATTAACATACTCTGTTATTCTCTGTGTGGTACTACATCTTTTACATTACTATGAGGTCCTTGATGTTCGTTATCCTATGCGAGATCGACTTAGTTAAGTGGGAAGCTAGATGTGTCTCTATACCATATGTTGCCAGGATGCCCATGAAAGAGAAGGTATATGCTAAGGCATACCCTTTTAGGAATATAGGTGAGAGAGGACCTGCACCCCAGGAACAGTGGAAGTTGCGGACCTATAGGTTCACTATCTCCTCAGCTGAGTTATTTGTCCCTCTGGCATAATATAATATAATCCATATATGCCCCCGTGAGGGAAGAGTGCATCAATATGCCACCCTTATTCGGAGCATAGGTGGGAGAGGGCATGTGGTCCAGGAACAGTGGTAGTTGATACCAGTAGGTACATTATCTCCTCAGTGCGGCTACCTGCCCCTCATTATACGAAATCTTGATCTGTACCCTGGGCGACACATAGCTATCCCATTATTTCATCTTTACTTATCTTCTTTAACATGTGTGGGGTTCGGAATCATGGTTCAGTGAAGAGGGTAAAGTCTGGTCCCTTTTCTGCGGACGAAAGGCCCGTTACTTGCTTCACTATATTGGACATGGCCTCAAGTGGGCCAGTCGAAGGTTTAGAACTAATTATAGGAGTTCTGACTCGAAGATTTAGAACTGATTATAGGAGTTCTAACCACTCGAGGGGCATTTTGGTCATTCCACATTGAGATTCATGATTCTTCCTCTCTGGACCGATCGACCGTCCTAGTGGACCGGTCGACCATTGTTGCCGGAATGGTTGACCATTATTGTCGGATTGGTCGATCGCCCAGGTGGACTGGTCGACCGATTATGTCCTCGCCGATTGCTTTTTCTTGATAGATCAGTCAATCGTTCGATGTGAATCGGTCGGCCGATCATTGTTGCAGGACCGATTGACCATTTTGGGAATCGGTCGACCGATCTTATGCGAATGGACTCGGCGACTTCCGCCGGATCGGTCGACCGATTAATTGGGATCGATCGACCGGCCCAGAGTCACGACATAAGATGTCGAACCATGGGAGGGGCATGGGGGCGCAAAAACAAAAATCCCTCTGATTGTCTGATCATAATACATATAATACGAAAAATATTTCTATGTCCTCTAGGTCATAATGGAATAGAAGTTTACGACATTTGATCTACATTTCTTCATCAAGAGATTTTTACACCTACGATACCTTTATTTGTTCGCTTTTCGATCGTCGGAGCTGTCATCATCGATTTGATCGGTCGTCGGACATTCTCGGTCGGTGGGAGTGCACGTGTATGCCTCACAGAAGGGTCGCAGAGTGTGGGATCATCCTACGTGCGTCGTCCTCGCTCATGTTGCTTGCCGGCGTGCTCGTCATGCGTTGTTCGTCGGAGGGGAAGCAGGGGAAGAGAGAGGGAGTGCGGCAGTGTGCTAGGAGTCCAAAAAGATGCGTGGGGGGGGGGGGTCCTCTTCACTCCTCATATAGTCCTGCTGCCCTCTCTCTTGAGGAGTGATCACAGCGAGAGTTGAGGGAGTGGGAGAGAGGGTCGTGGGGAAGTGGGGATGAGGGAGAGAGAATCGATCGTGAGGCCGATTCTCTCATCCCACATTTTTTTTTAATTTCGAATTTTGCTTTTAAATGAGAGAGGAAGGGCCGGTCCTTACATCACTACCCCTTAAAAATAAATTCGTCCTCAAATTTAGATGAAAGTTAGAGCTTACCGAATAGTCGAGGGAACTTTTTACGCATCTCTGACTCTGATTCCCATGTGGTCTCTTTGCCTTGATGGTGCTTCCACGCCACCTTGACCAATGTCACTGTCTTCTTTCCTTTTTGGTCCTCTTGGTACTCCAGTATCTCTATGGGTTGCTCCTCGTATGTTAAATCCTGCTTGAGGTTCGTCTCTTCAATTTGAATTACATTGGCGTAGTCGTGTTTATATTTCCGGAGCAATGAAACGTGGAAGATGTTATGCACTCTGGCGTACGTCGGGGGTAATGCCAACCTGCATGCCGAATCACCAACCATATCTAAAATTTCAAAGGGGCTCATTACCTTGGGCTCAGTTGAAAGTGGGAAGGCTCGGTGCTCTTCATGCGTCTCCGACAATACGAGATGATGGAGGAACTCTTCAATCGGGCTCCGCAAGTAAAACCTAATAGTTCGCTCATGAAGATGCAGTGGATTGAGCCCGACCTTATTGGAAGGATCATCATGGCGCAAGCCGAGGACCCAGACTATCAGCCCATGATGATCAAGACAAACTTGGAAGGCAAAGATTTCAGCATTTCATCATATGGTGGCATTCGGTACTGTAACCGGCTATGGGTACCTAACAGCTCAGCTCTATAGCGATAAGTTTTGGATGGATGCCACAAGTATGAGTTCGTGATTCATCCTGAAAGTACAAAAATGTACAAGGATGTATAGAGAAGCTTCTGGTGGCCTGATATGAAGAAGAAAATAGCAGAGTATGTGTCCAGATGCATAGTTTATCAGCAGGTCAAGGTGGAACACCAGAAATCACAAGGCACATTGAAGAGCCTCGGGATACCATAGTGGAAATGGGAGGAAATCGCTATGGATTTCATCACAGGCCCCCCTCGAACACAGAAGGGACATGATGCCATTTGGGTAGTAGTAGATCGACTCACTAAATCGGCCCACTTCTTACCCATTAAGGTAAAGCAGTCATTAGATAGCCTAATGGACCTATATGTGCAGGAGATCGTCAGACTCCATGGAATCCCCTCAGTCATCATGTCCGACAGAGATCCCAGGTTCATCGCAAGGTTTTGGAAGAGTCTACAAAATACTTTTGGCACAAGGCTGCGATATAGTACGGCGTTTCACCCACAGACGGATGGACAATCAGAAAGGATAATTCAGACTCTTGAAGATATGCTTCGGGCATGTGCCTTGAATTGGCATGGTAATTGGGTCAACCATCTCCCCTTGATTGAGTTCTCTTATAACAATAGCTACCAAGCAAGCATAGAAATGTCCCCATTCGAAGCTTTGTATGGCCGACCATGTCGCTCCCCGACAATGCTGGGGAGAAGTCGGCGAAAGAAATTTATTGAGCACCTAACTCCGCAAGCAGAAACAGGAATATACAGATCGAATAGAGTTAATAAAGAAAAGAATGAAGTTTGCTCAAAATCGGAAGAAGGCCTATGCCGACAAGAAAAGTCGAGAGCACACGTTCAAGGTCGGTGAACAGGTTCTGCTCAAAGTTTCACCAACTAAAGGCATAATGAGGTTCAGCAAGATGTCTTGATGCATAAGCGACCACTTTTCCATGTTGCATCAAGACACATCACAATCTTGTGCCACTAGCATCATTGTAAATCACATACCCACCACTGTCTGATGGTAATGTGAGTATAGGTGCGGAAGTCAATCGCTTTTTCAGCTCCTAGAAGCTTTCCTCGCATTTTGTGGATCAAATAAATTTTTCTCCTTTCCTTGTGAGCTTGGTCAACGGTAGTGCCAATCTGGAGAAGTCTTTAATAAACTGTCTTTAGTATCCTACTAAATCGAGGAAGCTTCTAATTTCTGAAATGTTCTTCTGCTGAGTCCAGTTTGACACTGCTTCGACCTTGGCTGGGTCCACTAAAATCCCATCCTTAGAGACAATATGGCCAACGAACATCATTTGGTCCATCCAAAATTCACACTTGGAGAATTTTGCATACAGCTTCTTCTCTCGCAATGTTTCCAAAATGATCGTCAGATGTTCCTTGTGTTGTTCCACACTGAATGAATAGATCGACAAAGATGATCACGAACTTGTTGAGGTGTTCGTTGAACATCCGGTTCATCAAGTCCATGAATGCTGCTGGAGCATTAGTTAATCCAAATGGTATGACAAGAAATTCGTAATGTCCATACCGTGATCTGAAAGTCATTTTCGGAATGTCCTCCTCTGCTACTCTGAGCTGATGGTACCCGCTCCGCAGATCAATCTTGGAGAATACTTTGGCATTCGCGACATAAGCGTCCTCCGCTTTCAATTTACCGCTTTTGGCTCATTTATACAAAATGCATATTACAATTGACCACTGTTTAAAAGACAACTTAACAGAATTAACTGTCTGAGACTTGCATTCCATAGAATGAAGACGCCACAACTTCACAGCAGCAACCTCTTCACCACAGATCTGAACTTTCACCAAGTGGGAAAACCCATAATTAAGAACAGGATGGATTCATTGAAGTGAAGCAGGTTTGACGGTGCCCAGAAGGATGAAGCTATAGCAACACACAATAAATCTTAAATTCACAAAATTGTGGGGAACAAGAAGTTTAAAACATTCTTGCCCAATCTGAATACATATGGTGACCTCTTGCTCATTCTCAAACTATCAGAACCACAAAGGATTGACAAGCACTATCACAAACTATTAAACTTTTCCATGATCCTCCTTAAGTTCTCCCTTTCTCTCTCCCCTCTAGATGGTGGCGAAGCCAGGAACAAAAGTTGGTGGGTTCACTTCCACCAAATTTAAATTAAATTATTTTGTAAGTGACCATGGACGAGAGAAAAAATATTATTTCTATTTGAAAGTTCACTTCTAATCTAGTTAGATATTAAATAAAAAAGTACATAAATATAATTTAAGCATATAAAATAATTATCGTGACCTTGTTGAGCATCCGGTAATCTATGCAAAGTCTCATTGAACCGTCCTTCTTCTTGACAAAAAGGACCGGAGCGCCCCATGGCGAGACAATGGGTCTGATAAAGCCTTTGTCCAATAGCTCTTGAATTTGAGTCTTCAGCTCTTTCATTTCTGCGGGAGCCATGCGGTATGGGGCCTTGGAAATTAGAGCTATGCCTGGTACTAGCTCGATGTAAAAATCAACGTCTCTCTTTGGCGGTAGGCTGCTAAAGTTTTCCAGGAACACGTTTGGAAATTCCCTCACGATGTCTATGTCTTGTGGGGTCTTGGTAGGAGCTTTAATTTTCGTCACGCTCGCTAGAAATCCTCTACAGCCTTGCTTAAAAAGTTTATGAGCCTTTATTGCCGATACCATGATATTTGATTCTTTTCGGTGTATACCTCTAACTGTGACTTTTTCTTTAATATTTGCTCCTATAACCACTTTCTTTTGCTTGCACAGAATGGAAGCATCATGACGAGCCAGCCAATCCATGCCCAATATGACGTCATAATCCTTCATAGGTATTATGATCAAGTCAGTAGGGAAATTCTTTTTGTCAATTTCTACTGATACCTCAGGTAGATATCTGGTAGTCCATAATGTTCCTTATGGGGTAAGAATTGTCATGCTGAGTTCTAAATTCGTAGAAGGTAACCCCAAGGTTATAGCACACTCTTCTGATATGAAAGAATGAGTGGCTCCAGAATCAAATAAGACTGTAGTAAGTAGCTTGGCGATACAGAGCGTATGTCGAATGATGTCAGCGTCATTCTACGGGGCATCATCTTCCAGGTTGAAGAGTCTTCCTTGCACTAAGAGCTTGCGCCGCGGACAGTCAATGGAGATGTGGCCCACCACGCCACAGTGAAAACATGCACCGGTCTTCATGCGACACTCCCCAGCATGAGTCCTACCACAAGTGTTACATAAGACATTCTCACCTTGCGCGGGTTGCGCCTGAGGGACTCTGGGTTGCTGGGGCCTCTATTGTGCCGATCGCCTCGTCGGCTGTTGGGGTTGCCTCTGCTGGGGTTGCTGTTGTGGTGGTGCTTGCTGAGGTTGACGTGGTGGTGGTAGAGGCGGTCGGGGCTGTTGCTTATAGCGGGACCGATCGTACTATTGTGGAGCAGGGTACGGTCGGGGACGGTTATCCCATTGCTGATCCCGCCGCTAGTGGTGGTGGTCGTTCCTTCTGAACTGTTATTGTTGGGACCCTTGTCCCACCTCCTACTGTCCCCTTCTAGCCCGTTGGAGTTCTTGCTAGTCCTTTTCAGTCATTGTGGCCACCTGGCTGCCTTAGTCAGAAGTTTACAATTCCCAGGCCGCGTTTGGGCTCGGGTTCAATCCGTCGACAAAATGATTAGTTTTCTCTTGTTCTTCCATATTCAGCTTCGAGTATTTCAGGAGACGAACATACTTGGTGTGGTACTGGGACACAGTCATGGTCCCCTGGTTCAAATTTAGGAACTCCTGCTACTTTAGCCTCCTCTGGAAAGCAGGGAAGAAGTGGACTTCAAACAGTCACCAAAAGTCTGCCCATGGTATCACCCTAACGCCCGCGAATTCAGTCGCCTTGGTCACCTTCCACCAATATTTGGCATCCTTGGTGAGGGTGTCGGGGGCGAATCTCATTTGCTTGTGGTCCGGGCAGTCCAACAATTCGAATTTATCCTCCATTGTGTCGATCCACTGCTCGGACATATCGATGTCTCCTTCGCCGCTATAGGTAGGCGGCCTCAATCTCCAAAATTTCTGTATGGTGCACGGGGAAGGAAGCTGTCGTTCCTAACGTCCTGGCTGAGGTGGGGGATTTTGGACCCCTTCCTCATTACGGCCTTCAACCTCTATCTTCTGGCTGATGCATCTTGCTTGGAGGAGGGATCTATGAGAAACAATACCGTTGATGAGAAACTATAATGAAAGATGTTCTTTAAATCAAAATAACTTTTATTCCTTTGTTGCTTTTGCCAAACCAATAAACAAATGTGCCTCATACAATGCTAAATCCATCATAATAAGGTCTTATTTCAAAAGAAAAATAACATCTAACTAAAGTTGATGCCCATGTGGCTCGATTCATTAGTCCCACCATCCAGATGGATTCGGACAGTCCCAGAAGTAAAGTCTGTACAATCCGCAATCGACGCAATATGTGGGTCTTTCTTCTAGTAACACATTGGGTTTGATCGAGCAGGATGCCTCATCTCCTTATTCCAGCTTAGGAGTCTCTTCTTCCAGCCAGGGGTTACCGTGAGGAAATTCGTTTAGGGACATCACTGGTACATTGCTTGCCACACTCTCCGAATTAGAGTGCTCTTGTTGGTGTCGGTTCTTGCTCTGCTGGTTGTGTCGTAGGAGGAGGGACGCTACGTCCGCATCCTCTCCCCCTCGCCCACGGCTCTAACTCTGAGGAGGCCTTTGATCTTGTCCTTGTGCAGTTGGGGGATGCATTTGTGATTCTACCACATACATTATTCGCCTTCCTCCGTGAACCACTCGGAGGTAATGCGTCGGGGAGGCATCTACAAAAATGAGTCATCTCAATAAAATATAATCCATATGTACAAATTTGCTCAGCACTTACTTGAGGAGTGGAGTCGCAGTTGTTCAGGAAGCTTGCACATGACTTGTACAGATGTCGAAGATCGGTCGACCGATATGGGGAAATCGGTCAACCGATTCTTCGCGCGAACGGAGTCGCCGGTCGGATTTTCTATTTCGGCCAACCTTTGATCGTCTGATCATAATACATATAATACGAAAAATATTTCTACGTGCCTCTAGGTAATAATGGAATAGAAGTTTACGACATTTGATCTACATTTCTTCATCTAGGGATTTTTACACCTACGGTACCTCTATTTGTTCGCTTTCCGATCGTCGGAGCTGTCGTCATCGATTTGATCGGTCGCCGGACGTTCTCGGCCGGTGGGAGTGTGCGCGTATGCTTCACAGAAGGGTCACGGAGTGTGGGATCGTCATACGTGCATCGTCCTCGCTCGTGTTGCTTCCCGGCGTGCTCGTCGTGCGCTGTTCGCCGGAGGGGAAGCAGGAGAAGAGAGGGGGTGCGGCAGTGTGCGAGGAGTTCAAAAAGATGCAGGGGGGAGTCCACTTCACTCCTCATATAGTCCTGCTGCCCTCTCTCTTGAGGCCGATTCTCTCATCCCACTTTTTTTTTTAATTTCGAATTTTGCTTTTAAATGAGAGAGGAAGGGCGCGGCGCAACTAACACCATTAAAATAAGAAATGATTAATGTAATTACATGACAAATACAAATAAAATAAATATATCACCTAGCATAATATGCCAGTCATCATCGCGTGGTCGTGTGGAATGGATGCTGGAATGTGGAGAAGCCATCCATCGGTCTCTACTGGGGCGTAGCAATTATCACCATCAAAAAATTAGTTAAAACATTTTCATGTATTTAAATTTATTAAATACACAAAAATAATCTGGATGACATGTCGATAGTCATCATGCAATCGAAACAATCCACCAATGGACCGCCTACTATGCGACGGTCCGACTATGTGCCCTATTGGTGGTGGAGCAACTATCACCATTAAAAAAAATAGTTAAAACATTTGCATGTATTTAAATTTATTAAATACACAAAAAATAACCTGTGAGGACATGTTGATCATCGTCATGCAATCGAGACAATCCACCAATGGACCACCTATTATGTGATGATCCGACTATGAGCTCCGTCGGCGGTGGAGCAATTGTCACCATAAAAAATGTTACTAATTAGTCAAATATAAATAAGCTATACAATAAATATATCACCTGGTGGTCGACTCGCATCACTCGTAGGGAGTGAGTGCTTGGAAGAGTAGGACACACCTAAAGCTCGACGTTGTGTAACCATGCCTGAAAAAAATTGTCAACCTCATGTTATTATTAATATTCATAAATTTCTATACTTAATGTAATTCATCGCATGTAGATACTTAGTGAAAAAATAAATAAACATACTAATCTCAATTAACATTCTAAAGATGATCAAAGAGAAATGCATAACATACACTAAAGATAGACTTAACTCATAAGGTATAAATTTTCATATAAACTAGATTCACTGGATTTGTAGGGATAAAAATATCAAAATTTACTTCGTCAAATAACCTCTTTAGAAAAATAAAAAGTATTGACTTTGTCTTGTTTTCAACCTGCAACATGACTCTTTAGAGAAATAAATAAGATCCAATACTCATATCGTATTGTATCTATATCCTTTTAAAATGGTTCCAATTTCATTTGATCCTAAATAGAGAATAATATCAAAGTTATAAATATCAAACTGTGGATATGCTTATCAAATTTATGATATAATTTATCTATGATAACTTATTGATGTCTCAAAACAACATGAGTGATGTACGAAGATGGATTCATAACTCTCTCAATATATACAACTCCTTATCAAGTTTTTAGAGTTTGTGGAAATCTTTATCCAAGACAATTTCACATAGAAAATTTCATAATTTTTTAAGGATAAAAGATCATAAATATTATGGCAAGAACTATTAGCCTAAATTTAGGATTAAAATTGTACTTTAAGATGCTGCTCTTTCCCAATTTATTTTTTATCTCCCTCAGATGACCTTTACAAATTTATGACAAGAAAATATTAGGGTTCCTACATTAATGGCTTGAATATATTATTAATATCCTTGAAATTTAATCCCATGTCAAGCAAAATCTTCAACTTTCATTGGCATGAATGCATTTTCATAGCCTATAAATTCTCAAATTTTGTAGTCTATGAAATTTTTTCGTGAAGTTTTTTGTTGATTAATTCTAAGCTGATCATTCTCACTAATGTGAAACCTTTTCATGGTTCATGAATTTTGTTGATAATCTCACACTTGAATTTTGTTTGAATTAGGACTCATTAGCCTAAAATCTTATCTTTTTCTCCCTCTTGAATCAAACTAGAATAACAAAATTGGTAGCACATAACTAAAAATATGAAATATGAAATTTAATGAAATAAATGGAAATTGAAAAAAGAACCTTAAGATGCAACTAAATAATAACAAAATAGTGTATGAAAAACAATATGCATCAAGTTGTGTAGAAAAAAGTAGTATGAACATGACATGGCACAATGCACACTTTCTCCACTTCTTTAATCTAGTGACCAAATCCTAAGCACATGAAAACTCATGAACTTAATAAATGAAGAAGTAGAACTTTTAGATATTATACTTTTATATAATAACAAATGAGTGCAAGAAAAATATAAAACCTTTTCATGTTGATATTGTTCTTCCCTCAGCATCCACATTTCATTTATAGGGAACCACATATTCACAACCCAAATGCAATGAATTTTGTTGAAGGATTTCGAATAATAATATGTCTGTAATCTTGCTTTAGTATGCATCACAAAGATAAAGATGTTGACTCCTCTTGTATATAAAAGTAGTTTGTCCTTACTAGAAAACACCTTAATTAGAGATTATGAAATTATTTCAATGGCACACAAAACCATGTCGAGTTTACACGTTGCTTGATGCCATATCACATGGAGCAACTTAGACTAAACCTAACTTGTAAGGATCATCCTACAATCAAAAACATGCATGGGTTCACTATTGGCCCATTATGGGTGCTTAATCGAATATCTCTCACCTACACGTAATAGTCATTACCCATATATAATTCTAGAACATCTCCAACAACAACAACAACAAAGCCTTATCCCACTAGGTGGGGTCGGTTACATGGATCATACGACGCCAATTCGTTGATCCATGTTCATGAGATTCGACAGGATTTTACGCTGGCTGTCGGGGCCTAACACAACCCTCCTCCTTTTATCCGGGCTTGGGACCGACTATAAAACATAGGCGGAGTTAAAGATCCATGAGAACATCTCCAAATATGATAAACGAATAGTGCGACCATAAACAACTCATAATCCAAGAGAACTTTGACATGTTAAAGATCCATGGTACTAAGCTGATATGAGAGTTTATACTATAATCTATTAGGGATGCACAATCATTCAATTAAAAGAAAATATTACAATTTCTGAGGAAATATATTATTTAATAATTATTTAACTGATTATGCCTTTTGACACACCTAGGTAATGTATTCACTTCATCTTGTCCTATATGCCCTAATATGGAAAGTCAAAATTTGCCATCCATATTTGAATCAACAAATAATGTAAATGAACAATTAGAGCTTTGAAATTCTTTATAAATTTTGATCAAAAACATTGCATGAGTAAGTAGTATAAATAAAAATACATTTTAGTTTCATAACATATTAAGAAGAATTTAAAGTTAAACCATATTCAAGTTTATCAAAATAGGTTATCGAAATTGTATTTCATTACAAAAGCTAAAGCATAAAGAACAACATGGATATATAAAGCATGCCCTTCACAAAAGTTCGATTTGTATGTACCAATACATTTGACCTCCGCGTATGTGTTGTTGCCAAACATAATTTGTTTACTTCTAACAGTTGATGAAACTCCGTAATATTTTCTTCTCTATGTGGTGGGTTGCTATTGAATCTACAATCCAAAATAATGATATTCAATAACTAATGCACAACTAAAAATATAAATAGAACTTGATTAATAAAAATGTCTTTTTTGGCTCAATACAGTTGCAAGTGAAATGTCTATATTTGTTACAATTAAAACATTAGACTTTTTTTCTTATAAACCTTTCAATCATACTTTTTCCATTTGCATAAGACAAAAAAATAATATTACATTTTTAAGATCTAATAATTTTTTATATCCAACTATTTTATGCTAGTAAATAAATAAATCATAATAATTTCTATATTATGAGAAAAATTAGCTTCAGAATTATTAATTGCTAAAAGAAAAAATACAATGCAAGAATCACTAAATTGAAATATGATTTAGATGCATTATTTAGAGAATAAATTTGATTTATAAATGAAAAGGTTAATGCACTAATAAAACATTAAGGTATAGTCACATATCCATTTTCATTGTTGGAAAAATAATTTTTTATTTCTTATTTTTCATTTACCTATTCTTATAATGCATTATCTTTTTGTCAATATAAAAATAATAAAACATAATAACTAAAATTATGGGACCGCAAGTTAATGGTGAGTCCTAAGTGGCTCTGCTAATGCTGTTCATAATGCCTTGACATGAGTTATAATAGAAAGCAATGTTGTAAGACCTGAATTAATCACCGAGTCAAGTCGGATCCACCTATCTGGTCATAAATTTTGACTCTCAAATTGATCTAGCAACTATGTATTATTAATAGACTCTCATGTGATTGAGTGACTATGTATTCCTATTATAAATTTTCTTTAAGTTATGGATGTATTCGTGGGCCACACGATCTATTTACCGTAACGAATATTTATTGAAATCAAATATAGTTAAGAGCAGTGTCATTAGGGTCAGACTGGACCAGCCGGTCGGACCAGTTCAACCGTCGATCGGCCACTAAGACGTCCTAGTATAAGCCCTAAAACCGGATCCCTAGTTAAGCCTGGTTGAACTAGTCAAAACCGACCAAAATCGATGAAAATGAAAAAAAATTGGGTTGAATTGTGGTTTTTGGGCCAACCAATTTTTTTATTATTCCTTTTGTTAAGAAATAATTTTATAAAGTTTATTATTATAATTTTGAAAAATATTTAAAAATATATTTTCCCCATCAAGAATCACATTGGCCCACTAGTATCATCTTTTATTTATAGTTTTCCCCTTACTCTTATGTTACTACTATTATCAATGTGGGATTATGTTTTGTACATTCTTACTTGCTCTTTTTTTTCCTTCATTTAGTCAAGAATTTACTAAGTTTTCAACTTTAACTTATGGATTACTATTTTATTCAAAATTTTAATATCATAAATTTATATTATAATATAAGTTAATTATATATTTATTATATTATATATAATATTTTTTATATTAGATGAATTAGTTAGAGATGAATGGTGCAAACTTCTTTGATAGATGTATAATATACAATAAAATTATAACATACTTAATATAATATAGTGTTATATATATATATATATATATATATTCACACAAATTTAAATTTTCTTTAATTTAAGATTTTATAAGTTCAAATTTAATAAATCACTAATTATACTATATATTTATTTATAGAATATATAATCTTTTCATAATATTTGGAAAAAAAATATTTATAAAAATTTAAAGAATATAATATTTATATATAATAATGAGATTCAATAAGATTTCCATTTGTTAAGTGTGTAATAATTTTAACATCAAATCTTAAATTTAAAATTTATGATTAATGATTGTTGTTTTTTTTGTATAATTACATTTTTGATATAGGTATATATTCAAAATATAATAGCTTAATTTAATATATCATATTAAATATAATATTTTATTCTATCCGACCGACCGATTTAATTTAAACGGACACCTATTTATGGTAATATTTTGGGCTTGTTTCGATTTGTTCCATCATGAAATTTGACATTACTAAATTTCTGCACTCTCCTAATATGGTGTAGTTGTTATGCTATGAGTTATGCTCCTCTATTTGACTAGGTCTTGTTTTTTCTAATTACTAGTCTGGTCCCAAAGATGCAAGCCCATCTGATGCAACATCCTGCATCTCCTCAGCGGATGCAACTGGTAGCATTAAAGACAGTGAGTTGGACCAAGAGTCTTCAATGAGCGAGCAAGGGATGTATTACTATGGATACTACTATCCAGGTTTGGCAACTAATCCATTAATCTTCTAATAGAATATCCTTCCACATTTATTTCCAGTTTTCCCCTTATTTCTTCTTTCCCTTTTTTCAAATTTATAGTTGAATTATTTTTATTTTTCTAGTTTATTTATTATATTAAAAAATTTAATGCTTGATCAACTATTTTATTGTTATTAAATATTTTCATATGTTTAAATTTTTTTCACATTCAAATTTTTTTTCTTCTACCTATTAATTATCTTCCTATATTTATTTTCGCATCTACCCAAAATTTATGCCTTCTTTATTTTTTTCACTTCCAAATTTGTTTTCTTCTACCTATTAATTATATTCCTCCATTTATTTTTGCATTTCCATTTTTACTTTTGTTCCTGTTAGTGTATTACTTGATTCATGCCTTCTTTAATTATTTTTTTTTCTTTCCATGTTATTCAACATACTTTCTATTTTAACATCTTTTTTTTCCAAAATAGATGTTGACCCCGTTTTTTACTGTTCACCGTTTGGCCGGTTTTTCTGGTTAAGCTGGATTTTTGCCCGTTCAACATTCACACCCACCGATTTTGAAGTGAAACCGGATCGGACCCATGCCGATTCGTAGTTGAACCAAATGAATTAAACGGTCCGGACCGATTTTAATAATATTATTAATAATTTAGGAAACCTTCCAAATCACCCAAGCATATCATAATTCCATGGAACTTAAGTTTTTTTATAATTTAATAATAGAAGGGATAGGTTAGGATGGTGGAGCCAAAATTAGTGAGGTTAAACGGGCGAATGTTTATAAAAGAAATATGTTTGAATACGAATTTATGAAATGCATTGGGTTTGTTTAATACAATTTATAATTCATGAAAGATTAAGTTAGATAAATGTTTTTATCACTTGTAAATTTTTTTTATTTTTAATTTGATTGAAAAAATAAAAAGTAAAATATCGTAATTATTTTTACCAACTAAAAATCATCAATTTGATTAATTTAATTTTAAATTAAATGACGGACTTATAATCATCAACATAACCTCACTTAAATATTTGAAATAATATCCAAATAATGTGTAAAATTTTTAAATCCATGACACTCTAGGAAACTTTCTAAAATAATATCCATCTTTTTGCCTATGTGGGTTTCATAAACCTTCCGTGATTTTTTTTTTTTTTCCTTTTAATAGTTATTTACTTATTACTGTATCAGTTTTTAATTACTATTAATTGGATTATCCTTTTCTTGTCACGTTATCTTTATAGACGTTCAATATTTGATTTCATAATGTCCTCAATTTTTATACCATCAGAGGAAGTTACTTAAATATTTTTACCTTTGCTAGAACACTTCCTGTTAGTTTAAACAGGCATAAAAAGAATATTTGATATGTAGTTCCTAACCAATTTACATAAGAATATTTGACCTTTTTTTTCTGGATGAACTTAATTTAAGATATGGTGATTTACCTGTGTTATGAGTATCCTATTAGGAAGATGCCTTGACCTCTTTACATAATCCACGAAGATCTAAAGATTTTGGAAGATCCACATATGGCAATTTTAGATTGAGGCTTGTAGCTGCCTACGCACATAGATTTTGTTGGTGGTTTGTGTGCCGTCTTTCTCTCTCTCTCCTCCATGACTGATGTTAAAACGCACGAGAGAAGTTTCCACTTGTTCTTCCCACAATCTTTTTTCCTAAACTTCATACCAGGAAAGAAGGATTTGCCCTATTGGAACTAGAACTCATCAAACATTTGTATCATAAGATGCTGACACAGATTACAATGGTCATACTAATAAATTAACAACTACCCTACTACATACATAAATGAGAAGAAGAGGCAAAAGAAACTTGGACCAGCGCATTTGTTCAAGAACTTGTATACAGTTAACTTTGGACCAAGTCGAGGCGTCTAATGAATGCTATTTAACGTCCATAACGCACCATGAAATTGCTCCACCATTGAACTGCAATTTTATCTGGATTATTGGGTTGTGAATGAAAATGTCTGCAAACTTTTTTTTTTGTTCTATAATAAATCAGCAGCGTTTGTCAGAATGTCAGTCAGGCCTACCGGAATGCAAATCTAACATATAAATACATCTTATATAAATATGCTTTCTGTAACTACAACTTGCTGCTGATACAAATTTTGTTGAAAGATCTAGTGAAGTTGTAACCAAATGTGGAGAGACAATGGAATTCAAAGTCGGATCAAAATCAGATTCAACTCCACATTCATACTAGTTACATGTAAAGTTCAACATATTCAATCATTTTTCATGCAAATATAAATACAACACCAGTTTTTATTTATATTTTGGAGTTCAAAATGAATGAAGGAAGATAACACGCCAAATTTACATATTGGAGAAGTCCTCGACCAATTCCGTATATCATTGTTGAACAAATGTTGAATCAAATGTACTATTGAAGGTGTTTCATACGTTGGTGACATAAGGAAACCAGATCAGATCAAAGAACTAAACCTGAGTGAAATTAAAGGGTAAGTACATCAATTTACTCCGTGTTTGAGTCAGTACAACTTACAGGGGGATTGAAGGATTAAAAAAAAAGACTGTACAATCAATTGATAGCTGCTATATCATTGAATATCGTGTTCCATAATTTGATCCATAAAATACATGCTATAAACAAAACGAACTCGATGGGGCAACCCTAATAGCAATATTTCCGTGCCAAGTGGCAAGTTAAAGCCTAGCGAATCGTAGACATGACATCTAGACAAAAATGAGAGATGAGGAAAATGGGAGCCCGCTAATACAAAAAAAAAACAAGATAGGCATGAATACACATGGCCAAGTAGGCCAACTTATATAACACATCTAATAATTTCACAGCAGGATTTAACCTTATTGTAGTCTTTCTCAAGCTTCTGGACTAACGAGGTTCACCTGTGTTTGGACTCACTTCCTTTGCTTCGGAATGATGAAAGAGAGAAAAAAGATTGAGTCGCTGCATATAATAGACGACAATTACACATGTCAATGCTAATTTAGAAGGCAAGGCAGCACTTAGAAAGTCATAAAAAGAGGACATGATCCAGTAAGATACGAAAATGCATGCAAACCCAAGAAAAAGCCTAGGAGGTTTATTAAAAAGAAGACCAAAATTTCATATGCTCACAAACATAGGTAGCATGCAATAAATCAATCACCTTTAAATGAGCTTCCAGATAGATGATCATGTTGAAACATAATTTCAACATTGGGTTTAATATGAAAACAATTATACAATTAAGGATTGTCAAATTGAGGCCCAAATAAAGTTATCAAAGTATTTATGGGCATATTTATTAATATGAAATGATATGGAATTATATGTGTAGAGACCAAAAAAATGTATATCCCAAAAGGTTAGAAGGTGTATATATACCAAAAGATGTATAAAATTTAATAGATGTATATAAATACCAAAAGGTATATAAGGTTTAAAGGTGTATGTTTTCATATACTAAAAGGTGTATGAGGATAAAATGATACATGATGAACAAAAGGTGCATCAATGTCAAAAGATATATATGGAGATCAAAGGGTGCATTTGAAGGCTTCATGATGTGTGAAACTTCAAACTCCTTGTGTCTATTATAAATAGATGGTCATGATCCCCAAAACACATAAAAGCTTGGATGAAATATATTTGGTGAAAAGTTCTTCTTTTGCATTCCTCATTCATGCCAAGAGGAATAGATTTCGATGGTGTCATTTTAAAAATCCATTCCACCAAGTGTTCGTCAACACAAAAAGTCTATGAACAACTTGTTCGTGATCGAAAGAGAGCGATGGACAATTGTAAGTTTGCGCATTAAGTTTATTAAGTTTCCTAATGATTCGTCATGATCCGATCTAGTTTTGTTATTATGATTCTTCCAAATCATCCTATATTTGAAGTGTAGTAAAATAATAAACATTATACCAAGAGAAACTCAAAGAAACGGAAGCAAAAAGAACCACATTCTTGTATCACCGGTTCTAAAAATTGATCACTAAGAATAATTCTTGTGTTCACAACTTAAATCCCTCACTATGCAAACTTGGAATCACAATCTCCTTCACTCAATTGTGTTCTTCTCTTGCCAAACAAAACCATTTATAACAAGAAGATTGGTGGTTTTCTCTCCCAAAAGAAATCACTCTGTAGTTATTTGGTATATAATTAATTTCTTATTATGAGTGGATAAGATTAATTAATTCCAACATTTTGCAGAAGGTTTAGAGATGGAACTATGCAAAGATTGTGCTGCAGCGAACTGGAACAAAACTATTAGCTACTATGTGTTTTTTTAGGTGCATGAACTATCACGATTATACTAGGAAAATATTGTCACATAGTAATTCCTTTTTTAGAATAGTTTTCTTTCTTCTTTCTGATTAGATATCATATATTCTTTTTCATTTTTCAGATTTTTTTTCTTTCTTCCTTCAAGGATGCCACAGACACACATTGTAAGTTTATGGCAATGTACACAAGTGATGTTTCTGGTAAGAGTGGATGAAAGTAAGCAAAGACAAGCAATAAATTTGAACCAAAGAACAAGATTTTGGTGGGAAACTTGAATCCATCCAAGGTGCACCTAGAAAGCTCACATGCAAAAGTAACCAATGAGGAAAGGTAATTGTGAGAATTTCAAGAATGGTAGGTGAATCGATGCAGCGACAAATTTGTTACCTTGTTCGGAATACATCTCACCCTCCTTGAATGCATATTCAGGAGGAAGCACAAATCCAGTCCTTGATTTTCTTGAATCATCTGATGGCCTTGTTGGAATAGAACTACCATCTTCTGTGTCGTCATCACCATCAGAAGCTGTTGAAGATACCCAATCAGTACCTAAACTCTTCATGGCTTTATTCTTCCTTCCAAATTTGAGCAAGCGCTTAAACCCTTTTGTGACATCCTTACGTGATTGTTGGGATGCATTAGGAACAATGACAGGTATCTGAGCATTCCCCCATTTTTTTCTCATTCGAACAGCATCACCATCCACAATTTGATTAAATGGAATAGAATTACATGATGCTGGACTACCTATGGGAGAATCCACAAAAGCATCTACATCTGAATTGTCATGTACATAAGAAAATGAATTCGGAATATGGGAGTTCAGGGATCGAGTGCTTTCCCTGGGAGATTCTTGCCCATTTTGTGCAGAAGAGGTAAGCTTCGATGAAAAATCAGCTGTACCACAAGCAGCTTGAATCAGATATCGATGAGGGTCACCATTTTCTGACACAGGGTCATCAGAATTTTCAAATTCTTTGCTTTTTCTCGTCCTTTCACTATCCGAATCAAGAGGAAAATCAGTAGTGGGCTCAAGATTTTCCTCAGTTGATATCCTCTCCCAGTCGTCTTCATCTTCATGTACTATAGCTTCAGAAGAATCTACAATCCTTTTTACCCCAGAAACCAAAGAGCCTTTAGGACTAACTAAACCAGCGAGGGCCGTCGTCTTTTGGAACTTAAGCAGATCAGATTGCTCCTTGCAAATTTTTGAAGTGAGATCAATGCTGTCCAAATTTAGAGTTGAAAGATCCTTGAGTTCACCAGCACTACTTGTTTTCGTAGATAGCGACCTTTGCTTCTTGTCTTCCTTGACAACATTAGCTTCTTCAGCGATTCCCTTGCTGTGGGAAAAATTTCTTGTTTGCATTCGGTTACTTACCCTGTGAGTTGCCGATGATGGCTTAGTGTTTTCCTTTCTAAAGTCAGAGAAGTTGGGAACTGACTGTGCCAGAGGACTTTCAGTCTTGTGCCTTAGTGTAAAAGAATTGGTAGATTTAGTAGAAGATTTCGAATTTGACACTGCTGATGTTCGAGTGGCCAATGAAGAGTTTTTAGCAGATGAATGTTTTTTGCGTTGCAAGCTTTTGGATGCACTATCATCAAACATATCAGTATATGATGCATCTTTGCCATGATTAACTTGTTCATAAACCTCTTCTGGATCACCATCTTCCTGGAAATATTGAAGTGCCAACTATGAAATAGAAGATATACAATGGTTTCTAAGATATGAATGGAAATCAAAATATATGTTGAAATAGAAGGGCATCAAAAGCATGAATATTTCAAGAAAGAACACATCTTGCTTCAAGATTAAAAGAAATCATATGCGATAATCACAAAATGCCACCACTGATCTTCCAACTGTGCATGACATATGAAAACAGAAGAAAGGCGCAATTGACATTAAATGTAGCAACAAGTAAACATATTTAAATATAGAGATGAAAATCACATTACCGATATAATATCTTATGCAGTTCTTGTTGTTGCCACATCTTCAACTATTTTCCTATCATAATGAATTCAACAGGCTTAGGATGTGTTTGGGAGGGCTCAAAGACCCCTAGCATTTACCGTTGGAAGGAGAGGGGCCCAACCCCTGCCCTCACAAGCACAGCCTTAGTCACAAATAGCACTTCCAAAATTAAATGAAGTCATCATGCACATGAAATATACCACAACAAAGAGGAAAGAGAAACATTATCATTTCAATTTTAGAATTGTTGAATACCAAACTTTGCAAATTTAAGAAACATCATTTAGATCTAAGGATGAGATCAATAATTGGCTAAAATATAACTACCCATAAAAACAGTTCACAACCTGAAACAAAAGATCCATAATTTAATAACTTTATGTAAACACCTTGTTTTTGTTTCTTGAACTTGAACGACTGCTAGAAGATCTCAGCTTCTCTGCTCGACGATGACTATTTCTATCAGCAGATCCTGCGAATTTGATCCTTATCTCAGCTTGGGTACGCTCCAGGTTGTCATGCATAGACTTCATTTTTTCTTCTTTTTCAGCCTTTCTTGATCCCCATTCCTCAAGCAGTTTTGCATCCCGTTTTTGCATGTATTTATCATAGCATTTTCCTCGAAATTCATCCGATGGACTGAATCTAACAAGCTTTTCACTTATGTTACTGCTCTGCTCACTACCAACCATATTCACAGGCAAATTAGCATCAAAATCTATTTCAATATTAGAATTTTCCATTGTAAAAGTTGATCCAGGAAGGATAACTGATTGTCTTTTCTCCTCAGCCTTGGGTATATGAATCTCTTTCACATCTGCCTGTTTGCTTCTTCTAGAAACTGTCGTTTGATCATTCTGAATTCTAAGCTTATGTGCGGCGAAGAGCTTTTCCAACTCATTGGCCTTAATTTGCAATTCATCATTTAGTTCTTGATTTCCTTTAGATGGTCTCGTAATCTGAATGTTGTTCACTGACCATGAAGAAGATTGATCAGGTGTCTCAGTGGGTTCCTTAACTTTATTCATGGGAAACATCGACCCAGCCACTGGTTCATTGTCAACCACTCCATCTCCTCTACCCTGTGACTTCTTTACAAAATTGGAAGTAGATGTTTGGTGATGTAAATCTATTCGCCTAGTAGAACCTTCTTTAGCTTTGGCAGGCCAAGATCCCAAGATCTCCACAGAAGCAGTTGTATCTCTTTCAACTGCATCCTCCTGTAGACCATGGATAATTCTCCTCTGAGCTGAAGATGCTGATAATTCATTGTCCATAGATGTGCCTGATGAAGCTTTGAACTGAATCTGAGAATCGGCTGAACCTTTAGCTTTCACTTCACTATCTATCTTCCTCACAAATTTCCGAAACTGGGCAACTGATGGTGGTTGATGTTCAGGTCCAGCACCATCTACTCCTGGGGATAGTCCTCTTACTTTCTTTATACTCATCTCCTCAGTTGCATCTGGTACAGAGTCTGATCTAAATCGTAAAGGCACTGGATCTTTCATTTTGGGACGATCCTCTAGTTCTGATTGGACATGTTGAACTATGGGTTGTTTTGTTGTGAAACTATCACCAGTTTCTGCAGTTTGATCTGTACTCAAGACATCCTGATAACCAGATCTACCAGTTTCCTTTTTTACCTTTGGCATACTTGATTGATGCTCAGTGTCCTTCTCCAAGGCTAGTTTGGAATTGTCATCAATATGATTTGTCTCTTTAGGAAAACCTTTGGATTGGACCTGAGATGAAGAGAAGGAAGAAACTGAGGGCCGTGATGTGGCATTGTCCATCAAAACAGCTGCCTCGGCATTATCAGTCTTACTGCCGAATTGATTTGGCAAATCAGAAGCTCTAGGCGTTGAAGCAGCTGATCCACTTGCTTTTCTGTCACCAAAGCTGTTGTTATTGATGTTAAGATCAATGCTCATGTCACTAGAACCACTCCATCTTCTCAACAATGACTTCTCTGAGACATCAGATGAGAGCCTTCGAAGTTCCCCTCTGCCTCCAGCTACCCTATTAGCAGCACCCAGATTGTTGACAGTGCTAGAATTAGTAGACTGTTCCTTCTGCTTGCTTTCGAAGAGGCTAATCCTGTCCTGCACACTAAGCCGCCTAGAACTTGCTCCAGCCTGTTCAGCAGACTTGACAGCTGATACAGAAGTCGCAGGCCCCTCTGTTGCTTTCTCATCCGGCTTGTCTACAGAATGTCTCTGCATGGGATTGGCCTGGTCAGATGTCCCTGATAACTCAGATGCATTTAGCTGTTGTAATTGACTACTGTTTGGCTTTGGGAGTTGAATAAGACTGTCTGCTAGTTTGCCAGATGCATTGGTTTCCACTTCTGGTTCATCAATTGACATGTCTGAGCTAGCTGAGGATCGAACATTCAGATCATCGAAGGTTTTCAACTGCAGTGGCAATGATTGTAGCTGTTGTTGATGGCTAACAAGATCAAGACGGCTTTGGCAGAGGGAAATGAACTTGGTGCATGCCTCACTGTTGCAAATATCAAACACGTTCTATGGTGAATGCCAATTTGTAATAATATGAACATAACGCATGAGAATGGAAAGAAAGAGAAAATTGGCAACATGCTGAGGAATCAAGATCTCATTATCCCACTGCATCCCCATCCCCTGAGCATATATAATTGAGTTTTCCACTATTACCTACAATCAGTCAGTAAAAAAACATCATTCCGTCTTCTCAAAAAAAAAAACATCATACCATTTCAGATCAAATTGAATATTTAACGTCTTTCAGTATATATGTCATTGTGTTCAACAACAAACCAACTTTCAACACCTCCAAAAAAACATGACAACAAGACCTCAGTTCTGATACCTAAGGATAAGAGAAAGTTGTCAACTTCTGATATCTAAAGTTAATATTATTTTTTTTAACATCAAATATCAATAAGCTTACGACAAGCTTGTCCATGAAACAGGTACAACATGGCCAAGAGGCCCAAGACATTCGGAGGATCTGTAACAATTTCCAAGAAAAAAGGTACATCCTGGAACATAGAAGCTATCAACCAACTTGGAGTTTCTAACAAACTCGTACCAAATTTCTGATAAGTTAACTGAAAAAGTCATGCTTTAGTTTAACCCAGATAAACAATCTGATAAGTGATTTATTAAAACTCCCTTTTCAGGGGGATCTACTTAAAGTCTCTATGAAGAAAGTTACAAAACCATGAAAATTCATGTCTTTTCAGAAAGAATTCATGACTTTGTTGACAGGAAAGATATATAACAGCAAGAAAATTAGACAAGTATCTACTGCAATCATCAAGACAATGATTATGCTGATCCATGCATGCATAATGTAACATATTTTCAAATATTTTACTTTAATTATTTTTTATAATTTTTGGCATTACGTGTAGCATCTTTAGATTTATTTTGTTAATTTATTTGCACCAGTGATCTACCCAATTGTTACTGTTCTTTCACAAAATATTTTATTATTGGAGGCTGTAGAAATATTTTCAGAAAAAAAAAAGAAAGAGAAGAATTAGTTCGAAGTGACAACAACCGTCACAATACCTACAAGCCATGATAAAATATTTCTTAAGTCACGACAAAATTTTGAAAGCCACAACAAAATTAACACTTTGTCATGACAAGCCCATGCTTGTCATGAAGAACTATTTTCAAGCCACAACAACAAACTTGAAGTCGCAACACATGCTTTTACAAGCCCCGATATTAGTATGTGCGACAAGATAAAAAAGAAGAAAAGGCGAGTAGAAAAATAAAAAGAAAAAAAAAACACTAGTCGCGACAAAATTGTCATAACTAGTTGGATGCGACAGATCATCATCTGAAGCCACGACGTTGCTAACCCACAACAAACAAATCACGATATACATGCAGATAAATCACAATTATATGATGTTAAAATGATTTAATCTGACCGCGATCATTATTTCGAGACGAAGAAGAAATTTTTTTTTTTAGGAGAGACAAAGAAGATCTATGTGAAATCCACATGTTAGTTTGATTATATTGTTTTGGAGATTCTTATTTTAAGGAAAAACACTATGAGCCCTGTTTTAATAATTTAGTCTTTTTGTCCAATTAACAGTGCTTAATGTTTTTAGTTAGTTGATTGAATTTTTAGGTTGTTCTATATTGATTGAAGGATGATTCATTTTAGGGTTCATGATTCTAGTTTATTTATTTTACTAGGGATTATTAATTGACATGAACTTAATAATTAATGTGTGGAGAATTAATATTACTTGGGAAAAAGCATGATTAACTAATGATTGATACTATAGTTAATCATGCCACTAGTGAGTCGTGTTTTTTTATTTTATCTCATATTATCCTCTGAGATTAGATATATGATTAACTACTAATGAGTTCAGCATTCTTTTTTTTTTTTGAGAAGATTCTTATTTTTATTACTTGACCAGCTAGTGCACTTGCTAGCGAATTTATTTTGTTATATCGCGTTGGCGCATCACTGATTCTTGTGGCATATTACATGGCATGACTAACTCAAATGTGAATGGCTTGGTAGAATAGTGATGCACTAGAATCAGCAATGGCTTCTGGAAGAATCGTTGAATTTGTCATTAGATTAATTCTAGTAACTCCTTACAATCTTTTATCTATGTTTATACCTCTCCCAGATTTTTTTTTTTTGTTTTTTGAGAGAGCGAGGGAAAAAGGATGATTAACTAGAGTATCAACCATCCAAATTCATTGAAGCACTAATAGGCACAACAAGATACAATTGCGAGTAAGGATAAACAAGATAGTCTTCATATAGAGGAGAAAAATCAGAGTAGTTAGGAGAGGTCCATTCTCAAAACAGAGCCATTCCAAGGAATATGATGTTCTCAATTTAGCATCGCTATTACTCTATGAATATATAGCCCAAAGGAGAGCCAAGAGTTTCCTCCTATCATTTTCAGATTTGTATGTTATAATGCTGGAAGAAGTCCCCTGGTTTTTGAAGAAGATTGACCTGGTGAACCAAACAACCCATGTCGGGTCAGGTTCCTCTCAGAAAAAGAAGTTGGTGGTCAGGTTGTGCTCAACCCAACCGCAACCTGACTAAAGGTTGATCAGGCCACAAAGGGTTGAAAAATCCCAATCCAAGTACACGTGATCTTTTTATTTTTTGATTTAAAATTATATGACTCTTATTTTCTACTTAATCTAGGTTTTTTACTAATTTACAATTCAAAATATATAAAATAAAATCACTTCAAAATATAAAATTATTTAAATATTTTTAAAATGCTTTCATGCTTTAAAATAAAATGTTGAATATATTTTTATATTAAAGAGCATAAAAAAAGGAAAAACGTGGTGGTCAGTTGGATCGAGATGGTTGGCTTTGGGTCGAATCAAGTCAACTTGATTCGTGAACACCCTTGAAGGATGTCCAAAAGTCTACATTGTTTTAAAACACACCCCTGGTCAAACCAGTGCTCAGACAATAATTTTTTTTAGAGAGTTCGAAAACTAAAATGGCCTTTGGGTCATACTAAAACCCACCATGAGACTAACAGGCTTTGACCCAATCAAACCTGAGTTCAACTGGACGACCCGACGGGTTTGGATGACCCAGCTCGACGGGTTTGGATGACCCAGCTGGGTCAAGTTGAAAAATAAAAAAAATATAGGTAAAAAAAATTAAGAATTTTTAAGGCATATTATCTAGATATTTCTTTCTTGAAATTTACAGTCCAACACATTTTCTTTTTGTTCTCAGTCACATAACATGTATAAGATTTCATGGTTATATTTTTTATTTATAACTATGTGACATGATTTTTTTCCTTGTTTACCAAATATTTGATTGATGATACAATTTATTCTTACTTTATTACATTGTTTTATTTGAATTATTTCATTTTACTTTATCATATTATACTTCATATTGTTAATGTATTTGTTATACATGACATTATGTACTGACAATATTACAACAATCCCCTTATCCTATTTTTTTATTAATTTATATTGTTCAGTCCGACCATCTGATTTGACATAGTCCGACCGATTCGACTTGACCCTTTGATCAATCCAAATGGATGACCAGGTCGAGTCTTACAATATTGAAACTCTGTTTCCAAGGCATGCAAGATCCACAAGATGCATGATTGGCATCAGCTCTCCCTTGATATTTGACAATTGAAGAAAAGGTCGTTTGCGTCTTCCCACCATCACAAAGCCTGCACTCCAAGATAGAGCCTGGGAACCATCTCACAAGGTAGGATGCAGCGAAAATTTTCATCTCTGTAGGATCCAGATAAATGTTTACTTTGAGAGGCACCCTGGTTCTCCATGTAAGACTACAATCTGCGAACAGCCCTGTGCTTTTGACCCTGTGTTTTCAACCCATGGAGGCCCCTGTTTTACTAATTTGCTGGTTTTTCACACTTTACATTTTTGTTTTTCGTACACCCTACACTTGTAAATTTTCCAGTTTCACGGTTCCTCTAAGATATTCCAGATGCTTACCCAAGCTTTATAGTTGTCTTTTCTTCACACTATACTAAAACTCAAGATGGCAGTTTTCAAAATTTTAAAAAAATACAAATGAAGAGTTAGATGTCTCTAAACAAAATATTAAGATCCTATTGTGGATCCCTCTCCCAAAAACATCCATATTTGAGATTCTGCCCAAAATTATTTTGAGTTCAGATTCCGCCCAAAATTGCTAACAGCCAGCTGCTTGATTTGCCAACATAGCCTCAAAAAAATTCTAGATATGTAGTCCATCATGCATATTCATCTATAAAAGCAGAGAGATCATGCAGTAGTACAAGGTATATTTACCAAGTGCCCAGCAATTCATATCTCTATATATTAATCCTCTGCATCTTATTTATCAAGACAGTCATTTCTTCTCTTTTTTTTTAAAGTGAAGACCGTTATTGCTACTACTCACAGTTAAGAAAATAGTAACTGTCATAGCATAAAACAAATGGTAAAGCCCAATGCCCAACAGCAAATACAGCTAGAGATCTTTTAGAAGGGAAAATTCAGCTAGAGTTGCACATGTTTTCTCAAGAAAATGATCAAACATAGAAATATTCAGAGAGATATCCTTAGTGCAGAAAAAAAAAAGATGGCAAGCGACACATAGCAAGAACATACACATATCCAAACCTCAGTCGATAATCAAATATGTACTCATCTATAAAGGCACAAAGTAGTTCTTCGACAAAATATAAAATTAATTTTACCCTTGCTTTCTTTCTGAATTGGTTATATTCAGGATTGCAAGTAAAATATACCTTAACCGATTAGCGCCAAAGTAATCTGCAAATTGGAGAAGCTCAGAGACGTTGTCGAGTGTGAACCCTGCTGATGATGCTCGACCACACGCTGTAGTTAGGTCTTGTTTAACAGCAGCAAGCCGTAAATCTATTGCCTTCAGAAGCTCCTTCCTATTACGAAATATAAAATATAATAAATAAGCAGATTTTTTGGTTTTTTTTTTGGACTGGGTGAAGAATCGTAAGTAGAAATTTCATCATATATGTCAAGGAAGCTGGACAGAATTTTTTTAAAGGTACTACAAAGAGGTTAAAGATGATGGAGAAAGTATACAAAAATTGAGGTCAAGGGCCAAGGTTTTGTGAGAATCAAACCGTAGTCTCCTAGCTGGACAGTATTTTCAATAGTACATTTATTATTCTTCCATAAATTCAGTTAATAAAAAGACCTCTGTGTAAACGAACTAAACCACAATGCATTTGGTCGACTAAGTCTATCTAGCTCAGACAAATCTGACAGAAATGTACTTTGTTACATCTGCGGATGCTGAGGTTGCTGATTCATTCTGACCTGTTAACAAAAGAAAACAACATGTGAAGCTCTTGGATAGTGAAGATAATTATGCACATTCTCGAAGGTCTAAAGGAGGTTAGAGGATCCCTTAAATGCTGCATTTTGATGCGACACAAACAAATAGAAAATACATATTCAGATGGTGAAATGTGGGACTTCGTTTTGCACTAAGCAGCACTAACATACCCGTTGTGGCTGAAAATGGATCTCCTGCACCCTGGATAAAGAATTGTTAGGGGGTGGAAGGACGAGCAGATTTTCCCAAACACACATAATGAAAAGCATTACCTCTGAATACATTCTCCTCGCACCCTCCAGCTGTGACATCTCTGCATCAAAAGTGTTAGCCAGCTCCAAAACCTCAGGTGTGCTGACAAACCGAACGAACCTGCCCGGGTGTGAAACAAAAATGTGTATGACATTGCCATTAAAACAGATGCGTTAAGTTTGATTCAATCTTACCTTTCAATAGTTCCTTTTAAAACAGATGCATTAAGTTTGATTCAATCTTACCTTTCAAGAGTTCCTTTTTTGAACCATGTTGCAACATTCCTCCGCTTCTCAACATCAAGCTTTATTGACTTCACTGCCTTTGCAGCCTGCTCTTCAGCTACCTTCAGATGGGCAAGGAATGGCTTCAACAACCCTGATGCGAGCTTCTCGGTCTTACCATTTCCGGAGACAAACAATTCACACCTACAGAAAGCAATCATCCTCTCTATATGCATGCATTTGACGATGAAACCCTAACGCACACTATCAAGAAAGCATCATCACCTTGATCTTCTGGGCGACAGCTGGAACGTAGCATAGTCAAGAGTACAACTGGAGTCCATCTCCTCAAAGTAGATCCTACCTTATCAACTAGAAAAACCTCCAACTAGTCTCCAGACTTAGCAACTCGCATCAGCAAACCCCAAACTCCGCAAGAATCCAACTACAATCCGTAATGCATTCTAGTTCCTGAAATTATAAAAATTCAATGCAAATAAGAGAAACTTCTAAAGGAAGTTCGAATATTGACTCAGATCCACCCCGTCAAACGAAGCACCGGATCCACTCATGTGCCAGAAACCCAGAAAAAAAGAAAGAACCAACTCTCCTACTCCGTTGACAGCAGTCCAAAATGAGTCATCCAAAACCCTATTTTTTTCGCAATGCCAACAGAAATCAAGCAAAAGAGACGCAAGACCTCCCCCTAAAGAGCTAGAGAACCTACCAGATTCGCTCGATCAATACCGCAACAGCTAAATGAACAGCTCAATCGCCTGCGATCGCGCCAAGATCACGCCTTTACCCGGTGCCCAGGAATGCGATCACCGAGCACGAGCTCCGATCTCTCCGGCGAGGCATTCGCCTATCTCGTTTTTTCCGAGTTCCTCCTCCGAGGGAGTTATAGAGGGCCAAGGGGGTGAACAAGCAAAGTGCCCAGTTGGAGTCGTTGGAAGAATTGGCGTTTCCTTTACTCCTCTCCGCTCCAGGACACCATGTTCACGCCATCAAAGCTCCTCTCTTTGCATGTATTATCTTCTCACCTTTGTGTCAATGGAGATGGGAGGAGAAAAATTGGGAGAGGAAGAAGACGACGAAAAAAGAGCTCCTTTTTAGCTGCCGGCTGGCGAAATGGTGGGGGAGCTGCGAGGTCGAAAATGCCCCTCGGGAATTATGGAAATGTGCATTTTTGTGTGATTTTTTTTCAAAAATATGTTGCAAATATATAATTTTATACCTTGTGCATAGAGAAAATATTCTTTTAATATGAAAATTTCCTCGAATTTCAAACTCGGGACTCTAAATTAAGTTTGATGCTACAATAATTCTAGCCTTCCTACATATACCTAGACTAGAAGTTAAGGTGGTATATGGATCTTATAATTTCGTGGTTTAAAAAGATCATTCTTTACTTTTTTTTTTTTTACAATGATCTTCTTAGTTTATCAAAATTCATTAATTTTTTAGATGATTTTTAAAATTTCCATTTTTTATAAGTTTTATATTTATTATAATAGATTAATAATATTAAAATATTTTTTATTATATACATTAATTGTGTATTATATATTTTAATACTGTTGTTTATCATCTATATAATTTTTACATATAAAATAATATAAATATTATATTTTTGAATAATTTTATATGTATTAGAAGTATCGAAAATATATTGATATATCCATGATTTTAATGATGTTGCTCCAATTGTCTTAAAGTTTAAAAATCTCCTAAATTTTTCTTACTTTAAAATCTTTTACATCGGATTGAAGTCTTTAAATTTTTTAAAATTACAAACATTATATTGAAAAGAGATTTAACAAGGCTCTACCTGTTTCCACCAAGTTTGAAGGTTTAACTTCTCCAATTTGTGGCGATTCACAAAGGCTGTTACACAAGTATCGGAGGTAGCCGTGTACAAAGGCGGAGGCAGATGCTTGCATGTGCAAGCACTGAAATTATAAAGTTATTGATAATAGTCATATTAACAAATATCAATTGTTACTTTAGTGTTTACAATAGTTTGAGTGATTGCAAATGATGCATTTTTATTAACACAATTACAGCCACGTAAAAACCAGTCTTTTTATTTTTATATTAATTTTTTTCTTATTTTAATTTTTTATTTTTTATCAAATACTCAAATATAATTGGATTTTATTTTTTGTCATGGGATATTATAATCCATTTGTTTCCTTCGTGCAAGATATTTAAATTTCTTTTTTATTTTTATGTGACTTTCCAAGTACTCTTCTCCTGAAACAAGTAGTTTAAAATAACATTTAATAAGAATCACATCCTCTAATAACTAGGGAACAATTTTTAGTGGGCTATTGTAAAAAACTCTACTAGTTACACTCGATCGTGGCACTGGCGTGAGCTCATTATTTGCTTATAATAATGAAAATATGTGTGAAAATTTGGCAATATATATTATACATGCAAAAATGCTTTACACATTTGTTGAAAATGAAAAATTTTAATAGTATGTACAAAGTGATTTTAGAAATGTTAGTAGAAAAATTATTAAAAGATTTTGATTAAATTATATCATAAAAAGAAAAATAAACTAATTAATTATTTTTTATATTCTAAATTCATCCTTAATTTGAGTAGTGACATATAGACTTCTTTAAATAGTGATGGTTTCTTATTTGTTACAATTCATTGTATTGATGCAAATTGGATAGTGAAAAAAAATTATTGCATTTAAAGAAATTGAACATCATCATAATGATTTACAAATTACCAACATGATAAAAAAAATAATTAACAAATATGACCTTAAAGATAACATTGTATGTCTTACTCTTGATAATGCAAGTGCTAATCATTTCGCTACATGGTTTTTAATTCAAAGATTAAATCTTCCTTTCAATGAAATTCTTTTTCATCAAAGATATACATGTCATAATATTAATTTATGTGTTAAAAAAAGGATTAAAAGTAATTGTTAGAGTACTTGAAAAACTTAGAGTAGTAATTATAAATTTACATCACTTTAGACCTAGGAGACAAATACAACAACAACAAAGCCTTATCCCACTAGGTGGGGTCGGCAGACTTAGGAGACAAATGTTTAAACAAATTTGTGATCATTATAATATTCCGTATAGAAAATTGAACACTTACGTGTTTACAAGATAGAATAGTACTTATGACATACTTTAATTATGTATTTCATTTAGACAAGTACTCAATAATTATATTACATGTGATGCAATATCTAGCGGCTCGAATTATTGATTCGGCATAGGATATTGCTAATGTAGTTATGGAACTGTTGCAAGTTTTCTACAATGTTATTTTAGAATTATCTATCATTTATTCTTCTACTTTACATTTAATAATTAATCAATTTCATGAAATGATAAATTCATTTAATGAAAAATGTGAATTATCAAATGAATTTTCTGAAATAATTTATTTGATGGAATCAAAATTTTTAGAATATTAGAATAATTTATCTCTCGTAGTCATAGGGATTTTAGTAATTATAATGGATCATTGATTTAAGGATTTGGTCCTAAATGGTACACAAGAAAAATTAAGAATTATTTTCTCAAATAATATATAAAAATCATCTAGAATTACAAACTGACAGTTTATTAATCTAGAATGTGGCTATGAAAATATAATAAATGACTTATATGATATTTATTAAGTAAATTTTGATGTATGTGGAGAGAAAGTGTCTTCATCGCATTGCACCTAGACCTTCCAATAATAAATCATTTTTCTAAATTCATGTCTTCTATTAGGGGATATATCAAGAAGCTCGAATGAAAGTCCCTTTGTATAATAAACTACAGGATTATTTGTCATGTCCAAATAAATGTGATTGTAAAAATGGTCTTGACCTGTGAAGATTAAATGATTATACCTATTCAATTCTCTTTGCCTTAATTCGAGATGTTTTAGTTATTTCGATATCTACAGAGGCATCATAATAATATTTTTTATAGGTTCTAAGATTTTGAACGAGAGAAGAAATATAATGGACTCTAGGTCCATGGAAGTTTATATATTACTAAAAAAATTGATTTGATGCAAATACTCGAACACAATGTCAGAAATCCATATTACCATACATGGAAGATGATGATAAAGCGGACGTCTCCTCCGTTTATAACTCTTTATAAAATAATTGTTGTAGACATGTAGTTTTTTAATTATTTGTAAATTTACATTTTTTTTTATTTCACAATAATAAATAATAATAAAACTCTTATGGACATAGGCTAGAATAGCCGAACCTCATAAATCTAGGTGTTGATTACTACTTTTAGTATATAATAAATTAGTACTTAACTACCTATACTACTAATGTGATTCTAGTATTATGAATTATACAATAAATTATATATAATATATTACTATTTATTATTTACTATATTTATTAAATATTTATTAATTAATTTTACGTATAAGGTTATAACTTATAACTCAAAATAATTTTACAAATTTATTTACTTAATAATGAATTAATGACTTAACATATTCAAAATTTTAACTGTATAATTATTATATAAAAATAATATAATATAATTATAGTAGTCACTACTCTTGAGTCATATATAGAATAATACAACTTATATTATATAATAAGTAAATTGAAAATTGGAAATTTTGAAGGGAAAAAAAGGGTCATCAGACCCGGCACAACTTGGTTTGATCCGATGGTGCACGGACTGTGTCAGAGTCGCATAATGCAAATCTAGCACAACACGACCCATTTTGAAAATAAATCATGTTGTGGCGCAGTTAACCATGGGTTGAACGGCATGGTCATGGCGTGACATGGCCAGATTGTCCATCTTTAGTGTGTGATTGGAAAATACATATTTAGATAATAAATTATAAATGATGTGATGTGAGGTAATGAAGTCTTATTTGTGTAAAATCATTTTTACCCTTCATGATATATTAAGCTAATTTATAATATATAAATGACTAACAAGTATTTATCATATAATTCTTTAACACTTATTTTATTTTTTCTTCTATTTCTCATTGACCTATTTTTCTATTTTTATTATATTGTTTATTTTTCTATAATTATTTTATTCATCTATTTTAAAAATTAGAAATGAAAGATAAATATAAATAAAAACTATTTTATCATAATAATTGATAAAGAATATGAGAAAAGGAGAGACTAATGAGAGGGAGAAGAGAAAAGAAAGAGGAAGAGAGAGAAGTAGATAGAGGGTTAATTTAGTCTATAATTAGTAATTCCTTCTCATTTGGTGGAACGACAAATACGATGTTATAAGAGCTCAGTAATTAATATAAAATAATTATTCAAGAAAATCATACCCTTATATTCCACCCCACCCCTCAAAATCATCAAATCAAACAAGTCCTAAATGCCGAAATTATGACCCTCTATTACTATAACAAATCGATGTATTGCCATTATTTTATTTATTTTTTACATCTGATAATTACTTTGTTTCTTTATTTTCGATCCCCAAGATGAATGTTTTGATTCATAAAAAAATAATGCACAATCATTCCGTTATTGCATAAATTTGAAATTTAAATCTATGGGTTATTCCATTATTTCATGACTTTTTCACTAGGACAAATACATTGAAATAAAAGTCAAACTATTATTAAAAAGATTCATATGCCCATTAATGAAAATTCAATTAAAAATGTATATATATGAGTCTTGACCCCTTCTAAATTGAAGTCTAAAGTGTCCAAACATTGGTACAAAAAATATAATTTGAATAAAACTACCATCTTAAAATGAGACGGCCGATCAATAACTAATTTTAATGTGAATAATTTAGTTAATTATATATATTTATGTGTGTGTGTGTGATGGTGATGCAAATAAGAAATATGTATGGAGGAAGTATATAGCCCATGTCACACAACAGGATCATGTCTAATAAATTTGATGCAATTGTCTAACATAGATCTTTTTCCCCATCTCAAACGCATGTACATGTAATTTTTTAGAATACTTAGGGCTGTTTGGATTAAGAATATCGGTGAATGATAAGTGGATGTATTCCAGGTAATATGATATTATATCTAGTTAATTTTATTTGTGTTTTGTTGTTAAAATCTTATTCTAGTAGTGATTAAAGTTATTATTATTATGGCAGCTTTTGGTTTGACAAAAAATAATAAATCTAATAAAATGATCTATGTATTCTTTGTCTTATCAACAGTTTCTTATAACAACCATATTTGAATCAATAAAATTACTTCATTGTCCTTTAAAATGGAAATGGAATATCTTACATTCCACCATATTGGTGGAATATGTTGATATGCGCACAAGTTCCTGATAGTGGGTCAACGAAATTAAGCATTCATCGTATCTTGTGCAATTCTATTTATGCATTATCCTTAATCACCCTCCGTTTGGCATTATTTCGATGAATAATTATGTATTTCACTTTTTTATTTTGCAACCAAATAGCCTATTTGGTATGGGGATAACTCGAGAACAAGCACTTTGTTCTAAAACTTTTATTCAAACAGTAATGATGGTAAGAACAAAAAAATTTAGAGAAAAAATGTTCTTACCTTATCCAAGAACTTCCATCTTGCCCCTATCATAGGACCATCTCTTTCAATCCCAAGCAGCCCTTATACGGGCTTGGTAGTGCACCATTAATAGTTGAGATGTGACATAAAAAGATATGAACAATAAAGATGTTCCAATAAAGTTCGATGATGAAGATAGTGTTGTAGATCTTCGAGATAAAGAAACTGAAGATAATCAATCATCTTTGCGATTTACAATTGGACCACTTACAAGATCGAGAGCAAAATAACTTCATGCTATAATAGAAAATCATTTACAAAGTGAGCCTGCAATTATGAGTCAGAGTCAACTTCTCAATGTGTTATAAATTGGGACACATTAAGAGTCAATATAATTTGGGTCAAATAAATTATAGTTTAATCATATTTATTTAGATTTTTCATAATTAATAAGATATGGATTATATTGTTGAGTGTTCTAACAGATATTGAATTTGTTATTTTAGTAAATTATTAGATTACTTGTAGGTTAATTTATGGTATTTTCCTCCAACCCAAATTTTATTTTCTAGGGCCTATAAATACTGGTACTTATTATTATTTTATATATTTGTTTTAGCTACGAGAAAACTTTTACAATCCGTTCTTCGTCAACTTTCATTGTTAATTACAATCTTGGTAATTTTGTGATTAAATTTATCTATTTAATATCGATTACTTAGCTTATTGGTAATCTTGCGGTTGATATTCCACTACTTGAAATTTGTTTGATCTCATTTTTCTTTATTATCATATATTGTTCTGATTACTTGAGATATCATTTTTTAATATCGTATGAGTTGGTATTGCATTTTCGATTCAAATTTTTAATTATCTTAGGGGAGTTTGCGGGTTGGATTTGACCTGACCTGACCTCGAACCCAATTGGACCCGCTCGATTTTGATCTGGCCGATTAAGATCGGTCACCCCTTTTTGAAGGGTTAGATCCGATCTAGCCCAATTCGGTTCAGGTCGAGTTAGATCGGGTCGGATGGTCGAGTTACCCTACCACCATTTTTTTTCTTTTTAATTTTTTCTATTATTTAATATAAAAATATTATGTAATATTTATTTTAAAAGCATAAAATAAGTTTTTAACCATTTAAATATGATTTTACACATTTAAAGTATTTTATTTTATTTTTTCTATTTTTATATAAAATATAAGTTAAAACTAAAAAATAATAAAAAAGAAATCAAGTCTTGGAATCGGGTCAATTCGAAAAATTTTGACATGTACCCGAATCAACCCAAGGTCGAGTTGAGGTCAGGACCACCGACCCGACCCAAACCTAGATTATTAAGTTCACGGGTGGACCCGACCGGCCGAATACCCCTAAATTATCTAATATTCAAGTTTTTCCCTATTTTAGTTTCTGAAAAAAAGAGAAAAAAAATTTGAAAAAAATGGTTTTTTTTGTTTTGATCTCTAAATAATTTCCTTTTTTTTTCTTCCTTAAATATATCAATGGTAAAATATTGTTGGTTTGATCAAAACCTTTTGTAGTTTAAAAAAATCTTAGAAAAAAATCCCAAAAAATGAAAATGCAAGAAAGGAAAAAAGGGAAGAATGAAAAAAAAACATTCGGAAAAAACCTAAAATAAATAAATTCTAAAGAAAATAAATGGTTGAAGGAAAAGAAAAGAAAAAAGAGGAACAAAAAAAAAAGAAGGGATTATTGTTGTAGGAAGAAGTTTTTAGGACATTTTGTTGTAACCTTGATCCTTGACTTATTCTTGTTTTGAACCTTTGATATTCATCTTATTTAACAACCTTTTCTGAATTTTATTACAAAATCAACTTCAACTTTACTTTTGATCTTGTAATCATATTGATAAATTATATTGATTTAATTACTCAATGCTTTAGTTCTCTTAAAATTTGTTGGAGAGTTTTAAAGAGGAAAAATACTAAGTGGTGACTACAATTGAGGGAAAAAGTCAAATAAGATTGAGATAAAATATGAGTGTCACCACTGAATGTAATAAGGTTAGATTTATCATAACTTTGTTGCATAAGTTTCTTACAATGTCAATAGGAAATGACAAAAAATTAATCCTAAAAATAAAAAAAATTGATCATCAAGAATGATGAAAGCCATGTCATAATATTTTTAATGTCTTGAAAATATGATTTATGAACTTCATAATCACGTAGATGTGCAGATGGATCAAATTGCACTACAACAAGTTATACAACCAAACGACAGAAGAGATCGCCAAAGACACCATGCTGATAATGATAAAGAGATGAAAGAGGAAGATGATAAATTGGAGAAGGCACAAATTGGAGTAAAAACAAATGAACGAAAAAGGAAACAAGATAAAATACTATTGATTGAAACACAGATTCCATTAAATTATTTATCCCTACCTTCCAAGATAAAAGTGATCATGATGTCTATATTGAGTGGGAACAAATAATGGAAAATATATTTGATTATCATAATTACTCTGATGAGAAAAAAAGTAAACTTGTTGTTGTATCTTTTTCGGATTATGCTATTATTTGATGGAATCAATTAATTATTAATAGGCGCAAAAATCGAAAACCTCCAATTAAAAATTGGGATGAGATAAAAATTATATTGAAGAAAAAATTTGTTTCTCCATCGTATTATCATGACTTATATATGAAATTGCAAATTATGAGGCAGGGAACAAAGACTATTGATGAGTACTATAAAGGGCTAAAAAATGACACAATTGCAAGATTCATTTGTAGGTTGAATCGAAAGATTTCTAGAGTTGTGAAATTACACAAATACTTGGAGTTGGATGAAATTCTGCATAAGTTAGCAAATCTAAAAGTTCAAATTATGCTTGAAAATCAAAATGACATGCAAATTCCAAGTCAGTTGATAAGCCAACTAAAAAATTAGAGGAGAAAAACAAAACTCATCATTCCAACTCAAGGAATAAAGGTATTGCCTCTAGTATATCACAAAGGATTCGAGATATTAAATATCTTCATTGTCTTATATTTCACAATGTCCAAATAAACGTACTATGATCATGACGGACAATGATGGTATTACATATGAAGAAAAGTTATCACAAGTGAGTGCAACATCCCTAGGAGAAAAAAGTCAGAAAGAAATTGAAGAAGGAAAAAGTTTGATAATTCTAAAAGCATTACATATAGATGTTCAAGAAAACACTAAATAACTTCAAAGAGAGAACATTTTTTATACTCGTTTTTCATGTGCAAGACCTAATTTGTGAACTGATAGTGGGAGTTGTGTTAATGTGGCAACTAAGTTATAGTTAACAAACTCGGCTTACACACTTTGAAGCATCTCAAACCTTATAGACTTGTTAAATGAAAATGGAGAGCTCAAAGTTACCAAATAGGTATTGATCTCATTTTCCATTAGGAAGTATGTTGATGAGGTGTTGTGTGATGTTGTACCTATGTAGGCATGCGACATTTTACTTAGGAGACCTTGACAATTTTTTCGACATGTCACACATGATGGTTACATGAATCTCTACAGTCACAATGACAAGTGACATATAACGCTTGTACCATTACTGTCACACTGTGTTTGAGGAACAATTGCAAATAAAAAAGTTCATTGCCACTTATTACAAAGAACTTCATAATGCTATTCAAGTTCAGGAAACACAAAAAGAGAGCGAGAGTATAGTTGAAAATCATAGTGAAATAAGTAATGATGTAAAAGTGAGAGAAAAAAAAAGGAAGAGTTGAAAATATGAATGCAAACATTGAAAAAGAAAAGGTGGGCATGGTAAGAGGAGATGAGAAAAAAGTAAGCAGGAAAGAAAAAAAAGAGTGTTGTAGCTAGAATCAGTGAAAGTCAAGAATTTTAACTCAATGGGATTGATGATCTTGTTATTATAAAAGCACATCTACTTATCTAATGTTAACATTTAAGGTAGTCAAGATCGAGATCTTACATAAGATTGGTTCAATGATCATAAGATCTTACCTATTAATAAAAAATATTTTAAAGATAATAAATATATTTTTTTAAAATTTTCCATATTAAATATTAAATTACACCTCATTAAATTAACTTTTTTATTGATTCTCAAGTAAACTTATTTCAAAACATATTAAAAATAAAGAAAATATATTAAACTTCATCTAAATTAATTTTTATTATCATAAATATATTTTAAATTATTATTTAAATGATTATATTAATCATATGAGATTGTATAGAATAGTAAGATCGTAAAATCATAAGATCTTAAGATATAAATCGAGATCTTGACTACATTGCTAACATCTCTCTACCTAATGTTGTTATTTCTTTGTTGTGAGAACTTCAAATTCCAAATCATTTAGCATACTGAAACAACCCAAAGAGATAAAGGAATTACAATGGCAAGTGGAAGAACTTCTTTCTAAAGGACTTATTTGTGAAGCATGAGTGCTTGTGTTGTTCCTATTTGACTAGTGCCAAATAAAGATGAAACTTGACGAATGTGCATTGATTGCCATGTAGTAAATAAGATTATGATAAAATATCGACATTGTATGCCTCAATTAGATGATATGCTTGATGAATTATATGGTTATGCTATATTTTCTAAGATTGATTTTAAAAGTGGATACCATCAAAGCAGTATATGGGAAGGTGATGAATGGAAGATTGCCTTTAAAACAAAATATGGTCTATATGAGTGGTTGGTTATGTCAATTGGTATCACAAATGCACCTATTACTTTTATGAAATTAATAAATTATGTCTTGCATGATTTTATAGGAAAAAATATTGTCGTATATTTTGATGAAATCTTGATTCATAGTAAGTGTTTAACTGGTCATATTGAATGTTTAAGGAATGTGCTCGAGGTTTTAAGACATGAAAAGTTTTATACTAACATGTATATAACTTTTGCATGAATAGAGTACTTTTCATGGGCTAGCTAGCTTCTATCGAAGACTTGTGTCTAATTTTAGCACTCTACTTTCTCCTTTGACTGAAGTAATAAAAAAAATCATTGGCTTTCCCAAATGAGTGGGAGAATGCCTTCAATATATTGAAAAATATGCTAAGTTCAACTCCTTTACTTATTTTACCTGATTTTATTAAATTTTTGAAATAGAACGTGGTGTTTCAGGAATTGATATTAGTGTTGTTCTAATGCAGGAAGGAGGATCAATTGCTTATTTTAGCGAGAAACTTAGTCGTAACATTCCTGACCAACGTATGATATTATCCGTTCTGAGTCTTGGCCCGCACGATTTTATCAAAACACGTCACACCTGAACAAAGTCATATTCTCTATACTAGTATTTCTTCCATGACTTATATATATGAGACTAACCCAAGAAATTCCTCGTGCATCCTTCCCCCTTAGGGGACTCAAGTTGATGTGGAAAAATTTTGTATACTTTTCATATATGTTCACATGCATTTATCTCATGTTTTACTATATTCTCATGCTTGAACACATGTTTTATTATTGAAAATGCAACTTCTATTATTTCTCCACATCCATCTTCTAAATATTGTATTCCTGAAATATTATTACTTGTTTTGATTATTTTCTATGTAGAAATCCCAATTGACAATTCATAAGGGCATACGAGTGTGTTCCCCAACTCAGACACTTAGATGAATTTGAAAGCAAACGATGCAATGCCCAGCTGTCCAAAGTAGCAAACAACAAAGAAAATGATATTTTTTCACGTCAGCCTAACAGTTCTCTTGCAATAGAGGAAGGAAACTTCCTTTATACTTTTATGGACAGATGTTGACAAAGAAAATTGCTGGAATAGTGGACATGTGGCAAACTAATAAGAAGTCATCCATGAAAGACCCCAAGAGAGATTTTTTTTTGCTGGGACAAATAGACATGTGACGAGCTGAAGGGAGACAACCATGTAGGACCACAAAAGTATTTTCTGTTGGCTAGAAAAGTTGGACATGTGACAAGCTAAAAGAAAACAACCATGAAGGACCACGATAAAGATTCCTTTTTGTTGGCAAATTCTAGATAGGTGGCAAACCAAGAGGCACGAGGGACCACAAGCATCTTGTTTGGCTGGAAAAGTTAAAGAAGAATATGAGAAATCAGTTGGAAAAATAGTGGATATGTGGTACAATCCTTTGGGCTATAAAAGAGCAAGAAGGTTGTTGAAAAGGGAGTTCCAATTTTGGTTGAGTTTAGATTCTTCTTGCAGCTGAAAGAGATTGGAGAGAAGGTTGCACTAACAGCCTCCCTTCTCCCTTTTCTCTTTTATTTTTCTTTTTTCTTTTTCTTCTGTTTTAGTTTTTGTAATGTGTAACTAACCAACAAATAGTGATTGGGGGATGTCGATCTTATGACTTTCGTATTCTATTCTTGTTTTTCTTTGATGTTTTGATGGATAATCGAATGTTGAAACCTTCTCTGTTTTAATGATATTCATTTTATGTTCATGTTATGTTGTGAATTTGTGTTTTCTGGCGGTTGTGTTTGGATTGAAATTTTGAATCGTCTTCATCTCGTCCCCATTGTAGGGATATTTTAGGCTCTGTGCAATCGTACTCAGAGATATCGAGTAATGATGAAACAAACCTCTGTATGGTTTCTTCGGTTGTCTTATATCTAGAGTTGGTTGAGGTTTTGAATCACTATCTCCATGCCTTTCGATCGTAGGGATATTCTAGGCTTTGTGTGATCGTACATAAAGACATCGAGCACCGACGATAGTGATTTCTAGCTCGGATTTTGTGTCGCATTAGTGATGGTAGTTCTCTGTTATTTGGTTTAAACGTCATGCACTCTCTAGCCTGAGATCTGAAAGGGACGACGTATCCTAGACAAGCTTGAAGTGTGTGCATGATTCTTTCCATTCTTTGTTTTGCTTCCTTATTATTGTTTCTGATTTTCTTTTGATTCTAAGAGCTCCTGTCCGAGAGGGATAATCTCACTCCTCCTTTGTCATTGGTGACCTGAGAGGGCACACGGTGATCGAGTTATGACTAAAGGATTCTTAGTAATCCTAAGCTTTATTTTCAAATCAATTTCTCTCCTAAATCGTCTAAACATTCTTTGCGACATCCTAACTCCTTGCGTTCTACCTGGAGAGTTACCCTTATTACTTTGAGATGGATGTAAGTCGACCATAGTTGTTTTGTTCTCAATTTCTTTAAGAACATCCAGATGCCAAGGTGACGTGAAGGCTTAGCTCAATCTAAAGAGAAATGGTTGATCTACATGCTCAATCGCCGTGCACGAGAGTGACGGTGGAGTTGAACATATGAGTCCCTTTACGTGTGTAAATTTGACTTACAGCGAGTACGAGAGTGTCACAGACAAGTCGAGTGATCCTTATCACGATGTTACCCTAATACACACGTTAAAGGGCATTCAGACGTTTTTATTCTAAATAAAGTTCAGAGAACGTAAGTTCTAAGTGAAAACATTCTCCCAGCCCTAATATTTATCTACATTGATCTTTGTCCACTTTTGCATTAAAAACCATAAAAATTAGTGTAGTCTGTTGTGTTTTCTAGTTTATAGCATTTCACTTTTTATTTTAAATAACATTTATAGACTTAGCTTTTCCTTCAAATAGTTTTGATTATGTGTGAATATTTCAACTTTGTCCATTTGGATCGACCCTCAAGCACTACAATGATATGACATATACTTGTGATTCTCGTAGTAATAGTGTAGAGGATTTATAAATTTTAAAACTTCATTCGATATTTTTTTATGATTAGCGATATACGCACTTCACGAGTTGGTCCTCATTTAGTAATCATACCTCACAATGCATAGAGCTTCACGCGAAGTGACTTTGATATCATATGCAACATTCTTGATCAGCATGTGATATTGTTCTCTCTGAGCATACGATTTTATCAAAACGCGTCGCACTTGAACAAAGCCATGTATCATATATACCCATCATCTCTCCGGTAACTTATGCATATGAGATTAATTCAAGACATATGACAAGGAACTTTATGCATTGGTGAGAGCATTAGAGACTTGACAACATTGTTTGTATTTAAAGAATTTTCCATTCATTCTTATCATGAATTCTTAAAACATTTAAAGGGACAAGGTAAGTTAAATGGACGAAATGATTATTATGTTGAATTCATTGAAATATTTCCTTTCATTATTAAATATAATTATGAAAAAGAAAATATTATTGATGATGCATTGTCATGAAAGTATACCCTTATCTCATTACTTGATGCAAAATTTTTTAGTTTTGAATATTTGAAAGACTTATATGAGAAAGATCATGTTTTCTCTGTTGTGTGAAATTTTTTGTTTTGAAATTGTTTACAAATTTGAAGAGTATTTCTTTCATAAGAATAAACTATATATTCCTCAATGTTCTATGCATGAATTTCTTGTTAAAGAATCACATGTGGGAGAACTGATGGGGCATTTTAGAGTCTTAAAAACTTTAGAAATATTGAAAGAATATTTCTTTTGGCTTCATATGAAAAGAGATATGCAACGAAATTGCGAAAATTGCATAGCATGCAGAAAGACTAAATATAAAATTAGGCTTCATAGATTATATATGTCATTGCCTGTTTCTAGCATCTCTGATTGATGTTTACATGGTGTAGGAGCGGAAAAGATTCTATATTTGTTCATGTTGACATGTTTTCAGAATAAACTAACGATGCTATTCATATTACATACAATGTTATAAGACCTGACTCGGCCGTCGACTCGGATTGATCAACGGGTTAGGTTGGACCGGGTCGAACCAAATGGTCGGACCAGATAATATAAATTAATAAAAAATAAAATAAGTTAAAGAGATTGTTATAATCTTATTGATATATAATATCTTATTTAACAAAAAAATATAAAATATAGTATAATAAAGTAAAATAAAATAATTCAGATTAAATAACATAATAAAGTAACATAAATTAAGCCATCAACATAAATAAAAAAATTCTTGTGAGGTAATTATAAATTAAAAAATAGTGAATAAATTACATATGTGACAAGAGGACATTAAAATATAAATTTCAAGAAATATATATAAATATATATAATATCTAAATGTTTTAATAATTTTGTTTATATTTCATTTTTTATTTTAACAATTGACCCGGCCGGGTCGTCCGGTTGAATCCAGATTTTGACCGTGTTTGATGGGTCAAAACGGGTCAAACACTTCTCCGGATTTTAACCGACCCACGGGCCATTTTAGGCCCCGGACACCGGTCCGACCAATCGGACTGGGCCGAGTTTGACAACCATGATTATAGATTTATTCTTTAAAGAGGTTGTGCATCTACTATAAGATAGAGATGTCAAAATTTTGAGCAATTTTTTACGTATTTTATGGGGTAAGTTGGGTAAAAACTTGTTGTATTCTACTGTTTGTCACTCGCAAATTGATGAACAAACTGAGATAGTAAATCAAACTTTTGATACTTTATTGCGTGTTGAGATAAAAAAAAATGAAATATTAGAAATATACTTGCTTGTAATTGAATTTGTTTTATAATAGAACATTGCAAACATCTATCAAATCTACTCCTTTAAAACTTGTTTATGGTTTTAATCCATTAACTTCTTTAAATTTGATGCCATTGCCATTGAAGAAATTGTCAATATAGATGACAAAAGGAAAACTGAATTGGTCAAAAAAATTTCACATGAATGAAAAATAAAGTTGCATCCACGTGAAGATTGGCTTTTCAAGATCCTTGAAAAAATTAATGAGAACGCTTATACAATTAACTTGTAGGGTAAATATTAAGTACACTCTACTTTCAATGTTGTCTTTTGATTTTAATGTAGATTCGAAGACGAATCATTTTGAAGAGGAGGGGAATGATATGAACTGAGAAATTTCCCTAAATGCAATTGATGATAATAAGGATGTTCCAATAAAATTCGATGATCAAAATAGTGCTACATATCTTTGAGATAAAAAAACTAAAGATAATAAAGAATTATTGCAATTTACAATTGGACCACTTACAAGATCAAGAGCAAAATAACTCCATGTTATAATAGAAAATCATTTACAAAATGGGCTTGCGGTTATAAATCAAAGCTAACTTCTCAATGTGCTACAAATTGGGTTGCATTTGAGACAAATAAATCATGGTTTAACCATATTTATTTGGAATTTTTGAAATTAACTAGACAAGAATTATGTTGTTGATGGTTGTAATAGAATTGTATTTGTTATTTTATTAAATTAGTTAGTTAGGTTACTTGTAAACTAAGCTAGGGTATTTTCTTCCGCTCTAAATTCTATTTTTCTAGGACTTATAAATATTAGTACTTATTGTTATTTTAGATATTATTGAATTTATTAAATTTTGACTTAATTGCTTTTGTTGTGAGGAAACTTCTGCAACTCATTCTTTGTGACTTTTACTGTTAATTACAAGTTGGTAATCATGAGATAATATTTCGCAGTCTTAAATTCATTTGATCTCATTTTTTTATTATCATATATAAATCAAAGCTAACTTCTCAATGTGCTACAAATTGGGTTGCATTTGAGACAAATAAATCATGATTTAACCATATTTATTTGGAATTTTTGAAATTAACTAGACAAGAATTATGTTGTTGATGGTTGTAACAAAATTGTATTTGTTATTTTATTAAATTAGTTAGTTAGGTTACTTGTAAACTAAGCTAGGATATTTTCTTCCGCTCCAAATTCTATTTTTCTAGGACTTATAAATATTAGTACTTATTGTTATTTTAGATATTATTGAATTTATTAAATTTTGACTTAATTGCTTTTATTGTGAGGGAATTTCTGCAACTCATTCTTTGTGACTTTTACTGTTAATTACAAGTTGGTAATCATGAGATAGATATTTCGCAGTCTTAAATTCATTTGATCTCATTTTTTTATTATCATATATTATTTTGGTCACTCAAAACATTATTTTTGTATCGTACCATAAAACAAAAAAACTTTATTTGTATAAGTTACATCGTAAATGGTAATGTCGGTTGGAGAATAAATTTTAAAAAAATGTCCATTTCTTTTTATGATAAGAAACTAAGATAAGGTTTGAAAATAAGAAAAATAATCCTAGAGTCGTTCTCAAGTGGCATCTCTTCCTTTTATTAAACAATAACTTGTATTTTATAAAAATACTTATCCTATAATAGTAATTCTTCAGTCAAACAGCCGGATAATAGGCACACGTGTGCGTGAAGATTTTTCCTATTTTTTTATCTTATCTGAGATATTGAAGTAGGGGACTTACAATTTTTAGTGGGAAAAATTCATATTTTGCAGATGTTAATATCCATGTTTTTTAATATTTATGATGGAGGTATTATAGAATATATGATAGTACAAAAAAAAAGTCAAAAAATGATAATGAGTATAATATTAAATTATTTTGTCGAACGGTGGAGGAGTAATTAAGGAAAACTACTTGATTCAATAGCCAAAAACTTGTAATTTGAGATGGATAGATTTTATTTTATTTATATATTTATTCACTGATAACTTAGAGAATCATTGTTAATAACATAATAAGATATAAAAATGATTATATCTATTATGAAATATAATAATGCATAAAAATTCGTAAATTTTTTAAAATGATTAATATGACTATTGTTGATGATTTGAATTGAAAAAATAAAAATAAAATATATGTGTAAAATCATTTAACATGTACTTGACATGAAAAGCACGTAACACCATCATTAAATCCATTGACATATGGGACATAATAAATCATTTGAAAAAAAAACTAATATTCCTTGAAGCTGGTCATTGATCTTGTATTACTTCTACTGACTAATTAGGAATGTTCCTCAACTCTTGAAATTCAATAATAGACCACCTGTTACTTGGTATAAAAAAAAATAGAGAAAAATAATTAATTTCTTATAAGTGCTGTCTCAAGACATGCATAGACTTAAAAAGGATTTGCGGCTAAGAGCGCATCCGATTGAGATTGCATATAATAAAATATAACTTTTCATTATTTTTTTTTGTATTTTTCAAATTCAAAATTAAGTTTTCATCATTGTTAATTGTTAAAATGAATAATTAATTTATTGGATAATTTTTTGACATAGATAAAATTAGTTTAAAGTAATAATTATTGGCATTGGTAATATTATTTTGTAGGTAATATATGGATTTGGACAAGTATCAAATGATTTTTTAAAAGTCATTGTATCAATAATGGTACTATTTCTACTTGTAAAACTTCTATAATAAATACGAAGAGGATGGAAATTATTAATGATGCGTGCAAAATAAGCACAAATATACTAGCAAGTATATTATATCGTATCAAGTAATAAAGATTGAATAGAGTGTCGAACCCATGAGGACTAATTTAGATTTTTATCTTTCTAACTTAACTTTATTAATCGAGAGAATAGCAAGAATTGATTTGAGATAAAAGTAATCTGAATTGATGACAATCAGAGATAAAGATGCCTTTAATTAATGTGAGAGAAAGTTAGAACTCAGATTTCGTATCCCTATCATATTCTCTTAATTATCAATAATTAAATATAGACTTCTTGTAGAAATTAAACGGATAAAAGGTATATGACTCAAAATCTTGAGGACCTAACTACCCTAATAAAGAATATAATCAAAACACGTTGAAAACTCAATCCACTTTAATATATTCTAAACTAAGATGCATTAATATGAAAGGTTGCTTAAAGTAAAGTACTAAAAAACTTGAGAACCTAACTATTTTAAATAGAAGTAAAATTAAAGACGCCAAAAACTCGATCAACTCCAATCTACTTTATCTAAGATGCTTTAAGTTACAAACCTCCGTTAATGATATAATTGTTAGCAATTAAAATTAATTTACTAATAAAACTATCAAAATAATAGAACTCGGCCCGAGTCAGAAGGAACTCGGCCTGGGCTGACACACAAAAGTTTCTTTGCAGTAGAAATAATGAAGGAACCCGGCCCGAGTTGTATCCAACTCGGCCTAGGTTCTTCGCAGAGAAGAACTGATCGCTTTTCTCGCAGAATTATATGAAATTACATGAAATTAATGCAAGAAACTAATAAACTCAAATTAAACATGAAATCCTCATCATAACCATGTTCTCAATAGTCTAAACAACAAAATATATTAAGAGAAAACAAGGTTCAATATAATCTTCCTCTAACAACTAAATTAATCCATAATCGAAAGAATTAACATAAAATTCGAGGGAGAAAATATAAAATAAAGATTAAAAATTATAAATCAAACTCCAACAAGCCTTGGTCGAGACTATGCTCCAAACGATCGCCCGAAACCACAAAATCTTTACTTCTTCGATTGATTTATAGTGGCGCGCAGTAGAACTTCGTCTCTAATTTCTGATGCGGCTAGGGCTTCAAAATCTGAGATTGCATGCCCCTTGGCTTCGTGGTACATCCATATTTATAGGGGTGGCGGCCTTTTTTAGTTCCGAGTTTAGTTCGCGATTTAAATCAAAGTTAAAGTCGACCGAAAAACCACGCGATCTGTCAGTTGGCTGATTTGTACTAACTCGGGCCGGGTCTGATCCAAGTCGGGTCGGGTTCTATTCAGATTTTATTTTCGGGCAGAATTCGATTCGGAATTGGTTTTTAACGTCAACCCGGTCCGGGTATGATCCGGTCCGGGTATGATGCTAGCCCGGCCCGGGTTTCTCTTGAACTCAATCATATGTGCTATTTGTGCTTCGTTTTACGTGTTTTTCTAATCCGATCGCTTTGCACTTTCAAAATGATGATCCTGAGAATAAAATCAAATAGAAGTGGGTAGCTTTGGACTCAAAAGAAATTAAGAAAATAAATGAGAAAATAGATGCATGCAATGGTAAAAACTATGAAAAATAACCTAAATGATGCATGTAAAACATGTATGAAAATGCATGCATCAAATTCTCCCAAGCTTAAACTCTTGCTTGTCCTCAAGCAAGCTCCAAGACAAGACTCAAGAATCATAAATGAACCATCATAGTCTCCACACCATGACTAATACTTTTCCACTATCATCACTTTACAAGTCCATCACTAAAGTATCTAACCACAATCCATAACACAGCCTTATAAAATTTTTGGATCTTAAATAGTTTAAACTTATTCTATTTCAGCTCCGTGCTAGAAAACATATAGTCTATCAAATAATAGCATTAATGTTGAATGCAAATAGTATAGAGTGAGCTTAATTTTACTTTATTCACCTTCTTATTTATTTATAGAATTGATTACTCATGTGCTTCTCCATATTGCGCAAGGTGGTCTATGTATCAGGCTTTCGACCAACGGATCTCAGACCAGTTGGCCTTAAGTCGCCAAGCAAAAATCCTCTGCGGATCTAATCACCCGAACACATCAAGGTTCCAGATAACACAATTATACCTTCTTATAACTTTTGGAGTTTAACTAACCCTCTTTCAAATTTATTTATTTTAAGCTCACAAAATACTTTATGCATTCAATAAAAAGGCTACTACCATCAAGACATAAAATAAAATAAACAAATAAAAAATGAAATGAGAGCATGAACAAGAATCAATGGTCTAAGTATCCATAATTTTACTTGGCAACATACACTTTCCAAATTACCCAATACTAAGGTGATGGAATAAATAAAATTATGGCACTAGAATTTTATAACTACACAGGGTGTCCTTAAATTTCACTTAAGTGCAAATAAGAAGAACAAGCAATAAGGCAAAATGATGATGAATGGTATTTTTGTGATTTTTGAAATTTTTAAAATTTTATGGATTTTCATAAGATGCAAACCGACCCCACCTAGTGGGATAAGGCTTTGTTGTTGTTGTTGTTCATAAGATGCAAAGATAAAGCAAACATGCAATACTCAAATAAACTAAAAGAAAGCAAACACGATGATGCAGTATAGTAAGCAAATATGATGCATGAAATGTAATCTCCCCCAAGCTTGAATTAAACACTATCCTCAGTGTTAGCCAGACAAGGTAAGAAGTACAAGATGAAAGACTAAAAAAGATAGAAAAGAAGAAAGGAAAAGACACGACCGGCTAGCCCATCTCTGGAGGCGGTGGAGGTGGTGGATGCTGCCCGAAGTAGTCTTGAACTAGCTGCTCAAGGTGATCCTGGCGGTCGCTAAGCTGTCGAAACTGAGCTTGAGTTTCTAATGGTGCTGCTGCATCAGTTGGTACTATCGCTCTTGGCCCGCAAGAAGTGCGGCTAATGTATCCTACAAGGCCGAGACATTAAAACTGACAGAAGCTGAAGCATAAGTCGGTTGAGAAATAGACCCGTGCTGACGTGGTGGACTCGGAGCCATAAAGGATGACTGTGGGTGATGTGAAGGCCCCTCGTCCTGCAGAGGTACTGGATCCTCATCATCCGAATCTGGCTGTGTATGAGGGTCTGCTATGTGGCGAGACTCCACCTGTCTCAAAGAAGGAAAGGATGTCCAATTCGCGCGATCAAAGACAGTGAAGCGATCAGCATCTGTGCATGACAATGTCTCGACCCTGTTGCGAAACTTGAAGATCATACCACCTGAAGTCCTCTCGACAATGTTCATCTGAAGAACCGTGGTCATCCCAATAAATGTGGGCTCGATGGGCTCAAGAGAGGACAGGTCAAAGCCCAAATAAAGGGCTATAGGAGTAATCAGGCCACCATTAATAATTTTGCATGAAGACCAGGATGCATGTCTCTGAAAATTATCGGCTAAGATGGCGCCGATGTTAAGCTGCCTTCCTTCCACTATAGCCCACAATATCTTCAACTCTTTAGTATTAATAGCATCCTCGCTCTCTCCTCTACCACAGATGGTAGAAGAGATGTTCCTGTGGACATATCGAAATACTGGATTCTGAATAAGACTTGCCTTTGCGCGGGAAGAAAGGAAGGGCTCATCATTTATTATTGCCTTTCATAAGGCAGCACCCTGAAACTTAGGAGAGGTCGCAGAAGACTCCAGTAGGGGAAATCCATACATAGAGTTAAACTCCAGCATAGAAAAGCCATATTCATTATTAAAAAGCCGAAAGCTAACTCGATGGCATCGAGCAGAGCACTCATAAGCATAAGAATTGAAAAACTCATGATACAACTTCTCGTACGTCGGCCACCGTTGATCCAAAAAAGTCCGCATCCCTATCCTCTTAAAGAGTAACATAATATCAGCATCAATATTCAACTCTACCATTGTTTTGAAGCATGCGTACCGGGTAGGCGTAACAGTGAAGAAGAATGTCTGCCGATAACGTTTCCGTTGGGTAGAATCACGGAACTCGAGACTAGTAGGTCGCGGTGGTCGATCTTCCTGTTGGGTAGCTTCATCATCAGACATCGAAGAAGCATGGGAGCGATGGGCTACAACTTTTTGACGAGACTGCATCGTAGAAAATGTGAGTTGAAGCACACTGTGAACAAAACTCGGCCCGAGTATGCAGTTAGCGCGGCCCGGGTAAGAGCTATCGCAGAGGATGCAGTCGATGAAGAACCCGGCCCGAGTATGATGCCGACGCGGCCCGGGCTGAAGAAGAGTCGACCGCGGCTCGGGGTGTCGCGAGTCGTAGAAGCTACTGGCCGAACGCAGAGCCCGGACCAGGTATAGAGTCGGCACGGCCCGAGCGTGCAAAATAAGCACAAATATACTAGCAAGTATACTAGATCGTATCAAGTAATAAAGAGTGAATAGAGTGTCGAACCCACGAGGACTAATCTAGATTCTTATCTTTCTAACTTAAGTTTATTAATCGAGAGAATAACAAGAATTGATTTGAGATAAAAGTATTCCGAATTGATGACAATCAGAGATAAAGATGCCTTTAATTAATGTGAGAGAAAGTTAGAACTCAGACTTCGTATTCCTATCGTATTCTCTTAATTATCAATAATTAAATATAGACTTCTTGTAGAAATTAAATGTATAAAAAGTATAGGACTCAAAATCTTGAGGACCTAATTACCCTAATAAAGAATATAATCAAAGCATGTTGAAAACTCAATCCACTTTAATATACTCTAAACTAAGATGCATTAATATGAAAGGTTGCTTAAAGTAAAGGACTAAAAAACTTGAGAACCTAACTATCTTAAATAGAAGTAAAATTAAAGACGCCGAAAACTCGATCAACTACAATCTACTTTATCTAAGATGCTTTAAGTTGCAAACCTCCGTTAATGATATAATTGTTAGCAATTAAAACTAATTTACTAACAAAACTATCAAAATAATAGAACTCAGCCCGGGTCAGAAGGAACTCGGCCCGGGCTAACACACAAAAGTTTCTTTGCAGTAGAAATAATGAAGGAACTCGGCCCGGGTTGTATCCAGCTCGGCTCGAGTTCTTCACAGAGAAGAACCGATCGTTTTTCTCGCAGAATTATGTGAAATTACATGAATTAATGCAAGAAACTAATAAACTCAGATCAAACATGAAATCCTCATCATAACCATGTTATGAAAAGTCTAAACAACAAAATATATTAAGAGAAAACCAAGGTTCAACGTAATCTTCCTCTAACAACTAAATTAATCCATAATCTAAAGAATTAACATAAAATTCGAGGGATAAAATATAAAATAAAAATTATAAATTATAAATCAAACTCCCAAGAACTGGTGGACGTCTCTGGAATAAGCCTTGGTCGAGATTATGCTCTAAACGATCGTCTGAAATCACGAAATCTTTACTTCTTCGATTGATTTGTAGTGGCACGCAGTAGGACTTCGTCTCTCGTTTTTGGTGCGGCTAGGGCTTCAAAATCTGAGATTGCACACCCCTTGGCTTCGTGGTACATCTATATTTATAGGGGTGGCGGCCTTTTTTAGTTCCGAGTTGAGTTCACGATTTAAATCGAAGTTAAAGTCGGCCGAAAAACTACGCGATCTGTCAGTTTGGCTGATTTGTACTAACTCGGGCCGGGTCTGATCCAAGTCGGGCCGAGTTCTGTTCAGATTTTATTTTCGGGCAGAATTCGATTCGGAATTGGTTTTTAACGTCAACCCGGTCCGGGTGTGATACTAGCCCGGCCCAGGTTTCTCTTGAACTCAATCATATGTGCTCTTTGTGCTTCATTTTACGTGTTTTTCTGTTCCGATCGCTTTGCACCTCTAAAATGATGATCCGGAGAATAAAATCAAACAGAAGTGAGTAGTTTTGAACTCAAAAGAAAATTTTAAAATAAATGAGAAAATAGATGCATGCAATGGTAAAAACTACGAAAAATAACATAAATGATGCATGTAAAACATGTATGAAAATGTATGCATCAATCAACATTGAAAGTATTATTATGTTATAAAAAATTTCAAAGTTAAAATAATATTTTTAAAAATTTCATCATCTAGTTATGAACAAGATTAGTCGGGGTATTGCTGTATATTGAAAGGAAAAGAATTATTGGAAGAATTGATGAAGTTAAAGAAAGGAAGAAAGAAAATATTTAGTGAGTTATTCTATTATGATTAGATATATAATGAATGAAAATGAAAATAAGGTTTCATTTGAAAATAAAGAAACTCATCATTATTTGATTGTCAAATTAGTAGTATTAATCATATATAATAAATAGATTAGAGGGCCTCACATGATTGCTTGAGTGGCTTGGCTCTACCATCTTTCTTATTATCAAGTAATTTATATTTTAAGAAATTATATAAGCTAAGAACACAATATATACAAGTAGATTAAATATAAAAGTACTTCTAAAAGTACACATGTGCTCTTAAACTATCATTTCAATTGTTGGAAAAAAATAACAATTAACAATTACCTCCATATCTAATTGTCTCCCTTCTTATGAAAAAAGTTTTATGGCCCACATCCATGTAAGAAAAAGCAATCTTAAAATTATATTATATTAATATATTTGGAATGTTTTAGTTATGTTAAAATTATACATAATATTATATTATTAAATTTAGGTTCCATTTCTTGGATGACCGTTGTACAAACATGAAATAAAAAAGTAGATTTAAGACATAATTTATACTTTATGTCTTAAGTTGAATACGAGCATATAATAAAAGGTTATATAATTATTTTTAAACTGTTACGTCAGCCGAGCATTTGTTTATCTCTATATATTTTTTGTTTCTATTGATATATCAGAATTTACGTAAATCAATTATCTTCGTATTTTTTTGAAAGAGCTAGGCATAAATAGATTGAAAATATTTAGGAATTGTTTTTTGTTATAAAGCAGAAACTTTAAAAACACATTAATAGTTTTTTTATTTGCGAGTTACTTCAAGACAAATAAAAAATTAAAATAATCTTTTATTAAAATTAGAAATTTTAATTCTTTAAACTTCTGATTTGTTATTGTTATTTTGTATTTTATATAATTAAAATTTGACATCATCCATATAATAAAAAATATGATAATGTGATTTAATATATCTTATTAAATAAAATATTTTATTGTTATCCGTTCAACAGGCACTTGTGTGAGTGGTAGTAAAGTTGAATCCTAACAACATTATATCCAACACAATAATAGAAAAATAGAAAACTGATGATATCTTATAAATTAAATGAAATCAATGTGAAATTTTTCGTTAAGCATCACTGGATATTTTTTGACTGATTTTTCAAGTTAAAAAGACATTAATTTTTCTTTGGATGATTTGTTTTTGAATCCATAAATTTTATTAGATTCTATATTTATAAGAAGATCGGAAAGATGCTTATAAGTTAGCATTAGTCATATATTATATATTTCTATGGATAAATAGTCTATTTGAAATATAGTAATAGTATATTTTATATAATTTTAATTATGTAAAATTTTCATCGGACTTTTTCGATGACTTTCTTAAATTAGAAACTCTATTATATATTATTTAAGATTTAGAAAATTCAATAAATATTTTGTCGGGTGAGTTTTTCATTTTTAGAATTTTTTTGCTTACACTTCGAGTGAGTTTTTCATTTTCTAGATTTTTTTTCTTACACCTCCATTTAGCGGGTGGAAAAAATTGAGGGGATCAAAATCAAAAATTGAAAAGTACTCTTGGAAAATACTGAAAGAAAAAGAAAAGGGTTATTTATTTAAACCTCCTCTAAATTATCGCGAATTTTTGTAAACTATGGACTTATTTTTTTATCCTTAAATTATTATAATTTTTTCAGTTTAGTTCTTTCATTTATTTCTGTTACATTTTTCATTACTTTTAATTTTTCTTATTTAGAAAAAAACTAAATCACATGTCCCTTCATGACACATCAAATAATAAATATAAAAAAGAAAAAAAATCGGGAGAGGGTAATTTAATCTTTTCATAAATGATAATTTTTTTTAGTTTACCACTTTAATTCTTTCAACGATTTTTTTTTAATTTTTAATTTTTTTATTTTATGTTTTTCTAGAAGAAAGGGTAATTTAGTTTTTTTTTCATAAGTGAGAAAATAACAAAACTCGATGGAAGGATTAAAGTAAAAAAGTCGTAATACTTTAGAGTAAATTTCAATGATGGTCATCCAACTTAGGGGACATTCCTAGTAAGCTCATCAAACTTCATTTTGTAACATGACGACCATCGAACTTTAGAATCATTTCAACTAAGGTCATCACGACCGATTATAGCTAGTAAATCGTTGACGTGGATGCTTACATGGCACCATATCAATATTTTCTCTCTCCTCAATGTCAGATTAGAAAAATAAAATTACCACATCAACATTTTTCTCTCTGCTACATCCAAACTTAATTTTGTATCTACATGATCATCCAACTTTTTATAATTTTCAGACAAAGTCATTCAACTTTTTAAATTTTCAATCGTGGTCATCATTAAAAATTTAAAATAAAATATAATAAATAATAACAATAAAAAATAAAAAATTGAAGACACTTAGACGGACTCAGTACAGTTTTTTGCACGACCCATTCATATCGAGCCGCCCAAACTTTTTGTGTATTAAATATATAATATTATGATAATTAATTATTTGTAGCTAATGAAATAAAAAAATTTAAAAATAACACACTATTTAGTTTTTTGCACTAAAATTTAAAATAATAAAAAATATTATAATTAAGAAATAAATATACTTTTTTCATGCGATATTTCATCAAGGTCGAGACAAATCTTAATGGCTCTTCTAACGAAGTGCTGAGCATGACTCGACATTGTTGAGCCAAATTATTAATTATCATAATATTAAAAATCAAAATTATTAATTATCATAATATTATATAAAAAATCATATTTGACTGAGCAACCTGGATGTTGGGTCGTACCTAGCATCTTACTGGACGAGCCATTATGATTTGACTCGGTATTTTATAAAAATATCATAATATAATATAAAAGTAAAATTGGTATGTTATTTTCCTAATTTTTTTATTTCCATAATTAAAATTTTCATTAATTATTATAATAGTATATATTTAGTACAGATAAAAAGTTTGGATGGTTCGATTTGAATGGGTCGTGCCAAAAAAATGTACTGAGTTAGTCTAAGTGCCTTCAATTTTTTATTTTTATTTAAAATTTTAATGATGGCCGCGATTGAAATTTTGAAAAGTTGAATGATCTTATCTGAAAATTTTGAAAAGTTGGATGATCATGTAGATACAAAATTAAGTTTGAATGTAGCAAAGAGAAAAATAATGACATGTCAATTTCTATTTTTTTAATCTGACATGAAGGAAAGAGAAAAATACTTACGTGGTGCCACGTAAACATCCACGTCAGCGTCACGTCAGCAATTTACTAGTTTACTGATTATAATCGGTCACGATGACCTTGACTGAAATGATTCTAAAGTTGGATGACCATCATTGAAATATATATATAAGTAGAGATAAACTCATGGAGTATGAGAGCACGACAAGTGAGTTATTATGGTGATGACATGTCATCTATTAATAATAACTAATCATAATTATAATTTATAATGCTAATAATACATATAATACATATTCTTTATGAACTTAAACTAATTCTAATCATAATGTTATCCATAAGTATATATCCTAATAGTGCATATCCTAAAGTTAACAAAATTTAAAAGTTTAAATCTAAAAGATAAAACTAAACCTAAAAAGTTTTTTAAAATAAGATAACAATATATAGAGCTGAATCTTAATAAAACACAATATATGGAAAAATCAGATAAATAAAATTATTTTAAAAAATAATCTTCAATTTTAATCCCACCATGGCTCAATACGTGGGCATGAGATTCAATACCAATTAGGAGTTAGAACTCAATTAACAGTTAAATTAAGATTATTTTTTCCTTTTTTATATCAAATTGAGTATAATTAAAAAGAAAATAAAAGGAAAGAATTGTTATTTTCTGAATTAAAAATAATTTAAAATAAATAATTCAATTTTAGTCAAATTAAGATTATTTTTTTATCAATTTCAGTATGATTACGAGTAAAAATAATTCCTTTTAAAACATAATATGTTATTTTTGGAATTAAAATATAATTTAGAATAAAATAATTTAATTTGTGTCAAATTAAGATTAAACTTCCTTTTATCAATTTGAGTATGATTAAAATAAATAACTAATTATAATCCTTTGTGTCCTAAACATAACTAATCATAGTCACATTAAATCTAATATAACTAATCCAAATACGTTAAATTCCTGATCCTAAACATAATCTTAATCTATAAATATGTATTATCTGGTTAAATCTAATATAACTAATCCTAATACGTGAAATTTCTGATCCTAAACATAATGTTAATTTATAAATATGTATTATCCGGTTAACTTTTGGAAAATAAAATATATAAGATTATTGCATAAGTTGGCATCATGATGATATGTGTCAATATATATATATATATATATATATATATATAATTTAAAATTTTAAAATAAAATTGTGTTACAATAATTTGTTATAAAAGGTGATAAAAATAAAAGAAGATTAAATTTATAAGCATAATTTGATTACAAGCACATTTTCTTAAAATATAGTTTGTTATTTTCGGATTAAAAATAATTTAAAATAAATAAATATTTTTTTGAGAGTGCATGGAGTATAATCAATTAGTAATCCTAATCCATATAATATCATCATCTTTAATCCGTTATATATATAAGACAAATTTAATTTGAGTAGAATTAAGAGTTGTTTCTTACAATTTTATTAAGATGGCTTAGACAAAGAAGATTAATATTTCAAATTAGTTATATAAGATAATTATATATGTACCATTGAAAAAGTAATTTTTTTCAAATGTAAAGTTACTTTACTTTATTGGAAAAAAATAGTTTGACTGAGTAGGATGTAGGCAAGGATTATAATTTATTTAGGATTATAAAAGTAGATAAGTTTATAATCCTAATTATAGAAAATTCAACAGGATCCCATATTATTTGTGAGATTGCATGGGGAAAAATCAATTAATAACCCATATCGATAAGTAATAATAACATATGTATATACAAACTATCAGGATTAGGACATATATAGCGGATTCAAGAAGATAATGATGATTAAAATAAATAATATTTTTTCTAAAAGAAAATGTACAAATAAAAAAAATATTTTATTTTTAAAAGATAACTTATTATTTTCGGAATTAAAAACTAATTTGAAATAAATAAGTCAATCTGAGTCAAATTAAAATTAATAATTTCATTTTATGAATTGGAGTATGATTAAAATAAATAATATTTTATTTCCTAAAATATAATATGCAAGTAAATAAGCATTCTTATTTAATATATAATTTATTATTTTTTGAAAAGTTAAAATAAATAATTTAATTTGAGTCAAAATAAGATTAATCTTTATTTTTTATATCAATTTTAGTATGATTACAAGGAAAAAATATTTCCTTTTATAAAAGACAATTACTATTTTCAGAATTTAAAAATATTTTAGAATAAGTAATTCAATTTGTGTCAAATTAAGATTAATATTTTCCTTTTATCAATTTGGGTATAATTAAGATAGATAATATTCTTTATAAAAAATGTACAGGTAAAAATAATTTCTTTACAAGAATAATTTCGGAATTAAAAAGTAATTTAAAATAGATAATTCAATTTGAGTTACTTTTTATTAATTTAAGTATGATTAATGTAAATAATATCTTCCTTATAAAAGATAATATTCAAGTAAATAATAATTCATTTTTAAAGGATAATTTGTTATTTTCAATTTAAAATACTTCTCTTTTATAAATTATTATACAAGTATAAATAAAGTTTTGATAATTATTATAAATCATAATATTTTAATTATATATGATATGTTATTTGTAATATTCCTCCCTGGGATTTAGTACTAGTTTGCAGGGTATAGAATCTCAGGCCCTTGATGCTCGCAGCTCAATCTGTTTTGCAGTGATGGACGGCGCAAGAACAAAATTGGGCGATCCTTATAGCATGTGTCTTCAAAGTGAAAGTGGAATTCATGCTTTGTTTTTTTCTAATACTTTAGGGCAACAAAGTTCAGAAATGAGAGGTAAATGTGAAAAATTAAGATAAATTATACGAATAATTTATCAACTTTAAGTCGATTTTAAATTTTAATTTGTAATTAGAATTTCTCTTATTTTTAATTTTCTTGCACGATTAATTCTCTTAATCGGTAATAGTGGGTTTTCTGATTATTTTGCGTACGTGATCGTCACGTAAGTCATTTCTCTTTTATTCACGTCATTTAAGTCATTCATATCATTTAATGTTACTAAACCGAGTAAATTATACATCTCCAATGTTGAGTCGATTTTTAAATGATCGTTCAATTTTAATTTATAATTAAAATATTCACTGACTTTAATTTTATTACATGATTCATTCACTTGTTCGATAAATTCACTATCATTAATTAAAAAGATTAATCGCGTAAAAAAAATTAAAGATGAGAACGTTTTAGTTTCAAATTGAAATGAAGACCGATTTGATAATTGATATAAACCAAGAAAAAAAAAACAGACGGAAGAAGAAAAAGACAGACCGACCAAAACGAAAACCTCGAGCTCGCTCTTCCTTTCCATCCAAGGAGTAGGTCCGAGGAGCTCATCGGCACCTGCTTCCTTTCCCATCCTTCACAGATCTCTGCTCCCTTCTCTCTCAGTGGCCTCCTGCTGCCACCGCCTCTGTCGAAGGCGGAGATTGGAAGTCGCGGGTGTGCGGAGGTGGGGGCGGCAGGCCATGGAGAACCACAAGAAGCCCAACCTCCGAGTGCGCCTCCGGGTCACGGCGAGGAAGCGCGGACGGGACGAGGGAACTTCCTCCAGCAGCGGCGCTGGCGCGAAGCCCCGGGACCGCCGGGAATGCGTCAACTCGGTGCGCAAGCTCCAGAGGCGCGAGATCGGGGGGCTCCCCCGCATGGCCCGCTGCCCCGCCTCGAACGCGGCCGAAAAGTTCCGGAACATTCATCTCCAGGTAACCCGCTGTCACCGAACGCAGACCTACCTGGATCCCGCTCTCCACCCTTCATCGCTGCATCTTTGGTTATGAAGTGATCGTCCTGATTTCAAATGGTCTCGGTTAGGTCCAGCTTTGTCATACATCTCGCATTTAGGGTTTTTGAAATTGTTGTCAAAATTTCGGTCTTTTGGCCTGATTTAGTCCCAATTCTGGCAATGGAGCCTGAATTATGGACTGGAAACGATGATTCCAAGCCTCCGTTCTGTGGTCTATGATTTCCGTTGCTTTGGAACAATTTTCGGATTTTCCACCGTCCTGCTATTTGCATTAGCAACATCACGTTGCACATAATCATAGGAGATTTATAAATCCATAAAGAACACAGAAGGAGAATAATATGTTTGCTTCCGAAAAATAATGATATTTCATAGGGGTCCAAAAATAAGGATATTGATTAATAATGGTGGACACTTAATATCCTAGAAGCAGAAATTAGTGAAATTGCTGCTCCTGTTTAATTTCGTTTCCATTACAAAGTGGTTGGTTTCCATCATACTCCAACGTTGGTATGTGGGATTTTATTGTACATACAACCGAAGCTTCGCTAGTTCAGGAATTCAACACTATTGTTTGGATTCATTCTGATCATAACGTGTAGTTGAGTACTTTATATTCTTACTTTGTATTCCTTTATGATGACTCTGGTTGCTTTTACCAAATGTCTACAACTCTACATTATGTTTGAACAATTTACCTGCCATAGAAGTTGATCTGAAGGTCGGGAGCATTTTGGTGTTGGGACAGACTTCTAGCAATATGGCACTTGCTTTTATTTGTAATTTGCGACAAAAGATCTTTAGTTGACCAATTCAGTAATATTCCTCAATGATAAGTTCTGTTTTATCTTTTAGGGAATTCATATCTTAAATGCATCTCCTTTTGCATCTTCAGTTGTTAACTTATGTGACATGTAATTTTGCGAATGCAGGAGGAATTTGACACATACGATCACAATGCTAATTGGTTTGTCAAACTACAGTTTCTTAAGAGAAGGTCAAAGATCATTGAGATTGTAGCGGCTAAAGATGTTATATTTGCTCTTGCACACTCTGGCCTTTGTGCTGCTTTTAGTCGAAGTAAGTTTCTTTCATCGGCAATGTTTGGAAACTACTTTAATTTTCATCGTCTTTTGAATCTTATGCTTTATTCAAACTTGCTTTGTTCTTGACAGCAACAAACAAACGGATATGCTTCTTAAACATAAGTCCGGATGAGGTGATAAGAAGTCTCTTCTACAACAAGAACAATGATTCTCTCATTACAGTTTCGGTTTATGCATCAGATCACTTCAGTTCTTTGAAGTGCAGGACGACTCCAGTAGAGTAAGTGTTTAGTATTTTCAGTCTGATTGTTATTGGGGAAATATATTTTCTTTCCTCCCTGTGATTATCAAATAAATATATTTTCTTTCCTTCTTGTGATTATCAAGATTAACATCTTGCCTGTGAGCCAAATATATCTTAGTTTTTGCATTTCATAAATTAGCTGCAACCAGCAACTTGATATTTAACTAAAACGTTTCATAAAGCTAGACTTTATTTTGCACGTTATTTTGTTTAGTTTCCTTTGTTATATGAAACACAGTGTTTAGATCTACATTGAACCAGATAGTTGTTTAGAACTCATATGGGTGACTGTGAATTTTCTTTGCTGACTTCTTTCTTGAGCAGATATTTGTTTAGCTCATATTTAAAGTTTACTATTAAGATTTACCGTCCAAGATTCATTGAAATGTTCGAAATTCTCTGATTCATTCTAAAGACAGCAGCATTCACAGTCAGGCTTAAAACTGCATCAACTGCAGGCTCCTTTTAAGGAATTATTCAGTTGTAAAGTCATTTGTGTTTTTAACACTGTCACCGAAACATTGGCAGGTATATTAAAAGGAACCAATTAAATGCTGGATTCCCCCTTTTCGAATCTGAATCTCTGAAGTGGCCTGGTTTTGTTGAATTTGATGATGTAAATGGCAAAGTTCTAACCTACTCAGCGCAGGATGGGTAAGCTTCCTTTGTAATAGTTTGTTGTTCTTTGGTGATTTCATGATTTCACGATGTCATAATTGTGCTTTTATATATTTGCAGTGTCTACAAGGTGTTTGATCTGAAGAATTACAACTTTCTGTATTCGATATCTGATAATAATGTACAAGAGATTAAAATCAGGTTTTTTCGTTTTCACTCACTTATTTTATCACGAAGCATTCTTTTTTGGTTCTTTCATCTGTATCTTTTACATTACTTTCAATCATAGCTTTTAACAATCCATATGCTTTGTCTCTAATTTGCAATATGTTTCTTGATTTCAGTCCAGGAATAATGCTCTTAATATTCCATCGAACTCCAAGTAATGTGCCATTGAAGATACTCTCTATCGAGGATGGAACTGTGTTAAAATCATTTAATCACTTACTACATCGTAACAAGAAGGTTGATTTTATAGAGCAGTTCAATGAAAAGCTTCTTGTCAAGCAAGAAAATGAGAATCTCCAGATTCTTGATGTAATCTTCCTTGTCCTTTTCTCATTAGCTTATGCTCTATGATGCATGGGTGGTTACATGTACGAGGTATTCTAAATTTTCTAAAATGTAGGGTATGATCACATATATAATAAAGAAATATATCTTATGTGCATAAAATGTAAAAAAATCACAAAGTAAAGCATTGAAAACCAAATAAATAACTATGTACTTAAATTTAACATAATAGAGTGTAATTATTAAGGTTTTTGCATGTTTATATTTACTTAGATTTCTTTTATAAAAAAGCATTCAATATGTATCTAATGTGTACTCAAGAATCCTGCCTGGGTGTGGGGTATGTGAAGCTATTCAAAGTACACGTGCTTCATAGCTTATGCTAGTTTTGGTTCTCCTTGAATCAGGTGAGAAATTCAGAGTTAACTGAGGTCAGCAGAACAGAATTTATGACGCCCTCGGCTTTCATATTCTTGTACGAGAATCATCTTTTCTTGACATTCCGAAACCGGACAGTCGCTGTGTGGAACTTCCGTGGAGAGCTGGTCACCTCATTTGAAGACCACTTACTGTGGCATCCTGATTGTAATACCAATAACATATACATCACCAGTGACCAGGATCTAATAATTTCTTACTGTAAATCGGAAGAAAGTCGTGATAGTGAGGGAGAAGGTAAGTTCAGTTGCTTGTTCTGTAACTCTAGCCTTGTTTATTTGCAAATATCAAATTACAACCAGAGCATGATGATTCTCTTCCCTTTGTGCAGTATCCGCTGTTGGTTCTATCAATATGAGCAACATTTTAACTGGCAAATGCATAGCTAAGATTTGCGCAAGTGATCCTATGCTACAGATCAACCCTCGGAGAAATGGCCAGACAGGTCGTTCTACTATCCGAAGCACTGTAAGAGAAGCACTTGCACATGTAACGGCCCTATTCTATGATGAGGATAGGAATGAAATCTACACTGGGAACAATTTAGGCCTCATACATGTATGGTCAAACTAGCACCGAAAGCCTCCATGTAGCATGCGATCAAGTGTGACACTAATATTAATCCATAGGATATCATGGTTAGACCACTGTAATATATGCATTTTCCTTTGTTTCCCTTTTGTTGTATCTGCTCATGTATGATTCACATGTAACCATGTGTTAGTTGTATGATGGAGGAGTGTATCACTTTGTATTGAGCTTTTTATGGATCTAAAACACTCGCAGTTCGACTCCAAACAGAGTTGTATAAGGTGCAATGTAACTTGTTAAAGTATATCTGTGTTCAGGCAGGCTGCGTCGTCTTATGCTATTTTTCCATGTCAGCAATCACCAATGGCAATTAGCATTATTTGGAAACAATTTCTTATTGCCTTTAAAGTATTAGTTTATAATGTTTATTATTTAAACAAGGTTTTAGTCCAAATCATGTTTAAGTATTAAAATTTGTTTGTATTCATGGTATTGCTAAATAACGTCTTATTATATTAAGTCACAATAATTCTCTGGCAATTATAATATAGTAAATGGCTAGAGTACTACAAGTTTAATAATTCCATGGCCATTCTCTCGTATACACTTAAATTATGCCTTATTCATATATTACAAACTTACAATGCTTTAATCCTCAAATTATACCTTATTCTTATATTTACTTCATGTTTCTTGAAATGATGATCATCTTTTTTTTTTTCTCTGTGTTGTGTCGGATTTGATTTTACTTAAATTCTGTCTTTGATATGACGATTACAATTTTCTGATGTCACATCGAGTCACATTAAGATTCTTAAGAATGCTTTGCTTATGCAAATTATACTCAATCTTAGATCTGTTTAAGGGAGAAGAACTGTGATGAGTTGACACTTTGGTAATCAACTTCCGACTTGGAATATATGCCACTACCGCACATCAAAGGAGAGGATGCCCCTCTCTTGCCATTTGCTCCTTTTCTTTTAACGCATTTGCTGCTAACGTTTTTTTGAAAGAAAATAAGTATAGTATATCATATATTTATATATTAAGGGATAAAAAATTTATTGCACATTTAATAACAAATTAAGTTATCAGAACGTTGTACGAAATTTAATGGAAGAACTCTAATGAATTTATGTAGTATGTCGTCATGATTGTTGAACTATGCCGAGCACATGATCGGGCACTATTTAAATCTGACTTGATTCTTTTAATTTCCATCACTCAACAAATTAATTTACATTAGTAGAAAACTTATTACAACAGATTTTACATTAACGAAAATAGTGTATACAATTATCAATGATCTTAACTAAAGTAAATTGTAAAATATATAATCATCTGTGGGTTATAGCTTAATGTATATATAAGCAGCTCCTATCAATATCCATGAATCATCTCACCATCATCATCTTACTCATCCTAGGCAAATTCAAATACATGGGAGCATAACTCAATACCTAGAGTCATTCATCAATAAAGAATATGAATCATATATCAATATTCATAATAATATATAATACTATGAACAATTATCTATTAAATAATTTATAATTTATTAAAATAATAACAATTAATAATAAATAATTAAATCAATCATAATAATTATTAATATCATTAATTTTTATGGTTAGTCAATTTTAATTATCAGTTATCTATATTCAAATCATCAATTAGTTATAAATCAGTTTCTTCCCATTTAACAATTATCAATGAAACATTATCCATCAGTCATAAAGATCATTTGACTACAATTATTAATAGGTTAATCATTATCAATTATTCATTAAGCATAAAGGTCCCAATTAATTATTCATTAGGCTCAAAAGTAAAAAATCAAATTATTCATCAGTCGCGAGGATGAAATAAGTTGTTCATCAATCATAAAGGCTAAAATTCAATTATCAATAATAAATGTTACATTTCAATTATAACTTATTTATTCAATCTTCGAAGTCATCATTCTTGTGAGTGTAATTTGAGACATGAAACAATAGGTGATAGTGTCACATCGATCTCAATACTAGATGAAATGATTAACAATTCAATTACTCCATTATACACTAGGGAGGATGAAGGACCATACAACAATCAAGAATTTTCACTAAAGGGAGGCATGCCAATCTCATAGTTATGTCATATGCTCCATTCAATTCAATAACAATTATTTATCAATCTCAAGAGCAATAAATAGATATAATGACTCACTGCTTTCGACTTTAATCTTATTTACCTATGACATTTATCTTTATTATTTTTAATTTGAATCACAATAATCAATTAAATAATAGACCAATGAACTATAATTGATTCTATCGTAATTTCATAATAATTCATTATCAATAAATAATTGGTGATAAATTATTATCATAATAGTCAATTATATAATAACTCAATAAGTAATGTACAATTATAGCACTAATCTGATCAAGAGCAATCAATATAATAATTATCATAAATTAACTATAATTAAATACTTGAAAGCTCACTCTTCTATCATCGAAATTCAGCTCGCACGAAGGAAACCCGAGCCGCATTCCTGCATTCGTGTTTTTGATCAATTCATCTTTTAAATGTTGGAACCCACATTGGGTTAGGGTAAAACTTGGGCCAAGTTCAGGTATAACCCAACTAGATTAACTCTATTCTCTTTCCCAATTCTTTGTTTCACGAAGCCCACGTCGAGTCTAATGAAACACAAACTATGTCAATTCACCTTCAACTATACTTTGTCAACTAACCCAGTTCAAATTGCCGATCTCCATTATCATCAGGTGTAAGCTGCCAAAACTCAAGCCTTGCACACCAGAGTGATCCGAAATTAGTCCAAATAAATCCTAATTCCACCCAAATTCAGTATAACCCGAACCAAGCACTACAAAATCTTGACCCAACTTTGTACTTAAGCATCAACTTTCTATTGTCAAACTTAGTTTGTTCTAAGGGAAACTTGGGCCACATTACTGAAATCCTATTTCCAACCAATTTAACTTTTCAACACTAGGGCTCGAGCCAAGTCGGGGTAAAATCTGGGCTGAGTGAGGGTAGAACCAAGGCCGGATTAAGGTGTAACAGGGCTGAATCGATTGTGTCCTCTTTTGCAATTGTCTATTCCAAGAAACCCCGTTCGGAGACTAATGAAACTCAACTTGTTCTGGTTTGTCTTCATCTATACTTTAAAATTGTCGATATCAATTAACATAGGTGGAGGTTGCTAGAACTTGTGCCTTGCACATACGAACCAGCTCGAGTTGTTCGAACTTAGTCTAGATCAATCCAAATCCCACCCAAATTCACCACAACCTGAGCCGAAAACTATATAATCGGAGTGAATTCTATGGATAAGTGCAAAATTGTGTTTCCCATGTGTGATTTTTTGAATTTGTTTTGATGTGATTAATTATTCAATTTTAGCCATAATTTATTTATACAATAATCCATACATAGGACAAGATTCCAAAGGATCGTCAACAGGGATCATGTTACATGTCTTAAGTTAGCTGATAAACTAACTGTAAATTGTATCTAGTTTCATGTATGAACAACAAAATTGCTCTGATGATTACTCTACAATGTAAGTTTGAAATGAGTGTTAACCACCTTGATGATCAAATCTGATATCAGAGCTTCGAGTTGGGACATAGGTTGCTCATCGGTGTACCTTGGTTTGCATACAAATGAGAAGACTTTTATGCAAAAACTTGATTGAGGAGAATTCAACATCTTTTGTGATTCTATTTAACATACATTGATATGATGATTCTATTTATCTTTCCTTCTATTTTATCTAACCATACCTCTAATCCTCCTCAAATTTTCCTTTTAATCTTCTCTAATTCATTAAATTTCTAATTAGATTATCAAATTATTTCATTGTGCTTGGCATGTAATTGATTGTAGTGGACTTTCTAATTTTTTTACTTAGATTTAACATCTGTCCATTATGTCACTTCCTCTTCTTATGATTATCATTCAATTTTTATAATTTTAATATTTTATCATCCTGAAATTGATTATAGAATGTTGTTTACAATATTGACACGACTCTATGTCTCTAAGATAGTTGTGTGCAATTGAGGAGAGGTCCCTCCTCTCCTTTTTCACAAGTGTGAAAAGGGAGAAGGAAAATATATGGAAGGGGACAACCCCTTGTTGCTGACAAGATGTGGTAGCCCTTTTTTTTTAATTTAACTGAAAGAGGAGAAATATTAATATGAGTGTCACGTTACTATTTTAATCAATAATTTTTAACATTGAGATGATCAAAGTGCAATGACTTTCAATTATAAAATAAAATTGAATAATCGACTTAGGAATGAGAGTGTAGTTGAATAATAGTTTAAAACATTTACATGTGAATAATTAATATATTCATAATTAAAAAGTAGAGTCCATCCACTTCCCTCTCTTAATATGAGGAGGGTGTGGGTCTCACTTTGGTCTCTCCATTCTTAAATTGCAAGTTAAGGGCAGCGATCTTAAATTAGATTGCATTGGACAGTTTGAACGGTTCAATCATGAATCGGTAATTAATTTGACCAAATTTGATATTATTTTTTTAAAAAAATCAAGATAAACCGATTCGACTCGGGTAAAATCGAGTTGAACCAAAAACTCAGTTCAAATCGATTTTCTTTCAAATCAACAAAAAATGGAAAGAAAATATAAAATAATGAAGGTATAATAATTAAATATGTGGAAGAATAAAAAATATAATAAATTAGAAATAGAGTAAATTATTGAGTGTGAATTAGAAAAGGAAATTAATAATAAATGATGAGGAGAAATTACATACGCTTTGTCCTTGTATTCAACATGATTTTTTATTACTAGGTTTCCATACTTAAACACATATTTTATTGTCGATTTCTAGCTTTTATAAAATTTCCACATATATTTTTATAAAAATGGGAAATTGACATTTTTGGAATGAAACATTGCAAATTTTCCTTGTTTTATGTGTATTCGCAGTGTCCCAAAGTCCCAACTAGTTTTTGTAGGTGGAGTGATCGGGCAAATAAGAAGTAGAGCACAGTTGAAGACAAGACAGTAAGTTGGGGCACTTAGGTAGAGATGGAAACACTTTCTTTCTTGAGTGAAAACAACCATTAGAGGACAAAGTACCTGCATTGATATTTCTTTTTTGCAGGCGAATGAAGCTTCCTCCATCACAAAAAGAAGCAAAACAAGATGAAGTAATAGGTGGACAGGTGCACAAAACCCTAGGTATAAAGGAAGAGCAGAAGTGACCGAGAAAGAGGTTCCACATACTTGATTCCAGAGGGGAGATTCCATTCAGCGAACACACAATAGAAGAGGGAACTTGCAAGAGCACCTTCCCATTTTTCTTTTTCCCTTTTCCATTTTTAGTGTCATGGACATGGACGCCTCGTCGTCTCTTCGTGTGATGAACTAATCAACAATTTAGGACTGGGGTATCATTGATGGATTTCTATTTCTAAACTTATACTTTTCAAAATTTATTCAATGCAACAATTGTTTATCTTTTGTTAGCCGATTTATTGTTCTATTGCTATGTTTCAATGTGTGCATGTTTTACGTTGATGTCGAATGCTTCTGGTTTGCTAATCTCATTGCCTCTCGGCCCGAGAGATAGTTCCTTCCTAAGAATAAGTCCAGAGGCTGAGAGGTCGGACTTGTGTTTAGTCTATCAGAAATATTATTTGAGATTAAATAATTTGTTATAAATTTTTTTTTTATTTTTTTGGTGATTTCTTTTTCTATTTGAGCAGTTAGTTTCAGATATTAGCAACCTTCACCTTAGAGGGTAGCCTATTCCTTAACTGCCGCATGCGAGTTGAGAGGCTGGGTGACAGAGAAGTTATGACAAAGAGGTAGCTAATAGTCTATGCTGAGTAGGGTCGAGAGGCATATTCGGTGTATTTTTTGCTTCTTTCGATGACATTCTTCTCTATCCAAATGACAAGCATTCTCAAATATTAGTAGCCTTGGCTCGATAGGGTGGTTCATTCCCCAACTGCCGCAAGTAATTTGGAAAAATTATATATAATTTTTCAATATGTTCAACATGCATTTCTCTTGTATTTGGTTACGATTTTTCCACATCTATTTTTATAAAAATGCTAATTCATCATTTCTAAGATAGAATTCTATTGGTTTTCCCAGTATCCCAACCAATCTTGGAGCTGAAGAGCGGACTAGAATAAAATAAGTGTACTGCAGGTTGGAGAGAAGGAAGCAAGTGGGGGCACTGGTGTGAAGATGCAACAATTCTTTCTTTGGAGAAAAAGGCCATTGGTGGAGGACAAATTCTTGTAGTGTCAAACTGACAGATTTCTTTTTCGTTAGATATTTTAGCAATTTTTGGGCAGAACGCGACAAGGGAGCCTGTGGACACATGGCAAGAGGACCATCGTATAAAGAGAGAAGGAAGGTGCCCGAGAAAAAGGGGTTCAGATTCTAGATTTGAGGTTCTGGCATATGCACTAGGGAAGGGGAGAGCATCAATACTTGTGTTTTACTATTTTCACTTTTCAGCACTCGCGCTTTTTGGCCTTCTATTTTCCTTTTTCCTATTTTAAGTGTCATGAACATGGCCACTACGTTGTCCCTTAATATGTGTAACTAATCAGTCATCTAGTGTAACGCCCGACGGCCAGCTTAAAAAAAAGAGATAAACTTGAAATAGAAAAAGGAAAAGAAGAGGATGG